>CM053586.1:21700622-21738198 GCA_028646515.1 Pseudochirops corinnae
ATATACATATATATTCCCCTCAATAATCCTCATACTGAGAAAAGTCTCATGAGTTACAATCATCATTTTTTCATGTAGGAATGTAAATAGTTCAACTTTAACAAGTTCCTTATGTATGTATTTTTCCTATTTATCTTCTCATGCTTCTCTTGCTTCTTGTATTTGAAAGTCAAATTTTCTGTTCAGCTCTGTTTTTTTTCATCAAGAAGGCTTGAAAGTCCTCTATTTCATTGAATAACCACATTTTCCCCCTGAAGCATTATACTCAGTTTTGCTGGGTAGGTGATTCTTGGTTTTAATCCTAGGTCCTTTGACCTGTAGAATATCATATTCCAAGTGCTTTGATACCTTTATGTAGAAGCTGCTAGATCTTGTGTTATCCTAATTGTGTTTCCACAACACTCAAATTGTTTCTTCCTGACTGCTTGCAATATTTTCTCCATGACCTAGGAACTCTGGAATTTGGCTATAATATTCCTAGGAGTTTTCTTTTTGGGATCTTTTTCAAAAGGCAATTGATGAATTATTTCAATTTCTATTTTGCTCTCTGGTTCTAGAATACCAGGGCAATTTTCCTTGAGAGTTTCTTGAAGGATGATGTCTAGGCTCTTTTTTGATCATGGTTTTCAGGTAGTCTCTTCTGGATCTATTTTCCAGGTCAGTGGTTTTTCCAATGAGATATTTCACACTGCCTTCTATTTCATCATTTGTTTGGATCTGTTTTATAGTATCGTGATTTCTCATAAAGTCATTAGCTCCCATTTGTTCCAATCTAATTTTGAAGGAATTGTTCTCTTCAGTGAGTTTTTGAAATTCCTTTTCCATCTGACCAGTTAGGCTTTTTAAGGCATTCTTCTCCTCATTGGCTTTTTGGGCCTCTTTTGCCATTTGAGTTAGTCTATTTTTTAAGGTGTTATTTTCTTCAGTCAGGTTCTTGATTCTCTTTTCATGATTTTCTTGCATCATTCTCATTTCTCTTCCCAATTTTTCCTCCACTTCTCTTACTTGATTTTTAAAATCTTTCTTGAGCTCCTCCATGTCCTGTAATAAGTTAATATTTTTCTTAGAAGTTTTTGTTGCATGAGTTTTGACTTTATTGTCTTCTTCTGGTTCCATGTTTTGATCCTTTTTGTCCCCCCAAAAAGATTCTATGGTGTGATTGCACTTCTTCTATTTGTTCATCTTGCCAGCCAATTACTTGACTTTTCAGCTCTTTGCCATGGGAGAACTCTGCTTCCAGAGTAAAGAGAGCTGTGTCCCAAATTTCTGGGATTTTTCACAGTTGTTGTCAGAGCTATTGTCAAAGCTATGAGGAGGGCACCCTCTCTACAGGCACCACAAGCTCTGGCACACTGGCATTCCTCACCCCAGGACTGCCCCCCAAGACTGTGACCCAGATTCAAGCAGGTCAAAACAAGAGCAATTAGTCTCTAAATGGTTGCTTGGGCCCACTATGATCTGTAGACCAGGAGCTCTGGAGGTAGCCACATAGCAGCAGCTGCAGCCACTCTGCCACCACCACCTCTGCCACCCCAGGGGCAGGGGCCAGATTGTGCTCTTCTCTCAGCCAGTTCCAACAGAGTTCCCTATTGACCTTTTACTTTCTCTTTGGTGTTTATGGGTTGAGAAGTCTGGAAATCACCACAGCTGCTGCTGATTCACTCTCCTGAAGTCTGTTCTGGCCAGTCTGGAATGTGAGTCTTGGCCAGCATGGCTCATGCAGGACTATGCTCAGCTCCCAGCAAAGTGCAAAAGACCTTTCCTGTTAGTCTTCCAGGCTGCCTTCAGCAGGAGATTTGTTTCTCTCTGTCACTTTGTGGGTTCTGTAGCTCTAAAATTTGTTTAGAGTTATTTTTTATAGGTGGTTGAAGTGGGAGCTCAAGCAAGTTCCTGCTTTTACTCCACCATCTTGGCTCTGCCCCATCTTTCATTTCTGTATCCTTAGCACCTAGCATGGGGTTTTGCCCATGGAGGATGGGGGAGTTAAGGTGAAATGAGTTTTAGTCATCTATGACCTTGACTATACCCATGAGATGATGCTTGCATCAGCATGTCAACAGACCAATTTTGGCCATACTCATTCTTCATAGATAAGAGACTGTCATGGTTCAAGGGCTCATGACTGCTTGGACCAGGTGTCAGTACTATTCATATTTGTCCCTAGTCCTCTCCCACATCAGTCTCCAAAGTCTGCATAGCCTACAACAGGGTTTGGTTTAACAGTCAATGGCTGGAGTACTCCTCAGTAATACCCCGGAGAGTGTTTTGATGGATTTTCTGGATGATTGATTAGAGACATATTCTTTTGCTCTCATCAGATCACATAATAATAACTAACATTTATGTAGTTGCTACTATGTGTGTTGTACTGTGCTAAGCACATTATAATTATTATATCATTTGATCCTCACATTAACCCTGGGAAGGAGATGTTATCATTATCCCCATTTTACAGATAAGGAAATCAAAACAAGCAGAAGTCCAGTGACTTGCCCAGGGTTACACAGCTAGTAAGAGTATGAGGCAGGACTTGAACTCAGGTCTTCCTGATGTCAGGCCCAGCACTCTATCCACAGTGCCACCTAGCTGCCTCATATCGTCATCATCACCACCACCACCACCACTATCATCATCTTTAAGGTCTGAAAAGGTTGAACAATCTTGGAAAGTAGGTGTAATCATTGTCCCCATTTTACAGTTGAAGAAAGTGAGGCAGACAGAGGTTAGGTATGTCACACAGACACATGAGGTATCTGAAGCCATATTTGAACTACGGACTTCCTGAATCCAGGTTTCTTTCCCTTCTTCTCTACTGCTTTTTTTCCTTCCTTTCTTTTCTTCTCTTATTCACTTCCTTTTATTCATCCCCTTGACTGGATTTTTGAGCTATACCTATTTAAGAAAAGTGACTTTGTCTTGCCTGTGACTATTTACATTGAAATAATATCAGAGGATTATAGATTTAGAGTTGGAATCTTCTTTTCACCTGAAACTTCATATATAAACTTCATACAACACACACACAACTATATACACACAAACAAAGAGAAAGGGGAGAGAGAAAGGAGAGAGACAGAAAGACAGAGAGACAGAAAGACAGAGAGAGAGAGAGAGACTCTCCTAATTAGAACATGAGCCCCTTGAGAGCAGGGACTATATTGCTTCTCTTTCTCTTTGTACCCCTAATTCTTAGTACAGTGCTTTGACATGGGGATAGGACCTGAATGCGTGACTTCATTTGTATAGGGAGCTACCAAGTGAGACAATTCCTTCTATCAATGCAGGTTGACACCTTCTCTGTAGCTTATAGATATTAATAGGGCATAGACCTGCTTCCAGTTCTTAAGACCTTAGGAGATCTTCTAATCCAACCCCCTTATTTTATTTAATTTTATTTTTTCAATTAACAAAAACATCTATTTTTTCCCTCTTATATACCCTTTCTTGGAAGAAAAAAATAAATCTCTTGTCAATTTCAAATTGTGTATTTATTTCCCCCAATTACATGTAGAAATAATTTTTAACATGTTTCTTAAAACTTTAGTTCCAAATTCTCTCCCTCCCCTCCTGTCCTTCCCTTTGAGAAGGCAGGCAATTTGATCTTTGACTCTTGTAACAAATTGCACGTAATGTCCGGAAGATATATGTCTCATTTTGAATCTTGAGTCCAGCATCCTCTCTGATAAGAGGAGTGAAGTATATTTCACATTAGACATGTGGAATCATGGCTAGTCATTGTACTGATCAGAGTTCTTAAGCCTTTAAGAAAAGTTCTTTTTCTTCATACTGCTATTACTGTATTAACTTTTTTCTGGTTCTCCTTCCTTGATTTTTCATCAATAAGTCTTCCCAGGTTTCTCTGAAACAGTCCCTATGATAATTTCTTAAGGCACAACAATATGACATCATATTCACATACCATCATTTGTCCAGGCATTCTCCAATAACTGGGCACTCCCTTAGTTTTCAGTTGTTTTCCACCACAAAAAGAGCTGCTATAAATATGTGTCTATACGAACCAGCCCACTCATTTTACAGATGAAGAAAGTAAAGCTTATAGGGGTTAAATAATTTGTACAAGGTTATACAGGTACTAAGTCGCAGAAACAAGATTCAAACTCAGGTACTTTGAATCCAAAGCCATCATTCTTTCCACTGCCACATCTTAAACACTCTTTTCCATTGCCTGGACCTTTCAGTGTTCCAAATCTGCCTGAAAAATTTGTTTTATGAAGTTGGAGGGGGAAAAAATGTTGAGCCACATTTCAATGATCTATGCCAATATGGCTGCCTTTGGCATGGAGCTCTCATTCCCACAGACCTAACTGATAGCCCCATGTGGAAACTGAAACTTGAAGTGGGCAAAGTTTATCCTAAGAAGGGAAATTGGGATCCTGTTCAAATGAATCTGTGGGTGTCATTTCTCATTACCATGCTGCACTTGGCCCTCAAAATAAACCACTTAAAATTTGTAAGTGTTTGACACCATTTAAATGGCTAAATTTTCTAAAGACAAATTCCTAGTTTGGGTTGAGTTTCAAAGCTATGGTCCTCATTCAACTGGTTGCTGGGAATGCTAACACTTCTCTCCTTGGGCAGAAGTGTTACTAACAAGGCTGTGCTGTTCTAAATGCCCCCAAGTTATGTGAATCAAGAGTTCCTCTGATGACTTAAGCTTAATGGCCCAGGGCTGCACAGCTCTGACCCTCTCATCACCCCCATTATCTGTAAATGATCCCAGGCCTTCCTGGGCATCATCACTTATGGATGTGGGCACAAAGCTCATCTCAACGCAATGTGTGATAGGAATAGATCAGACTGTGAGGAGGAAATAAAGAACATTTGTAGATAAGCAGGAGATTGCTCTCAAATAGCTTTCCCCAGGATTTAAGAGAAAAATCAATGCAATTTAATAAGATTTTAACCAGGACTGGCATGCTATAGCTACATCTATCAGCCTGTCTTTGTCAATGGCATATCTTCATGGCTTGTCCATCATGGATCCAGAAGACTCAAACCAAAACCAACATAAAAAATAACTCGAATGTCCTTATAATCATGTCACAACGTCATGGAGTGCCTATATTGTTGGATGTGGGTTTGGATCTTGCCCCTGCCATAATCAGCTGTGCAATCAATCCCAAGTAAGCCACTTCACTCAGTGACTTGGACAACTCCCAAGGATACATCGACTGAATCACGTGTGGGCGATTATACATAGCCCAGTGACTTTTGTTGTCCTTCTTGACCTAATCAAAGATGTCCACACCTGATGAAGTGCAGGATGCAAATAATCATGTTATTTATGCCTTTAAGATCAATCCATTGATTAATTGATCCAATTGAGACATGGGGACTTCACCACAACCCACATATTCACATAGGCATCTCCTAAACAAATGAACCCAGTGTTTGAGATACTTGGTAAGTATACATTCACCCAAAACTATAGCTTGCAAACTTCTACTGATACATTTACTTTTTACTGGTCAACCAGAGGACACAAGTTCAAAGTGAAGGAATGTAATGAAACATCATGGCAAGAAAAATAGCAATAAAATATTTTCCCCATAAACCTAGGGCATACTTTCCCACAAATATACACACCAAAAGTGGGAAGAATGAACATACCTAGGGAACATACATGGAAAAACACACATGTATTGAATATGTGGGGCCAGGGCCATAAAGAGAGAGACAACTGTCCTCCAGGACTCCAAGGATAACAATATCTTCTGGCTATGTTGATAAGATGCATGGGTATGGCCTCCTGTTGCTCTTGTTTCATGTGCACTCTCTACTGGTCATGTAATTTCAAGGATTGGAGTGGGCTAAATTGTCTCTGTTGTTCACCACTGGTCTTGCCTGTCATGCAGATTCTGCTTGGTATGTGGTCTCTGTCTGGGGTTGAGATGAAGCTTGTTGTCTCTTCTTGGCATTTCTTCCCACTGGTCTTTCACATTTGTTATTTGATGGTGCTCTCCTGGATCCCTGGCAACCATTTAATTAGGTGATTGAGCAATAACCTTGACATGTCCATAGAATGATGTTGAAAGCATTGCAAGGTTGTTAGAGACTGTAAAGCAAAAGCTGGCAACTTCTCTTCCCCACACACCAGAAGCCAAGCAACAAACCAACTCATCCAGTCAAGGAGTGATGCCACAGCCTGAAAGAAGCCAACCCAAGGGAGTTCTTATTCATTCTACATATGATACATACATATGGTCACCTCTAGCTAGACTGTAAGCTCCTTGAGATCAAGAGACAGTTTTCCCTTTTGTCTTAGTATCTCCAGTTTCTAGCAGAGTGCCCAGAATCAGTAGGTTCTTAATAAATCTTTATTGACTGATGTAGTGGTTACTTCATAAGAGCTTGTTGGCCAAAATTAGTAACTGGGAATACAGAGGAAGGAACAAAGATCATAGAAGCTGAAAACCAGGATCATAAGGACCTCCAAGGTGCGGGAAATCTTTAGGTTTGTGCTGTGTAAATGGCAAAGCTTCAATTTTCCTCATGCAGCTTTTCTGACAACGCATGTGTATTTTTAGACCTGACTGTGCCCAGCTGGTGCCACCATCCAGAGCCCTATGAATTGGTGCCATCATGTAGACCCCTTTGAGTTCCCTTTGACTAGAGAGCCCCTAGCTGCCACTGCTCTCTGGGGTGATGGCCAACTAATTAGTGGCAGACAGACCCTGGTAACTGCTTGCTGCTCCCCCTGAGTTCTCTGTAGAGCATGAGCTGAGGACTCACTGGCTTGTCCTGTTTTCTAGGGTTTCACATTCATTAGCTATCTCCCTGACTGGAGGTAAGCTCTTCAAGGGGAAGAAGCATGGCTTATACTTCTCTTATATTCCACATCCCACATCCATCCCCAGGGCAGGACATAGAGGAAGCAATCAATCAATACTTTCTGAGGGGAGAAAAATATTATATTCAACAACCTCATAAGTAGCACCTGAGATGTAATACTTCTACTGTTAACAGATTGCCTTTTTAGTGTTGTTTGTCCTTCATATTTTGAAGAGGACCATTGACAACACAGATGTCTTGACTCATGTGTGAACTGGATTTAGGTGAGGTAGAGTCATGCCAAGTTGTCAGTCTCACTCTCTCTTCCAGAGTCATCAGAATCCATTAGCAGGACAAAAGTCGGGATCACTGGTGATGGTGCAGGATGCAGTGGGTGACCTTGGCATCTTCAATGTCTTACCAGGCTCTAAGCCCTCTACAACAACTGCTTTATCTGCCTTCATGGTCTTTAGAATAATCATTCTCATCCATCCATTCCTAAGGGATGTCTTCACATGCTTGGGGTAGACACTCCCCCCCAACTCACCAATGGGTTTGAGACCTCAACCCAAGTTAGCCTCTCTGCCAAGATAGTTTTACAGGAGTGTGCCTGCTGCTCATGCTACAGCTTCTTGGAGCCATAGGTGAGAGGTCAGTGCCAGGTAGGTACCAAAGGTGGCAAGCCCTCACACCAGAGGCACTAGTCTTCCTGAACACCCCATACATCCCCCCCCTTCATATTAGACTTGTACTGTCTATCCAGAACTTACTTTGTATGTATTTGATAGTGAGGTGTAGAAGAGAGAGAGTCAGATTGGCAATCCCATACTATCAAAAGTCAGTACACCTTGGGTTCAAATCCTGCCTCTGACACATACTGGCTGTATGATCCTGGAGAAATCAGTCAGTCTCAGTACCCCAAGCAACCATAGTATAGATTGCATAGCAATTGCCAGTCTTTAATGGTGGAGGGAATGTCCTCACTTAATGGCTCCTTATACCCATGGAATCACAGGTCCAGCCCCCCACACATATGGATATACATGAATATGCAGACACACATATATGTACATATACTGTGTGTATGCATATATAGTATGTGTGTATGTATACATGCATACATTGTATGTGTATACATATGTGTGTATAAGGTAAGGTTCTACTCTCACCCTACTGGTGAAGTCCCCATGTCTTAATTGGATCAATTAATCAATGGACTGATCAAGTCTTAAAGGCATAAATAATATGACTTGCATCCTGCACTTCCTTTCTCGAGTATGGACCTCTTTGATTAGATCAAGGACAGCAAAAGTCACTGGACTACGTACAAAGCAGTGGCCAGGCCAGTTGTGGGTCGAGTCAAGCAGTGAACCAGTTTAGTGGTGAAAAAAAAAGGCTGTCTTCCTCTCTTTCCCTCTCTCCCTCCTTCCTCCCATGCTCCTGCTCCTGCTTCTTGCCTCTGATTTGAGCTAGTCATCTGAGAAACTGGACCAGGTACAAGCAGTTCATCCAGCTGGAATAAGACAGACTGACCCAGCATGAAAGAACCTGTCCACCTGGGAGCAGTAGTCAGTCACTCAAGGAAAGGCAGCTTCAGGCAGTGTGACCCTTTGTGTCAGAGAATGATGCTGTCTGCAGACTCTACAAAGGCACAGTCTCTCAGAGCCCCAAAGAGAGCTCTGCCCAAAAGGAACTTCATGAGGACACTCCAAAGGAGAAAAGAACTTCTAGTAACAAGGAGCTGGGAGCCACATATGTTCCCAAGGTGTCTCCATAAATCCTTCCTCACTACTTGTGCACATTTGGAAAAAAAACATAAGGAATGAGAAATTGGACAATTTCACAGGAAACTGGAAGATCTTTCATGAACCAATCACAACCCAATCACAACCTTGCACCTGCTTTCTGTCAGCCTTTCTGGCATCTGTCATTTTCCTCAGTCATTATCTTGCCCCCTCTTACAGGTATCAGGTGGAACCTCAAAGTTGATTTAATTTTCATTTCTCTATTAATAGTTTAGAGCATTTTTACAAGATTGCTGGTAGCTTATGTTTCTTGCTTTGACCATTTATCTATCGAGGAACAGCATTTTATCTTGAATCAATTCCATTCTTGAATCAATTCCTAATATAGCTCAGAAATGAGATCTTTATCAGAAAAACTTATTATAAAGATTTTTCCCAGTGACCTATTTTGTACATTAATTTTGTGTCCACTCTCCCTGCTGAGGCTAGGTGTATCTATGGGAAAGTGTGTTCTAGACTTTGTGGAAGGTAGTTATATATCTGCTGCTACATAATCATCTTATTAAATGTTTTGTTTAGTTTTTCAGTCATGTCTGACTCTTTGTGACTCCATTTTGGGGATATTCTTGGCAGAGATACTGGAGTGGTTTATCATTTCCTTCTCCAGCTCATTTTACAGATGTGGAAACTGACGTAAAGAGGGTTAATTGATTTGCCCAAGGTCAAATAGCTAGTTAAGTGTCTGAGGCTGGATTTGAACTCAGGTCTTTTTGACTCTACACCTAGCACTCTATCCACTGCATCACCTAGCTGCCCCATCTTATTAAATACTTTTGCTAAAAAAGTAATTAGGTCAGTCTGAGAATCAATGGGAAGTACAAGTGGGGGGGGGGGGGAACTAAGTAAGTAAATAATGGAGCTGAGATTTAAACCAGGTCCCCTTACTCCAAATCCAGCTCTCTTTCTACCAAATCACTGGGTGTTGTGGTAATACGACATCTCCTGATCCTCTATATCACGCAGAAACCAGCTTTCAGAATCACAAAGGTAATGCTCAAATGGAAAGAACATTCAATCACATTTAAGGAGCATTGGACAAACTGCACAATCACCAATCAAGGCACATCATACTAAACAGAAAAATGAATAGGTGAAAAAAAAATGAGACTGTCCCCTTTCCTCCCCTCACTTCCAATTCATCATTGTTATCATCAACAAATCTTTATGAAACTCTTACTATGTGCTAGGCTCTGAGTTTACAAGTACAAGGAATGAAGCAAGGCCTGCTAACAACAGTCTTATATCCTAATGGGGCAGATGATACATATGAGCACATATAAAAATATATACAGCACAAACATAAAGTTAAGAATACAAAAATAAAGTAGTTAAATGCACGGTAGGTAGAGAGAGAAGGCATTAGCAGTTGAGGGAGGGATGGATTAGGAAAGGCTTCATGCAGAGGGTCCTAGGCTTCATTTTGAAGAAAAAGATGGACTTTGTGGAACAGGATATACAAGACATGGAAATGGCCCATGCAAAAGCACAGGATTAAAAAGGCTTTCTAGCACCTTCCAAGAACAAATTATCTTGGGATATTAGCCCTGGAAACAGACTGGCAGGAAGGCAGCAAAGGGGCCCAGTATGAGACAGTATGGGCCCCACAGGGTCCTTGGAAGAAAGTATGAAGGTTGGTGGCTGGAAGCTGAAGAGGAATTCTATGTTTTCCCTTCAACAGCTGGAAGAGGAGGTTTCTCTATGGGACCAGATTTGTTTTGGGTGCTCCCATCAGTGAAGGCTCCAGCACTGAAGGGGGAAGGCGGAGACTGGGGAAGGGAAAGGGGATGGACAAATTAATCTCAGGAAAAATCATGCAGGTCTCTTAGCTCAGGATCAGATCAAGGCAGAACATGGGGTCTAGTGGAATGAAGAAGGGGAAGGTTGCACTCTACCCTATTGTTCAGACCAACTCTAGAAAACTGTAGTCACATTGAGAACTGTCCTTTAGGAAGGACATTGAGCAGCTGAAAGGTGACAAGATAGTAAGCTAGCCTGGAGATCAAGCCAGAATCTAGGCTACCCAACTTAGAATGGAAATCCCTGGTGACAGTTAGTCTGGAGAAGACTCAGTTGGGAACCTGGTACTTGTCTTCAAAGTTATCACACCAAACAGGGCTTAAAATTTTTCTGATTGGCCCTAGAGGGCAGAATAAGGAGCAATGATTAGATCTTGCAGAGAGACATATTCCAACTTGAAACATGGAAATCCTTTCTAACAGTCAGAGCTGTCTAAAAGTGGAAGCAATACCTCTTTATATACCAGCTTTCCCTCCACTGAAGGTTTTCTATTGAGACTCAGATGATGACTGTTTGGGCATATTATGAAGAGAGATTTCTTTTGCAGTACAGACTAGGTTAGATGGCCTCAGAAATTACTGTCAACTCTAAAATTCTGTTGTCTAAGCAATTCTATTTTTTTTGGTTATGTTAAATATTTATTGATTTAAAAATATTTTAAAAGTAGGTTATCACTCCATATTTTAAAAAATTAGAAGGCAGAAGACAATCTCTAGCAAAGTTGCAACTTGCTTACACAGGGTTGGCCCCCTATTTTCTGGTTAGCCCCCTTTCCTGAGTTCTCTTCTCCAGAAGAAAAATGACCATAAATCAAGGCATTCCTAGGGCCGTGTCATCCCCAAGATTCTAATATCCTCCTACATGGCTGAAGGGCACATCATCACCCTCTCCCAGTCAGGGATTATTATGACTTCCTGCTGGGCATGTGTTTTTATTTCCTAATGTCTATATAAACCACAATTCTCATCTGACCCAAGACCCTTCATGCTAGTAAGCACCAGAGAAATTATTCCACCTCCAGTCATGATGTTATCTGCTTACTCGAGCACAAAGCTATAAATACTTGAGTAGCCCCTGAGAGCCTGAAGAAGCTAAAACAATTGGGATTGGTTAGACCATGTCCAAAAGGCATGACCAGGAATGGATCTCTTTAACACCGTGACCCTATATCTCGTAGAAAACCACTACTTCAGAAGTTGGCAGGTAGCTAGCCTGGAACTGTGAAAAGAGCCCTGGTACTCCAGTCAGAGCAACTGTATTTAAATCCCACATCTTAATCACATCTTAAACTTACTGTCTGTGGGACCCTGGGCTAGTGACATAATCTCCCTGTGCCTCAGTTTCCCCATTTGTAAAAATGAGGCAGATGGACTAGATGACTTCTGAAATCTCTTCTATCTCTAGATCAATGGTATTAGGATCCTAGTACTTTGAAACCTGGGGAAGAAAAAATATTTAAAAAAAAAAAAATACCAACAACAATGGATAAACGTTCCAGAAGGACAACTGGGTGATGCAGTGGATAGAGTGCCAGGGCAGAGTCAGGAAGACTTCTCTTTGTAAGTATAAATCTGACCTCAGATACTTCCTAGCTGGGTGACCCTGGGCAAGTCACTTAACCCTGTTTGCCTCAGTTGCCTGACCTGTAAAATGAGCTAGAGAAAGAAATGGAAAGCTACTCCAATATCTTTTCCAAAAAAATTCCAAATGGGGTCAAGAAGAGCCAGATACAACTGAAAAACAACTCAGGAACAAACATCCAGAATTTCCTTGGGTCCATACTTCCTTTGTGACACCAGGTTGGGACACATCAGTGACATCCCCTAGCAGGCATCATAGTATGGGGCAGAATGTGAGGTGACAGCAATGTGCGATGAACACTCTGCATTTTTAAAAGAGGAAGAGTCAAAAATAAATATACAACTCCCAGGAATGTCTCCATGTCAAACCCAGCTGTCAGCAGGGCAGGGTGGAATCATGCTGGAAAGTTTCAATCTCACTGAAAACTGCCAGTGTTTGAGTGCAGGCTTTGCTCCTAACGTGGGTTGTTTTCATAGTTCTGATCACCAGACTTTCTCGTTAAATGCACTAAAGAAACCTAAATGTTCTAGACCCACAATCAGGTGCCAAAGAGAGACATATGCAGAATCCATTTCCTATTAAAAAAAAATGTCTATTTAAAAGTAAAAATCCAATCAGAAAGGCTGAGACAAACCGCACTTGGGAATTTCTGGAATAGAATTTAGCCAGCTCTCATCGTCAAGACTAGGGGAGCTGTTTCCTTCACCCTCCTTCCCCCAGCTCTTTCTTCTCCTCTCTTCCTTCTCTCTCCTCAATAGATGCTCAAACCTTTCATCTGTAGTTTTCCCAGTCACGCAAAATTTTCCCAATGATGATAACTAACATACATAAAGATTTATATAAATGTTAATATAACATTTATGTAAACATTTACATTCATACAAACATTCATTGATTGACTGATGTGGCGTTTTGCGATCTGCAAAGTGCCTTACATAAAGAGTCAACGATCTCTCCAGTCAACAAGCATTTATTCAATGGCCATTGTGTGCCAGGAACCATCATAAATGCTGGAGAAACAAAGAAACGCAAAAAATCATCCTTGTTCTTAAGGAGCTCCCAGTCTAAAGGGGGCAGAGGGGCGGGGAGGGACATGCAACCAAATATCTGTACACAAGAAAAAATGGAGATCATCATGGAGGGAGGGCACTGGAATTAAAGGGGATTGGAAAAGACTTCTTGGAGAAGGTGGAGTTTAGCTGTAACCTCAAGGAATGCAGAGAGGCCAGGAGACAGAGATAAGGACAGAGACAAATCCAGGCATGGGAGAGAGCCTGGAACAATGCACAGTCAGGAGATGGACTGTGCAGTCCTGTGCAAGGAGGAAATGCAAGGAGGCTGGTGTCGCTAGATCACTTGGAGGCAAGAAAGATGCAAGGTGATTCTCTGAGACTACTCTGGCAACTCCTTTTTGTATTTGTAAATTAGGTTCCCAGCCAGTGGCTGAATCCTTCTCTCAGGGCTCTGGGGTAACTTTGCAGGGTAAGGGTTCTTAATACTGTCACTACCAATGGGATTCCCAACAATTATCAGCCAAACTAGATTTTAGGACAAATATTTACTAAATTGATATACTACAGAGA
The DNA here is from genome assembly GCA_028646515.1 of Pseudochirops corinnae. NCBI lineage: Eukaryota > Metazoa > Chordata > Mammalia > Diprotodontia > Pseudocheiridae > Pseudochirops > Pseudochirops corinnae. The sequence goes on from CM053586.1 coordinate 21,714,181, forward strand.
ACTCCCAGAGGGCAAGTGTTCACATGGTGGTGGGAAGAAGCAATTCAAGGACACTCTCAAGGTCTCTCTTAAGAATTTTGGAATTGATTGTGTGACATGGGAGACACTGGCATAGGATCGCTCAGCATGGTGTGCTCACATCTCTAGGAACAAAGCAGAATTGGAGTAGCTCAAAAGAAACATGAAATGTACAAATTTAGACACATCTCTACCCCAAATGTTCGTAAGGACTATGTGTGCCTGACCTGTGGTAGAACATTTGGAGCTCATATTGGTCTCATCAGACACTGTCAGACACACTGTAACTTAACTCTACCATAGATGGTCAGTTGTTACAAAAGTAATGCCTCCAAATTGACAGTGCAGAAGGGTAGCTAGGTGGTCCCATGTTGCACAAAGCATCAGGCCTGGAGTCAGAAAGACTCATCTTTGTGAGTTCAAATCTGACCTCAGACACTTACTAACTTGGTGACCCTGGGCAAGTCACTTATCCCTATTTGCCTCAGTTTCCTCATCTACAAAATGAACTGGAGAGGAAAATAGCAAACCACTCCAATATCTCTACCAAGAAAACCCCCAACTGGGTCATTAAGAGTTGGAAATGATGCAGTAACAACAACAATAACAACAATCAAAATCCTCTTACACACAAAGGTCCCTTGGGAAAGTGGGCTCCAACTTTGAGTAAAACGGTCAGGAGGCAGGAGGCACTTATGTAGAAAATGGTGGCAAATAAGTAACATATTTCCTAACTACTGGGTGTCCTTTTTCTCCCCTTGTGGACTCCTCTTGAGGTTACTCTTAGGTATGGCTTTCTCCTGGGCTCCAAAGGTCAATGCCTTCCTAGAAGACATAGCTGACACTTCTGTGCACTCAAGACGTAATACTCCAGGAAGCTCCCTTTCCTGGGCTTGTCCATTGTTTCCTCTATGGGAACGGCATATACCCTGGCAGATATTAGGCATTCAGTCAACGAAGATCAGAAATGCTTGTTAAGTGATTAACACTAGAGAATATTAAAGTGAGAATATGCAGCATTTATTTTTTTGCTTCACTTGATATCAATACAGATTATTGAACACAGGGCTGTAGTCTTATCTCTGTACGATTCATCGTAATGCTGGAGTTAAGGAGAGGCTTCAAAGATACATTTTATTTTGTTGAGTCAAATGCTTTTTCAACAATAAATGAAAATCAAACAAAAAAGTAGACCTAGGGGGAGCTTTTATTCTTCACGTCTATTGTATGATCATAAAGATGTAATCTATTGAAGAAAAATATCTATGAAACTCTCTCACTATGGTCTTCTCAAGCTTTCAAGGCTGCCCTTTATTATATAGGTAAGTATATACATACATATACACATACAGTCATATTACAGATATGCACATATATATGTAGACCATTATCATAACAATTTTAGAGAAGTGAGAGAGTTGAGATAAGGGTCAGCAGTTGTTGACATCTCAGTCACTATTTCTGGTTCAAAGTATCATTGGTGGTTTTTCCATTTGTTTGGAATCTTCCCCTCTTTTAACTATGAGAGCCTTTAAAAACAGAAATGCCTCCAGAACAGACTTCATCTGTACATATTTGGCCAAGTCCATAGGCTTTCCCTCCTCTATGCTGCCTTTGCCACCCCTTTGTAGAGTATATCAGGTTGAAGGAGTTGGACTCCAAACATACCAGGTCAACTAGTATCATGAATGATAATATACTATTACAAAAACATAGATAGCACAACTAGCTTCCATTTCTCTGAGGCTTTATGGTTCCCAAGTGCTTTCCTCACTTTAATCCTGTGAGGTCAACAGAGTGAGGGAGGTGTCGTCCCCACTGAGGAAATGGAGTTTCAGAGAGGAGAAATGATTTGTCCATGACCACCAAGCAAGGAAGGGCCAGATCTGGGATTCAAACTCAGGTCTAATCTGTTTCCAAGTTTAGTGCACACCCCAGGAAAACACCTTGGTCCTGTTGCAAACATAGTATCTTCTCATTTTTGTCTCTTATCCTAATTTCATGTTTATTTTTGCCTTTGTTCTAGCCAGCTTATGATCAGAATTTACTAGTGCCACATACGTTTATATGCACATACAATATATTTATAGACACATATAAGATGTGTGAGTGTGTGTGTGTGTGTGTGTGTGTGTGCATGTGAGGTGATACGGGAGATGGACTTAGGAGTCAGGAAAAATTGAGTTTAAATCCTGCCTTGGATACATACAAGTTTCATGACCCTGGACAAGTCCCTTAGCCTCTCTCAGCCTTAGTTTCATCATCTGTAAAACAAGGATAACAATAGATACCACTTACTTTATATGGTTGTTGTGATTATCAAATTGTAACATGTAATGCACTTTACAAACCTCAAAGAGCTATGTAAATGCTAGCTTTATATTATATACTTTCATGTATCACCAGGCATTGGGTTATTATTATTATTATTATTATTATTATTATTATTATTATTACTATTATTATTATTCCAGCTTTCAGAGAAGGAACAAGGAGGGCAGACTATTGGGTTGAGGGCAGGACTGGGGATTATCATTTGCGAGCACCTGAATGATTGGAAAGGAAATGAAGACTAGAGGGACAGTGCTTTTTTGATCTAGCTAATACTGTGAAGGGAGGAAAACAAAGTCAGAATAGGTGTCATGAACCAGGGAGGGCAAAGGTGCCAGAGGACACACTAAAGATGAAAAGCAGGTAGAGGAGGAATGATGACGTGAGAGAAATGCAAGCACCAGAGATTGTGATCAGAGAGGAGATCGTTCCAGACCTCCAAGGTGGAAGGGGTTGACGTGACAACAACAGTATAAGGTGTGGTTGAGATAGAGTGGAAATGGATTCCTTGGGTGTTAAGAAGGTTGATGTAGCTCTAGAGTCCTAATCTAAGGCTATGAGAGAAGCTCAGAGGCCAGCTAACCCAACCCTCTCATTCTACAGATGAAGAAGCTGAGGATCAATAAGGAAATCACCCATATAATAGGAATCAGTTATGTGAAGAGGTTTGAATGGCTTGAGAGTTCTAAGAAGAATGCATGATTGAAAGAGGAATTGGACCCTAGAAATTCCTTCCAATCCTAATTTTAAGCTTTTAGAACCCAACTCTAGTGACTGGCAAACTATTTCTCCTTTCTAAATAACATTTTGTTAACAAAGTCTGAATGGATCATGAAATAAACCTTTTTAACAATTCTTGATTCCTCTCTACAAAGGAATCAACCAATCAATAGGTTTTAGCTAAGCAACAGACCTCAACTAAAACCTCCCTGAGGACAGGAACCCTGTCTTGTTTTATCTTTGAATCTCCAGTGTCTAGAAGAGCAGATATAATAGTATATTAGGCACATAGTCAATATTTATTAGATTGAACTAGATACCAAACTTGCAAATTCACAGACACATTCCCTGGCCATAAGGAAGCTCCAGTTGAATTTTGGAGACAAGACCACCATGCAAAAAATTGGTAAATAAAACAGTGGTTCATAAAAAAAAAGACTTGGGAGTTTTGGGGTTTATCACAATTTCAATATGAGCCAGAAGGGCAATCACATGGCTGCTAAAAATACTGCTGAAATCAAAAGACATATTAACAGAAATATAGCGTCCAGGGCACAGCACCCTTGCTTTCCATAACCTGCTAGTCAGACCACATCTGAAAGGTTGTGTCCATTTCTAGGGACCACACTTCCAGAGGGATATTGACAAGCCGAAAGAACATCCAAAAGATACTGATCAGAATATTGAAAGGGCAATCTTAAAGAAACAGCTGAGGAAAAGGAGGAACATTTAGCATGGGAAAGGAAGGACAGGTATAACACGATAACCTGGCTTCAAAAACATGATGGATGGTCATTAGAAAGAGAGACTAGACCTTATGCTTGGTTTTAGATGACAAAATTAAAACTGATGGGCAAAAGGGAGATGTCAACTTAATACTGGAAGAATTTTTCCTCAAAAAAGTTATTTTTATTGAAATCTTTTGTTTTTACATCACCTTCATTTCTAAATATGTCCTTCCCACTCTCCTCCCCAGAGAATCCTCCCTTATAACAAAAATAAATAATAAATGAATAAACAAATAAAAAATAAATGGGGAGAGAAGCAGTTCCGTTAAACTAAACAATACATTAACCAAGTCTGACAGTCTACACAATGTAAGGAAGGACTTTCTGAAATTCGAGTTATTCAATAATGAAACAGCCTACCCTGCAAAGTAGTGAGTTCCCTATCAATGGAAGTGTTAGAGAAGAGGCTGAATGATCATCAATTGTGTAGTGTTATAGGGAAGATTCCTGCATTTATTGGAAATTTGGACTTGATGACCTCTGAGGTCTCTTCCAACTCTTAAGATTATGACTCATTTATATATATATATATATATATATAATTACATATTTATATAATGAAGTATTAGTTGAGTGGTACAGGTATGTTTAAAATAAGTTAAATAACAGAGAGAATAAATCACCATCATCTATTTAGATCCTCCCAAGGCTGGGGTGCTCACCTCCAGGGAACCTACCAAAGCTGGCATGCTCACTCTAAAGACCCCATAGCAAGAATCCCCCTTCTCTGTCCATAGGAATTTTAACCAGGAATAGTATGGAGGAGGACATCAAGGTTTGACCCTCCAGCTGCCTCATCTCACCCCAAGGCTTTTCTACCTTCCCCCTATAAGTCGTCACTAATTATTTTAGCAAAACGCTTGTCACATTTGAGGAAATTAACTTCTCCACCAAGAACAATTTGATCAGTCAACCAAACCAACATCAATTAAAATACTTGGGAAGGATAGGTGAAGGTGGAAAGCTTCTGAGGAATTTAATGGAGATATTCAATTCTCTTTTGCTTTGTTTTAGGGAAAAAATATGGAATATTGGAAGCCAATCATTTCTTTCATCTAATCTCCTCAATCATTTGACAACAACTAACACGTAACATACAAAGGTATACTGGAACTATCACAGAAAACAGTTTCGTGATCTATCCAAATCCTGTTACCAGAAATTGTTATTTGAAAAAGAGGAATGGTCTTCCAGTTAGGAAAGTTGGGTTCTAGAAATTTAAAATTGCAGAGCTGAAAGGACCTCTAGGGTCTAATTCTTGTACAAATCATATGTGCCCTTTATTACACTTTTGAGACATAACCTCAGATTCTGCTTAAAGACCTCAAATGATGGAGAACTTACTGTTCCCCAAGGTAGATCATTCCATCTTTGAACAGCTCTGCCAAGAAGTTTTTCATTATTTAAACTAAAGTCTTGCTCTCAGTAACTTCTACTCATTAGCTTTATTCCCTTCTGCCTGGGCTTCTGACTTTGCCACCATAACTCAGCTGCCTTCTCCCCTACAACATCCTTCAGCCATGTCTGTTCCCTTTTGCCTTTGATGAGTTCTTTCCAGGGACCTCAATGATCCATCTTTTACTCTCTTGTTGGCTATCCTTATGAGTTGGTTCTCTTTGTCCTATGCCTTCCCTCCCCCACTCTGCCTTTCAGTTCCTTTTTATATGTTGTCTTCCCTCAGTAGAATGTAAATGCCTCAAGGACAAGGATTCTTTTTGTTTGCATTTGTACCCCCAGGGCTTAGCACAGTGCCTGGCCACATAGGTAATACTTAATAAATGTTTATTGTTGCTTGTAACTTACCTTAGTTCTAACACTACCCTCGAGGGCCAAGCAGACACATTGAATTTCTCTTCCATATGATACTCTTTCCAATATTTGAAGACAGCAATCATGCCCCCTTAAGTCTTCTCTTGCCATGCTAAATATATCAAGCTCCTTCTATTTATTCTTCTATGACATAATTTTCAGTCCCCTCACCATCCTGGTCACTTTCCTCTGTAATTCTCTAGGTTGTCAATTTCCCTCCTCAAATGTGGTACCCACAAGTGCATGTGATACTCCAGGTGTGGTCTACATTCTCTGTTACTTCCTTTCCTTTCATAACTTGTATATGTTGTTTGAAAATCTGAGTTCACCACTGAGTTTTCTGGGAAGGCATGCTGATCTCTTTAGATCCTCTCCCCCTTTCTTCCTCATTAGTATCCACTGTCATTGCACAACTAGGAATTTTGTCCTTGAGTGCTTACCATCTGTGGTAGGAGCAACAGCTACCCCCAGAAGACTAGCCTAGTTTTCCCCCCAGAGTCAATGAAATTGTCCTCAAGACTTAATTGGTTCAGGGAACCAAAGCTGGAACCATTGCTTTATTTTCCATATTGCTTAAATATAAAAGTCCAGTTCATAAGGGGTCACAGACTTCTCAGACTCGACACATGCTATTGACTGGGCACATCATCTTGGCAAAGGGGAGCTGTTCCCAAATGAATCAATGCTGTATACGTGCTGAAGAGCCTTTTGAAGGTATTGTTTAGCCAAGCCCCTTTTGTTAAATGTTAGATGGCCTACCAATAACTCACTTTGTTCCATTACTAAGCCTGAAGCACCAGACTGGTCTGAGTCAGACCTGGCCCAGAACACCATCCCTCTTCAGCCAAATTCCCTTTTGGAGCCACACTACTTAGCTGAGATCTTAAATTAAGTCAAATAAAAGACTAAAAAACACTCCAAAAGCCAAGACTCTAGCGCTGGCTCAGCCAATTTCTAGTTTTGTGACTTTGGGCAAGTCACTTAGTCGCTTGGACTCTGAATTTTGTCCCCCATACAATGAGGAGGTTGGAATGCATGATCCCTAAGCTCACTTTCAATACCAACATTCTATGTTTCTGAGATTGTTTCATCAATATTTCACGCTCATATTCATGGCCAATGGGATACAGATAGAAATGGTGCTAAGGTAAGTTACTGTCCTACTATTATTCTTTTCTCCTTGATGTTAGGCAAACTATTGCAAAGATTAATGGAATAATGGATTTGGGATGGGGGTTGTTTTCTTTTGTTTGCTTTTTGGAGGGAGAAGGCAGGGCAATTGGGGTTAAGTGACTTGCCCAAGATCACATGGCTAGTAAGTGTTAAGTGTCTGAGGCCAGATTTGAACTCCTCACTTCAGGACTGGTTGCTCTATTCACTGCACCACTTAGCCAGCCCTTGGATTTTGGTTTTTGCAATTAAAATGTTAATATGTAAGTTATTCTTCTGTAGACTCAATGAAAGCATTTGTGGGGCACCTCCAATAGCACACATGATGGTGGTGATGATATACACACGTATGTTATGTTATTGCACTTTGCTTTATTGTGGTTTTTTTTTTTAAACAAATTGAAGGTTTGTGGCAGCCCTGCATTGAGCAAATCTATCAATGCTATTTTAACAACAGCATGCATGCACATCATGTCTCTGTGTCACATTTTGGTAATTCTCACAATATTTCAAATTTTTTCATTATTATTACACCTGTTATGGCAATCTGTGATCAGTGATGTTACTATTGAAGTGTTTTGAGGTGCAACAAACTGTAACTATATGCAACTATGAATTTGATCAATAAATGTTGTGTGTGTGTTCTGACTTTTCCAACAACCCACTAGTCCCCATCTCTCTCCCTCTCCTAGGACCCTCTATTCTCTGAGAAACAACAATATTGAAATTAATCCAATGAATAACCCTATGATGGCTTCTAAGTGTTCAACTGAAAGGAAGAGTCGGTCAACACAGCAAATTTCATTGTCTTATTTTAAGAAATTGCCACAGTCACCCTGACCTTTAGCAACCACCACCCTGATCAAACAGCAGCCATAAACATTGAAGCAAGACCTCCCCTCCAGCAAAAAGATTATGACTTACCGAAGGCTGTGATAATGGTTAGTATTTTCTAGCAATAAAGTACTTTTAGGTAAAGTATGTATATTTTTTAAATGTAAAACTATTTTCTATTTCATAGACTACAGTATATTGTAAACATAACATTTATATGCACCAGGAAATCAAAAAATTTGTGACTCACTTTATTGGGATGGTCTGGAACCAAACCTGCAATATCTCTGAGGAATGCCTGTATCTTGCCTCCTCTTCTTACCATCTTTTGATTTATTCCATCATATTAAGAAATTTTTGTTCCACATAGTCTGAAGGTTTGGAGTATTTGGCAGGGTTATATCAATTTTTAAAATGTTTTGGAGTCAATATTATGTTTAAGTGATTATGTATAAGTTTCCTGTAATATATCATTATTTCCATATAGTTTATTGAATTCTTAAGTATATTTGGGGAGGAGAGGCACTATTACTATCATGATAATGATGATTGTGATGATAATGGCCAACAGTACAATGAAAAAAAACTTACTTCTTTTCCTGTTGTCAAGCTTCAACATCTACTATTCTGATTTCTCTTAGGAGACATTTATGGCTCTGTCATTAATAGATTTGCATGTACCATTTTTTAATCCAGATATATTTCTTGCTTTTGGTATCATTTAAAATTAATTATAATAATATCTAATATTTATAAAATGCTTTCAAGTTCATAAAGCAGAACTTAAAGAAAGATCTTACTGGCTCTCAGGCCAGCTTTCTATCTACTACACCACATTACCTTTTCAACATTCTAATGAATATTGGTGAAAAATTTTTAAAGAAAATTATAACAAAAGACTACAGCAATATTTTTTAAATTATTCATAATGACGAGGTTGGGTTTATACCAGGGATACAAGGATAGCTTAATATTAAAAATATTAATTACTTGAAAAAAACAACACAAGCTACATGATTACGTCAATCTGAGGGGGGAAAGCCTTTGCTAAAGACTCACATGCTAAAAAAAAAAATTAAAAAGCATAGGCATAAGAAGTTCATTTTAATATAATACAAATACATATATATACATGTTTATGCAGATATAATACAGATATTTAAACATATATAATATATACATAAATTTTATTGTGTGTATATGTATGTGTATACACACATTCTTATATATGTATATATAGAATATATTACATATATACATATACAGATATAGATAGATAGATAGATAGATAGATAGATAGATAGATAGATAGATAGATGTATCCAAAGCTATCATTATCTGCAATCAGAAAATAATAGAAGCTTTCTCAATAAATCCTGGAGCAAAGTAAGCATCTGTCCTCTCTCCACTGTTATTTGACATTGTTTTAAAAGTGCTATTGAAAGCAATGAGATAAGAGAAAGAAATTAAAGGCATACATATTTGCAAAAAGGAGACAGAATTATTTTTATTTGAATATAAATGATCATTAAGTTAGAAAACCACAGAGAATCAGCAAAGAAATGAGGCAATTAATAGCTTCATTAACTAAAAGGATATAAAATAAAGATGCAAAAATTATCACCACTCTTTGAGAGCAATAACAAAATACAAGAGGTTGGTTTTTTTTTTAAAGAAAAGGGAATGAAAAAGGAAATCCCATTTGAAGTACGTTTAAAGTGCACAAGTATCTGGGATTTAATCTACTAAGACACATTCAACATAATTACAAAACACACTTTAAAGAAATTAAGAATGAATTCAATACTTGGAATGATATTTGCTACAGATGACTGGGCCACATCATTATAACAAAAATGATACTACCAAAATTAATTTACGGGTTTGGCATTATACTGAGGAAACTAGCAAGGGAGCACTTTATAGAGTTAAACAAAATAGAAACAGGATTCATTTGGAGGAGTAAACAATTTAAATTCTAAAGGGAAATAAGGAAGAAAATGAGAATTAAAAGGAAATAGTACTTCTGGAATTCAAATTAAATTATAAAAAATCATCATCAGGTGATCATTTATTTAAAAAATAGAAAAGAAGATCCATGAAATAGACTAGATAAGCAAGAATGAGAAATCCAGTCTGACAAACACAAGAACATAAACTACTTGGGGAAGAATTTCCTATTTCACAAGAATTGCTAAGAAAACTAGAAAGCTGTTTGACTGAAGACAGATTTGGACTAGCATTTTCCATCACATAATGCAAAAAAGTGACAAATGCATACTAAACTTAAAGATAAAAGTTCACATAATAAAAAATGGAGTTAAATGGAAGTTTCATTTTAGGGGGAGAATTTTTGACCAAACAAGAAATAGAAGAGATCATACATAAATGGATAATTTTGATCATATGACATTGAAAACCTTTTGTACTAATAAAATCAATTCTGCTATGATGAAGAGGGAAGCTCTCAACTAGAAAAAAAATCTTTGCATCAAATTTCCTTGATAAGGATGTGACATTCAAAATAAATGGGAAATTAACATATGAGGTCAAAAACCACTCCTTATTAGATATATAGTCAAATGTTATAAATAAAGCACTCAAAAGAATTGAAAACTATTATCTTATGAAATATTGTTTCATATTACTAATTTATTTTAAACTGCAAATTAAAGCAACTCTGAGATTTTACCACACATAGCAAGTGAGTAAAGATGGCAAAACATTAAACCAGAAAATGCTGGATGTGCTTCAGGAAGACAAGCCCACTGATACATTTTTGGTGAAGCTGTAAGTGATCTAACCATTTTGGAAAGCAAATTGGAAGTATGATATAAAAGGTAACTAAAATATCTCTTGCTTTTGCCCCTGAAATTCTCAGGGCAGGAATATATTACAGATAAATTAATGACAGACAAAAAGGCTATATATACATATACATATATATATACATATATGTGCATGTGTGTGGTATGTATAGATATGTGTGTATGTGTATATATGTATATATGCATTGTGTACATATGCATATACACATATATACTATTATGCATGCACCAACATATTAAATGCAGCACTTTTATAACAAAGAAATAATAACAAAGTAGGCTCCCATCAATTGGTGAATGGCTAAAAAGCATTGTGATATATAGACATGATAAAATATTGATGAACCATAAGAATCAATGAGTATGAAGAATTCCAAGAAGCACTGGAGGTTTTATATGAACTGGTGCAGTTAAATAAGCAGAACCAGAAAAACAATACCTACAAGGATTACAAGAGAATAAATGGAAAAAATAACCTCATACAAAAAAACTTTAAATGCTTTATAATTATGATAGCAAGCCTGAACCCGGAGAAGAAATGAGAAAATATACCTCTCTCTCTTCTTTGCAAAGGTGGAGGACTAAGGATGTGGCCTATTGAATATACTATAGATCTAGTCAATATTTTGTTTGGTTTTCCTACTTTTTTTCTATTCACTTTTTGACTCTGTTGTAAGGCATGAATCTCTGTGTACAAAATGGGAGAGGAAAATATTTGAAAATAAATGTAAAATCAAAAAAGAATAAAAGAAGGAAAGGAGGAGGGAAGGAAAGAAGGAAGGAGGGAAGGAAGAAAAGAAGGAAGGAAAGAGGGAAGGAAGCAGAGAAGGAGAGGAGGAAGGAAGGAAAGAAGGAGGGAAGGAGGGGAGGAGGGGAGGAGGGATGGATCGAAGGAAGTCAAGAAAAGGAAAGAGATAGGAATTGGATTGATAAAGAGGAAAGGGACCTAGAGGCAGGAAAATAGAGAGTATATAGCAAAAATAATGGGTAGCACAGTTTAACTAGAGCAGAGAATACATGGAAGGGAGGAAGGCAGTAGTATGAGATCATCTAGAAAGATGGAGGAACCAGATGGTGGAGGGCCTTGACTATGAAGCCAAGGAAGTTGAATTTTATTCAGTACACAATGAGGTGTCACTAAAGGCATCAAGTCCAAATTTGTGCATAAGTGAGATTAGTCTATTAGTGGCTTGGAGTGAGCAGAGAGTGGAAACAGAAAGGCCAGTGATGAGGTATTGTAATAACACAGGCATGTGAAAATACCATCTCTACTAAAATGGCAGCAATAGAAAGGAGAGAATGGATGTGAGAGGCTCAGCAGAGGTAAAATTGATAGGTTTTGCCCCCATCTAAATGGATATTAAGGTAAAAGAGAAGAAAGGATGAAAGATAACACCAAGTTTTAGAGCATGGGAGGCTAGGGAATAGTTGTGCTACAGGAAAAAATATTGATGTCCGATGAAATAACAGGTTTTGAGAGAAAGAAAATGAGTTTGGTTTTCAACCTGTTAAGCTTGAGTACATCCAAATGGAAAGGTCCAATGGGCCCCTGGACAATTGCGTCTGAAGCTAGGTAGAGAAAGCAGAGTCAGAGATGTAGATTTATAAGCTGTCTCCGCAGAAGTGACAGTTGAAACCATGGACATGAATGAGATTGACAAAGTGCAGAGGGAGAAGAGAAAGCCAAGAAAGGCAGAAACTTGGGCAACTAAAAGGGTTGGGGAGCCGATGTCCTCATGAAGGAGACCAAGAAGTGGTTAAAGAAAGAGGAGGAAAACCAAGAGTATGTGGTGTTTCCTTCCACAGTTAAACAGGAATAAAATATCCAGAAGGTGGAGTGGTCAGTTTTGTAAAATGTTGTAGAGATGCCAAGGAAAGGGCTTTTTTAAAAAAGTCACTGAATTGTGTGAACTTTAAGGAAGCAGTTTCAAAGTCAGAGGGAAGAATGGAGTGATTCCCTCATTCTAGCCAACTTTTTCATTTAGGTTGGCCATGAAGGGTAGAAAGCGGATTGGACCTAGATGGGGTCAAAGGATCAAATGAAGGCCTTTTTTCTCTAATACTGAGGAAAGTTTTACCTGTTTTAATCAGGTTTTTAATTGTTCCTCAAAAAAATTTTCATTTCTGATGGAAAAAAATAGAGGTCCCAAGAGATTTAATTGGCTTACCTTCCCATATCTCACCAGCCACACTACTTTTTGAATTCTTTGGCCCTGTCCTTCATGCCTTCTTTCCCCAAGTTACTCATCATTGGAAGCTCTCATTATCCTGCAAGATTGAATCTACCTGGTACTCACATCTCATCAGTTTCTCTTTCACTCTGATTAGACCTTCAGACTAGAGGGCAGCACCATGAGCCTCTATTTAAGGAGCAAATCAGCAGAGTTTTTCTTCATGTTTCCCACCAACCCCACTGCTTTTGGATTTGGGGAATCTCCATCATGACCTTGCAGAGCATCCCTTCTTCCTCACTGCCTTTTCAGCTTCCTTTTGTGCTGCCGTCCCCCATTAAATTGTAAGCTCCTTGATGGCAGAAAGTCTTTTTTATTTGTATTTGTATCCTGTGTTATAGTGGGCACTGAACAGATGCTTATTGACTGAAACTAGCCACTTCATTTCCCACAACTACAAGGTTAGTGCCCCTTCCCAAATGGGAAATGCTAGTAGGCGGGCAGGAGCTGTCCACGGTAGAAGATTTTTCAGGGCTACAGGTTAATAGGATTCTATTCACAAGCTTCAAGATACAAGGCATGCTAATTTTGCTAAGTGTTGAAATGAGCATGGACTCTCTTGCACCATGTCCACTGGCCTTAGACTCTTCCAGCTCCTTACATGATACTGTACCTGCCTCAAGACGCTATTTGCTTTGCCTTTCTGCTCCTGACCCCTACTTTCTCCATCCTGATTCTTGCTTCTGGATCCTTGAAAGCTGACTGTAGCAGATATTTCTGCTCTGGCCAGGAGGACCAGCACTAGCCTCCTACCTCCATGCATTTGCATAGTTGTCCTCCAAACCTGGCACTCCCTCTTCATCATATTCTCTTAGAATCTCTTGTTTCCTTCAGAATTCAGCTTGAGCAACACCTACATAAGGCCCTTACTAATTACCCCCTTAGTGGTGCCTCCCCCACAAAAATTCCCTTATATTCATTTTGTGTATACTAATGTCTTCATGCTGTCTCCTCCCTATAGAATATGAATGTCTGAAACCAGGGAATATTACATTTTTGCCTTTGTATCCTCAGCACCAGAAAAGTACCTGGCACGTAGTAGGGGTTTAATAAAGGCTTGTTGAGTGATTGATTGTTGTGACCTCAAGGAGGAGCCACAGACTGTAGCCTTACATTTTGAGAACTTGAGTGAATGTACAATCACATAGCAAGTAGGGACTGGATGGTTTGAAAACCAATTCACTTACCACAAGTTTGTTTGTGGTTATATATGTCCACTTAGGACTCTCTTCTTGCTTCCCTCAAAGTAACACATCCAATAAGAACAACAACAGTAGCATTTATGTAGCATTTTAAGGCTTGCAAAGCACTTTATAAATACTATCTCACTTGATGTTCCTAACAACTCTGGGAGGTAGCTACTATTACTATCATGATTTTATAGGTAAGGAAACTGAGGCAGATTGAGGTTTAGTGACTTGGCCAGGGTCATACAGCTAGTTAGTCTTTGAGGCTGGATTGCAACTCAGGTCTTATGACTCCAAGACCAGCACTTTACCCAATAAATGGAGAGGAAGAACATGAAAAACATCCAGTTTTCTTTGTACTTGCTCTTCTCAATCCTAGGGACAGAGGTTTAGCACAATACCTTGCATACAGGAAGTGCTTAAGAAATAAAAGGTTGTTTATAGATTGATACAAGTGGGACCTTTTAGCCTGGATCCCCCACCCCGAAGCCAGAATGCTTTACTTTTCTCTAATATCAGCTCCTAATAATATCTCTATCAGTCCTGTTCAGATGCTTCTGATCTTGAAATAGACCTTCAAGTGCTTCCAGAGTCCCTTGTTCTAAAATTATCCCCCCTTCCCCTTTTCAGGTGCTTGGTAAAGAGTCCCAAGCTAAGCCTTACAGCCTTCTCCAAATGAAGCTGTTCAGAGCAGCACAGGCACAGGCGGGTGGAGAGGGCCCATGGTTACCATGGCAATCCCAGCTAATAAATAGGTACACAAACAAGAGAACAATCAGCCCATCTTTAGCCAATTGTCCTGCCTGCTTACCCTTTCCTTTCTTGGGTGGAGGATGGGCAGTGATGGCGATGGAGAACTGGTTAAAGAGATAACCATTATTCCTTGGTCTTCAGAACCCACCTTGGGATCTCCTTGAAGACAGGACCTGTTTCCTTTGTACACCTGCACCATGCACAGATAATCTCCTTAGTGTTTATTGAATTCATGGGCTCAAAGATTTAGAGCCAGGAGTGACCTCAGAAGCTATATAATCCAACATCTCTACTATAGAGAAGGAACCAAAAGCCCAGAGAGGCAGCAAATCGAGCATTTATTAAGCACCCACTGTGTACCAGACATTTTGCTAAGCACTGGGGAAGTAAAGAGATGTGGTGATGAGTTTTGAAGAAGAGTTCTGTGCTGCCAGAGCCAGTGAGTGACTTTCCTACTATATGTGCTACCCTGCCTCTCATGAGTTGATTCAAATTAAATTCAATCTAGCATTCAAGAAGACCAAAGCAGGCTCTATCCAAATGTGGGCTCCTAAGAGTTGTGCACAGAAATCCACACAATCTCAGCTCTTTTTTGGATTGGAGGGAGCCCTGAATTCACAGATGAGGATTTAGCCTGAGGTTATCCATGATTAAGTCAAGAAATGTTACAACCTTAACAACTGCTTCCAGAGTTCCAGTGTTGGGCTACATTAAGGGCAGGACCTGCCACTGGTAATCAAAGAGCTCTCTGGAACAGGAGAAAAGTGATCTGGTAATGCCCCAGGAAGAAAGAGCAAAAGTTTGAGGAGAGGGGAGAGTAGCCCACACCTAAAAGTGAAGCTGGTCATTCAAATGAGTGGCTTCATGAATGTCAGTAAGGAAGACCAATAAATGCCAGGAAAATGGTCACTCTGAATTCAGAGGTCAAAGAAATGATGAAGAGGAAGAGGGTTTTTTTGTCTTTTTTTTTGAGAAGGCAAGGCAGGGCAATTGGGGTTAAGTGACTTGCCCAATGTTACACAGGTAGTTAAGTGTCAATTGTTGAGGCTGTTTTTGAACTCAGGTCCTCCTGACTCCAAGGCCAGTGCTCTATTCACTGTGCCACCTAGCTGCCCCTGAAGATAAAGATTTGAGAGGCCAAGAGGTTGGTACTTTGTCCAACTCAAGCTACCATATAGAAACTTATACCCTTTCAATTCTGAAAGCCTACCTACCACACAGTATCTGGTGCTGCCAACTGATGGGGGCTCACTGTAGTACTACAGGTGGCTTACTGTAGCACTGGAGGATTCCCTAGTCTCTGTAATCTTAGCATTTGCCCTCTTCATACAATCAATTCCTATTGAAACACCAATTCCCTTATTATATCTATACTGTAAATACAGCATACTCATGCCAAAAATACATTGTGGCATTATTTGGTGATAGGTGAGGAGGCACAGATGTGGGGACCTCTCCCAGAACTCAGGGCTCCTTTACCCAGTGCAGTGACAGAGATCAGCCACATATGACCACAAGCTTGGCCAGTCTCTATGGCAATCTCTATTGGTTCCCCATGTCTATATAGTCATTGATAACCTTGGTGGGAGGACAGCCTTTTTCATGTTCTGCTTCCTCCTCAACTCTGTGTCTAGGAGCTGTCCTTCCCCAGGTGCTCTGTCTGGCTTTTAATGACCAGAAAGTTCCCCATCCCACTGATAAAACAGTTCTACATGGTCCCTGACAGCTAGCTCTGGATTCCCTGTTGCTCTCAGCTCCTCCACTTTGGCCATCCTAGTCTATGAGACATATCTGAAGAGCCAGAGGTACTGTGCACAGAGTTCTCAGTGTTGGAAACATTTCCCAGAAAATGATATCACACTAACTTCCCTTGCCTCAACAAATGAGATGACCAGCATCCTGCAACCAGGATCCTAGCTGCCCTTTTACAGGAAACTTCAATTTAGAGCTAGAAAGGGGTTATCTGATCCAAAACTTTCATTTTTCAGACAAAGAAGTTGAAAACTAGAGGTAAAGTAATTTGCCCAAAGTCAGAAAGGAAGTAATGTAGAATCAGGATTCAAATCCAAGTTCTCTGACTTTAAATCCAGCATTCATTTCACTGTACCAATTCCACAAGCATTTAATAAGTACTGAGTGTGTGCAAGGCTGTACTGTTCTATACACCAGAGATAGTGAGACAAGAATCAAACACCCTCTGTCCTCAGGAATCTTTATAGTAGGTAGGGAAATGAGAGATAGATAGATAGATAGATAGGTATATGTAGAGAGGCAGAAAGATATGTAGATATATACATTGTGTATACAAGTAAATGCAAGATAATTTAAGGAGAAATAAAGCACTGAAAACTGGAAGAGGGTCACCAGAAGACTTTGTTGGGAAAGAGGCACCTCCTTCTGCCTTCAACCTAAGCTTTAGAGGAAGTTTACAATTGATTACCACTAGTTAACAGGAAACATCAAGGACAGGAAGTCCTGAGGGAAGGAGAAAACAGCCCCCCAGCACAGGCTTCTGTACATGTTGGGCACTTAATAAATGTCTGGAATTGCACTGAAGTGAACTGAATTATTGAAGCCTGGAGCTGACCAACGACCCTTCCAACACTCTTTCCCAAGTTTAGAAATGCCTCCTAGCCCTTAGCAGCCAGGGAGGAAGCTTGCTTCCACTCAATTGCTAATTGACCTGAGGGTTTTGCTAGCAAGGTCTCTGAGGAATGCAGAGAAAGAAGAGGACAGGGAATCTGGGGCAATGGAGCAGAATGAAAGCATTAAGGAGTCAGAGCAGGAAGGGGACAGAAGACTGCTTAGAAAATAGAAAGGATGGAGAAGGAAGCCCATGGAGGTCCTCTAGTAGAGAGATTAAGAATTCTATAAATGCCAGAGTTATGTATAAGACTGCATGGAAATGCTTCCACAAACTGTGCTCTACAAATAGAGTTTGACTACAAATACATCAGTTCTACTCCTTGCTTTCAAGGTAACCAAATTCCACCATGGGGTAGAAGAATAATAATGATAATAAGAGAGAATTCATAGCAATTAATGCAAAATAGTTCCCAAGGAAAGTACACTGTAAGGAGTCAAAAGATATGGACAAAGTATTGCTGGAAGAAATGCAAATGATCAACAACCTTATAAAAACATGCTCCATAAAAATGGCATGGAAAGAAGTGGTCATTGTTGGTGGTACTGTGGAAAAGCAGGCATAATAACATACTGTTAGAGGAATTGACTTCATTCTAGAAGATAATTTGGAACTAAGCAAGAAAAAAATAATTAAACTGTTCATATCCCTCAACTCTACTAAGCATACACTGCATGGTGTTCAGTTTCAGAAAGAAAAATCCTAAATAGAAGAAAATATTTAGAGTAGCATTCTGTGATAGTGAAAACAAAAGAGCTATAAACAAAGCAGATGCCCACTATTTAGGGAATGGCCTAACAAATTATGCTACATGAATGAAATGGAATGTTACTGAATCAAAAGAAGCTATGAATATGAGGGATTCTGAGAAATATGGGAAGACTTGGGAAGTGGGACATGGAGGGAAGAAGAACTAGAAGAAAAAAAAACAATATATGTAATAACTACAACAAAATCAATGGAATGAACAACTGGACAATTGAAACTGAATTCTGTAAAATTATGAGGACCAAACTTCACCCCAGAAATCACATAGGAAGAGGTACCTCCTCTAGCTTCTTTGTAAAGGTAGAAGACTGTGGTTGTGGAAAATTCATATCAGACTTTTTCAACATGTTAATTAATTTTGCTGAATTCCCCCCACTCCTCATTTGTTCATTTTTTGTTTAAGTGGAAATGGTGAGAAGGGAATGGTGAAGGATCTATCAGAAAATATAGGCAATTTTCAAAGGAGCTGTTCTTCCCAGGGGTGCTCAGAAGGCTTGAAGATAGTGTTCGTGAGAACAAACCCCCAAATCTGAAATATTTTTAGAAAGAAATTTTTTAGGTTGTTTGAAGGTGGACAGAGAGCCAGAAAGAAGCTGTAGCTCCCTCTCTTTTCCAAATGACCTAATAAATCTCTTTCTAACACTATTTCAGATTTTGGGGTTTGTTCTCCTTAACAACAATATAATGTCAGAAGTGGGATTCCCTCTGACCCCTACAGTAAACTTTTGGTGTTAGATAATTTTTAGCCACATAAAGCTAGGTTCAAAAAAATTTTCAGTAGTTTTAGTCATATCTGACTCTTCATGACTCTATTTAGGGTTTTCTTAGAAAAGATACTGTGGTAGTTTGAAATTTCCTTCTCCAGCTCATTTTATAGATGAGGAGCTGAGGCAAACAAGGTTAAGTGACTTGCCCAGGGTCACACAGCTAGTAGGTTTCTGAACTCAGGAAGATGAGTCTTTCTGACTCCAGGTCCAGCACTCTATCCCCCGTACCACCAAGAAATCAATCAAAATTTATTTTTAAAATAAAAGAATTTCAGACACCTAAAACACACCCACACCTATTCCTAATTTCTAGAAAGAATTGGTGGACTACAGATGTGGAATATTACAGACGTTATCATCCAGTTGCTTTGTCAGTTGATTTTGCTTATTTTTTTCTCTTTTTAATAAGTAATACATCAATGGGGGGGGGGGGTGGGGAAGAAGCAGTGAATCTAAACAACTCACTGTGTCTTACCTTCCTCGTTGTTAAAAATGAGGTCATTGGGATAGATGGCCTCTGATGTCCATTCCAGCTATAGATCTATGATCATCTGATTAAAGATGTCCAATGGAACACATAGAGAAATACTTTCCCCAAAATAGCCATTTTTAAATGAAGAAAAGGACATTGAATAAGGCTCCAAATCAAGAATCCCCCAAGCACCTGTCAAGTAAAAAATTATCAAGCCGGCAGGCCCAGGAGCTGACAATGCTTGAGGCTCCCTGAGCAAGGGAAGACAGAAGATAAACCAGGTTCAAGGTCTCCAGGGAATGAACCAAGTCCAGCTCTTCTGGCTAGACTGCCTTGGCCTCATGCCATCTTAGTTCCGAAAGGCAGGGCCTATGCTCCCTTCCCTGATTCCATCTCCATCCCTATCTCTCCATCCCTGTCTCTCCTAACAATCAACTTTATAATGGAAGCAGACCATGCTCCCAATAAAATCCTAAACTTAGCTCTAGAAGGGACCTCGCCCATCATCTTATCCTGACAAGCCATGGCAACAGTTCCCACTCCCATCCCACCAAAGCTTCAAAGAGGCATTCATTGTCACAGTATAGGTCAATGGCTCTTCAAATCACCAGCTGCAGCCAAGAGGAAAAAAATAAAATAAAAAATAGTTTCTGCTTCTGTGTTGTTGTTGGGTTGTTTTTTTTAAGAAAGAGTCCAGCTTGCTGAAACCCTAATTATTTCTACTCAGAGGCTCCCAGAATAACCCAGAGCTTTTCGGCGGGCAGTCATCATTCCAGAGATCAGAAAAGCTTTGCCTAGGCATTTGACAAAAGACTGAAATTTTAAAAGCAGAGGAAAGACACAATAAGGATGGTGAGGTGTATGGGTGAATGCAGGTCTATGTCACTCTCTGCATCCGAGTTCATAAGCCCCCTGTGTATGCAGGTCCCGGCAACTGCACTTGAAATTGCAAAAGAAACAAAAGAGGCCAGTCCATTCAAGTGTCACTAAATGAAGTCCCCTGAACCTACTAAGTGTTATCTGTTCAGCTCAGACAGGAAGGAGTCTGCCTACATACAGCTTTGCTTTTGAACCTGACCAAGGTGCGTTGAGACCTTTCACCCTAGAATTCACTATTTAACTGTCAATTCTGCTCCCACCAAAGGGACTTGTGTGAGTGGAGCCTCTGATGATCAGGCCTCCTTAAGGTCAGCAGGGTGATATGCTACTCCCTAGAGTGAAGATTCTTACTTTAAAACTCAGATCAAAGCAATGATAAACAAGGAGTCACGAGAACTGATAAAGCAATCCCCCCACACACACCTCCCACCAAAAAGGTGAGCCTTAAAATATGGAAGGAAACATGATTTGGGACATGAAAAGTGTGGGATTTGTTTTGCTGAGTTATACATGATTGCTACGTGAATTTCATTTTTCATTGTTTAATTGTTCAATTGGTGGGCCATTGAAAAGGAGAAATAATAAAGGTTTGTAAAAATAAAGACAAATAAATCTTATAAAGGGAGATTCTTGACTTGGAGCCTATGGATTGTGTAAATAGATATATGACAATCAGAGATAGAAACAGAGAGATAGAGCTGGAGGAGAGAGGGAGAGGGAGAAAAAAAGGGAGAGGGAGAGGGAGAAGGGGGGGGTTGGTAAATCTTTAATAAGGGACTCTGGGGGGAAAATGTACTCACAACACTGTTGACGAACCTGGTAATTAACTGAATGTGGAAGATAAGGGGAAAAGATGAGTCAAAGAAAGCCAGGATGTTCTAAATATGGGAGCTGAAGTGAATCAATGACAGTATACAGACAAAACTGGGAAAACCAAGAGAAATTCATTTGGGGGAAAGGGGAATGATTTCTATTTGAACATGTTGAATTTGGAGTGCTTGTAGGACATACAGACAGCTGGATATTTTGGTCTCAGGATCAGAGGAAAGGTCAGAACTAGATTACAAATTTAGAATGTAAGCTCCCTGAGAGCAGGATTTTTCCATTTTTGCCTCTCTATCCCTATGGCTCAGCACAGCACCTAACACATAGTAGACACTAAATAAATGCTAAATTGAAATTAATTAAACTGGATACAAAGTGAGAAAAGAGGGAAAAGAGGATGGGAATAAACCAAGGAATTTCTTATTCTCACCAAAGCCGACACCCAAAAAATAAAAACTCTTTTCAGATCTATTTGTCCACTGCATGGAACACTGTCCTGGTTGGGGAAATGACTTTCATAGTTCACTGATGTGTCTTGAGTTACCACAATTTCATTGAACTAGTGATAATATTTTCTCCCTAAATACTAAACCCCAGAGGTAGAAACTAAGAGCAAAATTCCCTTTGAATTCATTTCACTGTTGCATGGACCCAACTGTAGGGTATCTCAGACACATGTTTCTTTATATCATATGTCTCTGTACTAGCACAATGCAAAATCTCAAGGGTTGGAAGGAACCATGGAGATACTGCAGTACAAATCCCTTCTTTATGCAGTAATCTTCCTTTTGTCATCCCTCAGAACTGGTTATCAAGATTCTGCTTGAATACCATCACTGATGAGAAACTCACTTCCACATAAGACACTCCATTTAATTTTCAGACAGGAAATTGTTGCATATTTGAGATCAAAATTTGCCTCCTTTTTACTTCCATGTATTGACATGAGTTCTCTCATTTGGACCCAAGAAGAGTAAATTTCATCCCTTTCCCTTGTGCCAAACTTTCAAATATCAAGGACATAGAACATATCATCCCTAAATGATGCTGGCAGATTAGAAGATGACCCTTCACCCATAGGTTTTACAGGTACATGCAGAGGGCCCGATAAATATCCATAAGCATAGGCGTTCCTTGCAAAGGAATTTCACCAACCTTGGTGTTGAGCTTTACCTTCTTACCTTATCTTGGTACATTTGTATGAAGTATGTTTTTTTTTCATCTACTTTGGTATAAAACCACACAGTCCTTAAACTAACAGAGACAATGAAACATTAAAGCTCTGAGGGAGGAACAAAGAAATATTGACCTTTTGTCACCCCCTTAAGAGGTATGAAGTTATCTGATCTGAAAGAAATATAGAACATCTGACCATTGGCTGCTGGCTGATGGGCTAATAATGCCCATTTTCATACTTAGTGGCCCTTTGAAAAGATAGACATTATGGTGTCTAAAATACCAGGAGATAACTACAAGGAGTATGCCATCTATAAGCTGTCCTGGTCATAAAGGTTCTTTGTATAGGGACAAGTGAAAAAACCCAGCTGATCAACCTGACTAGCAGAGACACTGTATCCATAGTGAGGAGCATGAGGATACCATAAAGAAAGAAAGATATCAGGACACTGAGGTGCTACAAGTATGAGGTACCTTGGCTACATTGTGCTTCCTTTTACTCATATACTGTAAGTGTGTGTCTGGTCTTTCCACTAATGCATTTATTGTATTTGTGAGAGAATGTGATCTAGGTTTATGGTGGAGGAAGAATGGAGTTAGCTTGTTATTATTGTTCTTACAATGCCATTTCTGTAAATAACTTTGTCTTGAACTAATTGTATCTATTGACTGACTATTAAAAGTAAGCACAGTGGTAGGGGCTCATAAGCCCTAAGAACACCTTAAATCAAGAGGTAATCATTCCCCTTCCCAAGGTCGCAACCTGTGAACATGAGTTGGGGATGAGTGTAGCCCAAAGGGAAAGTTACACAAGATAACATTGGTGAAGAAGATATTAGTATCCAGGGAGATCAAGAAGGATCTTATGAAGAAGAGAGCATTTGAGCCAAGCCTTAGAAAAAACAAGGATTCCAAGAAGCAGAGATAAGTAGTGAGTACATTCTAGGCATTGGAGAAAACTAGGGCAAAGGAGAACATCCCATGTGAGAAATAATAGGACAGGGGGGCGGAGCCAAGATGGCGGAGTAGGAGCAGCAACATATCACAGCTCTCACATAGCCACCCCAAAATACCCATAAAATATGACTCTAAACTAATCCTAGAACTCCAAAACGCACACAAATATACTTTCCACTGAAGACAGCTCGGCTACAAGGAACCATATCAGCACTGTGAACCAAAACCAGCCTGGCCTGAAGCCCTGGCTGAGCCCCGGCGGTGGCTGGACGAGAGGAGCCAAGGAGCCTCAGGTGAGCGGATTGGAGGCAGCTGCGACAGTGTTCAGAACTAGGTCAGTGGAGCTTGCGAGGTCTTGGGAGAAAAGCGGTCCTGCCGAAACACCTCCAGGGCGGGAAAGCAAAAGGCAGAGGTTTTGCACCCACCTCCGCATTGCAGCTTCCACACCCTTGCCCTGAAGACTGCAGGGGGAGTAAGCGATCATTCAGAGGCCAAGTACTCTCGCATTGAGCAGCCTGGATCCAGATCGCGTTCTTGGGCTTTGGTCCTGTGAGTCTTCTTTATCCAGGGAGCGGAAGTGGGAAAGGGACCCAGCACCTTCCTGAGAGCTACAGCAGCTGGAAGGACCCCAGCAATTTGGGACAGAGCTTTCCCTTCTGGAAGCAGAGCCCCACAGAGATTTAAAAAAAAAATCATGGACTGACCAACCATGAGTAAGAATAAGCATAAGAAGCAGGCTAAGAACAGCAACCAAACCCTAGATTCCTTCTTTGAAGAAAAGAAGGACCAAGGCAGAGAGTTGCAGGACAGCACAGCCAGAGCTTCCCCACCAGGGGCTTCCAATAAACATGAAGATTGCCT
>CM053586.1:21738698-21743698 GCA_028646515.1 Pseudochirops corinnae
TAAACTCTGTTCTTTCTAGATCTTTCTCTGAATGTAGATATCTCCTTCCATCCTGTGACTTGTAGAGTTATCTTATAATTGTGTGTTGCTGAAAAAGAGTCCAGTTTATCAGAGTTGGTCATCACACATACGATGTGTCTGTGATTGTGTATTTTTCCTGGTTCTGCTCTTCTCACTTAGCATCAGTTTGTATAAGCCTCTCCAGGTGAATATGAAAACCGTCTCCTCCCCATTTCTTATAGTACAATAGTATTCCATTACATTCATATACCACAACTTGTTTAGCCATTCCCCAATTGATGAGCATCTCCTTAATTTCCAGTTTTTTGCCACCACAAAGAGAGCTGCAATAAATATTTTTGTACATATGGGTCTTCCTCCCACTTCTATGATCTCTTTGGGATACAACCCCAGAAGTGGTATTACTGGGTCAAAGGGTATGCAATTATTTATACCCCTTTGAGTCTATGCTCCTATTTGTTGACTGTAGGAAGTCCCAGTGTGGGAGAAAGGTGGCTCTCTACTTAAGGTTACTAATGGCAACTGCTACCTTTTGGCCCATGCAGTTCATTGGTACTAGTTCTTTTCCTTTCTAAGAAGCTACATGGTGCTACATCCATGCCCCATTCTTTAGTTTTATTGTCTACAAAAATGAGGGAATTGGACTAGATGACCCTGGAGATCCATGATCCATGATCCTTCCTATCTGCTTCTTAAACTACATGAAAATCAGCCTCAGGGAGCTACTCTCCTATAGCCAATGGTCAGAATACAATTGAGATGCCATTCCAGTGAATTATCCAAGATAATGATCTTCTTGGGTCATATAAGCTTAAGAGTGGGGTTCAATCTCCTCCCCAATTAAGGTAATTACAAGGTTTTGAGTATAAGGGTGGTCGCAAAAGATGAAGCTTTAAATTCTTGAATGAGATAGTCTATGCCCTGTGATTTCTTTATAAAGTCTGAACTTCTCTATAACGGGGTCGAGAATGGAACACTATGATTGGTTTACCAAACAAAAGCATCACAGCTCCTGGGGACTTTAAACAGCAAAGAGATTTTAGCAGGTAAACAGATATGTGAGAGAGGACTCCAGGCTCAGGAGCACCTTGAGGACACAGACACTTTTTAATCTGTAACAGACAGCAGCAAAGTTGAAGGGGGGGATTCCTGGGGGTGATCCCAGAGGGAATGTTTTATACATACACACACACACACACACACACACACACACACACACACACACACACCATGTTCTCATAGATCTGTAGGAGACAATGCATACAACTGGGAATAGAGAGAGACATGCTGAGAACAACCATGTGCACAGATCAGTACAATAAGACAGCCACCAAAGGAAGGAAAAAACTTTCCAGACCATGAGCAGAGGGTAATGTCATTATGTACTCATAAAAAGGCTTCTAGTAACAAAGAGAAATGAGTTTACCCTTTGACCACCCATGTTCTCTACATTTAAAGCCCCACTTTCCAATAGACCTGTGTGTACTTGTGGGAGAGTGGAGGCCAGAATCTTGGGGTGACATTTTGTATCAATTATTCTAACTATATTACCTTCATAAATGCCTCTTGCTTTTTTTTAGGGTAATGCCTACTGACCAATTGAAATGGAAAATACACTGGTGGGGGCTCATGAATAATAATAGAAAACCATCTCTCAAGGTTACAGCAACAACCATGAGTAGCACAGAAGTAGTCAGTCTCTGGTGAAATTGCTGGCCAATGTGAATGTGAGTTGGGGAAGCAAAAGGGTGGTACACAAGGAATTATCTCTCTCCATAGACCAAGGTGACAAAAAGAAAGCTACCTGCCCAGAATAACTATAAGATAAACTAAACCTCCCAAAGTTTTGCAATGAGCTTGCTTGAAAGAAATTAATTTGTGATGGGGCTGGGAGGCAAAAAAGAGCCACAGTTTAAGCTTATGGAAAATTCCCAAACAATAAGAGACCTCAGTTCACAAATGCTCAGAACAACAAGAAGTTGGGGGAAGGTGCTGTCCAGGGTAATTTTTTCATTGGAAGCAACTCTAAAGATTAATAGAGATATCAATGAAATGAAATTGGAATATGGAATTGAAGGAAAATTAATAGCAGGACTGGGTATGAAAAAGTGGCAAGAACAAATTCAGAGCCCTCACTCCCTCCAGGGAGCTGATGGGTAAATAAGAGCGATAAGGTTATGCCAAGCCTGAAGGCAATTCCTCCGTCCCAAGAAGTAGCCTCATTCCCAAAGGCCTGACACTCCGATGAATTAGACCCTGTGCTGGAGAGAGGCAGATTTCTGCTCCCAGGGGATGCCTCCCAGGAAAGCAAAGGATTGCTCCAGAAGAACAAGGGATTTTCCTTTCAGAAGTTGATTTGTTTGAGGGCCTACTCTATCTTGTTGCAAACTGCCTCTGCTCCAGAAATATCTCTTCCTTGACACCTCTGTCTACTCTGCCCTTTTTCTGGAAATTTCCAGAGAATTAGAGGATTGTAGATCCAGAACTGGAAGGATCTCATTTTACAGGTGAGGAAACTGAGGCTCAGTGACTTGCCCAACATCACACGGGCAGTAAATGGCATCTGAACTGAGCAGACTCAAAGTTTAACACTTTTCAGCACCACCTGCAGACTTATCAGACAGCCAGCTTTCCCCTCGCCAATCCTGGGGGGATTCCCCGCCTAGGACAACAAAGATGGAAAACCAATCACTTGCCTGGGTAGGAGCCTTCCCGACTGCCCCCCAAACCCTAATGGCCCTTCCCTGTGTCCTCGAGCTGACGAGGTTGTATCCTCTCCCTGGCTCTAATTTGGAGCTGTCCTGTGCTGGAGGGTACAGGATGGTGCCCTGAGCTGCATCCTTCTCTGGTTACCTCCTCCCCTCCCTAAAATGGGAGCACTGACCTCTAGGGTCCCTTCCAGTTCCAACCTAGGGGCCTATAACTCCATCCTGTCCCTTCCTCCAAGTGTCTCCCTGATTCTGCTTGGTGTGGGGTAAAATGTGACATAATAAATGCCTATTGGTTGGAACAATTGCTTTCCTAAATCTTTTGCGCACCATCCACTTAATCCTTAAAAAACCAGACCAGACTGAGACTCCTGTCAGACATACTTTCTTCTGTCCAGCAACTTCAGTGGCATCCTTATGTCCAAATGACCAAATAACCAAGACTTCTTGGATTTAGAGATGAAAGAGATCTTAGGAACCATTTTGCCCAATCCCCTCTTTCGTGCTGAATTCATTTTTAAAAATCAATAAGCATTTGTTTCTCTCTCACACCTCCTATTATTGAAAAAGAAAACAAACAAAAATTCTGTGTAACAACATGCACAGTCTACAAAAAAATTCCAACAGTGGCCATATCCAAAAGTTATATATCAATATACAGATTATCCTTCTGTCAGGAAAATGGGTAATATTCTTCATCATCAATACTTTGGAATCAATCAAGCCCCCCTTTTACAAGTGAGTAAACTGAGGAACAAAAGAAGGCAGCTGGTGTAGTACTGGCCTTGAAGCCAGGAAGGTCTAGGTTAAAGTCTTGCTTCTGACACATATAGGTGCATAACCCTGGAAAGGTCATTGCTCTAGGCTACTCTCTAAAAACAATACTGTTCAGGGAAGGTGGTGATATGCAGTGTCAGAAGGAATTTCCTCACCTGGGAGTTCCTCCTCCTAATGAAATCCCAGTTCCAGTCCTCATCACTACTCTTCTCACTGCTAAGGGTACCACGGGGATTCAGAGTAGCCTAAGCTCATGCAGAGACTGAGCAGCAGGTGCAGGACATGAACTCCTGACTCAAGTCCTCTTCCCACCAACCCCATGTTTCAGCTTCCACTCCCAAGGTCACTGGGGTGGCTCCCGTGCAAAATCCTGAAACTTTGTTCACCTCCTAAATCCATCAACCAATCAGTCAACAAGCATTTGTTAAGTTCCAAGCACTATCATCAATTCCACTAGAGTGATCAACAGTGAAATTGAGAAATCAGGAAACTTTCAGAATGTGAAAGTTACTTAGAGGGCATCTAGCTCAGGAGTTTATAATCTTTTTTTTTTTAACTTGAGATGCACAAAATAAAAACAAGGAAATAAATGGCATTGAAATATATTTATCCAAAAAAACAATGAGATTCACAGACCCCAGGTTAAGAAGCCTTCATTTACTCCAATGTTCAAATTTTGTAAATGAAGAAACTAAAGACTAGGCCCAGACTTGCCTTACCCAAGGCCCGAAGCTGAAGCCTTTCACACTACCTGGACAATGGCGGGCACGTTACAGGATTTCAGTTAGATTCAAAATCTGCAACTCAGCCTAATACCCTGTTTGAACCTGATTATGGCGACATTCTCCATTCTAAGTGCAAGGCAGACACATCTTTGAGACAAGGAAACAAGAATCCTGATTTTTCTTTCCTGCCTGTTGAGCTTCATCCTATGCACCAAAAAGCCACAGATTGCACAGAATTAATCTGTGCATAATGTGATGATAATTAAGTATAATTATTACACAGTAATAGGTAGGCAGATGTCACTGTTTCTTAATCTAGGCCCCTTTATAGTCAGTGCCGATTGTCACCTAGAATAATTAAAAGCCGTTTCAAGGATTTAGTGTTGGTGCTGGGGACCAGAGGAAATGACTTTACATCTGAAAGAGAGCCTGGGGACTGTCGGAGAAGCAAAAGCAGTGAAATCTTCTCTCCAACTTGGAGGGTCTCCACCCCCACTTCTTGAGGGTCTCGAGAAGCATTTCTAAGAAGAGAGTGTTCTGTGATTGTCAGGTACCAAGAAACAAAGGACATAACCAAACAGGATGTCTCAATCAGAAAGACTGCCGAGGGACCCTTGTGGGGCTTGGGAGTCGGAGGATCTGTGTTCGAAACTACCTCTCATCATCATTATCTATGTTCCCTTGGGCAAGGTTCTTCTCCCTGGACCTCAGTTTTCTCTGTAAAAGGAAGGGGATCACCTCTGAAGTTCCTTCCAGCTTTGGTTCCGTG
>CM053586.1:21748698-21828684 GCA_028646515.1 Pseudochirops corinnae
GATGAGTCATCTTAGAGTCAAAGAGATAATGGCCAATCCCTGCTTTGTTAATTGTCAACCTTAGATAATATAGAGCTGAAGCAGCCTCTTAACAGCAAAGATTTCAGCTCCCTTTGGTTACCTTGAATAGCCATGCCCACTTATCAGACTCAGGCTACTTCTACATTTTAACATCCCCACCAGCCATGCACCCTATGTATAGAATCTGCCTCTTGGTTTCCTATTCTTTAAGACTAACACAGGCAGCAGAGAAGAGTAAAAAGCACTGTGTTAAATCAAGAGACCTAGGGGACCCTGTCACTAACTTGCTACCTGACTTTGAGTAAGTACCTTCCCCCTTTCTTCAGGTCTTCCTCCACAAAATGATGGGAAGTAAGGATTGGACACTCTCCAAGGTCCCTACCACTCTAACATTCCCCAATTCTCACTTCACCACAACTTTTCTGCTTAATGATGGATGCAACCCAGAGGCATCATTCCTAATGAAGTCTCCCATATGAGAATCCATCTTCCTAAGGTCATCCAAGGAACTAGAAGAAAAGTCTACTTTTTAAAAAGCAATTCTACAAAGAATAGGATATGTGTGTGTGCACGCATGTGTGTGTGTGTGTGTGTACACACACATATCTATTAATATGATATGATATATTATAACATTATATAATGTTATATAATGATATATAATATATATATATATATGAATTTTTTTTCTTAGAGAGAATAGGGAGCCTTCATGATATAGAAATGGTGAACATGGTTCACTTGGAAACAAGAGATTCTCTAGATATTGCACAAAAAGGGAGCAAATGAGGATTCTGGCCTCTGGTTGTAAAGGGCTGCAGGATTTGTGTCTGGGCTGTGGGTTGAGAACAAGGACAGCTACTCTTCAGCAAAGATGGCACTCAGTAACATAAAAGGCATTTTACTTCTTTAACGAAAGGCATTACAATACGCAAATTGGTTTTCCAACAACAAATCTGATCACAAAGGGAAGGGGGGAGTGCAACAGACCTATTGAAAAACCCAGAATGATTTTGGAGCCCCCTCCCAGCACTTGATCATTATCCTTTTCTCTCTGGCATGTCAATGAAATGGAAAGCAAGGTAGAGGAAGCAGGGGAACTCCGGGTTTTGTGTGAGCTTGTGTGGGATAGCCCAGTGTATCATTCCTCTGCTAGGTGCCTAACACAGTGTCTAGGCACACAGTAGGTGCCCAGTGTTATTGATTAATTCTTGATAGAATGTTGGTTCCTGGGGGCAGGGACTTTCTTACCTTTGTCTTGATATTTCCACTACTAAGAATAGTACCTGATACATAGCAGGTGTTTCATATATTCTTAATGGTTGAGAGAATATAACGTCTTTAAAGGTAAGATTACCTCATTTTTGTCTTTGTCTCCTCAGGCTTACAGCTGCTGGCACATAGTAGGTATCAGATGAACGCATATCGATTAATTGACTGATCTTCCCAGAAAGTCCAGTCACTCTACTCTTTCCAACTGAATACATTCAATAACTCAAGAAGCAGTTAATAAGAGCCCACTATATGTCAGGTGCTTTTGGACACAAATAAAAACTAAACATTGCCTGCCCTCAGAAACTTACATTCCACTGAGAGAAAACAACACGTATATACTTAAGCAAATAAAATTACACACAAAGTTAATTTCAAGTGGTACAGACAGGGAGAGCACTATGAGTTTGTTGAGGGGGGCAGAAGTCATGTCAGGCAAGGGGAATGTTTTGGGTATAAGCTCAGAGGCAGGAGATCACAGATCACAGATAGAAAACTAGAAGGCATCTAAAAGATCATGAATTGAACTGAAAAAAGGCCATCTAATTCAACTACCTCATTTCACAATTAAGAAAACTAAAATCTAAAGATATTCTATTACGTTCCTACAGTCATACAAATAGTACAGTGTCAGAGACAGGATTTGAACCCAGGTCCCTGAATTCCAGAGTCAATCCTTTTCTACTGTCCCACAAGCAACCAGTAGACATTTCCTGAATGCTTTCTATGTGCCAGGCACTATTAGGCACCAGGAATCCAAAGCCAACAAAACGAAACAATCCTGCCCTCAAGAGGCTTACATTCTAACAGGATGGATATTGTACACATACAAAAAGCATATATAAATTAGATATATATGGGATAAATACTAATAAATCAAAATAGTTCAGTTGAGCACTGGTAGTTGAAAGGAATCAGGAAAGGCTTCATATAGAAGATGATGTTTATGAATCTTGAAGGAAATAATTCTATGAGGTGGAAGTGATGAGGGTGTGCTTTTCAAGCATGGGACACAGCCAGTACAAAGGCATGGAGATGGAAGAGAAATATATGTAAGGAGCAGAGAGAAGGCTGACAAACTGATTGACTTTACAAGACCTGTGACATTAATCCAATCAGTCTCTAAACACCTCCAGTGACAAAGAGCTCAACACCTCCTAATAAGTGTGGTTGATTAATTCCATTTGGGGATGGAACTAAACATTAGGAAGATCATCCTTATATTCATTGGGAACCCACATCCCTATCTGTATCTTCTATGCAGTTTCATTCTGCCCTTTGGATCAGTACAAAATAACCTTGTTCCACAGAGCTGAATTCAGATAATTAGGAGATTGTTGTCATGATCATCCCTGAGCCTTTTTTTCTTCAGGTGAAGTCATCTTAGTTCCTTCCACCCTTTCTCCAGATTCATCGACATCATGATTGGATGGTCCTAACCAAGTATACCAAACACTAACATGTTTTCTGAACAGAAGTGTGCTGGTAAATGTTTAGCTTTCTAGAAAAAAGGGTACACATCACTCACTTTTAAGTTTAATCTTCATGATTAACATTTTTCCATCACATTCTTAAGTCTAAACAATCTATACAAAACTATAACTCAAGCTTTGGTTTGTAGCATTTGCTTTTTCCAAGGCTCATACTGAAAATTTAGCAATCAGCTCTTGTGAGTGGGTCTAAGCTGGTTCCAGTACATATCTGTATCTGACAATCTGACTAGAAGAGAATGGAAGGGAAGTATGATCTCCCTTATTCCAGATACTATTCATTTATAAATGTAAACCCATGATCCCTTTTGTTTTTGAGTGGATCAGCTACATTGTGTAGATATACATATAGAGTTACTGAGACAGACATATAGATATGTGTGTCTATATATATATATATATATATATATATATATATATATATATATATATATACATACATATATACATATACATGTATATGCTGCTATTTATCTGTTTTCTAAAAGGATCAATGACATCATGAGGTAATGTCTTGACTTCACGTGAATTGGATTTAAGTGAGGCAGAGCTGCACAAAACTGTCACTCCTCCAGAGTCATCAGTGTCCAGTGGCAAGACAAAGTCAAGATGACTGGTGATGGTCCAGTATATGAGTATGTGTGTGTATGTATGTATGTATATGTGTGTGTGTGTTTCCTAGACACATTTCTCCCATTCTATAAGAGTGCAATTGATTTTTTTAACCTAAGTATAAAAATTTACATTAATATCTCTACAATTTCACATTGTATTTGGCCCAGTATTTTAGTATATCAGCATGTTTACAAATCTAAGATAAATAAATGTGAAAAAATCGATTGTTATTTTTCATTTGTAACAGTCTTTTTTCTATTTTTGGAGGGGGGAGGGCAGGACAATTAGGGTTAAGTGACTTGCACAAGGTCACATAGCTAGTAAGTGTTAAGTGTCTGAGGCCAGATTTGAACTCAGGTCCTCCTGACTCCAGGGCCAGTGCTCTATTCACTGTGCCACCTAGGCTCCCCAACAATCTTTTTACAAGGAACCATTTAAGAACACAGGATCACAGATTGAAAGCTAGACATCATTTAGAGAAATGATTATTTCTTTCTTATATTAATAACCAATTGTTGAATTAAGACTAAGGCTTTTCCCCTTTTCTACTTCCTCGTTCAGAAATTGGCCTCTGTAGGTTATTCAGACAGCCCTTAAAGTGCAGGACTGATAATGAGAGGGAAAACTAAGATCTGTTCAAAAGGTAAGGAAATTTTAGTTCAGGGGAATTAATGGATTCTGACCCATTTTGTTTTACTCAGACATATCTGAGAAAAAGTGGATTCTCCCTTCTGTCTAGATTATCCTAGATGGAGTGATATGGGTATAAATAAGAATCTCTGACCAAGACTGAATGATCAGAGTCACGGCTCTCAGACCCTCATTAGAAAAAGTCCACCCATCATTATAATATTCACTATCTCAATTACTTATTAACCAATCAGAGTCTATTATCACCCTCAGGAACACTGACTCATCCAAGTGCATATAAGCATTAAGTG
Source organism: Pseudochirops corinnae (assembly GCA_028646515.1). Classification (NCBI taxonomy): domain Eukaryota; kingdom Metazoa; phylum Chordata; class Mammalia; order Diprotodontia; family Pseudocheiridae; genus Pseudochirops; species Pseudochirops corinnae. The sequence goes on from CM053586.1 coordinate 21,753,038, forward strand.
GGTTCCATGAAAGGTCTTTGGCATTCAAGAGTACCACTGATCATTTTGTTAATTATTTGCTAGCATGATTAATAAAATGATTAATTACCCAGAAACTAAGTCTCTTAAACTTTTTATACATCATACCATCTAGCCCAGACCCTTCATTTTACAGATGAGAAAACTGAGGTAACCCAGAAAGGTTAAGTCATATAAATAGTAAGCATGAAAGACAGCATTTGAACCCAGATCTTATGACTTAAAATCTAATGTATTTCTCCACTGTGCCATAATCTCATTTGGGAGTACCCTAGATTTTTAGTCCTTCTGTGTCTGTATTAGTGCAACATAAAATGTCTCACTGTTTATAAAGTGTTTTCATATTCATCCTTACAGTGGACTGCCCTTTAGATCAGCAGTTCTTAAACTGTGGGTCTTGACCCCATAGGAGACTGCAAAAAAATTGGCAAAAGTAGAAGGTTTCTGAACATGCAAAGGCCAAAAATTAATTAAAAATCAACCTCATAGTGAATCTGAGGTGTTTCTGGCAATGCTTGCCCATTTTGCATTATACAAGCAGCCTTGGTTCTGAACACAAAGTATGTGTACTTTGTGCTGAGCATACCATCAGGCCACACAATGCCAATAAACACTGCCAAAATACGTCTTGAGTGGAAAAAGTTTAAGAAGTCCTGCTTTCTATGACCATGTAAGGCAGACAGGATATTTCTATCTGACAATAAGGAAACTCACCAAGAAGTCAAGTGACTTGCCCAAAGTCACAGAGTTAACAGCAGCAGATCTCAGTCTAGAATTCAGGTCTCTTGATTTCATGGTTGCCAGCCAAAGCAAAGCAGAGAACTGGAGCAAAAATCCATTTTTATCCTTTACCTGGCTGATCACCTCAACCCTTAACCCTAAACAAGCCAAGTTCAAGGACTTGGATTCTGTTTCTTGTTGCCAATGGAAATCTGACTTCTTAGAGTTTCCTTCTCTTCAGGAAAATCATTGTTTTGGGCTGACACTTTGGGAAAGCACATGCTTCGGCAGTGTGGGCAATATGCCAGAAAGGTTGACCAGGCATGGTCCTCACCCTGTAGGGAGCTAACAGTCTCAACCAATTAACACCCACAGAGGACAACAGGAGAAAAGATGATGACCCACAATTCAGTTCAAGAGTGAACCCAGTCGCCAAACCAAGGCTCTCAACTTGAGACCACAATCAGCATTTCAAGTGTTTATATCTGCTCACTCTGGGCTCTCCCACCTTTAAATACAAAAAGAGAAGACAAAGACACAGAGAAGAATTCTAACTGGAGGGGCAGAGCCATGGAACTTCAGCAACAAAGGAGGTCCTAATGCTCATTTGTTCCAATCCTCTCATTTTGCAAAGGAGGAAACATAACAAGAGAGGTCAAGTGACTTGCCCAAGGATACAGTCAGTAAGTGATGAACCATGAGCTTAAACCACATTCTCCAGACTGACTTCACTGTGCTTTTCACTGTCCCATCCTGCCTCTCTCTCTCTTCATTTCATCGATGTCATTAAGGAGTATTTATTCATCATGTGATTATTCTAATACAAGAGGAATTCCAAAAAGAATTAAACAAATCTGGACCCTACCTTTGAAGAGATTACAATTTAAGACAGAGCCACATGTAAGAGATGGGAGGGTCCTTTGACATCATCTTGCACACTGTCTCATTTCACAGAAAGGTGAACCAAGTCACAGAAAGAGTAAGTAGTATGGCCAAAGTGACAAAGCCAGGCAGTGGTGATGCTGGGACTCAAACTGGGGTCTTTCAGGATTATAAGATCATAGATATGGATCTGGAGGTGGTCTTTGACATCATAGAGTTTATACCCTTCATTTTACAGATAAAGGAAACTAATGCTTGGAGGGGTTAAAGTAACTTGCCCAGCTTGTAAGTATCCATGGCTGCTAGGTGGTATAGTTTATGGATAGAAAGCCAGACTTGGATGCACAGAGTCCTGTGTTCAAATTCTATTGCACACATTTACTAGCTGTGTCACCCTGTGTAAGTCACTTAACCATCTCAGTTTCCTCATCTGTAAAATGGAGGTAGTAATAACAGCTATCTCACAGGGCTGCTGAGAGGATCAAATGAGATTATACGTGTGATGCACTTTACTAAACCTTAAAACACTACAAATGTCAGCTAGTATTCAACCAGGACTTCCTGCCTCCAAGTTCAGTGCTTAATCTGCCAGACCATGGGTATACCAAGGTTTACAAAACATAGAATGCTGGGAGGTAGGCAAGGGAAATTAGTCAACCTTTTTAAGAAGGGGAATGACTTCATTTCTCTTAACCTTGAGATCACTAGAATAGGGAGGGATGGTGCTGTCAGTGAAGCCTCAAAGAAGCAAAGCTGAATGGGGAGGAACCATCACCATTGGGACCCTCCTTCTGCATGGGAATCCAACCACAGACCAGGATATGGCAGCAGCTGTGAATTCAGAGACCCATGAGAAAAGAGTCTGAGATTTGCCGATAGTTCCCAATTGATTAGTTAGGAAATCCTGATGCAAAAATTGTGAAATACTGTCATCATTAGACAAGAAATCTTTTACAAAGCTAGTGCCAGGAGACAGGGCTGAATCAGCATGGGGATGGGAGGGAGGAGGTGTTTGGTGGGCAGCAAGTCTGATATGACTCAACAGTGTGCTAGGGTAGCCAAGATAGCTAATATGCTCCTGGGCATATTAAGAGAGATCTGGCTTCCCTGGGCATTCAGTGGTGCTGGTCCCACCACACTCTGCCATGAGCAGAGCCCATCTAGACTATTCATTTCCATTCTAGTTGTATGAGTTCAGGAAGGCTATTGATAATGTGGCAGGCTTCCAGAGGAAGGCAACTGGGATAATGACAGGGCCACAAGTCTACATCATTCAAGGACTGGATAAAGTTGCTGAAGGTGTTTAGCCTGGCAAAGGGCAATTATCTGGAAGAGCTATTAGACATACTCTGTTTGGCCCCAGAGAACAGAGCTAGAAGTAATGTAAAGAGGAGGAAAGGATCCCAGCAATTGGAGTTGGGCCAAAGTGGAATGGGCTGGCCCAGGAAGTGGTGGAGTTTTCCCCAAGCAGAGACTGAATGGCTCCTCATTTTCTCTCTTGTAATGGGGATTGTAGGACTGGACTAAATGGCCACTGAGTTTCCTTCCAATTCTAAAATTTTGCGTTCTAGTCATGGGGAAGAGGGAGAGGCAGCCAGGTCAAGGGCAGGGAGATATGATTATTTATACATATATACATACATGCATATATACATGTGTGTATTCCATATATACATGTGTGTATGTGTGCATGTGTGTATACATACACACATATGAAAACCTTTGTAACCATTAAGTATGATATAATGTAAATGCTGCTGATGGTAATGGTAACAAGGTGGAGAATGGCTGAGCAGGTGAGCTCCTGATCAGATTGAGATGCTCCCCAATCAGCCTAATGAAATTTCAGGGCTTGTGCTTTCGTTAGTCCCTAATCAAAATGAAGAGTCCTCCAATTAAACTTATGAGAGCAGGATATTGTTAGTTTCTGATAAAATGGAAAAGTCCTCCACCAAAAGTGCTGGGATCGAGGGAACTCCTACTGATTGGTTGACTGAAAAAAACTGGCCAAGCTTCTTTGTTGCTAATAAAAGTATGCCACTTACATCAGAAGGAGATGGTAGTGAGAACGTGTGCTTTCATGTGACCTGAAAGAGGAAGCAAAGAACCCTACTCGTTCCTAAACCCCAACCTTTTATGTAAATGAGGGAGCATTTCAAATTCCCTCATCCACAGGATCCTAGATGCTAACCTTGGCACAGACAAAGGAGATTCCTTGAGAGGGATCAGCTTTGAAAGTTGCCCTGTGAGTAACTTCAAAAGTTCTTTTGAACTTTTGAATCACTAAGAGTTACTGAGAGTTCAAGTGCTGGACCTTGTAGAGATTTAAGACTTTCTGATGAACTTTACTTCTTGGAGAAGGAGAAAGACAGTCCACAAGTTCCCTGTGCTGCCTTTTACTTGGACAACAAAGCCAGTGAGCTATTCAGACTGATTAGAAAGGTGTTTGCTTGTTCAACGAGTGCCAAAGCAGGTTTGGCGTAGAACATAAATCACAGGGTGGTGTGTACTATGAGTCTTGGGGAGACTACGTAGGACTCTGAAAAAGTACAACTCACTAGAGTGTCAGAAAGTTGCCCCAAACAGCAACCCTGAGTTCAGTTCCCTTCTGGGTGGGAGAGTGGGTGGCTTACTTGAAGGCTTTATGCTTCTGTATTAATTTCATGGTTCCTGAGAGTCTGAGACATCTTATGTCTTCCCCCCATGAGTAGAACAAGGGCTGTCCCATGCCCAATAGCCATAATGCTTGTATATTGACTTCATGCGCCCCATTTAGGATCCTTGTCATTTTCATTTGGGAAGCTTCTAGACATGTATTACATCTGAATCTCATTTAGAGGTTTTCCTGGATTAATCCAGGTAAGGACAATAAAACAAAGGAAAAGAGAAATTGACCCTGAGGATTCAGCACCCCCAGAAAGGCACCAGTCGGAGAGAACGAAGACCCTCTCAGGGCACTCAGACCACAGCATGGAGAACCAGTCATTGGATTCTCATGAACAGGTTTCTGGAGACGGGGCTGATCATAACCACCCAAGAATCCAGAAGACAATGAGCCACATCCCAGCAGAACATGGCTAGAATGATACATGCCACAATTGAAGCAGATGGCCTCAATCTACTAGGGCTGAAGGTTGCTATTATCTGATGAAAAGCATTTTATTTGTGAAAAACCACATGGTATAGTGGATAGAGAGGAGCCTCAGAGCCAAGAAGAGTGGGTTCAGGTTCTACCTCAGGCTATTTCCCATGACCCTAGGAAAGGATCTCTCCAGTATTCTAGGCAACTTCCCGAGGCTATAAGTCAAGGAAATAACCCATCCAGTACCCATAGCTATCCTGCTAATAATTACTTCCTAATATTCACCCTTTAACTTTAGGGAAATAGAGTCAGCAGAAGTGACAGCTTCATCTCTACCTCGCAATTATCCATTTAAAATGTCTAGATAATCCAATGTGGCTTCCATTGGGCTTTGAAGAGTACAATGTAATGTTTCTGGGGCTGGTTTTCTCCTCCAAATAAGGCTTTTCTTTGGCTCCTACAAAAGAGAGAATACTTTGTCCAAGTACATACTGGCTGGGGGAGGAGAATACACACACACACACACACACACACACACACACACACTCCTTGCGAATGTGCTTGCAAATGGACTGGGGCCAAGGAGGAGCTGACCCAAGATGAAAAACTCAGGGTGGCCAATCCGCAGCACCTGGGCTGAGTATATGGGAGTAGCATATGGCTGCTGCACGTGGACCACTTTGTAGAACACCATCCGGTGTCCAAGAAATTAGATGGACATATATTTACACTTGAGCATCAGTAGTAAAATGGAAATTTTCTAGTGACTCTTCTTTCTCAGGACTGTTTTAAAATACAGCTCTTCCAAAAATGCGCCAAGCACCTACCCTGGGATTGTAAGAAATGTTTTATTTATAATGTTTCTGTGCAGCCAGACACTGGGCCCATCTGTCTTTTTCACTATATTTCCAAGGGCAGAAGCATATGTTGGCAACTAGGGATTAAAAGGACATCACTTCACCTCTTCCTTGAACTCTTTCTGGCCTGACCACAATCCATATGAATCACAGATTCTCTGAGTTGGAAGGGCCCCTCAAAGGCTATTGAGTTCAAATGTGATCTGAAAAAAAAAGAATACTATTTTCAAGACTGAAAACCTCCAGTAAAGCAGAATTCACCCCTCCAAGGCCCATCAGAGGTGGCCTCTTCTACTTCATTATGAAGAAGGTGTTCTTCCAAGGATGAATGCTCCTTGAAGGCAGGCAATGTTTTAACACTGAGCCTTAATCTGTGTCTCTGCCATAGAGAAGAGCTTATCCTTCCTACTTCTCACCTTTGAGAGGAAATAGAATAAATCTAATTCCTTTTCCATGTGATATCATTTCAAGTCATTGAACCTAGCTATTATGGAGCCCCTCCCAAGCCTTCTCTTCTCGAAGTTAAAAATCACCAATTCCTCCAATTGATTTCAATGAGATCCTTCACCAACAAAAAATCAATAACTTTATTTTAAGAGCCTGCTTCATTCCAGGCATTGTGCCAAGTATGGTAGATATGAGGGAAAAGGCAAACAGTTCTTTCCTTCAAGGAGTTTTCAGTCTAAGAGGGTAAGGGACACAGGTATCCATCTAGGCATATAGAAGATACATGCCATCCAGACATTAGGTGACCTTGGATGGCAAGGGATGGGGAGATGAGGAAGAGGGAAGAAGAGGAAACTTGCAGTGAAAGGCCACGGTTTTCTCAGTAAAATAAAAAGTGAGGTCCTTAGCTAACAGAGTAGTGGGAGACGGTGCCAAAAGCCCCTGTGGTAAATGATTAGGGAGGAGTAGAAGAATTGTTTTGCTATGATGAGTACCTGATGGAGATCATTGTTGTCAGAGTCATTTTCAGCTGTGTCCAACTCTCCATGACCCCATTTGGGGTTTTCTTGGCAAAGATGCAGGCCTGGTTTTCCATTTCCTTCTCCAGTTGATTTTACAGATGAGGAAACTAAGGCAAAAAGGGTCAATTGACTTGCCCAGGGTCATACAGCATCAATTGGCAGTGGACCCAATCAGCACAGATGTGTTTCTTCCTCCAGTTTCATTCTGCAGCACATGGAGAGGAGACAAGGCAGCAGTAATCCTAGGTAGGAGGTTGGCAAGGGTGATCCACAATGGAACAAGGGGCTGAGGGACTCAAAGTGTAGAGTTGAACTGGTTCGCCAAGGGTCAGGATTGGAAAAGAAGGAAACTGTAGGCAGAGCATGGAGGTCTAGCAAAATAATGACACATTTATGGCTTGAAGAACATGATAAGGATATAAAATAGTTCTAGAAAGAATAAGGAATAGAAAAAGATAGAATGGCAGGAGATTATGGTCAAATAAATGAACTTCAAATTTTTTAATCAGAGGAGTGGAATACTTTTGGGTGAGGGTGAGATCAAGGGTATGGGTATAGCTTGGATGGAGTTGAGGAGTTGAGTCCATGATGAACTGGGAGGTTAGAGTGTGTGAGGATATGCCAACATGTATATGGAAGTCCCCTAGTACGAAGACAAGATTCGGGCTAAATAGAGTGAGACTGGGACCAGGCACTGAGCTCACTGAGAAATCATTCTGGCTCCCCTTGGCTGGCTGGGACTAAGGAATTCTCACCTAATCAATGTCCTTCTTAAAACATGGCATCCAGAACTAAACATTCCACCCAGAATTGAAAAACTCCAGGTGTGGTCTGACCAGCACCAAGAGCAAGGGGACTATTTTCCTTTCTCTGAATTCTAACACTAGTCAGTACTTGCTTCTAGATAACCTTAGAATTGTCTTCATTTGTTTCATATAAGTAGACCTTGTACCCCTAACCAGAAGAAGCCCTCTGAAAGCAATGATAGTGAATTCTACTGGGTTTTGTATTTCTCATACCTCTCTGTTTGGACATCAGATAAACACATACTGAATGAGGGGAAAGCTGTCTTGTTTGGGGGAGGTACAGCAGAATCAGATGTGTCTCCTATGGAAATTCTCAAAGTATCATAGACTTTAGAGCTGAAACTAGACTTTATAAATCATTTAGCCTGATCCTTTCATTTTGTGGAGGACAAAACTGAAGTTTAAAGGTTAAGTCATTTGGCCAAAGTCACAAAGCTAGGAAATAGACAAATATAAATAATGGAGAAGTGACTTTTCCACCCTATCCTGCCCTGCCCTGTTAGGAACCTGCCTACTTAGCTATCCTCAGCAAGCTCATCATCATCAGTTAATTATTGATACTCCATTATCTTCCAGTTATTTAGACTGGAGGAGGAACTACAGGAGAGCCAACAAGAATGTGCCTCTTCCTCGCTCAGCTTTAGCCGCGCTAATCAGTCTCAGAAGAGGGTGTAGGGACAAGGCATAGATCTGGCCTGAGGGTGGGACTTTCTGTTATTAGTAGGATGAACATAACCTCATGTGCTAGCTCTCCTTCTCTCAAATCTCCTCCATTGAGTGGTCTCATTCTAACTGGAGCCTCTGATTGATTTCTGCATTAAGATTCTGGCTGGGAAAAGAAAACCACAGTGTTCCCAAAGCCTTTCCTAGAGTAGGGTTGGGATCACCTCTCTCCCAGACTCCTCCTCCTCTATGACTCTTCCTCCAACTGTCAGTCAGTTCTAGTTCCATGTCTATTTATGGGTTTAATGAGCCTGCTAGCAATTTTAGAAAGCATTTCATTTTCATTCAGCAATCACATTTTCGTCCCTCATCCCAAAGAATAGGGAGCAAGAGGTCTTCAGAAGCCACTGAGACACACAGCATCTGCAACCAGTTGGAAAGGACTTTTCAATGAGGTACGGGACGGGGGAACAACACTGTCATTGAGCATTTTCAAGATGTTTGAGTATGCTGAATGAATTGGAGCCTCTGGAAGGGCCAGACCAACCCCCTCATGCAGCTGAATTGCCAGCAACATCTTCACAAGGAAGCAGGAAGCAGAGCACAGTGAAAAATGAAGGAGATGTCAGCATGGAGGTTCAAATCCCACTCTGACACAAGTCACTGAATGTCACCTCCCCCCCCCAAGCTGTAGCAGCTAGGTGCAATGGATAGAGCACTGGGCCTGAAGTCAGGAAGACCAGAGTTCAAATCCACCCTCAGACACTTACTAGCTGTGTGACTCTGGGCAAGTGACACAGGATCAAATGAGATCTGTAATTCACTTAGCACAATGACTGGCACAGAGTAGGCACTTATTAAATGCTTCTTTCCTTCCTTCTTTTCTTCCTTCTTTCCTTCCTTCTTCCCTTCCTTTTTCCCTTCCTCCCTCTCTGCCTCCCTTTCCTCCCTTCCTCCTTTTCTTCCTTTCTTCCTTTTTTCCTTCCTTCTTTTCTTCCTCCTTCCTTTCTTCCTTCCTTCCTCCCTCCTTCCTTCCTCCCTTTCTGCCTCCCTTTTCTCCCTTTCTTCCTTCTCTCCTTCTTTCTTTCCTTCCTTTCTTCCTTCCTTCCATCCTTCTTTCCTTCCTTCCTTCCTTCCCTCCCTCCCTTTTTTCCTTCCTCCCTTCCTTCCTTCCTTCCTCTCTCTCTGCCTCCCTTTTCTTCCTTCCTTCCTGCTTCCTTCTCTCCTTCCTTCTTTCCTTCCTTCCTTCTTTCCTTCCTTCCTCCTTCCTTCCTGCTTCCTTTTTTCCTTCCTTCCTTCCTCCCTTCTTTCCTTCCCTCCCTCCCTCCTTCCTTCCTTCCTTCCTCCCTCCCTCTCTGCCTCCCTTTTCTCCCTTCCTTCCTTCCTTCCTGCTTCCTTCTTTCCTTCCTTCCCTCCCTCTTTCCTGCCTTCCTCAGTTTCCTCATATGTAATAATGAGGACGTGGCCTCTGTGTTTCCTTCTATCTCCAAATCTATGATTCTACAATTTCAGTTTGATTCAACAGCATTTAGTAAATGCCTCTACACCAGGCACTGGTGATACAAAGGTAAAAACCAAACAATCCTTGCCCTCAAGGAGCTTCTATTCTTTTGAACGGAAAATTAAAAATCAACTGTGCAACATAGGCAGAGCAACTTCCAGGGAAAGTCTATCAGCCACCGTAATAACAGTTAACAGTTAATGGAATACTTTATAGACATTATCCCATTTGCATACAATAACCCTCTGAAGTAGGTATTATTATTATTACCCCCATTTTAAAGATGAGGAGACTAGGCCACATGAGATTAAATGACATGTCTCCAGAGTCAAAAGTTTAAGGCAAGATTTGAACTCAGGTCGTCCTAACTCTGGGTCCCATATTGTCTCCACTCTACCATCTAGGCACTGGAGCTGAGCCTTAGAGAAGACCTGAAATTCTATGCTTTCATGAATGATAAAGTACTTATTTAATGTTACTAAGTGCCAGGCATTATGAGGCAGAGGTAAGGACGGAGTGCATTCCAGGTTACCTAGGGGAGATGAAATGGCTTGGGGGAGCAACTGGACCACAGAATGTTTAAAGAAAAGTCATGTGGACTCAGTCTCAAGAGGTAGGCTGGAACCAGTTTGTGAAGGATTTAAGGACCATATAGTAAATTTTGTGTTTGACCCCAGAGGTAATGAGGGCTATTGAAGCCTCTTGAGGAGGGAAGATATGATCAGGTCTGTGCCTAAGGAATAGCTTTGACACCTGGCCAGATGATGAGCTGTAGAGGGAAGATATTTGAGTAAGGGAGACCAATTAGAGGGCCATTGCCAAAGCCTGGGTGGGATGTGATGAAGTCACCTCGGCATCACATGGGTAGAAAGAAGAGGAAAGATACAAAGATGTTGATGACAAGACTTGGCCATGATTGGCCATGAAGAGATGAGGATGAAGTTGTGAACCTGGGGAAGCTGGAAGGCTGGTACTACCCTACCTGCAAATAAAGGCATTCAGAAGGGGAGAAGATTCGGGGGGAACAGTAATGAGCTCTATTGTGGACACAATTAAAGTTGCCTAGAGTCACTTGGCTATTTGGAAATGGAACTGAGAAGTGACCTGCAGACTTAGAAGTCTAACTTGAGTCCTTTTCCCACTACATCACACTGTCCCTGAATAAACTCAGCATGCCCAAGGATGCCCTCCACCTTCTACATCCTAGGAGCTGGGTACCAACAGACTTAACTAAAGAAAGACGTGAGGGCAAGAAGCCATTTCCAAGGGAATCTCCCATACTCTGGGATCACTGGATCACAGATTTAGAGCTGGAAAGACACAAAGTTCAACTTCTTTATTTCACCACTGAGGAAACTGAGGCCTGGTGACCTGCCTGAGATCACACAGGGACTAAGTACCAAACCTCAGATTCAGAGGTAGGTCTTCCCACTGTACCAGGCTAGCAAAGAAAAATTCACCCCAAATAGAATAAAATAAAGCTAGAAGTGATCATGGGTGTCCCAGTCTGATTTTGATTGAGAATGAATACGCAGAATGGTCCACTGTCTACTCCCTTCCCAATGTGATCAAATATAAATTCCTCTACAGAAGGAATTGTTTACATTTTGATCTTTATATGCACAGTGCCTAGCAAAATGACTGGTGCATAGTAGGTGCTTAATGCGTCCTTATGGCATTGACTCAAACTGAAATGCATTCCACCTTGGCCTGAGAATAGCAGCATCTAAGACCCCTTCCTGCCCTCAACCTGCTCCTCTGATGTGTTTGCTGACCCAGAGGATTTAAAGAGAAGAGAAGACAGAGGAAAAGCAGGAGGGAGATGAGAATCCATTTTTCTCTCTCTCCCCAAGTGCTACGTCTTTCCCTTTCCCTTTCCCTTTCCCTTTCCCTAGTATGTGAACACTGAATACGGATGAGACTGTTCTTGGCTTCTTCCCAGAAACTCCTATTATCCTCCAAACTTGCTTTGAAGTTTCAAAGTTTCCATAGAAGCGAGATGGGAGGAGGGGAGCCGGGGAGAAGACACTAGTAGGTTTGAGGCATGCTGACCCCTAGGTCATTATTAGACAGTCTCCATCATCCATCCATTACTGGGAAGGCATAATCATGAAAGAATCAAGATGAGAGAAAACACTGGCACCACACAGACAAGCAATTCCAGGCTGAGTCTGGGAGAGAGCAGAAGGCGAGACTGAGGAAAAGGGCCGACACCCCCCCCCCCACACACACACACACACAAGGTGAATCTGCCTCTTTTCCTACCACCAAATGGTCAGGGAATCGCAGATGCTCTTTAAGCCTCAGTACCTTCCTAAGTAAAATGGAGACATCCACTGAAATAAAAAATTAAAGTTAGAAGAGACCATAGAGACCCTTTAGTTCAACTCTCTCATTTTACAAATAAGAAAATGGAGGACCAGAAAAGTTAAGTGAATTGTCCAGGGTCGCACAGCTGGTATCTGAGGCGGGATTTGAATCCAAGTCCATCCTTACTTCACACCCAGTGCCCTGTTCACTATATCATGTGTCTCACAATGGATCCTTTCATGCATCTGGATTCTTTAAGGCATATAGCTTATAATAAGGAGGCTGCATTTGTGTAAAATACTGTATAGAAGAGTAGGAAATGTACTAGGAAAAGAGGTGAAAGGGTCTGGTTGTGGTCCTGGCTTTCCCATGTTATTTCCCTCTCGAGACCCCAGTGGTCCTAAGCGCATGGTCCCAGGGACTGGAAGATCTCAGCTTCAGAAGGGCTCTCAGATGCCGTTCATCCTCCTCCGATGTCTGCTCAACGGCCTCCAGAGATGGAGACTCAACTTTCTGCAGCTGCTCCTTCCATTTGTGCTCAGCTCTTAGGAGATCCTTCTTCATTTCAGGTCAAAGTCTATCTCTCCACAGCCCCACTGGTTATTCTTAGTTCTCTCCTCGGGGCCGAGAAGCCTAAGTCTGAAGACTCTTCCAAACATTTGCTTGGGGGGTGCAATCATGTCCCTCAGAGTCTTCTCTTCCCGAGGATAAACATTCCTAGTTGCTTCAATCAATCCTTAGATGTCGATTCAATAAACAGTCGTTAAAGTCACAACTTTGTGAGAGGCAGCGGGGGAGGGGGGATGCTGCTTGTCATCTTATGTAATGCGATGGAAAGAATATGAACTCTGGAGTCTAAGGACAAGGGTTCAAATCCCGTCTCCAGTGGCTTATTACCAGTCGCTTTCACTTTTCCAGGCCTCAGATTTCTCACCTGTACTATGAGAAGGCTGGACTATGTGCCAGCTGAAGCTCCTTCTTGCTCTAATCCCACAATTTTTACCCCTATGTCATGGTATAGATTCCCTTGCCCATCCAGATCACCTTCTGGACATACTCCAATTTTCAGTGTCATTCTGAAAATGGAAAGCATGAACACCAATTCTCCAAATGGGTCTGATCAGAGCACAGTGCAACCTTGAACCTTGCTTATTCTGGGCACTGTTGTTGCTGGGTTGTTTCAGTCATGTCTGACTCTTTGTGACCCCATTTGGGGTTTTCTTGGCAGAGATACTAGAGCAGTTGGCCATTTCTTTTTCTAGCTCATTTGACAGATGAGGAAGCTGAGGCAAATGGGGTTAAGTGACTTACTTAGGTTCACACAGCTAGTAAGTGTCTGAGGGTAGATTTGAACTCAGGAAGATGAGGATTCCTGACTCCAGGCCTGGTACTCTGTGCACTATGGCGCCACCTAGCTGTTCATTCTGAGTACTAGGCTCCTATTAGTGCCAGCCTAAGTTCAGATATCTTTGTTCTCCAGGTCACACCATTGTCTCATATGGTGCCTACAGTTCACAAACCTTCTGTTCTGACAAAGCTTACATCCATGCATTCATCAACCATGTGTACATTTGCATGAGAATTACTTAGGACAAAGCAAAATAATTAGATTTATTCACTTACACAATAAACCTTACAATTTTTATATCTTAAAAAATATCTAATATAGCCTCATTTGCTGCAATCACTTGCTTTGGTCTCATGGCAGAGTGGATAGAGATTCAGTCTTGAAGTCCAAGGTTTGAGTCCTACTTCCGACACATAGTACTATGTGACCCTGGACAAGTCATTTAACTTCTGAGCTCTCAATAATATTTTAAGACTATAAATTTTAGAAAAGATGAACACCTACAATGGTAGAGGAGGCTCCCTCATCCAGAATTTCCTTGTACCAATAAAATCACAAACCAAGGTGCTATAATTCTTCCAAATTAATTATGGGATTATTCACAAATAATTTATACTTTTGATTAATTAATTCAATCAAGATGACTGAGTGCCCTCTGTGGTCACATTGAGGTAGGGATGAAATCCCCACAAGAACATTTAGATGCAAAATGTTCAACTTCCTCATATACACAGCCATGTAATATCGCTAATAGTCATTGAAGTATGTTCTTCATGATCTATAACTTTTGCAAGTTTCCTTAGAGTAATAACCATTCCTAAAAACCACTGAATTAAAAACAGAACCAAGGAAAGGAATGAAGTATCTGTGTGTGTGTGTGTGTGTGTGTGTGTGTGTGTAATGCACAAACTACAGCACTCAACTGACAGAGAACTAACTAAAGCTAGGAAAACTTTCTCTGTCTGGTTTTATGTTTTGAGTCAGTCTAGTGTCAGTAGAAGCATATGGTGTGACCACTGTTATCACAAAATAAAACTATATCAACATTATTACTTGCCCCAGGTTATTCCCATTAACTGTTGTATCAACTACACACAAAGCCATGTCCCAGGTGCTATCCATTTGTCAGTCAGTCAATAATCATTTACTATAAACCTACTATGTGCCAAGCACCATACTAAACACTGAGGATAGAAAGAAAGATATGTCTGCCCTCAGGGAGCTTGTAATCAAAAGGGGGGGGGGGGGGAGTGTCAATACCCAAAGGAGTACAACTAGGGAACTAGGGAGTAGATGAAGAGGTGGCTGTTCTGGGAACCCTCTAAAAATGGAGGTTTGGGGAGGAGCTCTCCACTCTGTCCTCTGATCAGAGAGGCCGCAGTGTTCTTCAGGAGCAGAAGGTATCCATGAGGTCCTACAGAAACTATAACTAGTACCTGGCTTCCTGGAGCTTAAGACACCGTTTTTTAAAATGGATATCATTTCTTTTTACATCACCTTCATTTCTCATTGCATCCCTTTCTCCTCTGCTTCCCTTCTCACTGAAAGCACAAAAACCCAAGGCATTCTCTTATCACCAATGAGAATCAATTCTTCATGGTGCCAGTGAGTTGGTTATCGAAGCTTTGGCTTCTCTCTCCTTTCCCTCTACATCTCAGATTTCAACACTGATCAATTCATCTAGAGTTGCTACACTAGGCACTGGGGATTCAAAGACCCAAACCCAACTCTCTCTTCTAGAAACAATCCTTTTCTTGTGGCCCCTCCCTTCTTATCAGTGTGTCTGTGGGCCAGTCACTTCCCTGTCCTGAACCTCGGGCTCCCCATCTGTAAAAGGGGGATTACAGCATTTGTTCATAGGGTTGTTAGGATGATGGGAAGGGGGCAAGAAACATGTTTTGTAAACCTTAAAGGATAATGCAAATGTGAGCTAGCTTTGTCATTATAATTAATCTCCTTTGAATCTTCATCAACAGTCTCAGACTGAAATGGTCCTAGGACAAGTCTCTCTGCTGCCATTGTTCCACGTGTTTGATGTTTTATGGATCATCATCTAGGTAGAAAGGAAAATGGCAGCTTTTTGTAATTAAATGATGACATCCCTGAGCATCAGCTTTTCCACTGGTGGCGGTTGGGCTGAAGAGATAAAAAAATCGGTCAATTAGTCAGTCAACAAGCTCTTACTAAGTCCCTCCTATGGATGCCAGGTGCTAAGTAAGGACTGCTCCATTATTCAATTGTTTGTCAGGTCTGACTCTTACGACACCATCTGGGATTTTTGTGGCAAAGATACTGGAGAGGTTTGCCGTTTCCTTCTCCAGCTCATTTGACAGATGAGGAAACTGAGGCAGACAGGGTGAAGTGACTGGCCCAAGGTCACACAGCTAGGAAGTGTCTGAGACCAGATTTGAACTCAGAAAGATGAGTTTTCTTGACCCCAGGCTTGGCACTCTGTGCACTGCACCTTCTAGCAGCCCAGGTGCTAAGGACACACAGACAAAAATGAATATCCCTGTCCTTTAGAATTCTTTCAAGAGAGACAAAAAGTACATATATAAATGTGTAGAGACTCCTTGTAAGTACGTAGAGGGCATCACGGGAGGTTCTGAGTATGAGCAGGTGCTGAAGCTGAATCTAAAGAAAGAGAGATGTTTTATGAAGTAGAGGTGAGGAAAGAAGGAATCCCAGGCAGGAGAGTCAACCAATGAAAAGACATGATGAGTAATGGGTGTGTGTGTGTGTGTGTGTGTGTGTGTGTGTGTGTGTGTGTGTGTGTGTGTGTGTGTGTATGAGCCTGGAGCAGGCTGAGGCAGAGAAAAGGCTAGTTTGGCAAGACTGCAGGTGCCAGAAAGGACAGTAAGATAGACTAAGGCCAAAAGGAAAGGATGGGACTAGAATGTGAAGGGTATTGAAAGCCTTCTTTGTCAACAATAAGATGGGTGAGTGACAAGGGGAGATCCTATCTGGGCGTTTTGCTCAGCCTCCCATGATATAGCTCCCGGGTGCCAAGCTTCATACATAACAGAGGGAGGCAGCAGGATCCAGAGCTTCCCCCTCCATGTCACCTAGTCACACAATGCAAAACAAACGGGTTCTACAGAAAGAAAACAAGACTGCCTTTCCACCTGATGCATAAATCTGAATCCTCCTAGCACTGCAGGGTCAGAAACAAAGGACAGCATTTTCCAAATTACGCCCAGAGCCGAGAATTCATTTAGTGTTCCTTCAGGGGGAACATCTGATAAGGAGCAATCTCCCCCCAGAAATGAGGAGCAAAGCAGGTTTTTAAAGGGCTGGGTTTAATTTGTGTGCCTGAGATCAAATCGGAATAATTTCCAACCCATAATTAGTGTGATTACCAAGTTTGAAAATGGGTATCCTGCACCTTTCTCATTATTTTATTCCTTGCTCAGCTAATATTTTTAAAACATATTGCAGATTCCACTTCAATTAGGGATGATGGGACACCCATTGCCAAATTGAGAGGCCGTTCGAGGCTCCGTGGGTCATCCATCTTCAAATTGGTTTCAAAAGGATCATGCTTCAGCTCTGGTTTGGGTCCAATACAGCCAGACGTCTGAGCATCTCTGGGGAATGACTGCACTTCAGGACTGGCCTGAAGAAGAGATTCCCTCTTACGAAAGGAAAAACTCACATTGGGGTTCGCTTATAATAAGAAGGCCACATGTAAAAAGAGGGAGAGGGGAAAACTGCAGAAATTGCTTCAAAACAAACTTTGCTATAGAAGATAATGTGGAGTACAGTGAAAAGAGCACTCAGAAGACTCTTGTCATGACACAATAGCCTCCTAATTGCTCACTCTGCCTCAACTCTTTCCCTCTCAAATCCACCATCCCAGCGACAGCTGTGAAAGGGATTTCCCAAAGCACAAGTCTGACCATCACCTTCCTCAGCTCAATGAGCTGCAATGGCCCCCTATTACCCCCAGGATCAAAAGCAAATACCTTCTGTTTAAAGCCCTGCAAGATGTGATTCCAGCCTCTCATTCTTGGTTTATTATATATGATTCCCCTTGCTGCCCTCCCTCTTTATTCCAAAACTGGTTTTCTTGCTATTCTTCACAACTTCTCCACATCTTTTCTCAGGCTTCTCCTTCATGCCTGGAATGCATTTCCCCTTGACCCCCATCTCTTAGAATTCAACTCATCTCAAATGCCACCTTCTTCTCCACGTAGTTGCTATCACCCTTCCCACTAAAATCTCCTTGGGTTAATTGTGCATATAATAGCACAGGTACGTGCCATTTTCCCCTGACAGAATGTAAGCTCCTTGAGGGCACGGAGTATTCCCTTTGTCTTTGCATTCCCAGGGTCAAGCACAATGTCTGACTCCCAATAGATCTTTAACAAAATCTTGCTGATTCATTGATTCATTCAGTGATTAGGTGTGATTAGAGGCACCACTTGGCTTACTAGCTACATGACCTTCAGCAGGTCACACCACGAATCTCAGTTTCCTCATCTATACAATAAGGGAGTTTGGTGTGATGACCTTGGGGAACCTTTACAATTCTAGGTCTACTATCTTCGATGGAACCTTAAGAAAAATCACTTCACTTACATGGACTTGAGTATCCTCATCTGTAATCTGAATGCAATGGACTCATTGGGGTCTGAGATACCTATCCCATAATATATACAGTGACTGTAATAATTCAGATGGAAACGACACTAAGAAAACCCTGATTAATTATAGTGACCAAGATGAAAAATCAATCAAAAGGAACTGTCAAGCACAATCAGGTGCTCAACGCTATTCTGGGTGGGAGGGAAGAGTACTAAAAATGAAAAAGCCCCTACCCTAAACCAGCCTACATTCTATAGGGGAAACAATGTGTACTTCTCTCAATAGAAAGGTGGGGGGCTATGGATGTGGAATGCTATATATATGATCTCAGATATGGTAACTGTGTTTATTGACTTTGCTTAATTTTACAAGGCAAAGTTCAGTTGTTCTGAAAGGGGGATATCTATAGTGTTAAAGAAAAAAATTCATTTTTAAAAAGCTTTTTTTTTTTTTTTTAACAAAATAAGCTTTTATCCAGCCTAGGTCGTGACCATTGCTTCCAAATTGCTGGTATCTGAACTAATGAAGTTGTACTGTATTTCTAATTTCAATAAGAACAGAGTTCACTTCCTTGTGTCTTTTACTATGGAGAGGCAGTGTGTTATAATGGACAGTGAGTTGGACTTGGAGCCAAGAAAGAAGCATATTGAAATCATACCTCCAACACTTGCCAGCTATGTGATCCTGGGCAAGTCCTTTAAACTTCCTTCCATCTCGACTTCCTCATCCATAAAATGGGTCACTAACAGCATTTATCTCACTGAGTAGCTCTAGGAGTAGCTGTATTCCATACAAAGAGCTTCACAAACCTCAAAGCATTATATAAATGCATTCCTACCCCCGCTTTTGCATGTTAAAAAGAAATTGCCCTCTTCTGCAAACAAAACTATTTGGCAACAAGCAAATATATCTCTTTCTTTTCACAGTACCTTGCTAGCCAATCTTTGATCAACGGGAAATGCTCACTAATCCAACGATCAGTGGGAAACAAGGAAGTAGACAGTTGGGTTGAGTTAACACAAAACACTTAGCTTCAAATGCGTTAAGGGTGGGAAGGTAATTCACTTTCTAGCTACTAGATCCCAGAACAAACTGATTAAGAATTAATAATGTGCATATTTCAAATGAGAGCAAGTGGCAAAAACATCCCTGGTGAATAAACACATCAGTAATTCTCAGGAAGCTGAAGGGGGAGGGGAGGAGCATTTCCAGCCTCTAGATTTAAAAGTTAACGTGCCGTTTGTGGCAAAATATGAATGTCCAGTTTGCCAGGATGCCAACCAGCTCGAGTCAATGAAGATTCCCCAACTTGAGATGGCAGTTGCCTGGCAACCAGAGCACCCTTCTATCTGAGAACTGCAAACAGAGGAACTGGCATTTTCTCTGGCGGAAACTGTTACAGATTCAAAGCCGGAGATGTTAAACCAAAAAAAATGTTCATTAGAAAGGAAATGCCCAATGGTTAAAGGCTCAAGCCAAAGAAGGTAAATTCCGTCCAACTGGAAACGAACCTTTTACTTCCTCTCTGTCCAATCCAGTCTGAGGCATCTATTAAAAATCTACTGTGTACAAGGCACTGAGATTACAAAGGGGGGGGGGGGGATACCCGGAAAAAGAGTTCCTGCCCTCAAGGAGCTTACATTCTGTTACACTAGGTGGAGAAGAGGGTGAATAGGACCTATAAATCAGGAGTTCTAAACCTGGAGTCCATGGAACCCCCGAGGGATTTGTGGTCAGACTGCAGAGGGTCCATGAACTGGGACGGGAAAAAAGTGACATTTTTGGTTTGGCTAACTTCAAACTAAATGCATTTCCTTCAGCCGTTTATTGAAAAATAACTTTATTATATATTTAAAAGGAATAACAAGTTGTATACAATAAATCTGTAGTTTCCTAGGCAATCATCCTTTTTATTATATTGTGTTATAGAAATGCTTGTTTTATTCCATAAATTAAAAATTAAATCAAAATTTTTAAACCTATATTATTGTGAGAAAAGGTCCCTAGCTTCACCAGACTGTCAAAGGGGTTCATTGCAGGACTGTGCTAATAAATGATTAACAACCAGTTCTCAAGGAGGACAAAATGTGTTTATGTCTTACTTTACGTCCGATTTGCCTTCTTAACATTAGCTCCACCACTTGCTTAAGTCTAGACAATCACCACAACAATAAATCAAGCTCTGATCTGAAACATTTGCCAATTTCTAAGGAGCAGATGCTGGCACCGAAAATTTAACAATCAGCTCTTAAGAGCCAGTCTGAGGTGGCTCTAGTACAACCCTTAGGTCCATGCCACAGAAAAGACTGAGGACCCCAGCTCTAATCCACTATGTATATAACATCTACTTGAGAGGGAGGGAGCATGAACAGCCCAACCCAGCCCTCTCTTAACTCTAACAGCATTTAGCAAGACATGCCTTTATGCTAGGGACCTCTGCATGTGCCTGGCCTCCCCAACTAGATTGCAATCTTCCTGAGGGCAGGGACTGTACTGTGTCTTATCTTTCAAATCTGCTTGGCTCAAAGAACAAGTAGATTAGGCTAGCCAATATATGAAGTCAACGGATGTGAAACAAATCTGGAAAGACAGATTCTAACCAGATTGTGAAGGGATTGGAATGTCAAGCTAAGGTTTTATCTTATCCCAAGGGCAACAGGGACACAGCAAAGATTTTTGAACAAAAGGATGACATAGTCAGACTTGTGCTTTAGTAAGCTTATTTTGGCAGTGACCTTTCCTAGTCCCCCAAACTGTTATCTGCTCTGAATAGGTCGTGTGTGCACCTAGTTATGTACATGTTGTCTCCCCCATCAAAACGGGAGCTCCTTGTTGTTTTCTTTTGTGTTCTTGCTGGCCAGGGTCACCCGGTCAGTCTGTGTCAGAGTAGAGACTTAATAAATGCCTGCTTTCTTGATTAATCACTTCCAATTCACTCTAACTGCCTCCAAACAATCTGACCTTGCTTTCTACCCTGCTACTGAACCCTCCAAGGGGTATTTAATTACCTCAGTTCTGGAACTATCCTGGGGTTCATACTGTCCTGATTAGTGAGGGCCACTCTAACTAGCCAACCCATGCTCCATATCTCATTCTGGTCAACTTATCATCCACCTTATTCTCTTCCACCATTCCCCACTCCCCTACTTTCTAATGCTGGAACTGTAACCAAATCAGACATTGCTATTAGAAATGATATGTTGATCAGTTCCTCTTTCCCTGGAAAATTCCCAAACACCACTCTTTGGCCACCAGTCATACGGCCAACCAAAATACGTGTTGTTTCCCCAAATTAGAATGTAAGCTCCTTGAGGGCAAAATCTGTTTCACCTTGGTATCCAGTATGCAACATGGTGCTTGGCACGTATCACTTATTTAATAATTGTTTTCACTCATTTATTCATTTGTTGTAATGAGGGACTGGCCGATAATCCCAGCCCCACAAGAGCCTGTTCATAATGCTGCTGATAGAATTCTCTACATGGAAGAAGTCCCTTTCCAAAAGATTTATGATGATATGTAATTGAAGTGCCTTGGAGAGGTTTTGAATATGTGGACATTCTATAACTGGTTTCAGTCTGCTAAGCAGGTATTAAATAGGACCCTCTTTGATTGGCTACAGGTGTAGAACCAGAACCTGAAGTTGACTTCAAAAGGAAGCAATCAACCGCAGCCTCTCTCTTGGTTGGACCTCATCTCTTGGTTTGGCTCCTTTCATTGACAGCATTCAGTGAGAGACAACATCAGAAAGGGAGAGGCTTCAGACCTCTCCCTCAGATGCCAACATGTAACTCCATGAATATAGGCCTCTGCCCTTTGCTGAGCATTTTTTTTTTCATTTTAGGTAAAGGACGTTGGAGAGACTATGTCCTTGTGAGTTTCAACAGGTCAAGCAAGCAAAACATCTGGGAGTACAGGAATATAGGAGTCTGGGAATCCAGGAGTTGAGGCCATGCTGGGTTTTGTAGCCAGTTTTAGCACTGATGACCCAACCACAGCACAAAGACTCACACAGGAACAATGCCATGTTTGGACTTGAACTGGACCTGTCCTAACTGTGCTAAGTCTGAGTCCACTTTCCCCAGGGACCAAGGTGGTACAGGAAAGAACAAGACCCCAAAGCACTGGGGGGCAAACATCTGTATTTCTGTTCTTGCTATATCTTTGGAGTGAATGTACCTTTGTAAAAGTTAATTGGTTAAATGAAACTGGGTTGCTAACCACTGTCAGTTAACAGTAGTTGGGGAGAGGGGGGAGTGGACCATACCAGAATGGGAACTTGAGACTATGGCAGTAAGGAAGAGATACAGAAGCACCTCTAGAATTCCAAGGGGGAAGATGTAGCCAGCCTGGCTCTGTAACAGTGGGCCAGAGCAAGCACACTCATTATTGTGAACTTCATGTAACATAGCTCTGACTGGTCTGAGGCTCTCACCATAAGCAACTGAATTCACCAAAGGATTCCACTATAGGATTCAGTCTATTTACATACCAACAGAAAACGCTACTCTTCTCCCATAAACTGTGCAGCTCCCCACCGACTCTACACACTAATAAGGGCCACACAACCCAGCCTAGCTACATCCACTGCCAATTCTAGTTGTTGCTCTGAGAGAGCATTTCTCCTGACTCACTTCTATTCCTTCCTAGGATGCTGACAAAAATGTATGGTCAAACTGGGGCATTTCACTGGGAAATGGAAGAAATCAACCAACTAATTAATCTACAAATATTTATTAAGCATCTTAATAAAGTATTCACTAAGCACTTAGAAATCTACAAATATTAATTATTGCACTGCCAGACACTCTTTTAAGAGTTATAAGACATGGTTGCCACTCCCCCGAAGCTTAGAGTATTTGGAGCAATGAGATTATGCCTAGTTAGCCTTTCTTACCTTTCCCAGCAGAAACTTTCCAAACAAACAACTTAAAATCAATCAAAATTAAGTTGGTTGCAAGACTTTTTTTCTCATTTTCACAGTTTTCTTCCACTGCCCAAATGAATAAAGCCACCTCTTGCCTCAATTCTTTTAACATGACTTGGATTTTATGGGCATATTGAGAAGAGAAGTAACATAAATCAAAGGTTCCTACCATTTTCTAGTGGGAGGGGCCCTTAAATTGTTGAGAAGAGTCTTTGGAAAGAATGACCATAAATCCTTGGGTTAAATGAAAATTTATCAGTGTTTAAGTTCCCCAGAGAAGGCAATTCCCCAGGTTAATTCAATTGTTACCTCTTTTAAACAAAGGCTTCCACAGTAATGGATTTCCACTGCAAGAGCCTCCTTGGAGTCAAAGGTAGGTGAGAGTGTCTGGGTAATTTAGAAAGAAGATGTGGGAAGAATCTAGCCTTTTGTGATCAGACATTCTAAAACTTGGGAGGCTTCTCTCTCTGGCATGATGAATGCCAATAGAAAGCTGTCACCCTGCATGTACAAAACTTGGCTCCCTCTCTTCCTTATATAATCAATTTGACATTTGTATGGAGGTACCAGACTAGCAGATACATGCCTGTGTTTATTACCTGAAATGAGATGAGAGCA
This sequence comes from Pseudochirops corinnae, assembly GCA_028646515.1. Classification (NCBI taxonomy): domain Eukaryota; kingdom Metazoa; phylum Chordata; class Mammalia; order Diprotodontia; family Pseudocheiridae; genus Pseudochirops; species Pseudochirops corinnae. The sequence goes on from CM053586.1 coordinate 21,776,325, forward strand.
TTTCTGTTATCAATGTATAGCAGGATAGTGTTAGTGAGGTCTTTTAATAGCATGATTTTTCAAGCAGAGATCATTATCCATAGCACAATCCAAACCAGGAACTCTAAGAAGCTCATAATTTAAGGTCACTTAAACCCCTGACCCTAAATATAAATATGCAAGAACAAGAGCCATTCCATAAAAGAAAAGCCATCAAAGAGAAGCTGTCAAATGAGAAGCATAGGCAGTTATCAAAAGAAGAAATTAAAACCATCAAGAGCCATGCCAAAGAATGTGCAAACTAAGAATTGAGAAATTCACCTCACACTCATCAGAGTTGTAATGATGACAAAAGACAGAAATGATGTGTTGTGGAAGGAAGAAACACTAATATACTGATAGAGCATTGGATGGGCCTGATTGTTCCAGAAATCAATTTGGAATTACATTAAAAAGGTCACATACTCTTTGACCTAGTGATATATACATATATACATACATACATACATACATACATACATACGTGCATATAGATATATTCTGAAAAGGTTGGAGATGAAAGGAAAGATCTTATATATACTCTCTAAAATATTTTATAGCAACACTTTTTGTGGTAGCACAAAATCAGAAAGCAGGCAGGTGCACATCAATTGGAGAAGAGTTGAACAAATTGATATAGTGGAAAGAGTATTGCATTTAAAATCAGAGGACCTATGTCACTTCAGGCGAATTACTCTACCTTTTTGGGCCTCAGTGTCCTCACTTGTAAATTGGAGGTCAAGGGTAAAAGGTGAGGAAATTGGACTCAATGACCTCTAAGGTCCCTTTCTGTTCTAAATCCATGATCTTAAAATGAATAAGAAAAATATAATAGAATCGTAATAACGTAATTTAAAGCAATATTGAAATAGACCAGAGCTCTGATCACAGCAAGGACCAACTTTGACTCTAAAGGATTGATGTGGTAAATGATAGATATCTTCTTCTTAGCAGACAAGTAGTGAATTATAACCACAGAATGAGGCATACATTGTCACATGTGGCCAATGCATTGGTTGCCATTACTTAAATATATTTCTTTGTTACCAGGGAAGAATGCTAAGGGGTTCAATGGGAGTTGATGGCAATGTTTAAAAAAAAGAAAGTGACAAACATTGAAATAAGTAACCCTAGACCTATTTCACAGCTGAGGAATAACCTGAAATACCAGAAAGGGTAATGCCACTTTTCTAGAGACCATAGCAGGGAGATAGTAGAGCCAAGATGGCAGGAAAAAAAGTAGATACTCTCCTGAGCTCTCCCTAAAACTCCTCTGAACACCTTTAAATAATGCCATGAAACAGTTCCTGGAGTAGCAGAACCCACAAAAGGATGGGATGAAATAATATTCCAGCCAAAGACAACTTAGAAGGTAGCAGGAAAGGTCCTTTACACCTGGTTAAGAGTGGAGCACAATACAACATAGACTGTGCTAGTGCAGAATTAGCCCCAGCAAACCAGAAGCAGGCCTTGGGAGCCATTCAATCAGCAATGGTAGCAGCTACTTCTGGAACTCTCAGCCGACAGACAGAAAATAGGTAGAACTGGTCAGGAGACAGGACTCTGTTGCTTTGCCAATACTTGGATCCAAGTCCTAGTCCTGGATGTCAGTCCCAGGGCAAGGAGGAGCACTAGCATACCAGAGCTTGCAGTCAAAGAGGAGGGAGGACCCTTGTCACAGTGCCAAGGCAGAAAAGAGTGACCACAGACCAGGAGGGTAATAAGCATCCCTCCTTAGATCATGCCACCTTGGAAAAACTAAAAACTTACAGTTTTTATAGATACTTACAAATATTAAAAGTATATCTGAAAACAGCTGCTCAAAACCCCTAAAACTTGAGATAGTGTACCCTCTACCCTGGAAGTAGAGCTCTACTTTTAAAAAGAGTTAAAAGTCAAGAAATAGGCTGGGAAAATGAGAAAATGACAGAAAAAATTCTGACCATAGAAAGGTATGATAGCAATAAAGAAGATCAAAACATAAACTCAGAAGAAAACAAAATCAAAACTCCTACATTCAAAGCCTCCAAGAAAAATATGAATTGGTCTCATTCCATGGAAGAGCTCAAAAAGGATTTTGAAAATCATATAAGAGAGGTAGAGGAAAAATTGGGAAGAAAAATGAGAATGATGAAAGAAAATCATGAAAAAATGAGTCAACAGGTTAGTAAAGGAGACATAAAAAACTACTGAAGAAAATAAAACCTTAAGAAACATACTAGGTCAAATGGTGAAAGAGGTCCAAAATCAATGAGGAGAAGAATGTCTTAAAAAGCAGAATTGGTCAAATGGAAAAAGAGGCACAAAAATTCACTGAAGAAAACAACTCCTTAAAAGGTAGAGTAAATAGAAAAGGAGGTACAAAAGCTCACTGAAGACAATAATTCCTTAAAAATAGAATTGAGCAGATGGAAGCTAAAGACTTCACGAGAAATTAAGACCACATCAGGACTCAGAATGGAAGGGGGTGGTGGAATTCTCTGCTTGGCATCTTCTATGAGAGCAGTGATGTTCCTCCTTATCTACAGCCAACACAGAAAAGGAAAGGGAGAGTTTGATGGAGAAGGCAGGAGTCCAAAGTTCTGACTCTGGTCCTGGTCCAACCCTACCCTGTGACCTGGGGAGAAACTGAGAGCTGAGAAAGGCAAAGAAATATGTACAACTGAGGATCAAGATGACATACCTTGACTTTTGTAACACTCTGGGAAGGCAATTGAATGTACGGTCCCTGAGGGCAAGAATTCTTTCAATTCTTTCTATAATGATGCTTGATACATAATAATTAGTTGGTAAATGATCACTGATTGATCAATAAATTGAGAGTCATCAAGGAAATCACAGGAAGGAAGGAAGGAAGGAAGGAAGGAAGGAAGGAAGGAAGGAAGGTAGAGAGAGAGGGAGGAAGGGAGGGAGGGAAAGTATATCTGGAGTACAAAAATCTGTTTCACTATATTGGTTAAAAGGAAACAAAATCAATGTCTACTGCCCCATTCTGCTCCTGTAAGTTTGGCAGAATAGCTCCTCTTCCTCCCACAGAGTCATGGGAGGCTAGAGAGGGGCTGTCCAAGGTCTAAGTCTGTCTGATTCAAGGTTGCCCACAAGGACATAAACCCACAGCCCCCAAAAGAGCGGACACCCTCCTGAGCCTTCCTGAGGCATCGCACAAGCTCACCTCTGCAAACACAGGTACCCACAATGGCACCGGCTACAAATCATAGCATAAAACCAACTCCAACAAGCCCCATGAAAGCCACTGGAGCTGGCTCCTGAGCCCTGACGTTGCTGCTGCCATAGCAACCAGTGGACTTCTAAGGAGGGAAAAAATGTGGGAGACAGAAAAATAGATCCAAACTATACAAATTAAGAAGCAGGTAAACAAATGCTGAGGGTGCCCTGGACCCTTGGAAAGGGAAGAGGCCCCTCACATTAGGGGCAGCTCAGTCACTTTCCTTCTCCTTCCCCCAGACTCTGGTAAAGGTAGAAAAGAAAGAGGAAGGGAAGGGAACAAGCATTAATTAAGCACCTACTGTGTACCAGGCACTGGCATTGTACCTCAGAGGCTCATAGATTTTAGAGCTGAAAGGGACCTCAGAGGCTATCCAGTCAATGTCCTATTTTACAGATAAAGAAACTGAGGCTCAGAGAAATGGGGTGAATTGCCAGGGTCACACATAGAACTATAGATATAGAGTGGAAAGGGACCTTTTAATCTGTCCAGTCCAAGCCTATCATTTTACGACTGAGGAAACTGAGGCCCAGACAAGCAAAATGAATTGTTCAAAGTCACACAGATAGTAAATGCTACAGATAGGACTCGAATTCAGACCTTGAGATTCCAAATCCATTGATCTTTCCACTGTATCATGTTACGTCTACAATAAATAAATAATAAAAGTTAACAGAGAGGTTTTACAAAGCAGTGCCAGGATTCAAAACCAGGTCCTCTGATCCAATGTTGTACCTTGGAGAAAGAGCTCAGATAGTGGGGGGTCTCACCTAATGAGGACTGATCTGTGGAAAGCCCTCTACAACCTGTAATGTGCTTTGCTTATATTATTTCATTTGAACCACACAACAGCCCTGTCCAGTAAATAGTAAAGGTCTTATTATCTTCATTTCACAGATGAGGGAATCAAGGCTCAGAGAGGTTGCCATGGCCACACAGCTAATAAAAGTCATAATCAAGGATTTAAACCTAGATTTTCCTAACTCCAGGTCCGACACTCTATCAAAATGCCACACTGTTTCCCCACATGGTTTGTGCAACCAGCAAGGGCTTAATAAATATTTGCTGAATTTGGGGTGAAAATAGATATCCAAACAGGCCAGCTGAGTAGTCTCATAGACTTAGAGCTAAAAGGAACTTTAGAGAGCAAGCAATCCAACCTTCTCATTTTATGGGAGCTGAAATTAAGGATCCTAGAATGGAAATGATTTAACCAAAATCACACAAGTTGTAAACAGTGAAGTCAGGGTTCCTAGCCAGGTCCTCTGAGATTCCCATCTCAATGAATAAAATTAGCACTATAGATCAAAAAAGGGATAATGGGACACCTCAGGAAGTCAAGAGGTTCCTTCTTGCTACAGGTATTCAAGCCCGTATTTACTTGACATCTGTCTGTGGAGATGTTGTCTCCTCCATGGAATATAAACTCCCAAGGGCAGGAATTTTTGTCTTTGTTCCTAGCACAATGTCTGGGACAAAAGAGGTAATTAATCAATGTTTGTTGACTGATCAATAGATTCTAACTCTTACATTCTCTGATTTGCTGTAAATAGCTGCTGACCAGATACTTCACTTTTCTTCTCCCCCACCTTCCCTCATAGGCAGCAGCAGCAATCAACCCAGTGTCCAGGAGGCTGGTAATAACAGTTAATTAATTAATTGATTAATTAATTAACACGGCTGTAGGGTTGGGGGTTTTTTTAATTGTTTGTTTTTGGTTTGAGAGGAGGAGCTATTTGCTCAAGGAATAAATATGGATTTTGTCCAATATGTCCCAGGGCATCCCATAAACTGCCATATGGATGTGGAACAATAAATACTGAAATAGTCTATCCTGACTGGAGGGAGGGTTCTTGTCATTTCCTAGTGATGTTAATATCTTAGATGAAGTCACCTAACCATCACTCAGGCTGAAAAGAAATGGGGCTCAAATCAATATGGACATTTTGTGGGGAAGGAGCTATTTGCTCAAGGAATAAATATGGGTTTTGTCTAGTTTGTCCCATGGCATCCCGTGCGATTAAGATAACTCAGCCTCTACTACTGTGATTCCCTGTTCCCTTTCACCTGGACAATCAGTCAACAAGCATTTATGAAGCTGCAACTATGCACTCAGGATACTTAAAGAAAGGCAAAAGAGAGTCCCAGCTCCCAAGGAGCTCACAGTCTGATGGGGAAGATGATGTGCAAACAAGCTTAGTTGGGTGTTGTCTTTTGTTCTTGAAGAGGACCCAAATGACATCACTATGCTAGAGTCAAGTTTCAGTGTGTCCTACTGGGGCTGATCAGACCAATACAAGAGGTCAAAATGTTCTATGACAGGTCAGGTACAAACAGTCCATGTGAACATTTGGGGTAGATTCTCTAAATTTTCACATCTTGCATTTCTTTTGAGCTACTTCAATTCTGCTTTACTCCTAGAGTGCAGCACCTTCTCTGATATGGGCATGCCATGCTGGGCAGTCCTGTGCCAGTGTCTCCCATGTCACACAATCAATTCCAAAGTTCTTAAGAGAGACCTTGAGAGTGTCCTTGTATCTCTTCTTCTGACCCTGCCCTATGTGAGTTCTCCATAAAATAGTCTTTTTGGCAAGTATATGTTTGGCATTTGAACAATGTGGTCAGCCTGTTGGAACTGCAATTCTGAAGGAGAGTTTCAATGCTGGGCAGCTTAGTTCAAGTGAGGACCTCAGTGCCTAGTACCTTATCCTGCCAGGTGAGCTTCAGAATCTTCCTAAGACAATTCAAATGGAACAGATAACCAAACGGAAGAAATAATCAACAGAAGCTGGTACTAGAATTAAGGTGTGATTTTAGCTGAGCTTGAAGAAAGCCGTGAGGCAGCGACAAGGAAGGAGGGAGAGCTTTCTGGGCACAGGGTACAGTCAGTGAAGATGTCCAGAGCCAGGAGATGGAGTTTTTGTGCCAGAACAGCAAAGACAACCTGGTTAAAAGTTGGAAAAGTCTCTAAAATCCATGATTCCCTCCTCCAACACCACCACACCCAGCCCCCACAATTACTTGACAAAAAGTTTAAAGAGTTAGTGTGGTTAAAAATATCCATCATCCTATAACCAGCCTGGTGAAGAACAGAATTAATTAGGCTAGTCCTTAGATAGATGTACCATCCTAACTAGGTCTATGTGAAACTAGAAATTGGGGGGAAAACAAACTGATCTAGACTCTGGGACCACTGGTTCAGTGGCTCTTAATTAGGTGATTTTCCCATTATAAAAATAATTACTAAGCTTGACCCAAAAGATGAAGTGAAAAAAATGCCATTCATTCCCTTTGTCACAGAGGTAGCACGATGGGTAGAATGCAGCTCATGCTGTTAGACATTGATGTGTTAGTTATTGCTTTTCCCTCTCTTATTTATTCTTTGTTACAAGGGGTAGGAGAGGGAAAAGGGATATTTTCCAGAAAGAAGGTGACATAAAAACCAAAGATATCAAAAAGAGAGGATGCGGGAAGGGGAAGGGGAGAAAAAAGAGAAAAGGCCCAAAGATGTTTATTCTCTGAATTAGTCATGAATGGTTTAGTCTAGCACAAAGTTTTATTGTCTTTCGGGTCAATAGAAAGTGAATATAGGAAGAATGGGATGTATCACTTAGAAGAAAGAACATTCAAACTGGGATTCTAGAGACCTGAGTTCCAGTCCCATTAATTTGTCACCAATTTTCTTTGAGACCTCGAGCAAGATTTTTCTCTGGGTCTCAGTTTCTTCATCTGGCAAATGAGAGGGTTGGATTTGAAGATACCATAGGTCTTGATCAGCTGTGAGATTATGACTATGGATGAGAAGTTACATACACACCTGCCCAATTATCTAGACTCAGATGACTTCTTAAGAAGTAGAAGAGCTAGCTACCCACTGAGCAGATTAATGAATAATGGAGAGGGGTCAAAACCTTGCTCCTAAAAATAAAAAGAATTTGAAAATAACCCATGAAAGATGCATCAGGCATTGCCCTCTGGGTGACTCCCTGAAGGGGAAGGACTCAGGGTGACTGCATGGGAAATTAGCACAGACACTGAATGTGCTAACAGAAATCAGTGTCCATGAGCTACACTACTATTTGCCTGATTAATGTCACTCAGCCAAAGCGGGTGCCCTTGGTTGGTAAAAGGTGGAACAAATGGTGGCATGGGGATGTAATGGAATGCTATAATGTGGTAAGAAACCACAAATATGAGGAATACAGAGAAACGTGGGAAGTTTTATATGAACCCACACAGGGTGAAGGAAGCAGAAACAAGAAAACAATGTATACAATGATTACATAATTTCTACAATGACTGTAAGAATATAAATGGAAATAGTAAAACAACATTGAGAGTGATTAATTGTAATGCCCAATCTCAGTGCCAAAGCACAGATGAAAGGAAAATATCCTCTGGGAGAAGACAGAAGAAGAAATATTGGATTTGCAATCAAAGGTCCTGAGTTCAAATCCTGATTCTAATACATATTACTTTTATGATCTTGGGCAACTGATCTCGTTTCTTTGAGCCTCAGTCTCCTAATTTATTAAATTAATGGTTCTAAGGTCCCTTTAAGTGCTATGATTATACAATACTCTCAGGAAAGTGGTGGGAGACTACAGCCACAGAACATTGCATGTTCAATCAGATGTCACTGTTCTGTTGTAAAGAACATTTAAACTGGGATTCCAGAGACCTGAGATCTAGTCGCATTAATTTGTCACAAATTTTCTTTGAGACCTCAAGCAAGATTGTTCTCTGGGCCTCGGTTTCCTCCTCTGGCAAATGTGAGGGTTGAATTTGAAGTTCTTTATTATAAGGTAAGATTCCAAGCCTGGGGATAGAGAGAGTACTATTGACTGTGGCATAAAAACCAAAGGCATCATGAAAACTACCAATTAATTATGAACACAAAAAAGAAACTCTGAAAAGTAGTCATGGCCTCTCTAGATAGCCAATCCCCTTCCTGAGAGAGAGGCTTAATTATTGACACGGCCTCTCTGGACCACACCTGACACAACTTCCAAATGCAGGTGCCGATGTAGCCCCATGGGGCCAAGTCCCTTGATAACATGGAAATGCCCCAAGCCAGAGATAAGCTTCCCTGATTTGGTCAAAATCCCACCTCACAATTACACCAAGGGTGAAGGCATGTAGTAAATGTTAGTTTGGATCTGGACTTGTTATTGCATTGGTGTACAGAGCTTCCAGGGAAGACATGCCTTTTGCCAATGCAGATGATCACCTACACTGCACCATGTAACCCCATAGTCACTAGGAGTCACAGGCAACATTGGAACCCAAGCCTCCTTGAGCTTCTAGTTGATGTATGAATAGAGTGCCAGGCTTGAAGCCAGGAACCCCTGAGTGCCAATCCTCTCTCAGAAATTTATTAGCTGTATGATTCTCAGAATAAATTTAACTTCTCTCAGACTCAGTTTTCTCTGCTATAAATGGCATGAGATATTATGTATAAAGCAGACTTTTGCAAACTTGAAAGTGCTACATAAATTCCAGCTATTATTATTATTATATTTGACCGAGGCCAAGTCCCAATCCACTGCTCCATACTATCTCTCTTAATGTTATAAATATTACTCCATAATATGAACCAAAATATTTATAGCAATATTTCTCGTAGTAGTAAAAAAAAATGAAAATAAAATAAATGCCCATCATTTGGAGAGTGGTTAAACGAGAAGAAACTAAGATCTAAGTTGAGTAACTGCCACAATCAGCATCAGAGGAAGGATTGGAAATCTGACTCTAAAATCACTGCTCTGTCCCTTACTATGGGACTTTATCCAAATGAGTTCCCCTCTCTGGGCCTGGGTTTCTCCCTTTGCAATGTGAGGGAGTTTGGCAGGTCCCTTCCACTCAAAATCCATGATCTCATTATCCCAGTTCTTAATCTATCCATTAATCAACAAGCATTTATACTCTCCACTGGGACCCAGAGCACAAAGAACGAAAATGAAATAGTCCCTGCCCACAAGAAGCTTCCATTCTACTCAGCCTCAAATTGGAAATCGCTAGCCCTTTCCAGGCTCTGATTCTTAGTACTTCGTGGCTTTGGGCAAAAGTCACTTACGACCCTCAGCCTCCATTTCTTCCTCGGTAAAATTGGAGGTTGGACTAGTTGCTCTGACTCTACGAGCATGAGTAAACTGGACATAATGAGTCCCACACAACAGCAGTGGTGCGACGTGCTCCTCAAACACCGGGTGAAAAGGTAGGTTTTTGTGAGCTCCGTGGGACAGGAATGGGAGGGGGCAAGCCTTGGCTCTGATGTTTTGCTGATGAGTTAAGGAGCCTAAGGGGGCCTGAAAAAAAAAAAACCCTCGTGAATACTTATTTCACTTCTTTTTTTCCCTTAAATGGTGACAGCAAAAGGTTGGGCAGCAGCCCAGTTTGGCCCAGCCAATCTTCGGCCCTCTAAGACGATAGGCTTACCGCGCTTGGATCAGGCAAGGCAATTACCGTGCGCCCGAGCACTGTAGGACGCTCACTTTAGTAGCACGAAACAAGGTTAGCAGATTTGTAAACAGCTTGCTCTGGGTAATATTTTCTGCTTGTGTATTCTAAAAATACCGCAGGATGATTGCTTTGGTGAAAGCGTCTATTTTTTTTTTTAAAGCTTAAAACAACATCATGCTCTAATGATGATGTGAAATGTTCCTTTGGGGATTGGGGATGAGGTGGAGAGGGAGGGGGACGGCTTTCCAGACGTGGTACCTGGTATCACAACAACCCAAAGAGCAGGCGGCCCCTGCGAGGCCGTGGATGCTTAACCCATGCAGGTCATCGAGGGCCAACCCTGGTCTACCAAACTGCCCCAGAGAATGTAGCACCTTCAAGGCAGTGGCTTTTCCCTAGTGCTTCTCCATCTCCAAAACCTAGCCCGCGATCTAGCACTTGGCAGGACAGAAACAGCTTTGACCCTGGAATCAGACGACGCTGTAACAACCCACTTCTGACGATTCCTATGCCAAGCAAAGATGCATACATTAAGCACCTACTGTATGCCGGGATTGTGTTATGTGCTGGAGATACAAAAAATGGCCCCCCAAAAAGCCCCCCCAAAACCGTCCCTGCTCTCAAGGAGCTCCAAGTCAAATAGTGGAGACAACATGTTATAGATACAGACAAAAGTATGTATGTGTATCTTTGTATATTATATATACACATACATACACATACATGCATGTATGTGTATGCAGGTGTGTATGTACATGTGCACGTGCACATGTGTGTATATGCATGTGCATTGTGTCTCTGTATGAATGTATACATGCATGTTGTGTATATATATGAATATGTATATGTGTATATACATATCTATAGGGAGGGAGGGATAGCAATAGATATATAGGTATATAGGTATGTGGATATGTGTGTGTATAGTTATGTAGGTAAGTATATGTGTATGTCTGTGCATGCAAATGCAAGTGCATATACATATGTACAAGCACACACATACAGAGACATGCATATACACACATGTAGGAAGTGTGCATATTCTATTTTTATATGCATGTCATATATGCCACACAGATAGACTCATATATACATACACATGCATATGCTCACATATACAAACATGCATGCAAGCATGTATGTAGGATATAGGCACATATATGAACATGTGTTTTGCACATTGTTCTGTGTGTCATATATAACATATGCACATATATTATCATATTATACAGATTTGCATATGTCATAAATAAATAAAAGACTGTCTCGGAGAGAAGGCTCTCAGATTCCAGAGGCCTGGGAAAGGCTTCCTGGAGGTGGGGCTTCAGTTGAAACTTGAAGAGGCCAGGGAAGCTGGGAGATGGAGATGAGGGACGGACAGGGTCACCAGCAACGGGGCCAGTGAAAACACTCCAGGACAGGAGATGGGGCGTACAAGGAACAGTCAGGAGGCCAAGCAATTGGGTTATGGAGTATGGGGAGGTGGGAGGAGGTATAAAAACACTGGAAAAGGAGGAAGAGATCAGGTTATGAAGGACTTTAAAAGCCCAACAGTGGATTTCTTGTTTCATCCCTCAGATAAGAGGGCAGCCCTGGAGTTGATTAAATAGAGGAATAACGTGGCAACCTGTGCAGCTCTCCCCCTTTAGACTCTGTGAACTCATTGAGATCCAGACTTGTCTCTGGTCCTTTTTTTGTATCTCCAGAACTTGGCACAGCTTCTGGCATGGATTGGGTGCTAATAAATGTTTATTCATTGACTAATTTCACTGAGAAAGATCACTTTAACGGCAGAGTAAAGGATGGACTGGAAGAGGGGGGACATTTAAAGCAGAGAGACCAGGCAGAAGGCCACAGCAATAGTCTGGGCATGAGGCGTGAGGAGATGAAGGCCTACACCAAGGTGGTGTCAGTATCAGAGGAGAGAGAGATTTGATAAGACTTGGCAGCAGAGGCCTATGTGACCTTGGGCAAGTCATTTAACAATAAGTCCCGGGTATCTGTTAAATGAGGGAATTAGACTAGATGGGCTGGTCTAGTCTAAACAGGGTCCCTTCCACCTTTCTGCCTAGGATCTTATGAACATAATAAGTGCTTAATTCAATGCTTGTTGAAGTTTGTGCCCGAAGAAAAGAGGAGACTGTATGTTGTTCTTTTACCTCCTCGGACAGCATCCCATCCAAGAAGGGACATGTGAGTTTCTAGGGGCAGCTGAGGCTGAAGATCCAGGACTGGAAGAGACCTCAGAGGCCAGTCCAACCACCTCATCTTATAGAAGGAAAGGGTGGAACAGAGCAAGGCATGAGATGGCAGATCTTTGGGAAAGATATGAGGAGGGAAGGGGCAGGAATGACTCAGTTTGGGACATGGGTCCCTTCTTCCATGTAGCACCGCTTTCATCCAACACTGTTTCTGTGATGAATGGATATTTCTAGGAGAATGAGGAGGAGGCAGGAGGGAGGAGGGAAGGAGAGACAGAGAGACAGAGACGAGAGAGAGAGACAGAGACAGAGAGACAGAGACAGAGAGAGAGACAGAGAGACAGAGAGACAGAGATGAGAGAGAAGAAGAAGAGGAGGAGGAGGAGGAGGAAGAGAAGGAGGAGGAGGAAGAGGAGGAAGAGGATTAAAAAGGCAACACAGACATCAGAAAAAAATGAACCTCCCCTTCTCTGCAGAAGTAGGAGACTATGGGACTATGTCAGACTCAGCTGATGTGTTGAGTTAGCTTTGCTAAACTGTTTTTCTCATCTTTTTTGTTCTTTTTACATGAGATGTCTCACTTGATAAGGAGGGTAGGGGGAGGCATCAATTCAGAAATAAAAGTGATATAAAAACACAGAATACTCAAAAAGAAAGCAAATGTTTGTTGAATGTCATTGAATTGAAATTGATTGCAATCATGAGTGCAGTCAACAGGCTGCCAACAGTCTTCCATCCATTGCTCTGATGCTCCATGATCTGCCCAGGCTCTCAGTCATCTCTTCTATCCCAGGCCTCCATCTCAATAGACTCCCTTAGCACCTGCGGTTAGATAAGCTGGAGTCTGCACAGTAGAAGGCTTCAAGTTTTCTAGATGCCATCCATTTAAAGTAACTGAGGAAGAGGAGGCTTCAGGCAGACATGAAAGCTGTCAGGAAATGTTTATAGGACTACCACCTGAAGAGGAGTTATTCTTAGTCTGTTTGACCCCCATAGGCAGAACTAGCATTAAAGGGCAGGAATTACAACGAGGCAAATTGAGGTGCCTTTCTCTAGGCTGTCTCCCAAACCTGGAATACCCTCTCTTCTCATCTCCTTAAGAATCTTAGGTATCCCTAGCTCACTCACTCCAAGACTTGGCTTGTGTCACCTTCAACAGGAAGGCTTCCTTCATTCTCTCAGTTGTTAGTAAAATGATTCATTTATTAGTGGGAACCTTATAAATGTTGCTTAAATTGAATTTAGTATAGATGTTGCATTTATTATACAGCCTCAGGTGTACACTATCTGTGTGACCCTGGACAAGTCGATCTCTGCCTGCCTCAGTTTCCTCAACCATGAAATTGGAATCATAATGACACTACAAAGGGTTGTGGTGAGCATCAAATGAGACAATGGTTGTAAAGGGCTTGGCACAGGGCCTGGCACATAATAAATGCTTGCTCTCTTCCCTTTCCATTTCCATATCTGTACATTTTATATCTTTAGCAACTAGCCTAGAGCCTGGTACATAGAAGTAGGAGATTAGCAAATGCTGGATTGAGTTCGGATTAAAGACTGGAAGGGACTTTAAATTCCATTTAGTCTAACCCCTTCATTTTAAATATGAGGAAACTGAGGCCCAGGGAGGTAAAAATGATTTTCCCAAGATCACACAGGTAGGAAACATCAGTGCAAGGATTGGAACCCAGGACCTCTGATTCTAAAGCCAGTGCCCTTTCTGCTGAATTGATGAAAGTGAAAACTTTCCCACAATTAGAGATGGCTCAGAGTGGAACAGGTTACACACACACACACACACACACACACACACACACACACACACACACACACACTGAGGGAGTGAGACCCTCCTACCAGAGCTCTTGAAGCAATAATTGGATGACTAGTTGTTGGGTGTGCTGTTGTTGGGATTCTTCTTTGGATCTGGGCTGGACTAGACAACTCTGAGGTCCCTTCCAACTGAGACATTGTGTGATTCTGTCATTCTGGGACCTCAGGTGCGGGGTCTGAAAACACCCTTGTTTATAATCAGACACTGCTTCTTATATAAGAGAAACTGCACTCTGATGAAGAAATACACATGGAGACAAAGTCAGGGAAGGCATCTATCTGCTCCCTCAGAGAATGTTCTGAGATCCAACCAAAGTGTCCCCAAAATGCATTCAAATCTGCCCCACATTATAAGGAGTTTATTGAATAAATATGCCCCCATTCTAATCCAACCAATCCAGTCTGGCAGCTGTCCATTGAACTGGGTGGATGGCTCATTCAACCCATTTACTTAAAAGCAAGGGAGAAATGCCCATCTATTCTGATATTCTCTCCATACTGACTCTAACAAGCTCATTAATGAAAAGGTTGAGCCCTTTCTAATCCCCTGAATGTGCCCACAAGACTCCAGCACAAATCCTGGAAACTTCTCCACTTCATTTAGAATCTTGATAAACTAATTGGTGTACAGAGCTGGGTCTAATTGGTGTTCATATTGATCAAATTATTCCAATCTTGTTTTCAGGATATAAACCTCGGATTAAAATTTAGTCAACAAAGGCAATGAGTGAGTTCTTATCATTGTGACCAAGTGCCTTGCTCTCATCCACTTAAACCAGAGATTCTTAACCTGGAGTCTATGGATTTGATTTTCTTTTAAATAAGACTTCAATTGAATAAGTTTCTTTTGTAACCCTATTGTTTTATTTTGTGTATTTAAAAATGTGATTCTGAGAAGGGGTTCATAGGCTTCACCAATCAAGGGAACAGAACGCACGCACACGCACACACACACGCATGCGCGCTGCACGCACGTGCACACACACGCATGCGTGGCTAAGAATACCTGCTCTCAAGTAACCACTCCTTAAAAGAAAGTCAGATTAAGGATGGAGATTAAGGATAGAAAAGGAGTAGCTGTTCAGTCCTCCTTAACTGCTATCAAACCCTACTAGACTGTAAGCACAAAAATGCCTTCCAACTAGCCCCAATGAGAAAAATTTGGGCCCACTGAAATACCAGCTTTCTCTCTGTCTTCCCATTTCCAAAATGTACTTTTCTTTAATTATTCAAGCTATGCATGGAACACATGAGGGCTGTGGGGATGTGTCCTGACTTCTCCACTAAGAAAGTCATGGTTGCTGTGTTTTGAACCAGATTCCTGCCTTAGGGGGTTCAAGCTTCTTTTCTCTTGGCCCCAAAGCAAGTTTTGACTTCCAATGAATATGATTAACCCTTCCAGCTCCTCCTTAGGGGAATGCCAACTGTTTAATAACAATCTCTCAAGAGGTCAGGACCTAGGTCATATACTTTAATAAGCCTTGGAGAGTTCTGAGAAAAAGCATGGCAAGGATTTGATAAAGACTATGTAAAAGTCCGTTAATTCAGGCTGAGTATTCAAGGGAAGAGGAGAGTCTAATTCGTTTTAGTGGAAAGTTCAAACTCGTCTCTTTTTTTAAAAAATGAAGTTGGGTACTTTCAAGTCTAAAAAGGGGTACTGACTTATTTTCTTCTTTTGCAAGGAGATAAGCATCATTTGTAATGAGCACAATGAACCCTTAAGACTGTACTTTAAGATCTAGTTTTTTATAATGCTTGAAAACAACAATCTTCCTGTAAGCTAAATATTCCTAAATATTCCTAATCTTATCTGCACTCTTATTTTTGCTCAGCTGATATTTGGCTCATATAAGCCTTTGAATTATCCAGCATTCTGTAGTAGCATGAATGGATGGATGGGTGGGTGAAGTAATTCATTAATTAATTTAAAGACATTTATTAAGTTCATATTATGAGCCAAGCATGGTGCTATATGCCAGGATAAAAATATAAAAACCAAGGTTGCCTCTTCCTTCAAGGAACTTATATTCTAATTAGGGGAAACAACACATATGAGGGTGGTGCCATGGGGATGGTGGGGAGGGAAGGGTGGAGAGCATTGAACTAGGTGTCCTAGCTCCAACTAAGTGGACTATAATACCCACTAGGGAAGGGACTGTTACTCATTTAGTGTCTTTGTATCCCCAGCACCAAGGACAGTGCCTTGTAAAAGAAACTACCCAATAATTATTTTCTTAATTTAATTTGACCCTTAGTAGACTTAGTGACTCTCTGAGCCTTATTTCTCTCATCCATAAAATGAAAGTAATCATATGTAGTGAAGGTATTTAATATGACTGTCATGAGAATCAAATGAAGGAATCCATGTTAACTGTTTTACAAAATCTCAAGATATAAATAAAATGCTTTGGAAATATGAAGGCGCTTTATGAATGTCAGATATTGTAACTCCTAAAGCCAGACACTTCTTCCCATATGAGGACAACAAAGATTCTTGTTAGGCTAGCTCTCAGATCCACATCAGTTTAAGGTCACCCCGAAGAAAGGTCAGGCTGGGTAAGGTCAGCAGGGAACCTGAGCTGTCAGGTTGAACTCCTGTGAGCAGCTGACAGTGACTGTTTACCCACCCCTACCCTAGAGGGGAGCTCCCCTGGGCTCTGGGCCCTGTTCCTGAAAGAGAACGGCTTTCTTCCCAGCTCTGAGAAGTTACAGAAACTTAAAATGAGTGCTGCAAGCTGGTACTTTGCCAACTCCCAGGGTATAGATGTCTGTGAGGCTCTTGAATGATGAAGCTAATTCAACTGGCAAGGATGATTCTGGGAGGGTGAGAAGGAAAGCAAATGGTTTCTCCTGCCTGTAGCTCCTTCGCCTGTAGCTGCTTGCTTTTGGACAGTAACCCAGTTATCTAGAGCAAAGGCTAACAGCCCACTTCCTACAAAGAATGCTGGAGCCAAATATTTCAAGGCTTTGTCCTGAACCAAGGCTCTGAAGTTAGAGGACCTGAGTTCAAACTCCACCTCTGACACAAAATATCTGTGTGACCTTGAGCAAGTAAGTCACTTCACCTCCCTGACCTTCAGTTTCCTTATCAGCTGTCCATCCTTTGTTTTCTTCAAAGAGGACCAATGACATCATGGGTTGATGCTTGATGACTTGCTCATGAATTGGATTTATGTGAGGCAGAGTCACACAAAGTCATCAGCCTCACTCTCTCTCCCTGAGTCATCAAAGTCCAGTGGCAAGACAAAAATTAGGATGATTGGTAATGGTCCAGGGTGCAGCAGGTGACCCTGGCATCTTTGATATCTGACCAAGCTCTGCATCTCCACAGCATCTGTTTCAGCTGCCCTCTTGGCCATTGGAACAGACTGTTTTCATCTACAGGGTTTGAACTATATGGCCTTTGAGGTCCCTTCCATCTCTCAATCCATGACCCCATCACTGGGAGTTCAGAGCCCAGCTCCTCCACTTCCTACATCACCAATGGTCACATGAAGGCATCCCCTGATTTAGGTTTCAGGGTCCTCATAGGCAAGATAAGAGGGAAGACCTCTAAAAGCTCTTTCAACTCTAACTTCCCATGAACCTTGAGCAAACCAGTTTTCATCTTTAAACTTGTTTCCTCCCCTATATACAAAATTAGAAAGTTGGACTAGGTAATGTCTTAAGTCCTTTCTAGCTCTCAAGTTACATACTATGCTATGCTATGTTTGTATTATATTATATTATATTATATATTATGCTATGCTATGCTATGCTATAATATACTATACTATAATTTAAGGGTAGCACAAGATTTTTCTAAACCCAAAATCTGTGAAAGAGTGTAGTCTAGAATAATCTGAAAGTTTGGTTAGAGCCAGGTTGAGAGGGGCTTCATATTCCAAACAAGGGAGCATGTATTTAATTATAGGGATTGTAGCATTGTAGAATCATAGAAATAAAGTGAAAAAGGACATCAGAGACCATCTAGACTAAGACCCCCATTCTACAGACAGGGAAACTGAGTCTCAGAGAGAATGTGCCTAAGGGCACACAGGTGGAATGATTTTAGGGTCATACCTCTAGTCCTAGAAACAACTTCAAGGGCTTGGGATTTGCTCTGTGAAGTTTGGATTCAGTCAAAGGGTCACACTTGAGTAACTAGAAGGTCACATATGGCCTTGAGGCTGCAGGTTCCCCACCCCTGTTGAATAGAAGGGATCCCAGTGGCTGTCATTTTACACATAAGGAAACAAAATTCCAGGGATGTGGAGTGATTTGTCCAACATTACACAAGTAGCAAGAGTGGGATTTGAACCCAAATCCTCTGACCCTAACATATTAACAAACTACTCACTACTTGGTTCTCCTTTGAATAGGTTATATTTTATTCTGAAGTACTATGTACCACTGGTGGTACAGTGGGTAGAGCACTGGGCTTGAAATCCGGAAGACTTATCTTCATGAGCTCAAATCTGGCCTCAGACACTTAATAGCTGGATGATCCTGGGCAAGTCAGTCAACCCTTTGGCCTCAGTTTCCTCATCTGTCAAATGAGCTGGAGAAGGAAATGGCAAACCACTCCAGTATCTTGGCCAATAAAATGACTGACAAACAACTGAGCAACCAGGTACCTGTCACTCACGGGGTAAGGAAAAACCATATCCCCCAAAATGGCCTTGAAGCAAAAGTAAGGTGGGTTTTGTCAGCTGTGCCTGTCGAGGGGTCCTTTCAGCACAACACACTCAAGGCGGGCTGCTGGTCAGCAAGAGAGTACAAAGCAGTTCTCTGAAGGCAGGTAAGCCGGTCTGCATTCTATTTTCAAATGAATCCTTGCTGCTACCTTGATGACTTTGTAGAATTTACACTAGAAGGGCAGAAAATGTCACAGCTTCTCACTTTGTTCCCCACTTCTGCGCGTCCTTTACAAGAAAGTCAAATGCTGCTGTTTCCAAATAGCTCTTGAGCAAGCACTCGCAGGAAAGGAGGCAGTTTGCCTCCTCGAAGGGAAGCCCAAGCCACAGAGGAAAGTACTTGCCAGCAAGTCAGAAGTCCTGGGTCCCAGGCCCAGCTCTGACACCAACTAGCTGTGTAACCTTGGACATGACCCTCCACTTCTCAAGGCCTTGACTGGCTCATCTGGAAAACAGAGGTGGAAAGGACCTTGGAGGTCATGTTGTCCAAGCCCCCGATTTTACACATGAGGAACTAGGATGAGTTGTACAAGATCACACAGGCAGTTAGTGGCAGAATGGGATTAGAAGTTGGGTCCTGTGACCCCAAGTTCAGGTTTCTGAGAATCCCTTTTATTTCTAACACTCTCCGGTCAGAGGATTTTACTAAATTTTAGAATTTGAAGATAGTTCAGAGACCATAAAATGCTGCCCATGTCTAAACCAGAATCCTTTCAATGACATCCCTAATAAATGGATATTTTTTATTTTTACCTTTTCTTAGGCTTTCTTTTGACAATAATGAAGATGATGACAGCAATGATAACTAGTGTTTCTACAGCCCTTAAGGTTTACAAAGTGCTTTGCAAATGTTATCTAATTGCATCCTCATAACCAAATGAGAGGTGCTAATACTATCTTCATTTTACAGATGAGAAAACTGAGATAGTCAGAGGTTAAGCAACTTTCCCAGGGTCATGGTGTGTGAAGCTGGATTTGAACTCAGATCTTCCTGACTAACCCTAACCCAGTGCTCTATCTACTATACCACCTGGGTGAAGATATTACCTAAATTTCCTACATGTCTTTCTACTTTCCTCCCTTTCCCAGAGAATCATCCTATATAATATATAATTTATATATATATATATGTATATATATAATTCATCATATAATATAATATATTTTAAAAGAAAGAAGAGAAAAAATCAGCAATACTGATTAGTACATCAAAAATAAAAGCTCTGAAAATCCACATCTTTAGACCTCCCACCTCTGCAAAGTGGGGGGGGGGGCCTGCTTCTCATACAATTAGGTTCCCATTAGTGCAAATAATCTAATTCATATTGCACATTTTCAATGGGCTGGAACCAGAAATCATATTTTACGTAATTAAAATTTCTTCGAATGATGCACATTGGAATACACGAGACCACTTCATGGAATTCAAGTATCTCTTCTTTGGAGCTAAGCTTAAAAAGTGGATATTTAATCTTTGTTTAAAAGCATCTATTGTGAGGGAAACCAGTACCTCCTGAGGTGGTCTATTCCACTTAGAAATAGCTCTAATTGCTAGGAAGGTTTTCCTGACACTGAGCCTAAGTTTGCTGCTGCACAAATTCCTCTCATTCTGGTTCTGCCCTCGAGGGCCAAGCAGACTAAGTCTAGTTCTTTTCCAGGTGACAGCCCTTCAAGTATTTGACGACAATTATCATGCCCCCCACCCCCGACTTTGCCACCTCCCCCCACAGAACCCTTTTTTTCCAGCCTTAACATCATCAGTTTCTTCCTAACATGGAGTGAATTAATTCAAGGCTCTTCATCATTCTGCGGATTCTCTTCCAGATGTCCCCCTAGCTCATCAGCATCCTTCATAAAATGCAGTGACCAACCTAGAAGCAGAGGGACCTTGGCCAGCATCTAATGCCCTCATCTCGTAGATGAGGAAAGCAAGGTCTGGGGAGGCTGAGTAATGTGTTCAGGGTCACGCAGACAATAAGTGTCAGATCCAAAATTCCAGCCCAGGTTTTTGACGACTAATTCCTATTTCCTTTCAGACGTATTTGAAAGTCACACTCCAACACACTACATTAGACTTCCAAAGCAGTTTTCCCAAGAGACCTCTCCACAGTCTGCAGACAGAACCTAACATCACCACAGAAACCATCCCCTACCCCCAACACACAAAGAAAAGGCAGAGGAAGGGAGTCTCAGTGGTACTTCGGAGATGAGAACCTAAGACAAAGGGAGGTTCCAGAAACTTGTTCAAGGTCATCCAGTGAGTCCCAGATCAGAGTGAAGCTAGAACCCAGGCTTCTAACTCCACAGTCCATGATACATCATAGCCTCCCTCCATAGCAAAATGTCCTTTGGCATTTGAAGGCTGATTGGGTCCCCTGTGTGGTGACTTTGCTCTCACCACCCCCAGGATTGTACTCTGGTACTACTCCCCTGATGTCAGAGAGACTGTGGATTTCTGGCAAGCCAGAACAGACCAGGGCATGAGTATGGAATATTAAGCTCCTCGCATAGAGCCTGGGATGCCCTTATGAGACCAATTAACTAAGAACTTCCATCAGAGGACCAACTTAATTAGTAATGGGACTCTGTCAGTGAAAGGGCTATGGGATCCCACATGCATATTTATCAGACCTTCCATGATCAGGAAATACCAAAAGGGGAAAGGTGCTACCAAGCCTGAGTCAGCACTCTTGGGGAATGTTCAATAGGAGTGGGGGAGATGGTAAGTCAGCATGGTATTGGGGAAAGAACACACTGACTCATGTCTTTTGCTTTCTTGGTATCCGTCCCCCAAAGTGCCTAGTTTAGGGCTAGACACATAACACTCATTTGAATAATTGTTGATCAAATAAATGAATGAGTGATGTATTGGAGAAATTACTGGATTGGAAGAGTCTGAAATAGTGGATAAAGTGTGGATGGCAAAACACAGAGTTCTTTAGGTTATGTAAGTAGTTGACAGTTCCAGGGGACTTCAGGGAAGAAAGAAAGAGGATAAGGTAAGGTCTGGAGGATCTTGGGAGGTACTTTCAGGGCAGATGGTAAGGTCTAGGAGTCCTTTATCTTATCAGAAGAAGCAGAGTCATTGATTCTCACTTTATCCAAGATGTAAGCAGTCATGGGTGGGCAAAGGGGAAGGGTGCCCTCAGTGGTGACTCTTCCTACCAATTCATGCTCTCTGATGGGTTCTGGCATAGCCCTGGCTGGGGGTAAAAGGATAAAAGGGGGTAAAAGTTTCTAAGGCCAGGGTGCCCTGATGGTAGCAGGCCCAGGGCAAGGGAAGGGGCAAGTCACGGAAAAGTGAAGGAAAAAACATAGCTATTGTTTTCCTGTATGCTGAATATAGCCTTGTGCTGTCCCATATTCATGCTTTAATCACATCATTTCTTCTGCCTAGAATTCTTCCCATCTACATTCCCCTATCCAAATTCCAGACTTCCTTTCAGACTCAATTCAAGTCTTAGCTCCTCATTCCTAGATTACTGCAGGCTATGGTACTTTCCTCTTTACTGGGAACACTTTCTCTGCACCACTCAACTGGTAATAGCTAGCATGCTAATATGATATCCAACATTATTATTATTTAATTGCTCATATGCTGAAGCTCCCTAGATACTAAGCTCTCTGAGGGCAGGAACTGCATGTTATATAGCTTTTTAAACCCTACAGAACCAAGCATAGTACCCTGCCCTGTGCACATCAGGCAATGTACACTGAAATACATATTGAATTTAGAATCAGGAAACCTTGGTTTGAAGCTTGGATCTGATAGGTGTGTGCCCTCGGGCCAAACTCTGAGCTTCTGTTTCCTTATCCAGAAAATAAGTATAATAATGCTTGCAGGCCTATGCATGAAAGCATAAGCATTTCTTAGGCACTTACTATGTACCAGGCACCTTTGCATGGGAAGTATTATGAGAGAAAGGCTTTAAGACCAAGATAAACATGAGCTGCTCTTTTTAGAATAAAGTCTTATTAAATATTTGGTCACTGAGTGATGAGAACGAAGTCAGGCCACTGGGTTCCAGGACCTCCTGGAATAT
Organism: Pseudochirops corinnae; assembly: GCA_028646515.1. Taxonomy (NCBI): domain Eukaryota; kingdom Metazoa; phylum Chordata; class Mammalia; order Diprotodontia; family Pseudocheiridae; genus Pseudochirops; species Pseudochirops corinnae. The sequence continues at coordinate 21,798,784 of CM053586.1, forward strand.
TGGCATTCCTCATTGTAAGTAAACTCAATATAAAGAAATACAGGTTCACAAAATCGACACATTAGGATTTCATTTTCCATTTGACAAAAGGACTCTTCATTTGACAAAATGATTTCTCATAGGATTCCTTTCAAGTTTCTCTAGTGTAGTTAATTAAAATAGAACTTGATTTAATGAAACTCAGTTGACACATACCTTGGCAGGAATGCATTTATGGCATGAAGTGAGACACATAATTTAAAAGATCAAAATGCCATTGAACTTAGAGTTTAAAAAAAAGAAGCCATTGGAGGTCACTGTCTGAAAGAGGAATATGCAAACTGTAATATAAACTGGAAGAATTTTTTAAAAAGAAGTCATCTACTAGGCTACCAAGAGCAGACCACCAACCCCCTCAAGGTCCCATAGCTCAGTGGATTTTGTACAGCTATACGAAAATGAAGATATCGTAGATTTACTCCACCCAAGTTATCAAGTATTTATTAAGTCTGGTATATGTGAGGCTCTGCGTTAAATGCTAGAATTAGTCTCCCTGGTATCATGTTTTAGTTGGGTCAAGAGAGACCTCAGTTCAAAGGCTGCCTGACAACTACTAGTCATATGACCACTGGGGATCCTCTCCAATCCAATGATCATTTATTAGGTACCTAACTTGTGTGAGGGACATGAGGACAGGTGGAGGTGTACTAAGGTAAAACATAAAAAGGTCCCTACCTTCAAATAACTTATATCCTACTCAGGAGATATAATGATGCAAATACAGGAATATAAGCATGATACTTGGAAGAGAAGGGAGAAAACATGAATAACTATGGTTCCCATAGGAGAGAGTACATGACCTGAATGTTGAAGGATGCCAAGTATATTAAGTGGCAAAAGTGAGAAGGAAATGCATTCCAGGAATAATGGCCAAGTCACAGAGGTGGAAGATGGAATTATAAATTTGGGGAACAGTAAGAAGGCCAGTTTACCTATAATAGGGAGTATGTGAAGGAGATTAATGTAAATTATGACTAGAAAGGGAGGTGGGAGCCAGATTGTAAGAAGGGTTATAAATGACAAGTATCTTCCAGAGGAAACAAGGAGCAATGGATAGTTTGTGAGCAAGGAAGTGATATGGCCAGATTAGAATTTTAGCAAGATTATTTTGGCAGCCACATAGAGGATGAAATAGAGAATAGAGACTAGAAGTTTGGAGTCTAATTAGGAAGCTTGAAGAATTTAATTGAGAGACCTTGAGGGACTAAACTGGCCATATGAGTGGAAGGAAAGAGATAGCTCGGGCAACTGATCAACAACCACTTACTAAGGGCCTGCTATATGCCAGACACTGAACTAAGCACTGGGGATACAAAGAAAGGCAAAATTCTCCCTCCCTGTCTTATCCAAGTTGTGAGTAGTCATGGGTGAGCAAAGGAAGAAGACAAAGAGGAAGGGTGTTCTCTTCCCACCACATCATGACCTCTTACAAGTTCTGAGATGGCCCTGGGAGGGGGCAAAGAGGTCATGGGAGCAGGGCACAGAGTCAGAGCAAAAGGTGAGGTCTGGAGTCTCTTAGGAGGCAATGGCAAAGGAGATGGTAAGGTCTAAGGATCCTTTATCTCATCAGAAAGAAAAACATTGTTGACTCTCACCTTATCCAAGATGTGATTGGATAAAATCTAATAGGGGATAGAACACATAAATAAATAGGTATATACAAAATATAGACTAGATAAAAGGTAGCCTTTAGAGGAGAAAGCATTAGCAGCTGGGGATGGGGAAGGGCAGAACCAATAAAGTCCTCCTCCAGGAGATACTGCTTATTCTTATTGTTCAGTCATTTCAGTCATGTCTGACTTTCCATGACTCTTTGTGGGGTTTTCTTGGCAAAGACACTGGAGTGGTTTCCCATGTCCTTCTCCAATTTATTTTACAGATGAAGAAACTGAACCAAACAGGGTTAAGTGACTTGCCCAGGGTCACATAGCTATTATGTGTCTGAGGCCAGATTTGAACTCAGGAAGATGAGTCTTCTTGACTCCAAACTCAGCACTCTATCTTCTTCACAGCTGCTTATACTGAGTCCTAAAAGAAGCTAGTATTTCTAAGAGGTTAAGAGGGAAACAAGAATAGTCATGGAGGCAGAGTCACTAATACTTAATATATATCTAGTGATGGGGGGAGAGAGAGAGAAAGCAAGTCACCAGCTCTGTGAGCCTTGGCTTTCTCTTTTCAAATGAAGTGACTGGATGAGATCCATTGTTCTAGATCTTTCTAGACCTTTCCAGCTCCAGATTCAAGATCCTCTGATCCCTGTAGGATCCAGTGAACAAAGTTAATGCAAGACTCAAATGATATAATGGATATAAAGTGCTTTGTAAACTTCAAAGCAATGTATAAATGCCAACCATTATTATTGTATGGCATCTTTGATAACTTTACATAAGTGCGTGTCTTGCCTCACTGATTATATGGTCCTTGAGGGGAGAAGCCCTGTCTTATGAATCTTCCTATCAATGTTATGGTGCTTGGCCTGTGGCCCCATGCACTATGGATACTCAATATTTAATTATGGGTTGATTAAATGATGATACCAAAGCAACATATACAAAATGCTCATGGCCCAAAGTTCAAAATTAGGTCCCCAATTACACATTGATACATCAGTCAGTCAGAAGAGCCAATATGAGAAGCCAACACTATGACCGTCCCCAACCCAGGGCAAACCTTAAAAGGCAGAACATGGCTTATTTCAACAAATCAGGGGCTCGGATTTTTCTCAATCAATACTAAAGGTAATTCAGAGAAGTCATCTAAAAATCATGTCCATAAAAAGACCCTCTCTGCCTGTATTTTCTCCAAAACTAGATGAAAAAATAAGCTCCATTAGTTATTCACTTGGTCACAAATTCCAAGCTTTTATTTATTCCCTACATTCATTCCTTCATTCAACATTCATTACCTACCATGTGGCTGAGCACTAAGCTAGACACAGAGACACAAAATATAGATAAGACAAGGTCCCTACCCTCATGGAACTTAGGAAGAGAAGTCACACACTCAAATAAATATATATCAAGGACCTGAGATTTCATGGATGGTCGGACCTATTATTTCTTTGCCATAGGTAACTCCCAGTGAGAAAACTCCTTTCCTCAGATGCTGATCAGTACCTACTGTGCAACTTATGGTCTTAGACAGCTAACTATGGCATTGAGAGGTTCAGTGACTTTGCAGGGCTCACACAGTCATTTTGTGTCAGAGGAGGGCCTTGAAAGCAGATCTTCCTAACTCTGAAGCCCTCTATCTGTTGTGCTACTTTGTCTATCCAATAAATAATACAGCAGAATAAATTACTTATGAATATTCATTGTCTCGAGGAAACACTGGAGGCCTCAAACAATTGTTGACTGTAATTGATCATGGATAATAACAATACTCTGATACCTTGAAGGATGAATGACCTCTTCAGGATGGGTACCCTGCCTCAGTACCGCCCCATTGTCTTAATGATGATAACATTAATGACTAGCATTTCTATAGACCTTTAAAGTTAGAAAAGTATTCTATGTGTATTATCTGTCTAGATCCTTACAACAGACTCGGGAGGTAGGTACTATTATAATTATTAGTATTCCGATATTACAGTTGAGGAAACTGAGGCAGGTTGTCACCTGCCCGCGGTCACAACCTATAAGTATTAGAAAATAGGATTCAAACCCAAGTCTTCCTAACTCCAAATTCGCTGCTCTCTGTCTGTTACTCCTCATTGCCTAAATGTCTGAGCCTACGTATAATCTCTACTTGGCCCGGGTTTTCCTTTTCTCTACATTTTCTTGCCATTTCTAGATGCAAGATAAAAACATGATTGTGACAGTGAATTACTTAGACATTTAGTATAAAAGCATTGTTGAAGGTCATTTTATGAGGGAGATATTTGAAAAGAGGGTCAGCAAGCTTTACAGGAAAATCATGTTCCAGATGGTTCCAGAGGTTGAGAGCTCAAAGATGGTCATTCTTCTATTTTAAGGAGAGATCTTTTCATCTGCTCAAAGAAGCAACACCAATTGCCACCAGAAACAAACTCTTCAGAGGCCTGTGGGAAGAGTTCAAATATGGTTCCTGACTTTGGAAGCTCTGGTGATTAGCCTACTGAAGTACTGAGCTGAGGGCTTGCTGTCCAGGACCTGGATGACTGGTGAGATTACTTCCTCCTTCTTCCTTTAGACTTTTAAATCAGGACCCTGGACAGAACTTCCATTAAAAGGCATTTGAGCACGCTGCAAATACTGGTGTAAAAGCTTGGATGGGGAAAATCGAGATTTCAGACAATGTTGAAGAGTAGTTCTGCTGCTCTTGAAATCTAATCCTATACTCTGTTCATTTGATTCCACTTTAGGAAAACATACTCTAATCTACTATCAGTAAGAAATCCCTTTGGGTTCCATGAAGTTGGGAGACACAAATCTCAATGGGACTGGGGCCAAAACATGAGAGATGTAGGCGTTATTACAGTTATTCAATCCCTAGATAGAAATCAAAGCTGGGGCATTAGAGAAAAGTCTCAGAGGCAGAGGGACTAGACCAATCCCATCTGTACAGGGATTTAGGACTTAGAAAGGGTAGGTCCTTCCTCACACCTGGGTAGTTACTCAAGTTGGTGGCTCAGCACTTAAGGTGTCATCTAGTGGCCTATATAGATATACCCCACACATACACACCACCACTGCCACCACCACCATCATTCCAGTACCAATATAACTCTTGTGAATAGGAATATTCACATATTTAATTTTTACCTATGTCTTCCTGAAATAATAATTCACATTCTTATAGAGCTTTAATAAATTTTTATATGGTATTTCCTTCAGAACAACCCTGTGAGGTCAATAGAGTACATATGTGCATATGTGTGTGTGCATTTTGCTAGACTGGTATAAGGAGCTCCTAGGGAAGAAATTCATTAACCCAAGAAGACTGGCACTTGGACTGAACTAAGAGTCTTGCAGAATTGCCTGGGGGCACCAAGAAGTTAAATAATTTTCCTAAGGCCCCATTGCCATGTCCAAGGCAAATATTGAACCTAGGTCTTCCTGACTCTAGGACCAGCTCTGTACCCACTAAACATAGTGGAAAACATTATAATCCCAAGATTACAGATGAGAAACTGAAGTTTTCTGAGAGATAAAGTGACACTGGTGCACAGTCAGTAAGTGTAAGGCCCGAGATACAAACCCAATTCACTCAGCTCCAAATTCAATTTTCCTCCTTCCACACCATCCTGCCTTTCACCAAGTACATTGATCATACATATAGGGGCTGGATCTATCCCAAAGCTCTTTGGACTGAGCAAAAGCCAATTGGATTATGAGAGAAAGTTGAAATATCCAACTAATCAACAAACCAGATCAAATCCTGCCCACTATGTGCCAGGTTCTGTATTAGGTCTGGAAATACAAAGGGAAAAATGAAATAATCCCTGCCCTCGACAAGCTCACATTCTACCCACATATTTTGGTCCAGCAAGTTAACTAACAACTGATTAATGAAATGCTAAGAGTTTACTAACGCAAAAGATGTCACTCCACATTCAAAATTATGATATGCAAAAGACCATCTTTCATTTGTTCCTTAGATGAACTGTCAGTGTCTGGGAAATATAGCTTGATAGACACAGGTACCCCATGTTGACCATCCCAACGATCAGAGATTCTCAGAATCTAAGAATCAGAAGATGCCTCAGAGGGTGTCTACCCAAAAAAGAATCCCCCCTAAAATATCCTCAGCCAGTGCTCACTGGGGGAGAAATGGGAAATTCATTGTAATTGTAAGACCTGGAAAACCCAAGTTATTCAGCTCCAAAGTCAACCTTCCTTCTCCCACACCATGCTGCCTTTCACTATATCTCATTGATCACATATCCAGGGGCTGAATCTATCCAGAAACTCTTTGGACTGAGCACAAAGCCAAGGAAAATGAAGCTCACATGTCTTGTCTCCCAAGATAGCCCATTCCACTTTGGTAAAGAACACTGGATTTGGAGTCAAAGAACCTGAGTACAAATCAGAGTTGTCAGCATTTGACCTTGGATAAGTCACTTCCTAACTCTGTCACTTACTACCTGTATGGTGTTGGGTCAATCACATAGTATTCCTTGCTCTTGTCTCTACAAAGAGGAGGTGAGACAAGGTGGCCTCTAAAATCCTTTCCAGCTCTCAATCTCTGATCCTATGAACAGTGATAACACTAGAGCTCCACTTATGATGACGTTTTCCTGACATCAAGCCTAAATCTGCTTCTTTGAAGCATTCACTATTGCTCGGAGTTCTTCCATCTGTAGCCTAGCTGAACAATGCTAATCCCACTCTTGTGTGACACCCCTTCAAATAGCTAAAGACAGGATGGCCCAGATCAAAAGGAAGGATGGCTGGTTCTGGATGCTAACCTCATTAAATTCTCAGTAACTGACACAAGGACTCATTTTGCCCCTTTCCCCATTTATAGTTCAGTCACACACACACACACACACACACACACACACACACACATCTGTAATTCATGGGGAAGAAAGATAAATGGAGACCTTTCTACAGATTCTCTTTGGGAAAATTACACAAGGTCTATTGCTACATCTGAGATCAGAGATTTATTCATAATGAGATGGTAACAATAATAAAATAATAGCATTCATATAGCACCTTAAAGCTTAAAAAGCACTTTACATGTTATCTCATTTCATCTTCCTAGGCTTAGATCAGTCCCAGGAGTAGCTTGTTGAAACACCAGCATAGGTAGTAAGGAGAAGGGCATGCTTACCGCTTCTTGGCTTTTGTCCTAATGAAATGCATCTTTCCTCTAGGGAAGCTGTCTATGACGGTAAGGTCCTGATTAAAGGGATGGTTCTCAAATAGCTTTAGACTTCTGGTCTGGAAAGGTAAAGGTTCCTGTTCTCCAGTCAACCATAAGATTGACTTCTTGAGTCATTTCAATCCCGGGACCACACTGGCCACTACCCATCTCCATGGCTCCCTCAAGCACTGATCTGTCCATGTGTGTTACCACTTGGTCATTGATGGGAAATGTCTCCTACGAGACCACACAATTCACTAAGGCTTTTCACAGTGAAGAACTAACAAATGGCAGATAATATGAGATGGAAATTTGGAAGAAAGATCAGGGTAAATAAATAGATTAGTGAATCAATCAGTCAACAATTAAGTGCTTATTGGATGTCAGACATTGTGATAAGCACTGGAGATATAAGAAAGTTTTATTAAATGATTTCTGCCTTCAAGGAGCCTCCATTCTAATGAGAAAGACAAGATGCAAATGACTGTATACAGAATATACGCAGTACAAATTGAAGGCACTCTGAGAAGGAAATGAATGGGGGAGGGAGGAGTGAAGAAGGATGAGGAAATGGAATGTAGAAAATGGAATTCAAGATAAATGTTGAGGGAAGGCAGAGGTGGAGGTGAGAGGACAGTACAGCCTCGGCATATGGCTTAGTCAGTAGAAAGTTGGGGGATGGAATGCCATGTTCAAGGAATATAGAAATGAGGACACACCACTGCAGCTGGATTGGAGAGTGGACTGGGAAGATAGGAAGGGGCCAGGTGGCACGGGGCTTTGCTTCCTAATCGGACTCATCTGATCTGATAAGATCAGCTAGAGAAAGAGCATACAGAGAAAAGAGAGAAGACAAGAGACAAAGCCTGGAGAGACACCCACTCACATTCAGTGAGCAAGGAAAGAATGATCCAGCAAGTGAGCCTGAGAAGGAGCAGCCAGACATGGCAGAGGAGAGCCAAGAGAGAGCAGTGGTTCAGGAGCCCAGGGAGGAGGAAGTGTCCAGGAAGGGGCAGATGAGTGGGATGGACAGATGTCCATGATTACACTGAGATCAAGAAAGATAAAGGCTGTGGGGAAAAGCCATGGGCTTAGGAGGTAAGAGATCACTGGTAAACTTAGAGAGAACAGTTTCAGCTCATTCCAGTTCCAAAAAAAAGATTCCTGGAAGGCACTCACGAGATCACCTGGTCTGACCCTTTCATATAACAGAGGAGGAAACCAAAGCCCAGAGAGGCTAAGACTCCCCAAGGTCACACAGCGAGTTGGAGACAAAGACCAGACTAGGACCCAGCCCTCTTGGGGCATAATTCAATGTTTTCACTGTATTGAGTGGCATAAGTCTGTTTTGAGCAATGGTGGCAACTCTTGAATTAATGCACAGCTTCCTTTGAAAAGTCTGCAATTTGGATGTAGACATTCTGGCACATTTGTCGTAAATTTATTCAACAAATATTTATTAAGAACAATTCAGAAACTAGTGTGAAAAGTGGCAAAGCCAAGTGGCTTCCCCCGAGGTACAAACATCTCCTCCCTCCCATCTTTAAATCTAAGAATAACACAGCATCAGTCACACAAGGGGCAGGGGCCGATTTGCTGCAGAGGACCTGAGTTAGAGTCCTAGCACTGTTATTTACAACCTCTATGGCATTGACACTTAACCTCAGTTTTCTCATCTGCAAAATTGAGGGGTTGGTCTAAATGCCCTCAAATGTCCTTAGCCCTAAATAAGGACAATTGTTAACATTTATGTTGTGCTCTAGGTTTGCAGAGTTCTTCATATACACTGTCTCACTTTATCCTTGCTATAATCCTGTGGGACAGGTGCCATAATGATCCCTATTTTATACTGAGGAAACTGAGGCTAATCTAGGTTAAGTGACTTACCCAGGGTCACACAACTAGTGTCCGAGGTCAGATTTGAACTCAGGTCTTCCTAACTCCAGGCCCAGCACTCTATCCACTGAGCCACCTAGCTGCCTCCTCTGGATTATTTTCATCAATTTAAAGATATAATAGCTATCTAAATCTACAATCCTATTATTATTAAATATATAGTAGATATATACAGTAGACTGAGCAATGGAGTCAGGAAGACCTGAATTCAAATTCAGTCTCAGATACTGAGTGTGTGACCCTGGGCAAGTCACTAAACCTCTGTTTGCCTCATTTTCCCTAACTCTAAAATGGGTATAATAGTAGCACCTACCTCCTTTGGTAGTTGTGAGGAACGAATGAGAAAATAGAGTGAATAATGAGAAATTATAAGTCTATAATAAATGAATGAACATTGTAAAATGCTTAGTGTGTTGCCTGGCTAAGCAGGTATTCAATAAATGTTTTCTTCCCTTCCCTTTCTGATATATTTTCACCTGCCTGGAACAGAGAAGTGTGCCTGTCACCACACTCGGAAACTACAGGATAGAAAATGCTCTTCTATACAATGTGCCACTTCCAGGAGACTCATTTCTTCCCCAGGTGTCCCCAAAGCCCACATTCCTAGGTTCTCCTGGGGACAGAAGCCAAGGGCAGCTATGGGCTGAGCCAGCCTGAAGGAGAGAGAGCTGAATGAAGCCAACCAAGCCTGGCACCCGGAGCCCAGAGAGCCTGAACCCTGATTCTGCTTCTTACTCCTGTGTGTCCTTGGGGAAGTTGCTTCCCATTTCTGAGCCCGAGCATTCTCCTCCATCAAACAAACAGGCCAGGCTGGATGATCTCAGAGCTTGCAGGCCTACAATGTCAATGAGCCATATCATTGGGCCTCATCACCATGGTAGCTTATTTATGAAGTGCTTAAAGCAAACCCATAACAGTTGCCCCATTTTCTCATCATTTATCGACCTGTTGGGTGGCTGAGATTTTTCCTTTGTGGTTTTGTGTGTTTATTGTGGCTGGTTATTGTGGCTGGTCCCATACTTAACATCGATCTCATTCATCTGACTGCTGTCAGAGCAGATCTGAGCAAGAAAGTCCCAGGGCTGGGCAACCAGAAGCTGGAGAGGGGGCCTGACTGAAAAAAAAGCTTGGAGGAGAAGAAAAAGGCCAACTGTGAAAGATCTTTCTTGTCCGTGAGAAGGGGAGCAGGAGAATAAATGGGGAGGGCAGCGTATTCCAGCAGAAAGTCACAAAGCCAGAAGACCTGAATCGGCATCCAGGCTCTGTATCTGTGTGGCTTTGGTCAAGCTCCTGGCCTCAATCTCTTCACTTACAAAATGATGAGGTTGAATTTAAAGACCTATAAGGTAGCTATGATCCTAAGTCATCTCTAAGCCTCAGTTTCCTGGTCTGTAAAATGAGAAGACAGGATTCAGTGGCGTCTAAGGTCCCTTCCAAATTGAAGCTACAATCCCAACATCACACCCTGGTTTGAATCTGAGTCCTGCTTAGGACTGTGCCTCTGTGTCCCCCTAGCTAAGACCGAGGAAGGGGTGGATAAGGGATAACCAAGGTGCTTTTCAGCTCTACACAGATCTCCATTTCTGAATTGTTGGGAGAATGAAATCAGATGACGAATTTGAAAATTTGTCTAAATTTGCTTCTCTGGAACTTCTACCCATGGCTCCTATTTCTGCACTTCTGAGGCTAAGTAAAACAAGTCTTAGAAATGCCAGACCTTCTTGTATTTGAAGACAGCCCTGAGTCTTCTCTTGGACTAAACAGACCCAGTTCCTTCAGCCCCTCCCCAAATGTCAAGGACACAGGACCTGTCCCCAGACCAGTTTCCATCCTCTGACCATTCTGAAGCTTATCACTGCCCTTTCTAATATGTGCTGCCCAGACCAGAGTCAAATGCTCCAGCTCTGGTCTGGTAACCACACAGTATAGCAGTACTACCCTTTCTCACTCCTGAAAGCTTTGCTTCAATAAGGCAGCCCAAAATTGTGCTGTTTCAGCAGATATTTTCTGGAAGATGAAAATCAAGACCCAGAGGGGTTAAGGAACCAATGAGGAAATAAATGTGAGGATGGTTTGGATAACATTGATTATTCACCATCCTAATATATGGCATTACAGTATCCCCTCCTTCATTCAGTGGCATTGTTGGGCTATGAGCCAATGTTTATTCCTCTGATCATAAAATACAATTTTAATTCAAGCATTAAAGATAGCAATCTTTCTCACCTATAGGTAAATGTGTCATAATCTAAATTAGAGTACACAATCAGGGTCACTGTTCAAAACATAGTGTTTTTAATGGTACAGCAAGGGCATGCTTCAGGTTCCACCCATCCAGGCATCCACTAAGGCACCAGGGCTGCCTTACTAGGTCCTTGTCACTAGAAGTGTTCAAATGTAAGCTAAAGGACCACTTGCTGGCTTTGTATCCCCAATGCCTAACACAGGCTAAGCATAGAATAAGGTCTTGATAAATGCTTATTGATTGATTGATATGATAGAGTGGATTCCTATTCCAGGTAAAGGTTGAGCTATATGTCATTTTTAGTTATAACTGTGTCTAAAACAAGAGTAAATAGGCTCTGAGTAAGAATCTAAAATAGCTCTTCTATGAATAAAGTCTATTTAGTGTTACTGCATATAGCCTACATCAGCCACCTTGGCTGTTTGAAGGCACTTTTTCAAACTCAAAGGCTAATCTTTACCTACATTTCAGGTAAAGGAGATTGCCAGATAAATGCTTTCCAGATAAGTGAGGTATAACTGCATTATTGTCATGACTCAACATATAAATAGAAGCTGTAAAATGGAAAAGGCTGTTGGTTGGAGCTTTTTAAAAACAACTCATCACCAGAAATGTGTCCCTTGAATACTTTGCCTGGTGGAAGATAATCTTCTCTGGATGGTTACAACTATAACACTTAGTAGTTTCACCAATTCAGATTACTTGGGTCCCTGAATTAACACCAGGGATGTAGATGTCGTGGAAGAAGACTCCAAATTAGAAGCAATTTCAATTCCAGAATGTCTGGTCACTCCCAATTTGGCATCCCCCACACAGGAATACTTAGGCTGTGAAAAACTATGTCCACCAACGTACTAGCCCAGCTGAGAGAGTAGTTGTTGGTCACACAATACACTATAGACTTAATTAATTGTAGTGATGAGGGAATAGGCTGATCTGGTTAACTGAATTTTCCAGTTAACTAGGAAAGCAATTTTGTTTCACCCCCATTGAAAAAGTTTTCCAAAATGAATTTATCTTTTTTCCTGATGTGGCAAGTGTAATTCACTGGACATAAGTCAACTATTAAAGGTTTCAGCTCAGTGTGACTTTATGATTCTCCCACTCATTCATCCATTCATTCCTTTGTCTGATCATCATATTTATCAAGCACATCCTATATACCTGGCCCTGTGTTAGGATAGGTCAACTTGCCCTCAAGACACTTACAATCTAATAGAGAGTTCAGGCAGTGCCTGAACCAGAGCAGGTCCCTAATACATAGTTTTCAATTGATGTGGTGACACGTACAAAGAGAAATGTAATTAGGGACAGAGAGAAAACCTGAGGTTCCATTAGGAGCTTCCGGAGGAGGACACTCCTTCTATCAACGAAGGCTCAAACCTTCTCTAAAGTTCAGAGTCATAAAGAGTTGCCCCTGATGCCTGGGGCCACACAACCAGTATCTCTCAAAGACAGGGCTTCGATTCAGGTCTTCCTGGCTCCAAGGCCAACTCTCTATTCCCTATTCCACACTGATAACTGTGTAAGAGAGCATAAGGTACTCTGAGATCCTCAAAAGCAAAGACTATACCATCAACTTTTATGCATCCCCCATGGGTCCTTCCACAGTGCTGTACATACCATAGTGGTCCATAAAGCTTTGTCAACTGGGACTAAGTCACACAGAGTGGGTAGGGCACTGGACTTGGAATCAGGAAGACCAAATCATACCCAAGAAGCTTACTAGCTGAGTGACACAGGGCAAATTGCTTAACACTTCTATGCCTCAGTTTCCTCATCTGAAAATGAAGGGATTGGACTCCATGACTAAGAAGGTCCCTCCAGCTCTAAGTGTGTGAACTTTTGGTTAGGAAGATTCATTCTCCTTCCAAGGGCATAGTAGAAGGAGCTGTAGAAGCTGAAGAAGATAAAGTCAAAGCATAACTCATAGCAACAGCACTAGTCTTTGTTTGGGTCCCAGTCCCCATGGGTGGGCTGGTGAAGCTTAGGAATCCTTTCTCAGAATCATATTTTTAAACAATTGAAAGAAATCCTCAATTTCAGGTAAGGGTCAGTGAGAACAAAAATGTGATTGTTTTCCCCATGGATCCCTTGAACTCTATCCACAGTCCCCTTGGGGACATCCTGATTACAGGTTAAGAATTCCTTATCTAGATACATTTCTTTAAAACAAAATCCTAATATCGGTTTGTTTGCAGGTCATTCATCTTTTGCTCATAAAAATAGAATGCAAAGCATTCTCCCAAAATGAGTTATTTGAAACTTCTGATTTTTTGGGTTCCAATTAACCAACGTTTTATAGTATTGCTGAGCGGGAAAGAAGATGATTGCTTGTCCCTTTTCATGCTTTGGAGGTGATACATATAACCCATTCTCAGAAGGGAGAAAATTCAGCTTCCAAAGACGGATTGAATCAGGCCTGAGATGGGGGCTGCTGCTTCCTAACTCAATTTTCTCTTCTCCTCAGGCAATATTACACTCCAACTCATTTTTCTCTTTATGTCTGTCAGAGGCAGGCTGGGGAAACTGTGACCAGCCTCCTGCTTTTCACACTTAGGGAAATAAAACTTGAATTTATCCCTAGCCATTATCACTGTCATCTTTCCCCAAAGCCAAACACGTCTCTGTCATGCTGCTTCAAGGCCCAGCAGCCGGCACCAATTGTCATCAGAGCGCCTGTCTCATCATTTTGACGTTGGTTCTCTCCTCTAAGCCTGCCGAGGCTACTCTGCAGATTAAAACTGTGCTAAAGAGAATCAGTCAGCCACGTGTCAGTGCCCAGAGCACAGACAGTATGGAAATGGAACTCAAAGAGCTGAGCTTAGTCATGGAGGGTCATCGACCAACTTTGCAGACTAAAAGATGGAGAACACCCTTCCATGCCACAGCCAACACTGTAAAGCATGGAAGAGGTCCCCCTACTACCAGTAACTATGTCTCTGAAAACTGGCCTCCAGATCATGGGCTTTTAATCTAGGGTCCATGAACTTGTTTTAGTTTTTTCTAATATTTTGAATGTTTTTCAACATAATTGGCTTACTTGGCAATCCTATCTATCTTATTTTATGCATTGAAAAACACTTCTCTGAGAAGTACTCCACAGGTTTCCCCAGATGCTGTTCAAGGAGTACATGGTACAAAATAGGTTAAGAACCTCTGTAGAATGAGCATTATGATCCTTAAGCAGAATTGCTTCTTTAAAATATTCTCACATCTGGCTAGCTTGGTCCTAGCAGCTATTAAGCATCACAGAGTCAGGGGATCGGAGACATATAACTGGAAGAAATCTTGCAGGCTATTGAGTTTAACCCCTAGTTTTACAAAAGAGAAATTGAAGCTTGACAAGGGTTATACAACTATTTGAACTCAGATCTTTCTGATTCTAAGCCTAGCCTCTAGTTTCCTAACATGTAAGATTATGGGTAGGTTTGCTTTGCTGAACTATTTTTTTATTCTTTTTGGCTCCCTGGAAGAAATGTGGAAAGGGGTATATTGAGAAATAAACATGATGTAAAAGCAAAAGGTATCAATAAAAAAGTTAATATAAAAAAGGAATACATTAATTACTTAATTGTTTGGTGTCTTTGATTATGATTGTATCATTTATGTCCTCAGAATTGCAAAACCTTATCTATCTGTCTGCACTGTTGAACATAGCAGGTCAGCCTGGGGTATTATTTCATTAGTAAAACTAACCTGCCCAGGTCACTGGTTATTGATGAAGCCCAGCTCACCAGCCACTGCCCAGGGCCCAGCTAGTCAGAGATCTCCCCTTCTTCTAAGGGCAGGCAATAAAGGTGTATTATTCAAAGCTGAGATGTGGCCTCCAGGTACCTCACGCCTTCACTTCATTGTCACAGAAAGCTGGCTAATGAAGGACTTCCACTATCCATGCTCAGTTCTAACAATACCTACTCTGTAGAGGTCACTCTCTCCTAGACCTTGTGCTGGGAGGTAGAATCAGAGAATCTCAACATTAGATTTTGGAGGCCAACCCACACATGAATAGAAATTGGCTCTATCCCAAACAGTCATCCAGTCATCCAACCCAAAGACCCTGGAGTGAGGAAGGAATCCTTTATTTCTGAGGCAGTGCAGCCCACATGGGAAAGCTTTTCAGAGCCTAAATCTGCATCTCTACAACATCTGTCTAATGCTCTGAGTTCTTCCCTCTAGACCAGAGGCTCTCTAACTTATTTGACCTATTTCCCCCATTCAAAAAAAAATTACTCAGTGCCCCCCTGGAAATCTACTTTCTTTAACTCAGATTTTTTTTAAAATTTGCATCATTTCAAAAAATAAATAATTTTTAAAATTATATCTTAAATTTAATAATTTGTTGTAAATTTTTTTGGGGGGTGTTCCTTCATTGAAATTTTGATGGCACAATATTGCATTGTGTAACTGTATAGTAGCATATTGTAAACAAATCATTACACATATTCCTAAGGATGCATGCTGGACTTCCTGACAATGTGTGAGAGGCTTGTCTGCCAACACTTGCTTGTTAAGACCTGTCAGCAGTCTTGACCACTAATCAGTTATATTATAACCAATTATAACTTGTTATACCCATTATAACTTGCCTTTTGTTCGTTTATTTAGAAAATAATATAGTCACTATGACTTTAACTCTGTTACACAATAGAAGAACCATGTACAAATGGCTTTTCAAAATGTTCTTCTCTTCTTTCCTTATGCTTCCACCACCCCCTCATTTTTATTCAATGCCCCCCATTTGCACCCAAGGCTACTACTGCCCCCCTGGATAGGTCCAGTGTCCCCCAAGGGACAGTATCACCTGCTTTAGGAATCTATGCACTGGACATCAACCACCTTATTTTACAAAGAAAGAAACCAAAGAAATCAAGCAGGGAAATCAAGCAGCCAGGCCAAGGTCACACAAGATGGCTCAAAGGTACTTCAGGGACCATCTTGTCTAATCCCCTCCCTTTACAAATAAGGAAAATGAAATGACTTGTCCACAATCACACAGATAGAAAGCATCAGAGGCAAGATTTGAACCCAGGTTCTGTTATGAGGCTTCAGAAGAGAGAGGAAATGTTACAACCAAGCCAGTTTTCTAGTTTCTTGGTGTCCCACAGGATTCCTCCAGAGTGTGCCAGCATTTCCCCTGGAGCCTGAGGACTGGGAGAGGAAGCTTACCGACAATCATATCCTGCCAGGAGCCAGACTTTTCTTTCTTTCTTCTTTTTAACCTCCAACAATAAATTGGAGAGAGCTTTAGTTCCCTACAAAGATTTATAGTCATAGTAGCAAAGCTTACAGTGATATCGATACACCTACTCTCTTTTTTAAATTAAAAAATGTTATGAGGAAGAGAATCTTGTTCGTGGAAGGCACAATAGGCATCCTTGTTCTCTTGACCGCCTCCATGGGCTATCTTCCCAGCTGGCTCTGGAGTGAACAGAAAGCTTCCGCTCATCTCATGAATCAGGAGACCAGGGGTAGGCCTGTGGCCTCCTCTGTACCTGTGACCCCAATCCTCCTAGGGTAGGTCCAACATGCTGTGGCCACATGCTATGATTTCAGGGGCTCTGATAAGCCCCCTCCACCTCCTTCCATCAATGTTTCTTCTCTATCTGCTTTAAAATGCCTAGATTTCCTTTTAAATAGACCAAAAAAGAAAAGGCAAAATATAAAGAACATTGGAGTCAGAGGATCTGGGTTCAAATCCAGACTGTAGGCAAGTCACATCCCCTCATTAGGCCTTACTTTCTTCTTTAAAATGAAGATTTCAAACTAGATGATCCCCAAGCTTCCTTTTAGGTCTGAATCTAGGTCCTAGAGCCCAGACTTCAAATACAGGCACCCCTGGGACAGAAAGGGTCTAGGTGAGGATAGCAAAGGTCACAAACCCAGTGTATAGGCATAGATCTCAGGGGGTCTGTGAACCTGGATTGGAAATACATGTGTGTGTGTGTGTGTGTGTGTGTGTGTGTGTGTGTAAGTGTATATATATATATATATATATATAGCAGTGTATGTATGTACATATCTATATTTTGTATATATGTATCTATGTGTATATGCATGTATATATGCATATATGGATGTGTATGGATGTATATGTATGCACATATACATGCATACACACACACACATATATATATATAAATATCTTATTTCAACTAACCTCTACCTTGAATTCAGAATTTCTTTCACTTATTTAAAAATATTACTCTGAGAAGGGGTCCACAGACTACCAGACAGCTGCCAAAAGAATCCAGGACACACACACACACACACAGGGTTAGGAATCCCTGCTCTGGAGAAGAGAACCATGTTCTAGGAACCGCAGGCCTTGGGTTCTAGCTCCAGTGTGGCCAATAATTTGATGTGTAACCTTGGTTATAATCCTTGTCCCTCTCTGGGCCTCAGTTTCCTTCTCTGTCAAATGAAGATGTTAGACTAGTGTCTACCAAGGTCTTTTTTTTTTTAGCTCTGATGGTCTATGATCATGAGTCTCTGGAAAGCAGAGACTGTCTTTTACCATTCTCTATAAATTCCTTTCTTTACAATTATTGTCTCATTTTATCCTCACAGCAACCCTGGAAGGCAGGTGCTATTATCATTCCTCTTTTACAGATGAGGAAACTGAGGCAAACAGACGTTAAGTAACGGCAACTAAATCTCTGAAGCACTCAGATTCAAATAATGTATTCAATTTGGCAAACATTTCCTACGTAAATCGCCTTTCTTTGAGATCACTGGAACAGAGAAAGTAATTAATCAGTTAATCCCTAAATGTTTATTAAGCACCTACTGCGCACTAGGGACTGTGTTAAGTGCTGAGGATGCCAAGAAAGGTAAAAGACAATCCCTGCTCTCAAGGAGCTCACAGTCTAATGGGGGATAAATAACTAAACAAATAAGCCATATATGGGATAGATTGGAAATAATCCACCCATGAAAGGCGCTAGAATTAAAGGAATTGGGAGAGGCTGCCTACAGAAGGTGTGGCTGTAGCCGGGATCTGAAGGAAGCCGGAGAAGCCAGGAAACGGAAATGGGAAGAAAGAGGATTTCATGCACGGGGGCAGCCAATGAAAATGTCTGGAGTCAGGAGATGACTGACTGATCTCACTTCATGCTGGGTTAGGAATGGCCAACAAGCCTGTTCTGAGAATGGATTGAGTCAAAGGAAAAAAAGGCCCTGAAACAGAGATAAGAGACAGAGATGGTCTTTCCTCTAGGACAATTTTGCCGAAAATCATCACTGAGAATAATCAGGGAAAAAAAATCAAAACAAGGAAGGACACAACTTCCTGTCTCTCTAGCTCTTCTGCCCTCCCAACGCTTCCCACTCCCTTTCCTCCATCACCATCAGGAAAACTCACCATCAGAGACCTAACCTAACAGCAATCCAACAGTCAACTGATTAACAAGCCCTGCGATTCCTCTCTTCCTCCAAGGCTCAGCTCAGTTGGCCCCCCACCTCCTTCATGAATCTTCCCTAATCCATCCTCCTACCCCACCCCTCCCTCACCCCACCCCCACCCCCACCCCCACAAAACTGAGTGTGATCTCTCCTTCCTCCAGTTTTCCTGGAGGATTTCCTCTGGGTCTCTCCTTTGCCCCATCACACCCTTGTTTGTATTATAATTACTTGGGTGTATGGCATATTCCCCAAAGAGCGTAAGTTCTTTGAGGCCAGGGGTGGTGTTCACTTTTTTCTTCACATCTCCAGCAATGAGAACAGTGCTTCACACAATGTCATTGAGTCACTTCAGTCGTGTCCAACTCTTTGTGACCCCATTTGGAATTTTCTTGGCAGAGACACTGGAGCGCTTTGCCATTTCCTTCTCCAGCTCATTTGACAGATGAGGAAACTGAGGCAGACAGGGTAAAGTGACTTGTCCAGGGTCACACAGCTCATAAGTGTCTGAGGCTAGATTTGAACACAGGAAGATGAGTCTTGCTGACTTCTGGCCTGGATACTCTATCCACTGCATCACCTAGCTGCCTTTAAACAGAGAAAGCACTGAATGAATGTTGTTTCAAGGGTTTTTTTTTTTCTTCTCCTGGTCCAGACCTTTTTATTGCTCTAGGGAATTCCCAAGTGAGAAAACTCCCTTCATCAATGCAGGTGGATACCTGCTCTGTGACTTATAGTCACAGTTATAGAACATACCTGGGACACTGAGATGTAAGATAACTTGCCCAGGGTCACACAGCTAGTATGGGTCAAAAGGAAGGACCAGAAACCAAGGTCTTCCTGAATCCAAGGCTGGCCTCTAGTCCCTTATAACAAACGACTTCTCAGTAAAATAACTATTCAATGATATTTGGTTGAATTATCTTACAGCTGAAAAGGATCTCAATCTGTTTCAGAGCCCCAGGCTTGGGGCAGGGAGAATATTATGGCCCATAGTGGGTACTGAAGAAATGCTTTCTCCCTTCTCTTCCTTCAAAGGATTCTACAGAGGAGCCAGTTGAGGCCCAGAAAGTGTGGCCACAGAACCGACATGCTGCCTGCCAACCTGAGCTGAGTGTCTAAAAGATTTCATCTTGATCGAGATTTTCAGACTTCAAATAATGTACAATTGATTATGCTTCAGATGCTGCTGGGAACCAGTTTTAGGAAGTTTTCAAAGCATTCTGACAAATGAATTGGAAAGAAGTACAGTTATTGCCAACGGACATGTGCTTTTGTGCTGGTAAAGCATTACTTTGCTCGTCTCTATCATTTGACTTCAGGAGATTTTTTTCTTTCTTTTAGATCAAGAAGAAGAGAAGGAACATTAAACAAAATTCAGATGATATGGGGGGGGGAGGGTGGAAAGCATTTCCTGGCCTTGGGATCAAATCTGGCCTCAGATACTAACTTTCCTCATCTGTACACTAAGAGAGTAGCACTGGATGGGCCCTGGAGTCTCTTCCAGCTCTAAATCTCATCACTAATTAAATAGCAATGAGGCAAATGAAAAACCCCAGGAGACAGAGCTTCTGGGTAATTAAAAATTAATTGATTAATTAAACTAGCCTGCAATTGATAAATTGATGGTCAATGGTTTCTCTAGGTAACCAAAGATCCCCCCAGTGGAGACCTTGAGAGCCTTAAACACCTTTCTGAAAGGGAATGCCCCTGACAAGTGAAAATCAACTCTGATTGGTGAACATTCAATGAGGAGGTGGGCTAGAAGTCTGACTTGATCATGAGATTCAGCAGCCTCCAGTAATCTGTCCAGGGGAATCGCTCTCCATCCGTACCCCTCTGGCCAGTTTTGCTCCTTCATGATCTGGGTCACACTAAATTCCCATGGAGGGGTACGAGGACAGGGGCTCCCTTCCACAGCCTGGATACTGCTTATATTCTAAACAGAAGTTAGTCTCCCAGTTGGGTGAGATTCTACCCAAGTCGTCTTTGAGGGCGAGGGGTTATCTCTTCAATCAGTCATGGCCTTCAAAGACTGATGTTAACAAGACTTGGGCCTTAATGAGGAGACAGTAAAGAGAAAAGCCCGGATCCCAGCTTAATAACTGGTTATTAATATAATCATATGATAATCATTTCTTTCAGTTATGACTATGACCTTGGGCAATCAAGCAACTGACATGCATCATCACTATTGTTACTAAATTTATTACTTACAACTTGTTAAATAGATTATTGTTATGAATAACAATGCTGGCATTTATGTAGAGCTTTAAGCTCAAAAAAGTGCCGTAAAAACACTGTCTCGTTTGATCCTCATAACAACCCTGGGAGGTAGGTGATATTATTATCCCCATTTTACAGATGAGGAAACTGAGGAAGTCGGAGGTTATGACCTGCTCAAAGCAACACAGTGAGAGTCTAACACTGGATTTGAACTCGGGTCTTCCTGACTCTAAACCCAGTGTTCTGTCCACTGTGCCATCCAGCTGCCTATGAATCATCTACAATGTGTCAGACACTGTGATGGACGTTGGGGATACAAAGGAAA
This sequence comes from Pseudochirops corinnae, assembly GCA_028646515.1. Taxonomy (NCBI): domain Eukaryota; kingdom Metazoa; phylum Chordata; class Mammalia; order Diprotodontia; family Pseudocheiridae; genus Pseudochirops; species Pseudochirops corinnae. The sequence continues at coordinate 21,819,708 of CM053586.1, forward strand.
AAATGGAACAGGATCTACCTTCGGGGAGATTCCATTCCGTCTGAGGAGACATGTACATCTCTCGGTTCATAAAAAATAAAGTAATTGAGAAGGGGGAGTTACTAGCAGCTGGGGGGCGGGCGGGGATCAAGGAAGGCTTCATGTAGGAGGCAGAGCTTTGAAGAAAGCTGAGGATTCCAAGAAAAAGAGGCAAGAAGGGAAGAGTCAACGGAAAAGGATGGAAAATGGATGGAGGTGGGGGACGATGCAGACAGAGACAGGGAGACATTTGGACATCCTCTATTAAAGATGAGAAAAGTAGGTTGGAGCCAGTTTTTGAAGGCAGGTGAGTTCCCACTCCACTTTCTGACCCACAAAACCAGGGAGTTGGATCATCAGAGGTGTTTAAGCATCTCTGTGTGTCTCACGGATCCCTCTGGGGGTCTGGTCATGGTTTTTAACGCATAAAATAAATTACCAGTTATATTGAAATATTTCAAAAACAGGTTCACAGACTCCAGGATAAGGATTCCCGAGCTACGTGACCAGGGAGGTCCTTTTCATGACTTAATTCCATGAAAATTACAGCGGAATTGCACAGAAGGGGACAAGACCGCAAGCCACTCCATCCGGGGAATCCTGCAAAGCTGCCTAGGCTATGTTCAAAGAGGAGAGAAAGGGGACGCGGGTGACTGGACTCCTGGAGGGTCAGCTCGCCGTTCCGTGCTCTGCTCCATCCTGAGTCTTGGCTCCAGCTACAGCTGCAGAAGCGAGGCCAACACGGCGCCCACTCTTCCCCGCCCATGGAAGGCAAGCAGAGCAGGCACACCACTCTTCACAGTAACAGGCCAACGCGTGTTTGTAGAGACCCTGCTACTTATCACACGCAGCCACCTCATTATTCGATCATTTTGTTGTTGCTGTTGCTCAGTCATTTCAGTCCTATCTGACTCTTCATGACCCCACCTGGGGTTTTCTTAGAGATACTGGAGTGGTTGGCTATTTCCTTCTGCAGATCATTTGACACATGAGGAAACTGAGGCAAGCAAGGCTAAGTGACTTGCCCAAGGTCACCCAGCTAGTAAGTATCTGAGGCAGGATTTGAACTCAAGTCTTCCTGACACCAGACCCCATGCTCTACCCACTGCACCATCTCTCTGCCCTTTATTTGATCCCAGGACTGTCGATTTAGAGTTGATCACGGATCCAACCTCCCCATTTTATAGATGAGGGAACTGGGGAAGGACGGGGAGGGAGCAGTGTGCAGGAATGAGGGCAAGAGGGTGCCCGGCAAGTCAGGATTAGAACCCAGGGTCTGAGACTCCAAATCCAAAGTCCCTTTTCACTTCACTGCACTCCTTCTTAGCAACCACGAGAGGTAGGCGGAATGAGTTATTTTTATAACTACTTGACAGCTTCAACTGAGGCTCATGGAGGTTAGGTGCTTCAGTCAAGGTCACACAGAAAACGAAGGGCAAAACCGGGATGGAGACGTTCCGCTGGGAGGAAGCCACCCGCCCTTTGAAGGAAGAGGAGAGAGAGAGAGCATTGCCATAGCACCCACTATGTGCCAAGCACCGCACTCTAAGTGCTTCACAAATAACACACAGACCTGTGTGGGAGGTGCTGTTACGATCCCCATTTTACAGATAAGGAAACTGAGGTAAAGTGACTTGTCCAAGGTCACAGAGCTGGGGTCTAACACCACATCTGAACTCACGTCTTTCTAACCCCAAGCCCAGCACTCTATCTACTGAGCCACCTCGCTGCTCGAGGACTCACAATGGATGATGCTTTTTTTTTTCTTTATGCTGCACCTAGAACCTGAGCACAGATGCTTCATGAATGCTTGATGGGTTGAATTGAATTGAATTGGGTGGCTTCCTTTAGACCGCCTGCCTCCTGATCCAATGCTAGTGGACTGTTGAGGGTGGCTGCTGAGTCTCATTGAAATTGTGTGATTCCTCTGACCCTTGCAGCCATAAGCAGATACATAGGAAATGTCTGTCAAACTGAATAGTTATTTGAATCAGAGTGCCTCAAGTGTTTAGTAGCTGTATGACCCTGGCAGAGTCACTTAACCTCTGTGCCTCAGTTTCCTCATCTGTAAAATGGGAATAATAATAGCCCTGCCTTCTGTGAGGATCAAATAAAGTAATAATTAGAAAGTACTTCACCCAGTACCTGGCATGTAGTAAGAGCTTTATAAATGTTAGCTGTTATCACTGTTGTTAATAATCAGCTTTTGCCTATAGCTTTAGGGTGTGCTAAGCGCTTTAATGAATGAACCAGGAAGACCTGGGTTCGAATCCTACCTCTGGCTCCTACCAGCTGTGCAACCCTAGGCAAATCACTTATTCTCCCAGTGCTCTAGGCCAATGGTGTCAAACTGAAATAGAGATGGGGGTCACCAAATTGTACACAAGGATCGCCACAGGCTGAACGTTGACCTAGAAAATCACGTTCGTTCATTTCTTTTTTTATTAATATAGCAACACATTAAAATCATATAGGAACTATATTTTCATCTGATTCAAGTCACACTCAGAAGGGGTGGGAGCTTCCTTTTCCCGTCTCTGCTTTTCTCTTGCCAAATCTCAGCTCTGTATCACCTCCACCATGCACTTTTTCCACTACTACCCATGAGCCACTGAACAAAGCTGGAGGCAATCTCACAATCGTGCTAACAGGGAACATTACAAATTCAAGTCATCTAGCCTCAACTGGATCCTTGCTGCAGCAAGGCAGTCCTCTGGTTCCTCCCCAACTGACGCCCTCTCTCACCTCCCCACAATAGCTATTCCAGATCTCTTTCTTCTTCAACCTTCCCACAATCCCTTCTGCATATTCTCTCTCAGCTGAGGACCTTACCTCTTACTGTTCTGAAAAAAAAATGACCCTTTTTGACATAAGCCCCCTCTTCTTCCATTCTCTTCCTCTCAAAACCCTTTGACACCATCTTCCACTCTCCAACAGAGACGGTCTTTTTCCTGACCAAGACCAACCCCCCCCCCCACATGCCTTTGCATCCCTCCCCTCCTGTCTTCTGTCCCTGTCTGGAATCTTTAAAGCCTCCCTATCAAGCAGTTACTTTAATACTGTCTTCAGACACACACGTCTCCTTCATCCTCGCGAATCTTCCACTAGGCATCTCCTCGAGTCTTTCCTCCCTTTCTCAGCAAATTTCTTGAAAAAATTGTCTGTTTAGTCCCCGTCTGTCCTCTCCTCATATCCACTTCTTAGACATTTGTCTCTGGTTTATGATCTTATCACTCACTAAAACTGATCTCTCTAAAGTTACCAGAGATCTCTTAGTCATCAGATCTGATAGCCCTTCCTCAGTCCTAACCCTTCTCCACTGATCAGGTGCATTTGACACTATGGAACACTTTCTAACTTGACGCTCTTTGCTCTCTAGGTTCTTGTGACATCGATCTCTTCTGTTCTCCTACCTGTCTGACTCTGCCTTCCCAGTCTCCTTTCCTGGCTCATTATTCACATCATGCCCCCATATTGTAGATGTTCCCCTAAGCTCTGTTCCAAGTCTTCTCTTCCCCCTTTATACTCTCTCTTGGAAACTTCATCAACCGTCACAGACTTAACGTTCATCTCTATGCACGACTCAAATATCTAGCCATTCAGTCTCTCCTCCAAATTTCAGTTCTAAATCCCTATTTGCTGAGTGGACATTTCAAACTGTATCCCTGTAGACATCTCATATTCCATATGTCCCAAAGTACTGTCCTTCCAACTAAGTCAACCCCTCTTCCAAACTGCCCTGTATCTATTAAGGGCATCACCATCCTTCCAGCCTCCCAGGTTCATAACGTCAACTGGTCTCCTAACTTTCCCTCACTTCTTATCCATTTTAGAATAAAATATAATGCAAATGCCTCCACTTAGCCTTTAAAACCCCATACAACTGGCTCTTTTTGCCAGCCTCATTGGACATTACTCCTCCCAGTCCTTTCACTTTGTAGTCCAGCCTAATCGACCTTCTCTCTGTTCTTAATACATAACACTCAAACTCCTGTAAAAATCCCCAAGGCAGCCCATTTCACCCTCAGATAGCTCCAATAGTTAGGAATGGGCAGCTAGATGGTACTGCAGCAGATAGAGCCACCAGGCCTTGAGTCAGAAAGATCTGAGTTCAAATCTGACCTCAGACACTTCCTAGCTGTGTGACCCTGGGTAAGTCACTTAACCCCATTTGCCTCAGTTTCCTCATCTCTAAAATGAGCTGGAGGAGGAAATGGCAAACCACTCTAGTGCCTCTACCAAGAAAACCACAAATGGAGTCATGGACATGACTAAAGTGACTGAACAACAACAATAGTTAGAAAATTCTTCCTTATTTCAAGTCTAGATTTTCTTGTTTGTAACTTCCAGTGCTCCTACTTTGACCCTCTGGGGTCAAGCAAAACATGTTTCATTTGTCTTCAAATACCTGAAGACGGGTATCAAGACATGTTCCCCCTGGGCATTCTATTCTCCAGGGTAAACATTCCCAGTTCCTTTGACCAATCCTTGTCTAGCATCATCTCACAGCTCTTGAGGAGTCTCCTCACAAGCTCCATCATGCCAAATCCCTGTGGGTCAGTAATGAATAATAAGCTTCATCTTTGTCTTGCTCACCACAACTCCATCTTTTGCTCAGTCTCCATCCATGATTGGGTCATGATCAGCAAGAATTCTGAGAGTATTAAGTGTTTATCTTTTCTCTCCTGCCACCTGGTTGTTGATAAAGCCGAGAAGGAACAAAAATGATGCATTAGTTTGCTCTTGGAAAACCATCGTGTACCTTCCCCACTCATCAGTGCTACTGTACTCATCCTTCCTAAGTGACTTGTAGCCATCAGAAGCATAAGTTCTGAGTCACATTCCCTTATGAAGACAAATGTGTTATATCATGAGTGGGCAAGGCACTAGGAGCAGAAAAATATATATTATAATAAAAAAGCTTTACTGGAATCTCCAAGAAGACATTTCCCTAAGAAGGCTTTATACCAGGAGTACCCAGCAGACTGTTTAATAATATTAGAGAACTGATGTGTGTGCCACAAGCTGAAGACATTAATAGTTTACACACACACAAACATACACATACACACACACATAAACACACACACACACACACACACACACACACATACACACACACGATATATGCAGAGGAGACAGGTAAATTATAGAATCACTGAATCCCAGTGCGGGAAAGGACTTTAATGCCCATCTAGCCCACCTCTGAACAGGAATCTTTACTATAGCATCCCTAATAAGATGTCACCCACCCTTTGCCTAAGCCCTCCCATGATAGGGAAGTCATGACTTCCTGAGGCAGCCCTTTCCACTTCCTAATCATTAGAAAGTTTTTCTTTATCTCAAGGCTAAATTTCTCCCTTTGTAATTTCTACCCATTGCTCTTGGGCAGGACCATCTAATCCCTCTTCCCCATGAAAATCCTCTCAGTATTCGAAAGCAGTGATCATATGCCTTCCTCATCCCTTCTCTTCTCATCCTTTCGTTCCATCAAGTCTTCTTTTCTTCAGGCTCCACATCCTCGTATACACTGAAGATTTGCCAGCTCTCCATCAGCATTCTGGGTATCACTGATTCCAGGATGTGGGTGGTTTATGTCCCTTTAGTCTTTCCAGGAATAAGAAAGTGATCCTCTCTCTGTACTCTGTCCTCATCAGACAGTATCTGGAGTAGTTTGGTCAATTCTAGGTACCATAGCTTACGAATGAAAAGAACAAGCTGGAGATCACTCAGGGTTCATTTCAAGATATATGAAGATGGATAGAAAGAATTGGGTATATTTTGTTTAGAAAAGAGAAGATTCGGAAGATAGATAATTGTTATCTTCAAGTCTTGAACATTCAACAATGTCCCTGGTACACAATATGTGCACAGAAAACATTTGTTGATTAATTGGTTTCAATTTGGGAAGATCTGTCATGCTTTTTATCCTGCTTGGCCCAAAAGGTAGAACAAAGAACAGTGGCTGTAAGATACAAAGAGATCTAAAAAGCTCCAAAAAGAGAATGGGCTGCCTGGGGAAGGGGTGAGTTCTACCTCATTGTAGGTCTTCCATCAAGAGCTGGACATCCCCTTGTTAGATTTCAACAAGGAATGATTCTTGGGCAGGTATGGGTTGGATGAGTTGACTCTTTTGGAAGTAGAGTCAATAGAGCATTGGGCCTAAAGTCATGAAGATCTGAGTTCATATCCAGCCTCAGACACTTACTAGCTGTGTAACCCTGGGCAAATCACTTAAACACTGTCTGCCTCAGTTTCCTCATCTGTAAAATTGGGATAAAAAAGTTCCTGCTATGATGACCCAATGAGATAATAACTGTAAAGCACTTAGCACAGTGCTAGGCACATAGCAGGCTAATGTTCTCTCTGTTATTGCTAATCCTATTATTATTATTAATTGTTACTTAGGACGTGCCTTCCAACTCTGACATGCCATGACTCCAAGTCTAGCATTCTGTCTATTTGCCACACCAACTCTCTGAAATGGTCCCTACCCTTAAGAAGCTTATGTTCAATGGGTGCACAGATAAGTAAATGCCACAAAAATACAAAGTACCTGGTGGGGAAAGGGAAGCCTCAAGATGGACTTCTATAGGAGTTAGCAGTCGACCTTGACTTTGAAGGAAACTAGGGGAAGAAAAGATAAGAGATATGGTGGCACAGAGAGCTCCCTGGCCAAACTGAACTTTTAAAATACCTTTTTAGAAGATTTTTTTTAAAGACAGATAATAAAAGATAAATGCAAAACAGTTGCTTGGTCTTAAAGGGACAGTCAGAAATGATAGAACTCAGAATAAATTAAGACTGGCAGGTGAATAAGAAAATGACAAAATGAGTTTTTTTCTACAATGTCAGAGACAAAAGGAGGATCAAACAAGAGACAGAACTAGGGCCTATGATGGATAAGGAGACGATAATGGACAACCAAGAGAAGGAAGAACTACTCAACTCACTTTGCTTCTGTTTTCTTTGCAAAGAGGAATGAACTTTAGACTGGGAAGGACGAACTAAAAATAATTAACAGGGAGAAAAGGAAAAGATAATATCTAATTCCCCTCAAAGAATTTTCAAGCCACCAGGCCTAGGGAAACATTCCAGGGTATCTAAACAACTAGAAGATGAAAATATACAGAGACCTGAGTCAAATCCAAAAGAATACAAGTCATTTCCCAATTGATAAATGGTAAAAGGATATGAACAAGCAGTTTTCAGATGATGAAATCAAAGCTATCTGTAGTCATATGAATAAGTGCTCTAAAATTTTTCAGGGCTTCGAAGACTTTTTCTACTCTTGACACCTTCAGCATTTCTTAAACTGGGATCACTACACACGGTTTAAGAACTATGTCAATCATTTTTGATTAGAGAAATGTGCATTGAAGTACTTTCAAACCTATCAAATTGGCTAACATAACAAAAAAGGAAATTATAAATGTTGGAGAGGATGTCAGAAAATTGGGACACTATTGCATTATTGTTGGAGTTTTGAACTGATCCAACCATTCTGAAGAGCAATTTGGGACTATGCCCAAAAGGCTATAAAACTGTGCATATCCTTTGATCCGACAATACCACGACTAGGCCTGTATACCAAAGAGATCATTAAAAAGGGAAAAGGGCTTACACGTATAAAAATATTTATAGCAGCTCTTTCTGTGATGGCAAAAAAATGAAAATTGAGGGGAAGCCTGGAGAATAGTTGAACAAGCTGTGGTATATGAATGTAATAGAATCCTATTGTGAAATAAGATATGATGAGCAGGTGGACTTCAGAAAAACCTGGAAAGACCTGTATGAACTGATGCAAAGTAAAATGAGCTGAACCAGGAAAATATTGTACACAGAAACAGCAACATTGTACAATCAACTATGAAAGAATTAGCTCTTCTCAGCAATACAATGATCCAAGACAATTACAAAGGACTCATGATGGAAATTGCTATCCATATCCAGAGAAGAAATTGATAAACTCTGAATACAGATCAAAGCATACTATTTTCACTTTATTTTTTTTCATTTTTTTTCCTTTAGGTCTCTCTTCTTTCATAACTGTGACTAATATGGAAATGTTTTACATGATTGCACATATATAACCTATATCAAATTGGTTACCATTTTAGAAAGAGGGGAGGGGAGAGGGAGAAAAATTTTGGAACTCGAAATTTTGTAAAAATGGATGCTAAAAATTGTCTTTAAATATAATTGGGGGGGAAAATAAAATACTATTTAAAAAGCTAGCAGATGAGACCGCTAAATGATAGTGATTTTTTAAAAGATGTTGGAGAATATAAGAGATGCTAATGAGTTGGATAAAGGCAACTTTTATCCAAATTTAAGGAGAGAGAAAGAGAGAGAGCAAGAGCATAGTTTATACACAAAAAAAAAATCACTGAGTTTGGTTTCAACTTTTGGCAAAATGTCTAGAATACAATATTAAAGGAATGTTTGTCAACAACTAGAAAGAGAAGCAGTGATCACTCAGAACCAGCATGGCCTTTTCCACAGAAGACTAGTTGTAGTCTTTTTTTGACAAAGTTATTTGAGTGGTAGATTAGAGAAATGCTGTAGAAAGAATATCCCTAGGTTTTTAGAAAAATATTTGACAAAATTTCTGATACTCTTCCTGTAGATAAGATAAACATACCTTAGGATATGCCACAGTTAGATGGATTTGGAACCAGTTGAACGAGCAGACTCAAAGGGAAGTTATTACTGGGATGATGTCAACTTGGAAAGAGATTTCTACTAAAGTGTCCCAAGAAATCTGTGTTTATTTGTTCTTGTGTTGTTGAATATTTTCATCAATGAGTTTGATGAAGGATAGAAGCAGCAGTGCACCAGTAAATAATTGACACCCTGTTATGGGAATCTAAAGATCTTCCCTGCCCCTAGGCCCTTTCCTAATGTGGCTACGTGACTCTGAGGACCCTGGGATATTTGAAAGTATACTCTGTTGCCT
>CM053586.1:21829184-21903133 GCA_028646515.1 Pseudochirops corinnae
GCCCTAGGCATGCTAGGGTGCTTACTGTTACACACCCATCTCTCCAAAGCCCCTCATAAGCTGCCCCCCTCCTGGCTGTCCTATTTTCTTACACCTTATTTCTCAACGTGTACTCTTCCCTCTGGTGACACTGGCCTCCTGGATGTTCCATGAACAAGACCCAGTTCTTAGCTCTGAGTATTTTCTCTGGCTCTCCCCTCACATGGTTGCAATGATCTCCCTCCTCTACTCTGCCTACTGACCTCCCTAGATTCTGTTCAGTCGCAACTAAAATCCACTTTTCCTGGAAGCTTTCGCAACCTCTCTTAATTCTAGTACCCTCCCTCTATTGTTTCCTGCACATAGCTTGATATATAGATAGAGATCTATAGATACAGATATACATAGACATCTAGACATTTCTCTTCATGTTGTTTCCCCCATTAGACAGTAAGCTCTTGGAGGGCATAGATGTTCTTTTTCCCTCTTTTTGTTTCCCCAGTGCTTAGCACCACGTCTAGCACATTTTTGTTGTTCAGTCATCCCAGATCCTTCATGACACCATGGACATTAGCACGCCAGGTCCTTTTATCTTCCACTATCTCTCAAAGGCACTTAATATTGATTGGTTGATTGGTCTGCATTATTGACACTTTCTGGACAATCAACAAAACAGTAAACCAAGTTTTAATTTATAATGGTTTTGCATTGACTCTCCAACATACCTGAAACATACCTCCACCTCACTTCAGCCTGAGAGACTTACTTCTTTCTGCCAACATTCTACTCAAATAACACCTTTTATGTGAAGCCTTTCCTGATGTTCCCCTCCTTAGGTGCTAGTTCCCTCCCCCACAAATTTGCTCTGTCTCTACTTTATACATACATCTATACATATATACATACATACATATATATACATATATGTGTGTGTGCATGCATGTATTCTCCCCCAGTAGAATATAAGCTCCTTGTGGGCAAGAACTGTTTAATTTTTTCTCTCTATCTCCAGCATCTGGAAGACTGCCTAGCATAAAGCTGGTATTTAATTAATGTTTGCTGGTTAACTGAGTGCTATGGGGGACACCAAAGTACATGCCACGTGGATGAGTTCTCACTTTATAAAGAAGCTGGGAAGACAACACAGAGTAAGGAGGAGGAGCTTGATCAAGAGAAATCCCGATCAATGTGATGAAATCCACAAATCAGCTTAAAGAAATTACAGGGCATGGGCCTTGGACTGAAGGGCAGCATCCATGGAGATAGACACATACTCTGGCATAATATCAACAAGACACAGGGAACTCTGTTGATTAGTTCCAAGTGCCTGGGGCTGTCTCCAAGATGATTGGCAACTGAAAGTTAAGGGATTCAGACATTTTTCAGGAGAGCTGCCTTTTCACTATTGATTGCTGGGAAACACCAGAAACATATTCCTCCTTCTTTAGTCATCTGATCCATGTCTCACGCCTTTGCCTATATCATTTCTTTCTTTAATATTTTTATTTCATTAAAAGTTTGCCAATTACATGTAAATTTTTAAATATTCGTTGTTTTAAATTTTGAGTTTCAAATTATCTCCCTCACTCCCTTCCTCCACGCCTTGAGAACTACTCATGTCATTTCATGTGTCGTGAAATGCTTTGAATTTGTGTGTGTTTGTGTGTCTGTCTATAGGCATGTGTGCTTTATCTATATTGAAGCTCCAGATCAAAATGCAGTAGTAACACTCGGCAAGTCATGCAACCTCTCTTAGCCTTGGTTTCCTCATCAGTAAAATAACAAAGACTCGCTAATTTCTAAAGTACTGGTATCTTCTAGCTTGGAACCGTATAATCCTACGAAGAAGTCGGAAGAGGAGGCAAAGACGAGGGCTCCTTTCTCTCTCTCCATAATGGATGCCCCTTCCAAAGCCTGAGCCAGAATCACAATTTAAAGCAGAGGGCTCTTCCTAGGTACAAAGCACTTACTCAAAAACATTTGATTAAATAGAAGAATTTAGTATAAGAGATTTATAAGGAAAGAACCTCAGAGAGTATATGGTCCCATACCCCTCATTTTAAAGGAAATTGAATCACAGAGAGGTAACAACAAATAGTAGTTAACATTTTAAGGCTAATAAAGTACATTTACATATATAGTTTCATTTGATCTTTGCAACAACCCAGGCACCATTATTATCCCTGTTTTACAGATGGGAAAACTGAGTAGAGAAAAGGGAAGTGACTTGCTCAAAGTCATATGGGTAGTAACTAGCAAGGGATAGCATTTGAATTCAGGTCCTCTGATGCTGAAAGCAGTGCCCTTTCCGAGAAGAACCATTGCTTTCCGATGGGATGTTTATCAAGAAATAAGGTGGGAAAGAACTGGGTGCCACCTGAAACAAAGGATCACTACATTACCACTTCCCTATATCCATCAAGGCTGGCTTTAAATAATCACCATGTGGTGGCTTGAAATGGCTGGGAGCTTTCAGTATGGCAGCTGAAGCATCTTAAAGGAGTCCTCGGGCAATGCTGGCTGTGAGTTATCACCTCTTCCACCAAAGCAGGCAGTGGTTCTAAAATGAAAACTTTCCCTTTCTCAAATAAGGCAGCTTGCTGCTTATAGCCAGTTTCTCCTACCATTAGGGAACAGGCTACACATCTGCCGGTGCTTCTGTGGGAGAAAGCAAGGAAAGGAGAAATGAAGAGAGAAGGAGAAAGGTGAAAGGAAAGGGAGGAAGAAAGGGAAAGACGGAGAGGATGAAAAAGAGATGGGGAGAAGAGACAGAGGAAGAGGAGGTAGGAAAAAAAAGAGGGAAAAGAAATGAGAGAAAGGGAGGAGAGGAGATAAAGAAAGAGAGAAGAGAGATAATAAGAGGAGGGGAGGAAAAAGGAGAGAGGAAAAGGAATTTAACAGAGAAAAAGATGGAGAAGAAGAGAAAAGGAAAAGGGAGAGAGAAAAGGAGGAGAGAATAAAGAGAAAAGTGGAAGAAAGACAGGGAAAGGAGAAAAGAATGACAGGAAGGAATGTGAAGAGGAGACAGCGTGGCACAGTGAGAAGAATGTTGGACATAATAAAAAGTATAAAAAATGTAAAGAATTGCCAGGAAATAAAAAGATGTCCCAATGTTTATTCATGCATTCTAGAGATACACTACTATTTATTCACTCATTCTGTATGCACATTGAGTGTTTCTACTTAGGGTCCTAATCCTTTCCTCATTTAGCGTACATCTCAGTGACTTAATACTGACAGAAAAACTTAAATGTTTTCATATCCTGGCTTTAATGTTAGCCTATGGGTGGCTCAACCAGCTTCAAGTGCATCCCCACTCCACTCCCTCCTCCATTCAGCCAGTACAGTGATTTTCTTAAAGCACAAGTCTGACCATGTCACTCCCTCCCCTCACAAAATAAGCTTAGTGGCTCCCTGCCACCCTCAGAGCAAATGCAAAATGCTCTGCTCAGTATTCAAAGTCCATAATAACTCGTCACCTCCTACACTTCCAGTCTTCTGACACCTTATTCCCCAATCCCTACTCTTCAATCAAGAGACATTAGCTTCCTGGTTGATCCATGAACAAGACACACCACATATCTCCCTACAGGTATTTTTGTGGCTGCCCCCATTCCTAGAATGCTCTCCCTTCTCAGTTGCCTACTGATTTCCTGGGCTTCCTTTAAGTCCCAACAAAAACCTCACCTTCTACAGGAGGCCTTCCTCAACTCCTCTTGATTGCACTATTTCTCTTCCTTTAATCACTTCCTATTTATCCTGTATATAGCTTACTTTGCATATATTGGTTTACATGTTGTCTCTCCCATTAGACTGTAAGGTCCTGGAGGGCAGGGATTGTCTTCTGCTCTTTTTGTCTCCCCAGTGCTTAGCCCAGTGCCTGGCACACAGGAGGTGCTTAATAAATTATTATTGATTGAACAATTAACGTATGAAATTGGCTGCATTTAGCATCGGAGGACTTGGATTCTGATCATGACTGACTGCTGGCTACTAGCAATCTTGAGCAAGTCTCAGCCTCTCTGGGTTCCATTTCTTACTCTGTCAAATGAGAGGTTTGGACAACTAGACAATCTAAGGCTTCCTCTGGCTCTAAACCTACCAGCCTATAAAAGAAGAGAGAAATGAGAAAGAAGAGAGAGAGGAAGAATGAGAGGGCAGTGTGCTTGGAAAAACACAGAAAGAATGAGACAGAAAAGGCTATAGAAGAAGGGATTAAAAAGCAGAGTTTAAAAGGGAACGTGGAAAAGAGACGTATAAGCACTTGTCTTCCCATTCAGCTGCCTTCCCTCAAAATGAGAGAGGAAATAGGAAATAAAACAGCTATTAGGAACTTCCCTCTCTCTCTCTCTCTCTCTCTCTCTCTCTCTCTCACTCTCCCTCTTTCTCTCTCCTTTGTGTGTGTGTGTCTTTCTGTCTGTCTCTGTCTCTCTGTCTCTGTCTCTGTCTGTCTCTGTCTGTCTGTCTGTCTGTCTGTCTCTCTCTCTCTCCTGTACTCATCTCCTGTGCACACACATACCAAAGGATGGTGAAGATTCCAAGTGCCGTAGATCAAACTTTATTCTTCCTCACCTTCCACCATCTGTGCCTCTAAATTCCACTGCCTTGTGTTAGGCAACTGGCCCATTGGGTGGGGAGATAGGATAAGATGAAGGTGGCCCTAGGAGGAATCCAAATACCCAGCCCCTCCACCTGCCCTCCCCAGCAACAACAGCAACATAGCTTAAACTGGAAATAAAACCTCTTCATTAGTGGCCCAGATGGTCTCCTTAAGCTCTCCTAATTTCCTGGCAGGTGACCATTGCTTTAATGTTGTCTCTTTGCGAATCTATTCTACAGAGACCATAACTGTGTGTGGCTGTATATTTCCATAATGGCCTGAACAGTAGAGGAGAGTGGCCAGGAGCCAGAGAGAATTAGTCTTTACAGCTAAAGGCAGCTGATGGGTTTGGAAGGGTGCATGATTCCTAAGCAAAAGCCAAGTTCCTGAACACTGGTACAGTGGCCACAGACAGTCACCCGCAGATGCTCATGCCTTTGTCCCCATCCTACTACAGCCAATCTAGTCTCCTTCAGGAAGGACCTGGCCATTGGCTAGATGGGGGTCTCAGGCTCCAGAATAGGTCTCAGCTTATTGATTTCTTTTTCTACCTTGTATAAGAATTGCACTCAAGCTATCAAAGGAGGCAAGATAGCACAATGGAAATTTTTCAATCGTGTCAGACTCTTCATGACCCCATTTTGGGTTTTCTTGGAAAATGGTTTGGCATTTCCTTCGCCAGCTCATTTGACAGATGAGGAAACTGGGGCAGAATTAGGTGACTTGCCCAAAATCGTACAACTAGTGACTGTCGGAGGCTGGATTTGAACTCAGGTCTTTCTAACTCCAGGCACTCTGTCCACTGTACCACTTAGCTGCCTCTGGAGTCAGAGGACCTAGGTTCAAATCCTCCTTCTGGAGCCAGCTACCTGTAAGATCTTGGATAAGCACCTTAGTCTTCCTAGATCTCACTTCCTTCATCTGTAAAATAAAAGGGGTGGGCTAAAGGACCCCTAAGTTTCTTTCCAGCCCTAGATCTCTGATCCTTCTTTCAGAAGATCCCTTCCCTATGAAGAGCTCCCCAGAAACATCATAATTCTTTAGGAGGCTAGAAGAACAATGCAATCTTTGTCCTCATGTTTCACTCAGGAATTTCCAAGGACTCCCAAATTTAAAGACAATCTTCCTTCAGAATCAAACTTAGTCTAAGACTATGGGGCCAAAAAAAAAAAAAGGATTCCACAAGAATTATTTTGCTGGGGTAGCGCTATGGCTTGCCCAGGAAGAAGAAAAGACCACAGCCTTCGGGCACACCAACACTTGGCATATTTCACAGTAAAAGGACCACAGTTCATAAATTTTCGGTACATATGAGTTAGAGAAGCATCATTACAAGACATAATGAGATTGAGATAGAGTTTGTGTAATCAATATCTTTCTTCTGTGAGCCAAATGATCTCTGAATACAATCACCTATCAAGACATGCAGTGTTGGAAGTGGGGGAAATTAGAGGGCAATAAATAAGACCAGATCTTGGGGGTGAGTCTGGGGCTTATTAATCTATCACTGACCACAGGAAAGTAGAGAAAGGCATCTTTGTTTTCCTCTACAGCAGTGGTTCTCAACCTTCCTAATGCCGCGACCCTTTAATACTCATATGTGGGCATATCTGCATGTGGGTGGACCCGCCTGGAGATGGATAGAGGAGCAGTGTCTCGGTTCCTAAGACCATCAGAAATATGTGTTTTCCGATGGTCGTAGGCGACCCCTGTGACCCCTGTGAAAGGGTCATTCGACCCCCAAAGGGGTCACGACCCACAGATTGAGAACCGCTGCTCTACAGTCAGCAAAGCAGGAGAATACAGATATATAAAAACCAGGAGACTGGGTGTGACAGCTCATTTCACAATGAGGCACTCATGTCAAAAGAAGGAAGATAGAGGGTCCCTCTTTCCTGCCCTTCCACAGGGAATATTAATAACACTGCTTCCAATCTGTCCACCTCCTAATAATTCTGTAGCTTATCAACAATTATAACTCAATGAAGTCCCACCTTGGCTAACAGCCAAGCAGAATGACCCCGATATTTACTGGCCAGACAGTGGGGAAGAACAGAGCTCCTAAAATGACTGATTTCTTGCAAAACCCCAAAAGAACTTCATTCCTGGCACCAGAGGCAACTACTCAACTGGAAATTGTAATGTTTTTCTTTCATTTTGACTGTGATTAGGGCAAGCCATTCTTCCCCTCATCTTTCCCCCCTGCCTGGGGAAAGAAGATTGGTGCCTGAGATAAAACCCAATTGAGTGTAAATGAAAGACAAAGCTATGTTTACAAAGTGGATTTCTCAGGTGTGAGTGGAGGAGGAGAAACCAAAGATTGGACTAGGTTATGAAATTGAATTTCTTAGAGAAGGCAGTGGAGGTTCAACTTGGGAGTGTTGGTATTAAATAAAGAGACAAGATTCAGAAAATCGCAGCAAACTGGTCGTTTGTCTTAACCTGCTTCCTCAAATTTTTGACCCTTTAGAGAATTCTCTGCTTCTACCTATACTGTCAAGTCTGATCTTCCATACCCTCAGCCTTGTCTTACCCGTGATGGAAAGACAGGTTCAGACAAAGCTAATCTTTATGGCAACAGGAAATACCTCTAGAGAATCCTACATCAATTGTATCAGAAGCAGTAGTACTACTACTATGAGTACCATGACTACTATTGCTGCTGCTGTTGGTGCTGATAATAATATTGCCTCTAAACAACACTCTAAGACTAGAAGGCACAGAGAATATGCTGAATAACAATAGGAGAGTAAATTTCCCACCCAGAGTTCCTTGCACAAAAAAAAGTCACTGGTCTAGTTAAAATAATAATAATAGAATAATAATAGCTGAATATAAATGCTGCTTATTATGAATTTTACACAACACTTTCCTCACAATCTTGTGTTTAATCAGCAATGTGGACCACAGAGTTTCCTTGACCAAAAGAAGTGTCTCCAGCTTAGAGAAGAGACAAAGGAACATCATGGCTTCCTTCAAGGATCCATAGGATTGTCCTGTGGCAGAGGGGTGGCCTCAGGTGGCAGAACCAGGAGCAGTTGGGAGGTGGGTCAAAAACAGGCAGATTGAGCCTTGATGTCAGAAAAATACTATAGAGTTGATCAATTAATAAGGGTTTTTAAGCACTAAGGGCCAAACACTGTGCTAAGTGTTGGGGATAAAAAGACAAAAATTAAGGTAATTCCTTAATAGAGATTTTTTTTTAATTGACCCAAAATTGAATGGACAGCCTTGGAAGACGGTAGATTCTTATCCACTGGAGGTTTTCACATACCTGATCACTGGGGAGGTATAATAAAGGGGATTCTCCATTAGGTATGAATTGAATTAAAGGCCTCTGAGATCCCTCTCCACTCAGAGATTCTCTGTGTTTATGAATACTAGGAAATGCTACATAAGAAGGCCTAAGCTCTGATGTGAGGAGAGTTAGAAGCCTCAAATGTGGGCTTCCTAAATTATGCTGAACTCTATCCATCCTCAATGCCAGACTGTCTTTGAGCTCAACTTCCTAAAGGACTCCTACAAAAGGCTGGAGATCCCTGGCCAAGAGTATTCACTGCCATCCCCCTACTACCATTGTAGGCAGGCAGAAGAGACTGCAAATAAAACCCAGATGGTCCAGACTACTCACACTCAATGTGGCTCATTTCAGTGAAGGACTACCAGCAAAACCAAAAGCTCCAGCCTCCCCACCTGGGATAGACAACTGTTTCTACTATCCTTAGCTGTGCCAGTCCACATGGCCAAGAACTTAGACACCATGCCCTGTTCCCCCAAAACACAGTTACATGAAACTCCTACCTATCAATAAGTCCTGGGGCAATGGATTCTGGGGGCTTTGTAGAAACTCACTGCTAGTCCTCCATCCCCACCATAAACCCTGCCTGCAACGACGGGGCCATTAACATGGACTGGAGCTTTTTATCTCCCAGGGAAGCATGAAAACAAAAATCACTTCAAATCTTAACCAGATGGGGTTGGAAAAGCCCTGGGGGATTCGAGGACAAAGCCCCCAGCTAGGAAACTGGGAAAGTCAGCTAAATGGAAGACTGAGCAGACCTGGCTACAGAAGCCCAAACTAGAGCTTCATTGGACCATGCCTCCAGCTAGGAAACTGGGAAAGTCAGCTCAGTAGAAGACTGGGCAGACCCAGCTACAGAAGCCCAAACTGGAGCTTTATTGGACCATGCCGAGAAGCTACAATATTATAGAAACCCACCCTAGAAGTTTCAAGTCAAGAGAAAGAGAGCTCTGGCTCTGAATATTTAAAGCTGTCAATTATTCCTTCAAGCAACAGAAATTTAATCAATTAATCAATATTTATTTAAGCACCTACTATGTGCCAAGCACTGTCCAGCACAAGTACTGGAGTCTGGTCAATTGAATCTTGTCAATGGATCTCATGGTTCTAGCTCCCTCTCCACTGTCATCCCCTGTCCCACATCATAAGCCCAGGGACTTATGAGTATGTTTGCCTACGTGGGATTTGCTTAAAACCACCCCTTGTCCTTTGGAAGGGTGGCTTAGAAGTCCCAGCACGTAAGGCATCCAAAGTCAGGAGAATGATTCCCAATCAGAGCCATGTCTTTATGGCATGTGAGAGGTGTCCTTGAGGTCATAAGGCCCACAGGGCCAGTGCTTCCCCTCCAGTCTCCCCTGACTAAGCTACAGCCCTGTTGGTTCCTCCCTAGAGAAAACAGGGGCCTAGGACCCAGTATCCCCAAGGCCCCTTCTCTCTCCTTCCTCGGTAGATCTAGAGCTGGTAGGGCCCTCAAAGGCTATCTCATCCAACCCTTTCATTTTACAGATGAGGAAACTGAGACCCATGAGGCCATACAAGTTACAAGTATCAGAGGGGATTTGAACAGAGGCTCCTTGCCTCCAGAGTCCATCAATTAATAAGCATTTTTAAGCACTTAGGGCCAAGCACTGTGCTAAGTATTGGGGATAAAAAGATGAAAATTAAGGTAATCCCTAAGACCTCTGTCATTTAATTGACCAGACAGGGTATGACCCAAGGACAGGTCCAGGCACTTACAGTTCAGGTCTGGCTAGAAGGTTTTGAGATGCAAAAATGGAGAGCCAGGCTGTAGGCAGGCAGGTGTCAGGGCTGACGCATCACACCAAAGAACCAGGACCATGCCAGAGTAGAATATTAGCATCTAGCAGCAGGTAGGTGGCGCCATAGCGCATCATCTTCCTGAGTTCAAATCTGACCTCAGACACTTACTAGCTGTGTGACCCTGGACAAGTCACTTAACCTTATCTGCCTCAGTTCCCCATCTTGGTTATTATAACACCCACCTTCTCAGGGTCATTGTGAGGCTCATTTGAGATCATGCTTATAAGGCACAGTGCTCTGTAAACGCTAGCTATTTTTATTATTGTCTTTGTATTTCCAGTGCCTAGTATATGGCATGTGCTTAATAAATGCCTGTCGATTGCTCGATTGATTGAAGATAAAAAGATTCTAGTTCTGAGGCAATGGCACTTTCATTTCAGTAAGTGGAAGGTCCCTCTTAGCCCAACTCAGAAAGCATCGCTATGGCCTTAGAAAAATAGAGGGGTCTCCCAGACCTGGAGTAATACTCTCCGAGTCTTTGCCACCTGCCAGCCATACCTGACCTGATCAATCTGCAGGGAAAGGGAAGGGAGGCGACCTTCCAAAGTCCAGTTTCACAAAATAGCATTTCCCCTTCAAGGAGAGTGGTGCTGAGGACAAACATCTATGTCCTTCCCCAGACACGGCCCAAGAGTTCACAGCAAATGACTTTCTCCTGGCTCTGAGAGGCAAGGTGGCTTAGTGGATAGGGAGCCAGCCCCACAACTAGGAAGACCTGGCTGTGACACTCTCTTTGGTCAACAGTCTCCCAGTGCTCTCAAAAAGTCACAAAGAAGGCAGTGACCTGCATTAGTAGAGAGAGTTCTCTCACCTGGGAGTTCTTAACAATGAAATCACAGATCCCATGCCCATTCCAATGGAGAGATAGTCTGAGACTCCAGAGGGGGGAAAAACCATAAGTAATTTTTTTTTTAATCACAATTCTTGAAGAGGCGGCATGGCTCAGGTACCACGCACGTAATCTTTCCCTCATCCCCAACCTTGCTGGGATCACAGGATGCCTGGAAGGTCTTTGAGGTACACAGGTTTTATTTCCTTCCCAGGAGAGGGGAGCGCAGACGCATAAGCCTCCTTTTCGGGCAGTAGTTGTGAGGATCTCCTCTTACTATGAGAATATTTCTGCCTCCCTCTGATCCTACGTCGACAGAGCCCATGTGGGCGAGTGCCTCAAAGGGGCAAGCAGAATGTACCTTCGGAATTGTAGAATCAAAACCATCCTCAGTGGGGGAGAAGGAAAGTGAAGGCAAGGTCTGACTTTAAAAGGAAATTCTGGGCACCCCAAGGCACAGGTGGGCTGCAGCACAGCACGACAGCCTCAGCCGATTGTCTGCTGCAGAGTTGTGCCCTCCTCCCTATTAGCTCATATTCAGAAGGTGCTTTCTCATTTCCCAGGCAGCTTCTTCACACCACCCTGCGATGGGGAAGCAGGAGAGCCAGTTTCTCCCCATTCTACAGACAACTCACCCAAAGTCACATAGCTAGCTAGTTAGGGGCAGAGTCAGGGACTGAACCCAGATCATCAATCTCTGAAGCTATTACTCTTTCCACCAAAGCACATTGCCTCAGGGACTCCGCTGGGCCTCCTATCTTAAAAGGGAACAAACAGCCTGACTTTGTACAGAGCTTTAAAAATAGCAGCCCACTAAAAGATTTATTAAGCATCCCAATTCCCAAGCAGCCTTCCAGTATCATCATCATCATCGTCATCCAAAAGTATACATGCACCTCTCCAAGACCTAGCACTGTGCCTGGTACATGGGAAACATTTAATGAAGGCTTTCTATCTGATTGAATGACTTACATGTCTATATCACTCTAAGACTTTCAAGACCCTTTATATACATTATCTCCCTTGATCTTCAAAACATCTTATGAGTTAAGAACTATATGTGTTTGTGCCCCCATTTTACAGGCAAGGAAACTGAGTAGAATATAATTAAGTGGGAGG
The DNA here is from genome assembly GCA_028646515.1 of Pseudochirops corinnae. Taxonomy (NCBI): domain Eukaryota; kingdom Metazoa; phylum Chordata; class Mammalia; order Diprotodontia; family Pseudocheiridae; genus Pseudochirops; species Pseudochirops corinnae. Next base: position 21,840,834 of record CM053586.1, read on the forward strand.
AAGAAGGAAGAGTTAATGGATCTGGGTTCAAATCCTGACTTGGATGTAGTTCCTGTGTGACTCTAGATAAATCACTCTGGGTCTCAGTTTTCTCACAAGTCAAATGAGAGGCCTTTCCCAGGTGAGCTCTAAGTCCCTTCCGGTTAAAGGGAGGAGAGAGAAGCCAAGGGAGAAGAAGGGAGTCAAATTAGCTACCCAAGGTACACAATAATGTACAATACAGTGTCTTCTACTGGGATGGCTGGGATGATGACAAGGAGAGATGCCCCTGTATTGATAGCAGAAGACCAAGGAAGCCAAGTGGCCTCCTGGACCAGAATTCTATCACTTGGTTTAAGACCTACATACAAAGCCAGCCTGGAGGAGCATCGGAGTAGGTGGCTTTGAGGGGGGCCAGGAAGGACCCTCCTGATTCCAATATTTCCCATGGCAAGGTTCCAGTGCCTGCTGTCAGTTAATTAATTAAGTATCTATTATGTACCAGGCACAGTGCTAGGTGCTGAGTACACAAGGAAAGTCAAAAAGCAGTCCCTAGCTTCAAGGAACTTACAGTCTAATGGGGAAGATGACATGTGAATAGAAGCTAAAAAGAGGGGAGAGAGAGGGGAGGGCAGCTGGTATAAGGACACGATGAAGTCCGGAAGCTGAGTGGGAAGTGAGAGGGCCTGCTCTGTTCACTCTGTTTAGCAGTCTATCCTGGACCCTCTTCTCAAAGAGAGGATCTGGGAGGAGGTCTCCCATCAGCATGGTAGCTAATGGATGTATCTCCTATTTCTTCAGCTAGACCAAGGTTTGTATAGGACAAGCGTCAGAGGTGACACATCTTTGTATCCCCCAAAGTACAGCACAGATACATCCCTACAATTACACATTCCAGAAATATTTGTTGAATGGATGGACTAATGAATAAATGAATGGGTAAGTGAGTGAATAAATTAAAGAATGGATGGATGGATGAATTAATAAATAAACAAATGGAGGAACTGATGGATGAATTAATGAATGGACGGATGGATGGTCCTTTGCAGAATTTTCAGCTCCAAATTGCTTATTCATCAGTTTTAGAGCTAGAAAGAAATTTTAGAAAACATATCACTGAACTCTTCATTTTACAGATGAGAAAAGCAAGATGCAGATAGAGGGAGTTCAAGGTCAATACATCAGTACGTCAAGGATTTATGGTTCCACAGGTGTGAGAACTCCCTCCACCTAGAGATTAGACTCCTCCTAATAGATGTGAATGGAATGACTTCACTCAATGTAAAGCAGCAGAGTCAGCATTTGAACCCAGATCCTCTCACTCTAGGTCCAATGCTCTTTCCACAATACCAAAGTGACAAGCTCCCTTCTGCCTATTCTGGTGTAGCTTCCCATCACTTCCTTCTTCCTAGGTCCAACAATGGATATGCAGAAGGGATCTTTAATCAAAAAATGGTGAATGGATAAGAATGTTCCCCAAAGGGTTGATCTTTTCTTTTAATTTATTTTTAGTTTTCAACATTCACTCCCATAAGATTTTGAGTTCTAAATTTTCTCTCCCTCTCTTCTCTCCCCCTACCCAAGATGACGCACAATCTGACATAGGCTATACATATACTTTTATATTAAACATATTTTCACATTAGTCATGTTGTAAAGAAAAATTAGAACCAATGGGAGAAACCACAAAAAAGAATAAACCTCCCCCCAAAAAAGAGCAAATATTATGTTTCAATCTGCATTCAGACTCCATAGTTCTTTCTCCAGATGTGGATAGCACTTTCCATCATGAGTCTTTTGGAGTTGTCTTAGATCCTTGCATTGCATAGAATTAAGTCAATCAAAGTTAGTCATCACACATTGTTGGTGTTACTGAGTACAGTGTTCTCCTGGCTCTGCTCACTTCAATCACCATCATAGCATCATTTCTTATGGACAAATAGTATTCCATTACATTCATATACTACAACTTGTTCAGTCATTCTGCAATTGATGGGTATCCCCTCAATTTCCAGTTCTTGGCTGCCACAAAAACAACTGCTATAAATATTTTTGCACATGTGGGTCCTTTTCCCATTTTTATGATCCCTTTGGGATACAGACCTAGAAGTGGCATTGTTGGGACAAAGGGCATGCACAGTTTTATAGCCCTTTGGGCATGGTTCCAAATTGCTCTCCAGAATGGTTGGATCAGTTCACAACTCTATCAACAAGACATTCATGTTCCAATTTTCCCACATCCAATTTTCCCATATCTTCTCCAACATTTATCATTTTCCCGTTTTGTCATGTTAGCCAGTCTGATAGGTGTGATATGGTAGGGTTGATCCTTTTTTAGTGAATCAGAGATATGTGATTGGCTCCTTACTTTCCCCTTTCACTGTGGATGGACTATCTGCTCCCACCTCACCCTACCAGCTACAGGGATGAGAACATCCATTCATTAGCAATGAATGAGTATCTGCCTAGTGTCACTATCCACTAGTATGATGCCACAGTGGCCTCCACCCGGCACCAACAACCTCCTGTACAAGGAGATATGATCAGAAAAGATGTTTTCTCATCCACCCACAAAATAAAAACTAACTCCAGCTACTACAGAGCTTCCTCTTCCTGAAGATAAAAGACTACATTCAATAGTATGTAACTTCTTAACACAAACTAGTCACATTTTTTAAAATCTGTATCTGTGATATGATCATCATTGGAATCTTTCAGTAAGAAAACATCCTCTACCAACACAGATCAGTAACTTTTCTGCAGCTTAGAGAGTTGCCAGGCCTATTGAGAAGCTAAGTGACTTGCCCAGGGTAGTAACATAGCCAATATGTGTCAGAAACATGACTCTGACTGAACTCAGGATATCTTCAGTTCAAGGCCAGTGTTCTATCATAGGATCCTGTAATCACAGATTTAGGATCTGAGGTGACCCCAATGAACAAATCCCCTCATTTTGTAGATAAATCCAAATCAGCTTAGTAGAACTGCCCAGAATCACAGAGGTTACAAGTATCAGAGTCAGAATTTGAGCTCAGGTCTTCTGTGTTTAGGAAGGGGTTCATAATTCGGGGTCTATGACCCTGGGTAGGAGGAAAGTTATAGCTTTGTTTTCACTCATCTCTAACTGAAATCAGGCATTTTTGACAAATGTACATGTGAGCAACACAACCTGATTCTGAGAAGGGGTCCATATCACCAGACTGCCAAAGGAAGATGTGATACAAACAGACAAGTTACCCCTATTTTAGGGTCAATGCTTTCTTTCCCCTCTGTGCCACACTGTCTCTCTATTCACTACATGAGTCCACTTCTCTGCCTGGCACATAGTAGGCATTTATTTAATAAACACTGTTGGATCAAAGGACTACAGGCTGCAGCAGCCCCGAGAGGGCTTGAAACAAGATTCTCAAAGAGATCACTAAGCAGCTTAAGGCTCTGAAACTTTAGCTTCTTCAAAAACTGAAAAACACAGTCATCTGAGGCTGATTCAGTCCAATCTGTTTCCTAAACCTGCCGGGCTGATGCCTTCTGCCTGCCAAGGTTTGAACCCAGAAGGCACATGCTCAGATACGCTCACCCAGGACCTTTGCACATAGAAGGAAACACAATCAGGACCACAACCTCATACATTGCTCCCCCTTAGAAAATAGTAGTAATAATAAGCCTCCATCTTACAAACCAGAGAACAAATGGCCCATCTCCAGGAGAGCATGGAACATTCAGCTGACGGATAAGCTGGAGAGATTTCACCCAGGGAGGTGACTCTAAAGAGCAGCCCTCCGGCAGCCAGTAAGGTTTGCAGCACTGACTGAATCCAATTAAACAGGTTTACTGCTGGCCCCATGGCCACCAAGGGCTTTGGGGGCTGTTAGGACAACTTCTTGCTGCTGATTCATCCTCACCCCATGCTATGCATGTATCACCTGCTCCCAAATGGAACATTCTGGAGCCCCGGTGTGACTACTTCTGTGCATCAGGCTAGGTCACAACCTCTACCTTATGCCGACGCAGTGAATGCCAAGCTGGGGAAAGAAGGAGGGAGCTGCCTGTCTTGCTTAGAAGTTGGTGTGGCCAGGATCCAGAGGGTAGGAGAGCCCCTCTCTCCCTCCACTAAGTATTAGAAGAGAATATTCAGCAGGCAAGCATGGGTAGCATCATAAGGTTAGAAATGGGAAGGACCTCAAAGGTCATTTACTTCAACACCTTCATTCTGCAGCTGAGAAAATTGAGGCCAAGAGGGAAACAGAGAAGGCTGCAGTTTTTTAACATGCACCATCAGTGTTTCGATTGTTCCATAGCAGTGTGTTGAACATGAGAGCCGCCGTGGCAGAGTGGAGAGAGACTACCAGGGGTGTGGATAATCGGAGCTCTGTGCGGCCCTGGCCAGTCACCACTTCTCAGGGTCCTAGCCAATTGTCTAAGGCTATAAGTTACTCATCCATCAGCCAGTAACGATCTTCAGATTCCCAGGTCCTGGCACAGTGCCTTTGTACCCAGAAAGTCCTTAATTAACATTTGTTGACTTTCCCATCTATGAAACAAAGAAGGACTAAATCGTCTCTGAGCTCCCTTCTGGCTCGGGACCTGTCATCCCAAGATTCCAGGCACCCTGCATGGTGCCTCTGTACACAGTTGGTGCTTAATAGAAGTTTAATGAGATTCCTTCTCTGTCAAAAGAGGGGGTCAGACTAGATGGACTCTGAGGTCCCACACAGTCCCTGTAAGCATGATCATGCCCACTTGATGTCTTTTGTACACTATAAACTCGATCCACTTACCTAATTATGCCAAAGGGAACGCTTGGCTCTCTGGCACACACTCAGATGCACCCCTCCCCCAGGAGGAGTCATTCCTCCACAATGACTTGGGCACTGCCTGTGCAGATCTCAATGCCAAGTGGAGATACCAGGGCAGTGCCCTCTCACCATAGCGGGCTGACCAAGCCCAGGCTTGCACAGTCATTAGAGGCATGATTCCAAGCACGTAGAGCCAGAGGGGACCCCACAGGAATCCATCTGCAATAGCAGTACCTTCTATCCCCCATTTCCTCGTTCTCACCCCCATCTCCTCTTTTAAATGTCTGGAAACTGAGGGAGTCTCAGAGGACCGGCCCCAGGCAAGAATGAGGCCTGGTCTCTCAGTCTTACTGTGTGCTCTAGACCTATTCCCAGCTCTACTTGCTGGTCCTCTCCCCTGACACCACTGAGGCAGTGGTCCCCTCCATCTCACTGCTGTAGCTTCAGGGCCTTGCCCATCCACCAAGGAATACCAATCTCTCCTTAGATTCTCCTGGCCTATTCTTGGGCCCCTGTCCTTCTCCCCAGGACACCAGAGACATCAATGGGGTTTTGAAGGAAAATCCTTTACTAGCAACAAAGAGAAAGGGGTTAAACTCAAGCAAGACAAACTTAGCATAAAGGAGTTATAAGATCCAGGAATTTTGTTCTAAGATAGTACTAAACTAGGAGATTTTTCCTAAGCCAGCCAAGCCCATTCCCATCTAGCTAGTATCTCAGCTGGCACATGGCTATCTCAGCCTGCTCCCCTACTCCTATTCCCAGCACCCCTCAGTCCAAGGCAGGTATTCCTTCTTTGCCTTTCTACCAAATCTAGGGCTCCTTTTTCTTGCACACAACACTCCATCTCCTATTTCCATGACTTTGTACTAGCTGCACCCCCGTGCCTAGAATACCAACTACACTCTTGAATTCCTTCAAGATTCAGCTCCAGGGTCACTATGAGGCCTTTCCTAATTCCCCTCCCCAGAAGGTAGTGCCCCCCAAAATATTACCCTGTAAATATTTTGTGTATATCAATACACATATACATGTGTGAATATATAGTCTCCTCTGGTAGAATATAAGCTCCCTGAGGGCAGGAACTGTTACATTTTTGTCCTTGCATCCCTATCCCTAAGTGCAAGGCCTGATACATAATAATGAATACTTGTTGAACTGATTGACTGGGGGAGGACATTACGTCCTCCACATTTGATATGTCTGACCAGACTATTGCCAGCTTGGTTCAATGAAATATCTCCTGCCTGTCTCCCGCTATTTCCCCAGGGCTTCTAAGCTCAGCCATCTGTAGGCTAGCTCCCATCTTTCCCCACAAGGCAGCTATCCCATCCTTGGATCTCCTATTCCCATTTGACAGTCTGCTAGCATTTCACACAGAAAATGGTAACAGAGACTGTCTGGTAGAGATCACAGAAGCCAAAGAATATAACCCAGATTGTCCTCCCAGATATGGCACAAGAGACTCAGAGGCCAATTTCCAGAAGGAAATTGAGGCCCATATAGGTATAATTACTAAGTTCATAAGTTCAAAGATCCAGATAGTTAAATATCACAGGCAGGATTTGAACCCTGGTCCCCTCACTCCTGAATCAATTCTCTTTCCACCACTCCAAAGGCTTGGTCTAGTCTAAATTACTCCAGAAGTCTACAAAGCCTGACCAAGAATTCCTCTCTTAAGGGGTTTTCTGAACCAAATCAAGCCTCACTTGCACCTACATGACCTCTCCTGTCCCCACAGAGTCCAAGAGCCCCTCACAACGTTAGGGACACAAGGATCCCTCTTTACAACAAAAACCTTTTTCTCATCTTCTTTTCCTCCAAAACATTTTAGCAAATAAGACGAGCAGACAAATGCCACAGCCACCAGTCTTCTTCTCCTTCCCCCTGCCATCCTTCCCATCACACAGGCTGAACTTCAGAGCCCTATACTGCTTGGCATGGTGCAGCCACCATGGGTATAACTGTCCCCGCCCTCCCATCTGGGGAGAGATAGCTTTGAGTCTCCTGGTCTGTGCACATGCACAACACATTGGATTAGACCATGAAACTTACTGGCATTAGAACCATCTGCAGTGATTCTAACTTCTCATCTCTAGAGCCTTAGCTGAGCCCTTGCCATAAAACATGGTGATGATGGAAGGTATTAGGAAAAGATGATTTGGACCCAGAATTGTTTGGATTTTAGTAGACTTAAAGAAGCCTCCTGGTGCCCTGAGCATTCTACTCAGTAACTCAGGGGAACTCCAAGTTCTAGATCAGTGCTTCTGAACCCAAAGAACCTGAATAGGCAGTTCATGAACCTAGATAAGGGGGGAAAATACATCCTTTTTCCCCCTAACTTTTAATTGAAATTAAGCATTTTCTTCAATTATTTAAAAATGTTATTCTGTAAAAGAGTCTATAGGCTTTGTCAGACTACCAAAGGGACCCATGACACAAAGAAAGGTAAAGAACCCTTGATCTAGCTGAACCCACCCTTACTTCCTTAGAAAAGACCTTCCACTCAGACAACATGCTGTATGTAGTAGATAAAGAGTTAGTCTTTGAGTCAGGAAGACCTGAGTTTAAATTCCCATCTCTGACATTATATGACCATGGGCAAAGTCATTTGAGCTCTCTGAGCCTCAGTTTCTTATTCTGGAAAAAGGGAGGAGAGAGGGGAGAATGGCTCAACAGAACAATGAAAGAATGCTGCAAAGTGATAATGGCCGAGCTTGGCCCCAAAGAAGAAAAATGTCTCCCCCAACTTCTTTGTAGGGGTGCGGGACTATGGATGTGGAACACTGCAAGCAACTGACGTAAAATTTTTTTGGTTACGTTCATTGGTTTTACGAAATTTTGGTCCTAGCAGTGGGAGGGGGAGGAATATGTTGGTCAAGATGAGACTTATAAAAAGAAAAGATATCAACAAAGAATGAAGGTGTTGGACCCGTTGGTTTCTAAGATCTCTTCCAGCCCTGAATCTCTCATTTGTTGATTCTTATAAGCTGGAGGGTCCATTACTCAAGAGAAAATGTCAGTGGGGGCCTGAAGAGTAACCTGAATCCTTGAGGCCATGAAGAGGAGAGCTTAGGTAAAGCATTGGCCCTGTAAACCCTGCAGACTCTGCCCAAAGAGCAGAATTAAAGGAATTGGCCAACATGTTTTTTATAGTTATCACCCCATTCCTACACAGGACGTCCAACCATCCTTCTTTCAAGATTGCTTCCTTCTCTTGCTAGTAGTGAATGTCCATGGAATCATAGTATCATGGGATGTAGGCGCGGAAGGGATTTTAGAGAACATAGGATCATTATTTTAGAGCTTAAAGGGACCATAGAGATCATTTACTACAACCCCCTCATCTTATAGATGGGAAAACTGAGACCCAAAGAGATCAAGTAAGTTACCCATGGTCACGTAGGTATTGAGTGGCAGAACCAGGATCTGAACCCAGGTCATAGGATCTTATATTTAAAGCTGGAAGGCACCATAAAGGCCATCAAAGCTGACCCTACTACCCCCATTTTACAGATGAGGACAATGACATCCCAAGGGGAAGTGACTTGGATCAGGTCACACTGATAATAAATAGCAAAGCTGCCATGTCAACCACGGTTCTCTGACCCCAAAGCCAAACCTCTTTCCACTGCGTACATCCAACTGTCTCCCAGCAAGTCTTACAACACAGTGGAGGCTGTCAACTTATTTTCCACTCCCAAATCCACTTAGAATGGCTGCTGAGAAGCATCGATCTTGGCCAGGAATCAAAGCAGAGACCAGTCTCAAGCCAAGAGGCAGCCATCACCAGTGTCTGGCCCTCCTCTGCAGCTGGTATACAGCATAAAAGACAATTTGGAAACATGGCAGCTCATCGGACCGTAAGAAGTATAAAACATGGGAGAGAGCCCCTTGAATGAGCCAGAGACTTGTCCTTGGGGATGGAAATCATTCACCTTGGACTTTCACTAACTTAATTATTGAGGAGAGTTTTCTACCTGGTGATGGGTCGGCCATGGCTAAATAGGAAAGGGACACCTGAAATTTTATTTCTGATTTTTTTCATTCCCTATTCACCACAGTCTGGCTTCAGTCATGACTCCCCACCACAGCACCAAGAGCTGAAGCCATTCTCCTTCAGCCTCTTGTCCAGGATGGTGAATCTTCCCAACAGGGTATGTCCCTTACCGTCCAATTCTTCCACTGAGATGTTAGCGAGCTGCTCACTGTCACTGCCTGCAGAGAGGGACCGATTCAGATAATTCCCCTTATACAACAAGCCAGCTGTCACATGATGGAATGGCATCTTCTCCCTGCTCAAAAAAGATAGAGGAGGGGAAAAAAATTATCATTTCATCCCTTTTGTTTTCTTTGTTTAAAGCCTTAGAGAATGTAAGCTCCTTGAGGGAAGGGACAATTTCGTTTGTTTCTCTTTATATCACCAGCCTAAAATAGTGTCTAGCACATACAAGGTACTTAATATCAATGTTTGTTGATTGATTGTCTCCGCCTTTAGAATATAAGTTCCCTGAGGGCAACGACTTTCATTTTTGTCTCTATAGCTCCAGAACATACCACAGTGCCTGCACATAATAACCCCTTAACAAATGTTTGGTGACATTGATTAAGAGCCTAAGGGTCATATTGTTCATAGATTTAGAGTAGAAAGGAGCTGTAGACATAATTTCTTCCAGTCTCATCTTACAGATGGAGAAGGTGGTTAAGTGACTTGCCCACCACCACCCAGGTAGTAAGAGTCAGGGGTGGTTTTCAAATGCAAGACTTCTGAGTCCAGATGCAGCCCTCCTTCCATCGTAGACACAATGAGAACAGGGGTGGACATCATCATCTCTCAGGACCCCTCTGTTTCGGCAGCCTGGGATTCTAGCAAGCACTGCCATGCTCTTCAGACAATGGCAAGTGGGATTGGACAATTTCAGAGAGACTAAAAGAGCTCCTGGACTGAACACTCTCCAAATTGCTTCACTTTCTAGGCCTATCTTCCCCTCTCTTAGTCCCTCCATTTTTTTATTTTTTCTGAAAAAAACAAGCATGCCTCTTCTATTCAAGACACTGAGTTGTTTCCTTCTCTTTTGGACCAAATCTGTGATTTCTTGAAATAGTCTTCCCTTGCCTTCCATGATACTGCACCATTGCAGTTCCCCTTTCATTTCTGACCACTCTTTGATCACAACCTTAGAATCTGGGGTTTAGAGAGGACCTCAGGGGTCATCTAATCCAATCCTACACAATGAACCCCATGTTCCAATATCCCCCAAATCTGATTGTCAATTTTTGGCATGACACCTGCCATTAATAACAATGCTATCAAGAATACCTAGCATTAATATAGAGCTTGCCATGTACAGGCACTGTGTTAAGTGCTTTTAAAATTATTATCTCTAGTTGACAGAGTACAAGCCAGGACCCAGCTGAAGTCACCCAACATTTGCCTCCAAACAACATTAAAATGCCACTTCAAATCAAATTTTGCAGTGGTAGAGCCAACAAAAAGTCAGAGGGAAACATTTTTCCAGCCTAAGACAACTTAGGAGGTCCACAGAAGAGGTCTGTAACACTGAAGTGGGTACAGGCCTGGAACACAGCTTGGAGGTATCTGCAACAGCAGCTTCAGGAGCTCTCAGACCAGAGATGGTAAGGGATCAGACAAATGGTCAGAAAGAGATTGCAGGGGACCATTTGCTGGTACTGGGTGCAGCTATGGTTGACTGGTAACTCTATTGCCCATGCACAGTTCTGGGATGCACTTCCAGTATTCAGAGAATCACTTGGGATCAGTCACAAAGAAGCAGGGGACCTGGTCACAATTTCAGGAACAAAAGAAATAATAGCACTTGTAGCTGCAGGGGAGCAGTAGCCCTTCTTGAGTAAAGACCAGAGCACAGATCAGGAAAATAGTGACCATACTTCTCCCAGGATAACACCACCTTGGAAGCACTGAAAACTTACAGACCCTCAGAACTAGCTCTGGAAATAATAGCACAAAAAAAGTCTAAAGCTTGGCACAGCACCTCCGCATCCCAGGTGGGCAGAGCCCAACTTTAATATAAAGTTCTAAGTGAAGAAATAGGCTGGGGAAATGAGCAAACAACAAAAAAGAAATGGACTATAAAAAGCTACTACAGTGTGAAAGACTAAGACATAAACTTAGAAGAAGATAATGATGTGACAACAGCCACAAGCAAAACCTCAAAGAAAATGCTAATTGGACACAGGCCCAACAAGAATTCCGAGAAGAGTTAAAGAAAGCATTGAGTGGTAGAGGAAAAATTGGGAAAAGAAATGAGAGTCAATAAAAGAGCCTAGACATCATATTTCAAGAAATTATAAAGGGAGAAAGGACTTATATCACAAAAATATCTATAGCAGCTCTTTTTGTGGCAGCAAAGATTTTAAAATTGAGAGGATGCCCATCAAATGGGGAATGGCTGAACACGCTGTGGTATATGAATGTAATGGAATACTATTCTGCTATAAGAAATGCTGAACAGGATGCATTCAGAAAACCTGGAAGACTTAAATGAACTGATGCAAAGTGAAGTGTGCAGAACCAGGAGAACACTGCACATGGTAACAGCAATGCTGTATGATGATCAACTGTGAAAGACTTAGCTCTTCTCAGCAATACAACAATCCAACACAATTCTGAAGGACTGTGCAAAATGCTATCCACCTCCAGAGGGGAAAAAAAAACTAGTGGAATCTAAACGCAGATCAAAGCATACTTTTTTAAAACTTTATTTGTTTTCCTTAGGGTTCTTTAATCTGTTCTCTTTCACAATATGGCTAATATAGAAATGGATTTTTCATGACTGTATGTGTATAATCTATATCAAATTGCTTGCCATCTCAAGGAGGAGGGAGGAGAGGGAAGAGAAGGAGGGAAAGAATTTGGAACTCAAAATTTTTAATGAATATTGAAGTTCTTTCATATAATAGGAAAAAATAAAATATAAAAAAATCTTAAAGAAATTATAAAGGAAAATTGCCCCCAATATCTTAGATCCAGAGGGTAAAAAAATTTTTGAAAGAATCTACCAATCACCTCCTGAAAGAGATCCTGAAATGAAAAGTCCCAGGAATATTATAACCAAATTCAAGAGTTCCCATGTCAAGAAAAAATATGATATAAGCAACCAGAGAGAAACAATTCAAATATCATGAAGCTATAGTCAGGATAACACAAGATTTAGCAACTTCCATGTTAATTGAGCAGAGGACTTGGAATATAATATTCCAGAAGGCAGTAGAGCTAGGATTACAATCAAGAATAACTAGAAAAACTGACAATAATCCTTAAGGGGGAAAGTAGATATTAATGAAATGAAATAGAGGACTTCCAAGCATTCCTGATGAAAAGACAGAGCTGAATAGAAAATTGGACATTCAAATAGAACGCTCAAGAGAAGCATAAAAACGTAAACATGAAAGAGTAATCAAAAGGGACTCAATAGAGTTAAACTGTTTACATTCTTATATGGGAATATGATACATGTAATTACTGAAAACTTTTATCATTATTAGGGTAGTTAGAAGGAGTCTGCATAGACAGAGGGCATTGGTGTGAATTGGGATGATCTCCAAAAAAGATAGAGTTGAAAAAGAGGGATGCATTGGGAGGAAGGTGAAGGGAGAGGTAGAATGGGGGCAAATTTTCTCACATAAAGAAAGTATACAAGAAAGAATTTTTATAGTGAAAGGGAAAATAGGGAGGGAAGCAGGCAATACTTGAACCTCACCCTCATCAGAATTGGTTCAAAGATGGAAGAATATAGGAGAGAGTGTGGGGGGGTGTATGTATGTGTGTTCATATACACACACACGTGTGTGTGTATAGATACACACACAATTGAGTACGGAAATTTATCTTACTCAACAAGGAGTTAGGAGGTGAAGGGGATGAGATTTGGGAGAGGATGATAAGAGCAAGGACGGATTAGGGGAGGTGGTGGTCAGAAGCAAGACAGACTTTTGAGGAGGAATAGGATAAAAAAGGAAGGGTAAAGAGAGCAAAATGGGATGGAGGGAAATAAACAATTAGTGATCATAAAGAATGGGATGAGCTCACCCATAGAATGGAAGCAGAGAGCAGAATGGATTAGAAACCAGAATCCAGTGATATGTTGTTTATAAGAGACACACTTGGGACAAAAAGACACACACATAGAGTTGCAATGAAGTGCTGGAGCAGAGTCTATTACGGAGAGGGAAGGGGAGGCAATCATGATCGCAGACAAAGCAAAAGCAAAAAGAACTAATTGAATGAGATAATCAGGGGAACTAATTTTGCTAAAAAGCACCATAGACAATGAAGTAACATCAAAAAAATCTTACAGCAAGTTCCTCTGATAAAGGCCTCATTTCCCAAATATATAGGGAACTGAGTCAAAATCATAAAAGTAAGAGCCATTCCCCAATGGATAAATGGTCAAAGGATATAAACAGGAAGTTTTCAGAGGAGGAAATCAGAGCTATCTTTAGCCACATGAAAAATGCTCTAAATCACTATTGGTTAGAGAAATGAAAATTAAAACAACTCTGAAGTACCACCTCACACCTATCATACGTGACAAATGTTGGAGGAGATGAGGGAAAATAGGTACGTTAATAAGTAGAGTAATCATAAGAAGTACATTAATAACTGTTGCAACCTTCCGGAGAACAATTCGGAACTATGCCCAAAGGACTCTAAAACTAGGTCTGTACCCAAAGAAATCAAATTAAAAAGGAAAAGAACCTATACATAAAAACATTTATAGCAGCTCTTTCTGGGGTGACAAAGAATTGGAAATGGAGGGGATGTCCATCAATTGGAGAATGGCTGAACAACTTGCAGCATATGATTGTGATGGAGTACTATGGTGCTATAAGAAATGATGAGGGAATGGGAAAAAAACATGGCAAAACCTATATAACCTGATGCAAACTGAAGTGAGAAGAACCAGGAGATTATCATGAACAGTAACTGCAGTGTTGCTGAGATGACCAACTGTGAAAGACTTGCCCACTCTGATCAATACATGGTCCAAGATCATTTCAAAGAACTCATGATGAAAAAATGCTGACCACCCCCAGAGAGAGAACTGATGAACTCTTAGTGCAAATTAAAGTACAATTTTCTCACTTTTTTTGTGAAATGGCTAACAAAGAAGTATGTTTTGCATGATTTCATACGTATTATTTAAAATTTACTATTTGCCTTCTCAATGGGCAAGGGAGGGGCTGAAGAGAGGGAGAGTATCCAGAACTCAAAATTTAATGCCTAAATAAATAAACAATTGTTTTTTAAAATGAACCAAAAATAAAATAAAATGATTGTCTCCTTTAATCCTCACAACCCTGGGAAGTAGGTATTACTGTGATCCCCATTTTACAGAGATGGAAACTGAGGCAGATAGAGGTTAAGTGATCTACCTGGGATCACAGCTAGTAAGTGTCTGAGGCCAGATTTGATCTCAGGTCTTCTTGAGTCCAGGCCCAGCACTCTACCCACCATGCTACCTTACTGCTCCTTCATACCCAGGAGAGTCAGTGCTGGATGTTTTCTTATCTGTGAATGAGGGAGGTTGGACTCTCATGTGGCTATCTCCCATATTCAGTGCCCCATTATCCACTGAGCCGCCATGTTTCCAAATTTATTTTATAGTTGAGAGGAGTGTGAAGTGAGGCGAGGCCATGGTTGCCTCATGTGGTTAACCTTTACTTTCTCTCCTAGCCAAGTCCAGTATTCCTCAGAAGCCATTTATTTCTAGATGGATTTGGGTCGATTGAGGGTAGAATTTGGACCCATTGTAACTATAAGGAACTCCTGGTAAGGATATTCTCTCTACTAATACAGTTCAGCAAATGCTTTTCAGAGGTCAAGTGACTTTGCCAAGATCACATAGTCTATATGGATAAGAACCCATATGAATCCGGGTCCTCCTGATTCCAAAGCCAACTCTCTGACTATTATACCAAGCTACACGAACAATATGGTAGCTCACTACTCTGCCCTCCTAACCTGGAAAAATATTCCCCAGTCCTCTTAAAGGACTTGTGGCAGTCCTACCCCTCGAAGATCACCTAAGGCAACAGATAATCAGGTGTTGAAAACCCAGCTGATAAAATGAGTGACTTTAGCTTTGCTAGTTGCTGGCAACTGGCATCATTTCATCAAGGAGATGTGGAAGAGTCATGCTATTAATAAATATTTATCATAGCATTTTGTATTATGTGACAGGCTCAGATATACCAGTTCACACCTGCACACACACACACACACACACACACACACACACACACACACAGACATACACAAGACTGAATCAACCAGGCACAGATGTGCCCAGCTGTGACAGAAATTGATGAACACTGCACCAAAAGGTAGTTGCTCCCAGGTTCTGGCATAGGATGCCTGCAGACCCCCAGGAGTGAGGAAATCATCCTATTAGACCAAGTTCAGCCACCTCTATAAGACCGAGGAGCTACCGCTGGAACTAAGCACAAACCCACAGATGTCACTAACAGACGCTAGGCTGACATTTCTATAGAAGCACAAGGCTGGCAAGTATCTTGTAGACATCATCTCACTGGAATCTCACTAGAGCCCTGGAAAGTAGGTACCATAGGTATCATTAAGTCCATTTGAATGTTGGG
Source organism: Pseudochirops corinnae (assembly GCA_028646515.1). Taxonomy (NCBI): domain Eukaryota; kingdom Metazoa; phylum Chordata; class Mammalia; order Diprotodontia; family Pseudocheiridae; genus Pseudochirops; species Pseudochirops corinnae. Next base: position 21,856,250 of record CM053586.1, read on the forward strand.
GAAACTAAGGCATAGGCTGGACGTAGCAGATTGAAGGGAGGAAAGAAAGGAGAGAAAAAAGAAAAGAAAAGTAGGTGCACCTCAGGGTACAGTGGAAAGAATGCCACTGGGTTGAGACCTGGGTTCAGCCTTGCCTCTGCCACTAATAGAATTTGAGCAGATCTCATGGCCTTCCTGGGACTCAGTTTCCTCATCTGTCAAAGAAGATATTGGACTAGATGACCCCAGAGCCCCTTCTGGCTCTACATCTTGAGTCCTATGTATCCTATGACCCCTGAGGGAAACAATAGAAAGGTAGGGTGCTAGAACTGGAGTCTGAAAGACCTGGGTTCAAATTCTTCCTCAGTAACCCTGGACAAATCATAGAAAAAACCACCGTGGCTCTTCCTCCTGACAGCATGCCCTGATTTCCCAAAGCCCAGAAAACATGGCGTGATTTTCTCCATTTTTATAACTGAGTTCAAATCCCAAGTCTGATGCTGGATGACTGGGACCAGTTTTTCCATCTTTCAGGGCCCTGCTTCTTCATCTGTAAAATGAAGAAATTTAACTGGATGGTCTCTGAGGTCCCTTCCAATTCCACACCAATAACAACAACTAACACTTTGTACGGAGCATACTTGTGCCAGGCACTGTGCCAAACACGTCAAGGTCACTTCATTTGACCCTCCTGACACCCTGGGAGGAAGGTGCTTTTATTATCTTCATTTTAGATGAGGAAATGGAGGCAGACAGAGGTTAAGTGACTTGTCTAGGGTCAAACAGCTAATAAGTATCTGAGGTAAGATTTGAATTCAGGACTTCCTGAGTTCACACCTAATGTTCAATCTCTGTGACATTTAGCTGCTACAATCTTGATGATTACTAGTGCGTTGGTAAAAGTTTAACTGGCTTGCCAGGAGGGAAAAAAAATGTACAGTTATCCCTTCTACATTGCAGGGCTACTGACACAGCACTAGATTCCACAATCTGGAAAATCTGCATAAAAATTTTTGGTCCTCCCTTCATAGCAGAGAAGTCTGAACTTTTTCTTTTTCTTTTATGGGGTGTTTATAGTACCTTTTGTGAAATTTTGGATATGCATTTCTGAGTTTCTAAACTTTTTCTGTGTCATCCACTGGTCTTCACATGTTGTCTGAGACTTCCACAAAACTCCCTAAAATTCCTTTTTAATTTCTCATGCCAACTCACCATAAATTGAAACTGTCATAAGAAAAGGTAGCAGTACAAAAGGGACAAGTGTATTCGCAATACACATTCACAGTTCTTCCATTAATTCCTTAAGTGTAGGCAATTAGCGAAGCAATAAACCAAGCTCTGATTTTTAGTGTTTGCGGAGTACTGAAAATTTCACAATCAGCTCTCATAAGCTGGTTTGATCTGGCTCCAGCACATCTATGTCTGTGAACAAGAGGGCTAGAGGGAAACCTTTAGACTCAGCGCTACCTGATCTCTTCACCAATATCATAAGGGGGAAAAAATCTTTCTACTTCACACAGGAAACAGCATATCTGCCTTTTTTCCATACTGCAAACACCTATATCCATTATCTCAATTCCCTTCACCGTCCAAAGTTTTGTGTCATAATGAATGTTTCCCACCTTGACAAGAGGGTTCTAGCTCAAGCCAATATGGCATCCATACAACAAAAATCTGATCTCTGCTTCCCACTCTAGGCTTAGGAAATGCCAAAAGTTTTCTGGAGAATACTGAGCTCTAAGTGTCTGCCCAGTGAAATATCACCATACCACATTGATCAGTGACACTTGCCCAGAATCTTTTAATTCAGTTAACAGCAATGCGACAGTCAGAGGCATAACTAGGGTGAGTCAAGCCGGGTACTGCCAAAGGGTACACGCATGGGAGTAGGGGGAGGGCAATTCTTCCTCCCAATCGGATGTCTTGGAGCACTCCAAGGACTATACTGTGACAGCACTGCTCCCATCCATTTAGTCTTGAGCCATTATCATCTGGATCCTATTGCCATGGTATCTTCTATCCTTCCTCAGACCCACCTTCCTGGAAATTCCTTTCACCACCAACCATTGTTTCTTCCCTTCTATATACCCTTCTTCTGGATGGGCACTTGTCCCCTGCTCCAGGCCAATGGGATACAGTTCCCATTTCCTCTCCCAAAGTAACTATGTCCAGAATGTATTACACCCTGCACTCCCCATCTTCACATCCCTCCTCCTTCAACATGCCATGAACTGAATTTGTTCCCAGAATTCCTAGTTACAGTTCTGACTATTGCTGGGATTGGACCGACATAGAAATAAGCCCAACGTCAAACTGCCTTTCCTCACTCAAAAATGGTTTCTGGGTGATTCAAGAAGTCAGATTTGGGACCATTTCCATCTCTAAATCTATGAGCTTATGCTCCTAAGTCAAGACACATCAGTTACATTCATGAACATCATGCCAATCTTTGGGGTAGCATGGCTTAGCACATAGGGTGCTTGATTTGGAGTCAACACATTTGTGGTTGTTGTTTAGTCATTTTCAGTCATGTCTGACTCTTTGTGACCCCATTTGGGGTTTTCTTGGCAATAATATTGGAGTGGTTTGTCACTTCCTTCTCCAGCTCATTTGACAGATGGGGAAACTAAGGCAGAGAGGGTTAAGTGACTTGCCCAGGGTCACACAACTAGTGTCTGAGGTCAGATTTGAACTCAGGAAGGAGTCTTCCTCACTTCAAGACTGGTATTCTATGCATTGCCCCAGGGGTCAGTAAGATCTGACTTCAGATGGAGTCTCAGAAACTTATTAGCTGTGTGACCCTGGGCAAGACATCAATTTCTCTATGCTTTGGTTGCCCTTTCTGTAAAATCAGGAGGTTGAACCTAATGGCTGTTAAAGTCCCTTCCCATTCTAGATCCACCATCCCATAAGTTCCCAGGGCCATCAAAAGCTTCTAGATTTCTTCAGAATGGCATGCATTAAAAAAGAACTGAAAAATGGAGGCTAGAATTAACCAAAGGAAAGGGACTAAGGCTCCTGTGTAAGCCCCAGAAAGAGTAAAAGAAGGAGATGCTGAGGAGAAGAAATGAGTGAATGAATGAATGAGAAAAAGCACTCATTAAGTGTTTATGATATGCAAAGTATGGCTCTAAGTGCTAGGGACTCAAATAGAAAAGTTCATCCATTCCTGTTCCCAATCCCTGTTTTCAGGGAGCTCATACCCTAAAGGGGGAGACAGCTCCCCTAGGCGGCTTCATCTCTGAGTCAGGTGAAAAGGTCCCATGGTCCTGAGTGTGCCCCCAGAAAAGCATATGGTAATGCAGCTTCTTTTATGTCATTTCGATTGACAAGATCATATCTGTCTCTGATGCTGAACCTTCAACAATGCCAAGAATTCTGGTGGTGTGGACTCTTTTTTGGAGGTTTGCAGGGGCTGCTGGGAAGATGAGGGCCATGGCCCCTGCAGAGGAAGTTGCCAGGTCCCATCTCTGCAAGGGTTGTTTTACTGAAGAATGGCTGAGGGCATCATGCTGGAAGCAGACTGATGGTGTGTGTGTGTGTGTGTGTGTGTGTGTGTGTGTGTGTGTGTGTGTGTGTCTGGGGACATCATTCCTAGGGTTCTTGGGCTTACTGGCCTGTTAGTAGCAGTCAATGGCTAGTGTTGATGGTGGCCATTCCATAAGTGTTGCTCCACTCAATGATGGCTCTGGGGGCTAAGCTGGAAACAGGGTCACTAGTCAGAGGAGCAGGGGTGTAGGGAGCAGTGCTATTCACAGGGGTCCTGGACTGATTCCAGGAGTCTCAAGGGAGGTGGTAGTTGAGATGGTTTGACTAGCCCAGCACATGTAGCCTCAGATGTTTCCCATGGGGTACCTAGCTGTTTCACCTAAGCTTTCTTATCTGTCTCACTGATAACTGGCCAGCAACCACCAGAGGCAGTCATAAAAGAGGCTGGCTCCTTCTCTACTGGGGATGCTCACCTCTATGATATCTGCAAAGGCTAAACTTGAAGCAGGATCACAGTGCTGTCCTTAGTACTCTTAGACTTAGTGGTCTACCTGTAGTAGGTGATTGGTGGTTGGTAATTGGAAAGGATTGCAGAGGGAATCCTTTCTTCAAAAAGTATGCTTTCTTTGAAATCTCTAAAGTATGAACCAAGAGCAAGACTAGTTGTCTTGGGGGGCACCATTGCTCCCTGGGACCTTAGGTTTGTCTAATCATCAGTAACAGTTGGTCAGCAGTCATAGTGAAGATGGTGAGCCCCTAACTAATAACAGTGACTGAGAATTTCTTAGGGCAAAAAGTCAATAGTCCTTGGTTTTTCTCCAAACAATACCTCTCCTTCACGGTCTGACCTTCAGTAAGCCGCTTAATGTCTATTAGGTGGAATCTTCCAAAGGAAGTGGTTCAGATCCCAGAGGGATGCAGAGAGAAAGGAAGAAGGATATGCAAAATCACCTAATGGCCAGGAGGTGCATTCACATAACAATAAACTTGGTCCAAAACTCAGCCCTGAAGTCATCATGAGGCCCAGAAAGGCCTCAGGTGAAAACTTGGACAGAAGGTCATGCATCCATGAATCTGAAATGCTGTGAAGAATTTCTCAGGAGGCCGTGCCCATCTGGCACAGAGAAGGAAAAAGAATATGGCTAAAAACTGTGCACTGGCATGCAAGAGACCTTGCTTTCCTATCAGAGAGGCTGCTTGGGGAGAAAAAAACGCCCTAGAATTATCATTGGTCCATTAGGGGCATGTATTTCTCTTCACTGAAACAGCAAGAATGGAAGGGCTGACCAACAAGCAAAAAATCCATTCATTCAATAAGTATTGGGCATATGTTCAGTACAATGCCAGGGTATCCTGTTGGGGTGCCAAGTTAAGGAAGACAGCCCCTGCCTTCATGCTGCTTATAGTCTAACTGAGAGATGAAATGTACACAAATACTGACAACATAAGAAAAGGAGCAATGAGCAGATGAAACATTCAAGTTCAAGACCAACAAGCGTTTATTAAGCACCTACTAGGGGCATCCCAGTCCTTATGGAGTATATAGTCTGGCTAGGGAGATGAAAAATGCACCCAAATAATTACATATCAAGGTAGCGCAAGAAAATTTTCCATAGGAATTGAAACAAAATGTTACGGATGTTCAGAGAGGGAAGGGAGAAGGAGGCCTAGTTCCCAAATGCAGGTGGGTGACATCTGAAAAAAGAAAGAACCTTGCCTGTTGGTCAAGAAAGCACCACAAAGGAAAGTCATGGATTCTATGCGCAAAAGAGAGAATTAAGGAGGTGGAAGGAACCAAGCAGACTTCTTCACCTTCCTCCTTCACCTTGGCTAAGGGTTTCACAGATGAGTTGACAGAGGAGTTGTGAGAGGTAGGCAGGAAAAGGAACCCGATGACCTACAAGCAGCAACCAGTCAAAAAGCATTTAATAAACACTAACTGTATACACTTTAGATATAGTATGGAGCATTGGATAGAGAGCTGGCCCCACCTCTGACATATTACGGCTGTCTGACCTTAGACAACACACTTAACTACTCAGCATTGTACACAATTCTCTAAGACCATAAATTGCAGAGAAGGTACCCTCATTGGTAGAGGTAGTTCCCTCACCTGGGAGTGCTTGATGCCAGTAGAGAGAGAGTGCAATTCCTATCCCTATAGGCCAGACACTGTCCTAGGTACTTGGGGTACAAAGACAGAAATTACACAGTCTCTGCCCATAGGGAGCTTGTGTTCTATCAGAGAAAAAAGCATGCACATATATTACGTAAATTCAAAATCAATGCAAGGTAATTTGGGGAGAGGCCCTAGTAGCTGAGAGATCAGCAGTCAAAGGTTACCTACTGTTGATGTGTCTTCCTCTGTCCTGCTTTCCAAGTAAGAAAATATAGACACTGGCTCCCTTCCCGTCCACTTCTTGGAGCCAAAGTAGGCCTATGGCCAATGGCATTTAGTCATCACCCCTGGCCATCCCCTCCTAAAATGACCTTATTTACCAGAGCAAAGGAGGTGTCCTGATTCTCAATGAGTTAGTTAGACATCAATAGATAATTGATTTGTTTGTGCCTCCTCCATCAAGGCTAGCATCCAAATGGAGTAGTCTTCAGATTGACATTGGAAGAAGGAAAGGAAATCATATTTAAAGCTCTCCACCTCATCCCACCCTCCACGTGGCCTCACTTGACTCAGAATCAAAGGCAGACTTGGTAGGGACCTTAATGGTCTTCTATTACAAGCCCCTTATTTAACAGAAGAGGAAAATTAGGCATGATGAGGTCATGTGATTTGCCAAGGTCACACAGTTAGTAAGTGGCTAGCCCTCCTTCTCATTACTTCTTTAGAAGAACTCTCCAAAAGAATTGTCCACAGGCTAAGTCTTTATTTACATCATCCCTTTGCGTAGGTTTGTGCCAAGTCTCAGGCCATGGATCACCATCTCTACAAAACCTCCCCTGACTAGCTAACCCAAACTCCCATAACACATCCACACTACTCATTCGACTCTTGTCATAAATTACCTTGTATTGCCAGTTATCTTTGTAGGCATGTGTCTTATCTGTTCATCTAGATTTTGCAAAGCCCTAGAAAGCAGGATGATTCTCTTTATCATACCCCCTGTGTTTAGCACAGTGCTTTCAGAGGAAAATTGCTAAGCAAGTATTTGCTAATAATGCTGACAATCTAGGGACAATTACTTTGTTCCTCAGTTAGGAGAGAAGTGAACACATTACTACCCCTCTACTCATTCTTTATTCCAGTTTATCTAGTTTCCATCTTCATCTTTGTTCAAATCTATCTGGCCTTCACCTTCACCTTCATCTTTGTTCAGGTCTATCTGACCCTCACCTTCATCTTGGTTGAGGTCTATCTGGCCTTCAGCTTCATCTTTGTTCAGATCTATCTGGCCTTCACCTTCACCTTCATCTTGGTTCAGGTCTATCTGGCCTTCACCTTCATCTTTGTTCAGGTCTGTCCAGCCTTCACCTTCACCTTTATCTTGGTTCAGGTCTGTCTGGCCTTCACCTTCATCTTTGTTCAGGTCTATCTGGCCTTCACCTTTATCTTTGTTCAGGTCTGTCCGGCCTTCACCTTCACCTTCATCTTGGTTCAGGTCTATCTGGCCTTTACCTTCATCTTGGTTCAGATTTATCTGACCTTCACCTTCATCTTTGTTCAGGTCTGTCCAGCCTTCACTTTCACCTTCATCTTGGTTCAGGTCTATCTGGCCTTCACCTTCATCTTTGTTCAGGTACATCTGCCCTATACTTTCACCTTCATCTTGGTTCAGTTCTCTAGCTTGCTCTCCTTATGCAGTTCTCCATTTCCAGCTTCTGTGCCTATGCACTAAATGTACCCCGTGCCTGGAATGCCCTCCCTCTCCATCTCCACCTGTTTGAATTCCTGGTTTCATTCAAGCCTCCTCTCAAATGGAGTTTCATTCAAGCCTCCACCTTCTATATAATACCTTTCTTGATCTTCCCCAGCTGCTAGCATCCTCCTCTCCCAGATCATCCCACCTTTATTTTGTATGCACCTAGGTATAACCATGTTATCTCTCCCATATAATGTTAACTCCCTGACAGGCTCCATTTTACTGCTGTCTTTGTAAAACCCAACAAAATTAAGTGAGTGGGACCCAGCACACGGCACATAATAGACTTAATAAACACTTATTTGACTGAAGATTTATTAAAAAGGAATATAAGTTAAAATAGTATAATGATAATATGACTCTGGAGTCAAAGAACCTGGGTTCAAATCCTGCTTCTAATATTTATGCCATGTGTGATTTTGGACAAATGACTTTCACGAGTCTCAGTTTCCTCATCTGTAAAGTATGAACTAAATGGCCTCTGAGATTCCTTCTGGTTCCAGTTCCACAATCCTAACGGTCAAAATGCCCTTGATAACATAACACTGGGGCTACCTTGGACATTATCCTAATGTCTTTAATTCTAATTTAATTAATGAATTAATCTAATTTAATTCTAATCATCTTCACCAGCTAGCCAGGTTGGCAGAAAGCTGAGTACTACTGTGGACTCACATCCCACCGGGACCCAAGTGGCAAGAGAATTTGGCTCAATCTGAAGACATATTTTGACTGTTCAAGGGCAATTCCAGAAGTGGCCAAGGAATGTGGACCATATCAAGAAACAGTTGAAAAATAAGGAAACATAGCCCAGGAAGGGAGGAAACTGGTAGGGGATATGGATGAAATGGTGGGGTTTGAGCCTCAACTTTGAAAAGAATGAAAAGAGAACCCATTAAAAACATTCAAGGAGGATACATGAAGGAGAAAGGGAATTTTGTCCAAGCATTTTGACTGGAGACTGGGATGGGGCGACAGCAGATAAAAGAGACAGAGGACAAGTTGATGAGTTTATATTAAGGCTACCACTAGACACCCCAAGAATCAAGGGAGAAAAGTAAGCTCTCCTGGACACCCTCAATCTTCTCCTATTTATTACATAAGCCCTTTCACCTACAATCCACTTTTGGGGTCTGCAAGTTCCATCCAGTAACAAAGGGTTTGTTTCCAGGAGAAAACTCAACTCAAAAGGGGAATTTTGCTCCAGGACAGTTTTCAACCCAAAAGGTGTTTTTCATTCATCTTAGCTTATAAACCACAAGCTGTTTCACTAAGGTGGCTATTGCGAAATCTTCAGGCAAGGCACCTTGGATATCACTCCATAGCTCTGCACTTGAAGCCTCTCCGAATTGGATTATCTGGAAGCCAGGCAGGCACACGGTTTGTGTGTTTTACACACAGACTCTAGGTTTGATGGGACTGGAGTTTTCTTTTGTTTTTTAACAAGTCCACACACTATAACTTGGAAAAGAATAAGCCTTAAGGATGGAGTAGGGAGGAAAGCAGAGCAAAGAGACCAATGAATCCTTGTTTACAAAAAATCTGAAGTTTCTGAGGGTGGCACAGTTGAGGGACAAGCTTGGAATCAGACTCAGGTTCAAGGCTTGCCCATGACACATAATGGTTACATGGCCCTAGGAATGGCATTTAACTTCTTAAGCTGTCTTGAGCAAAGAGGAGTTTTCATTTGAAAGTCAGAGAGCCCTTCCTTGAGTCCGATGACCTGTCACCCCCAAAGAGATTTCAGTCCTAAACATAAGAATGTGAAAGAGAGTCTTAACTTGGGAATCTGGCAGTGTCCTTTCTGTCAATGGATACATAAGGATGGATGACCTCAGACAGGCCGAAAATGGATAATGATGCTCAGGCCTAACTTGAATAGCAGTCGGGAGGAGAGTGGGGGGGAACGACCAGAAAACCATAGAAATTACTTTTATATAATCACAGAAATAACAGTAAGGCTAGAATAGCACCTGTTTGCCTCTTGGCCTCAGTTTCCCCAGCTATAAAGGGAGGGAGTTGGACTAGAAATCAGGGATGGGGAACTTGTGGCCTCAAGGGCACATGTGACCTTCTAGGTCCTTGGGGGAGGCCTTTTGACTGAGTCCAAGTTTTATAGAACAAATCCTTTCATTAAGGGGGTTTGTTCTGTGAAGTTTGGGTGTAGTCAAAGAGCTACACTTGAGGACTTAGAGGGCCACATGTGGCCTCAAGCCTCAGATTCCTCAACCCTGGACTAGATGGTCTCAGAAGCCCCTTCCAGATCTAGACCTATGATCTATGACACCATCTGTGTGACCTCCTGGGTCTTAGTTTCTCAACTGTAAAATGAAAGAGTGGGGCTAGCTGACTTCCAGAGCTCCTCCCATTTCCAAATCTACGATCTCATGACATCTGAAGTTCCTTCTGCTCTAGACCAATCGTCTTGAGGCTGAAACTCTCAGCGATGGCCCAGATCTTCTGAGGCCAAGAAGACTGGAAGCCTATAGTCCTACTGTCCGGTCTGACTACAAGGCATAACCAATGGTCAAGTCAGGACAGATGGGGCTGAAGGGTCACAACCAGCCCCATCGGCAAGCACAACATTGCAGAGATCATCATAAGTGGCACCATCTTTGAAAAACAAAGAACTATGCCACGTCCCAAATGTCAACCAAGAGCTAGATGTGGAGGAGGGGATGGCGTAAAGATGGTCGAATGCATTGGTGAGAAAATGACAGCACCATTAAACAACCAGGCGCCTTCCTTCTGCTTTCAGGAACAGATATGTTCCTAAAAGGAGGCTAGGTGACAGTGGACAAAGCACCAGGCCTCAAGTCAGGAAGACCCGAGTTCAAATCTGCCCTCAGACACTTACTAGCTGTGTGACCCTGGGCAAGTCACTTCACCCTGTCTACCTCAGTTTCCTCATCTGTCAAATGAGCTGGAGAAGGAAATAGCAAACCATTCCAATATCTCTGCCAAGTAAACCCCAAATGGGGTCACGGAGAGTCAGACATGACTGAGACGACTAAACAACAATAACAAACATTCCTGAAAAAGGAGACTTTCATTCCTAAATGCAATCCTCTGCTCCCACTAGCACAGTAAGAAGAGAGGAGAATGTAAAGTCTGATGACTCTAGTTCAAATCCTGACTTGGCCATCTACCATCTGGATGACCTTGGACCAGTCACTTCAGCTCTCTGAGCCTCAGTTTCCCCATATGTAAAATGACGGGATTAGTCTTCTAGCCCTAAAGTGAAGATGCTATAATCCTATCATACTCTTCAGATCAGCCCCCTTGAATGCCTGCCTCTTTTCCTGCCCTGTTAAAAGGCCTTCTCTTCTAGCAGTGAGAGAGGCAGAGGGGGGAAGGAAGGGAGAGAGAGACAGAGACAGAGACAGACAGAGACAGAGAGAGACAGAGAGAGAGAGAGACAGAGAGAGAGAGAGAGACAGAGAGAGAGAGAGAGAGAGACAGAGAGAGAGAGAGAGCACAACAGTGCAGGACTGGCTGTTATCAAGTCTGCCTGCCTCAGTCCATTTCAATTCATTCTTCTCATGTCCAGTTTTCTACATCTGCATCTCAAGGCAGCTCAGAGCAATCCCTATCAACGCTAACACCTTGGCCAAGAGATCTTGGTTTGATGAAGGAGAAACAGAAACAACAACTCACTCACTCACACGCCAGTTACTAATCATCTCACATGGCACATGGCACAGCTGGGTAGCCGTCTAGGCAAAGTGAGCTTATTCCAAGTTCCTCTTTCAACAGGTTGAACATAACTAACAGGACCCTGAAATGCCCACGTGTTTTCAATGTTCCTGATTTGTTTCCATGTGAGGGGAAGAAATATTCTGACTGAATCTTGGTAAATTTAATTATTTCACATGAAGTAGGGTGGCTTCCATCAGCACCCCACCTGGAAACAGGCTGCCGAACATCTGTCTAGGTGTCAATTTCCACTGCAGAGGCAAAGAATCTCTGGCTCACAAACTTGTCGGTTAAAAATCAAAAAGATAGAATTAACATCATGAGAGGCAGTGTGGTGTAGTGAGTAGAAAGCCAGCCTTGGGGGCAGTAAGCCTTGGATTCCAGTTCTGCTTCTGATACATGTGAGCTATACATCCTCTCAAAGGCCCTTCTTAGGTTGAACGTTCTGTGTTCTGAGGTCCTTCTAAGGACTTTGTCTCTGTGCTCATGTGCTAAGACCCTTCCTGTTCCCAACACTCTTTGTCGTAAGGTCCCTCCCAGCCTGGACATTTTCTGTTCTAAGATTTCATATGGCTTCAGTATTCCATGTCCTAAGATCTCTTCTGGTTTTAACATTCTGTGTTCTAAGGCCCTTCCAAGATCCTACATTCTATGTTCTGAGGGACACTCAGCTCTTACACTTTGGGTTCTGAAGTCCTTTCCAGCCCTGACATTCTGGGTTCTATAATCCCTCCCACCTCTGACATTCAGTGTTCTAAGATCCTCCCCATTTCCAACACTCTTTGTTCTAAGGTCTTCCAGCTCTGACATTCTGTGTTCTAAGGTCCTTCCTTTCTCCAAATCAATGATCTTATGAGCTATATCCTTTTCCACCTTTTCAGGAGACGAGGGAGCTTTCCACAGTGATGAAATCATACATCCTAGGGGTGGCTAGGTGGCACAGTGAATAGAGCACTGGCCCTGGATTCAGGAGGACCTGAGTTCAAATGTGGCCTCAGACACTTGACACACTTACTAGCTGTGTGACTTTGGGCAAGTCACTTAACCCCAATTGCCCTCCAAAAAGCAAAAAAAAAAAAAAAAAGAAGAAGAAGAAGAAATCATACATCCTACACCCAAAGGAAACCAAAGAAATCCTGTCTAGATGCAGGAAAATGGCTAAGATCAGTGGTTTCAAATTCAAATAAAAATAGGGGTTACTAATCCATGCATAAGGATCCTGGACTTGTTTGACTCAGTTTTAATAGGTGATATTATCCATAGTTTTTATTTTTTTTTTTTTTTTGCCTATTTCCCAATTACATTTTACTCTGGCCTGGAAAGGAGGCAGTAAGGGTCTATGTTGTGGGCCAAATTTGACATCTCTGACTTAGATTCTTTCTAAGCCCCAGGATGCCAAAGTCCCATGGAAAGCAGCCTGGCCTTCAGAACACACATGCCCCATGGGCATCCTTCGTAGAATGTAAAGGCAAAGTTATGATATCTTCATTTATGCTACTGAGACAGAAAAAAGCCAAACTCTATTCCACCAGAGCTCAGATTTAATCCCCAGAACTCTCAGCTTCCTGCCCAGATTGCTAAGTCTTGGTCCATGTCCCAGGTGCTCTCTGCAATCACTCATTCCCCTGCCCAGGGGAACCTCAGACACTCATGACAGTTCCAGCTGGTGGTACAGTCACCTGCCCAGTTCCATGCCTGCCTCATGATTTTTCCCCTTTCTGTTCAGACAGGCCATTAGACTCAAGTTACTGAAAACAATCTCTATCTATATGGAGCCTCCCACGGCAGGCTTTAGCCAAAGGCCACCCAGGGCCATGCACTCAGAAGTCCAAGGTTGGAATCCTAGCTCGGCCACTTACTAAGAATCTTGACGACCTTAAATAAGGTCATTCCACTCTTCTGGCCTCTGTGTTCTCATCTACACAAATAAAGAGACACTCTTTAAGTCCCTTCTGGCTTTCAATCTATAAGCATCAAGGCCCTCCATGGGCATGGCCACCAAATGAATCACATATGGTACTCCTCCCTTTAGGAGCCCATGTTGGCTGGTGATCTCCATGCACACCAACCCTCCAGGCCAGAGGTTCGAATCAATCAGGTTCAACAAGAATTTATTAAGCACCTGCTATATGCAAGAAAGTTCTGAGTTTACAAAGAAAAAGATGAAATAATCGGTGCCCCCAAAGAGTTTCTATTTAGGGGTGGTGGGATATATCAATCAATAAGTAAAAATCAATCAATAAACATTTATTCATTCAACAAGCACTTTTTAAAACACCTACTATGTGCGAGGAACTGGAGGTATAGAAACAGAAAAGAAAGGACCCTTGTGGCACAATGGATAAAGCGCTGGACTTGGACTTAGGAAAACCTGACTCAGACACTGACTAGTGGCAGATCACTGAACTTCTCTGAAACTCAAATTCCTCCTCAATAAAATCAGGGGTTTGGGCTCAGCAGCCTCTAAGGTCCCTCTGAGCTTAAATCAGTGATCCAAGGATCTTACGCGTTCCAAAAGCTCATATTCCATTGAGGAATAGCGTTACTCCCATTACGTTGCTCGCCAGAGGGCAGGAACTGTCTTTCTTTAAATTAATGGTATCTCCAGTGCTCAGCACACAGCCTGGCACACAGTAGGACCTTGATAAATGTTGATTGGATAGGACTGGAAAATGGAAAGTAGACACACAAAGAGACACCAAATACTGTATATAGAATATATATCTCTTATATATACATATATACACACACACTTTACATAGAAAGTAACACGAGGAAGGGAAGTCCAGGGGGAAGGGGAGGATTAGAAAAGGTCCCAAAGAAGAGGATAATATGGCATTTGAGCTGAGCTTGGGGCAGGGGGAGGGGAGAAGCATTCAGCAAATGCTATGTGACAAGCACTGTGCTAAGTGCTGAGATACAAAGAGAAAAACACAGCAGTCCTGCCCTCAAAGAGCAGACATTCTATATGTGGTTACATAAAAATATATCCAGAATGTATACTTGATAGAAATGAGAGATACAGAGAGGTAGAAAGATGATAGATTGATCATTGATAAGTTATAGATAAGTAATTGATAGATGATGGATAAGTAGTAAATGGAAAGAGAGGGGGAGGAAGGGGGAAGAAGAGGGAGGAAAGGGGAGAGATGGACACAGAGAGCAATGGATAGATGGATGGATGGATGGATGGATGGATGGATGGATGGATGGATGGATGGATAAACAGATAGGTAGATAAGTAGGTAGGTAGATGGATGGATGGATGGATGGATGGATGGATAGATAGATAGATAGATAGATAGATAGATAGATAGATAGATGATAGACAGATGGGTGGGTAGGTAGGTGGGTGGGTGGGTGAATGAAGAGAGAGAGAGAGAGAGAGAGAGAGATGCTAAATAGGTAGGTAGATGATAGATAGGTAGGTAGGCAGATATATAGATGGATGGATGGATGGATAGATAGATAGATAGATAGATAGATAGATAGATAATTAGGAATTGTAAGAAGGAGCAGTGAAGAGGGAAAACATTCAAGGCATGGGGGATAGGCCCAGTAAAGGCACAGACATGGAAGGTGGAATGTCATATGGAAGCAATAGCAAGAAGACCAGTCTGGCCAGACCATGGAGCGCCTGAAGGAGCAGACATGATAGATAATGGACTCAGACACAAAGTAAATAGAAAGTAATTTCCAGGGAGGGTGGAAATCACTGAGTTGGGGGTGGGGTACAGAGGCTTTGAGAAGCACCTCCTTCAGGTAGTAGCACCAAGCTGAGCCTTGAAGGAACTTAAAGGTTCTTCGAGGCTGAGGCAAGGAGGAAGAGCATCCCAGGCCTGAGGAACAAACCAGAGGGGTCACACAAGTCCTTGCTAAATGTCAGCCTGTGGCTGCTGGCTCCAGGTCCCCTCCCTAGTAGAATTTGTGCAAAACTATGAGTCAGCTACACCATAAGTAATAATTTGGGGGCTCACACTAAGATCTCTGAGCAAGAAGCCATTGACAGGATTCTCCTCCAAATTTACCCCCCCCCCCTTTTTTTAATTATGTAATTTCTCCCCATCCCCATCCTAGCCTTTGGAGGGCTCCCGGCAACTCCCGTCCCAAGCTTTTAAAATGATCATTTCCTGCTGCAGACCAGCATTTATCTCTTTGGGTGGCATGAATTATAGCGCTCTTATTTTTATTCCAGTATTTATTTAAAAATAATGTAAGAGAGAGGCCTGATGCCAGGAGTACTTTAATCCGCCTGAGCTCTGTAAACAACTCAGCTCCAGTGGGACCTGTGCTGCCTGCTTCCAACAGAACAAGGGGGACGAGAGGGCCTTGGTAACTATAGGCCATCTGCCACATAGGCCTCACCGAAGCCTGCTACTTTAGAGACAAGGGGGGGTTAAAACGTAGAACGTTAGATTTGGGAGGGTCCTTAGAACACAGAATGCCAGAGCTGGGAAGGTCCTTAGAACATAGCATGTGAAAGCTAGAATGGAATCTAAATCTTAGACTGTTGGATCCAGAAAAGACTTAAAAACACAACATGCTGAAGCTCTACAACATCTTAGAACACAGAGCATCAGAGCTGGGAGGGACCTTAGAACATAGCATGCCAAAGCTGAGTTGCCTACTCCAGTCTCTCCCTTTTAGAAATAAGGAAATTGAGACCCAACAAGGATGAGTAATTAATTATCTCATGGTCACACAGGTATTAAACACAAAGCATGAATTTGAACCCAGGTCTTTTGGCTCAAAATACGGCATTCTTTCCATTAAACCCACTGTTCTCAACCTGTGGGTTATGTTCAATTTAAATACATCCTGCATGTCAGATATTTACATTATGATTCATAACAGTAGCAAAATTACAGTTATGAAGTAGCAACGAAAATAATTTTATGGTTGGGGGTCACCACAACATGAGGAACTGTATTAAAGGGTCGTGGCATTAGGAAGGTTGAGAACCGCTGCATTAAACCAAACTGCTTCTAGTCCCAAGGTCCTAGATCTTTTCTATATGTCCTCTCCAAGGCAGGAAGGAGGTAGGCACTGGAGGGAGAGCACAGAATTGGGTTTTTCTGGTTTGGTTTGGTTTTTTAATGGAATAGGGGAAATTCTCTGAACTGAAGCCTGTGAATCCCATCCCAGACCTCAGCTCTCCAGATTAAATGGTACAGAGAGCAGCTGGACAGGGAGCAGGAAAGCTGGAGGCTTGGTCTCAGCATCGATGTGCAGTACAGATGTTTGAGATTTTCTTTACCACGCTATAAAAATGTATATGCTGCAATTAGGCCCATTATCAGGATATAAACATAGATTACGCTTTATGGGATGAATGAAAGGACAGTGCAAATCGCACCCACATTTCATCTGGCTCAGAGAGCCACGCCAGGCCTTGGGTCACTAGACTAAATAAGCTGTGTTGGGAGTACAGTGTGGCTGAAGCTGAGAGCCCTGGGTTCTAGGTCTGCCTGTGCCACTATCTCTGTGACTCTGGGCAAGTCTGTCCTCACCCCGGACATCATTTTCCTGCTCTGTAAAATGGGT
This sequence comes from Pseudochirops corinnae, assembly GCA_028646515.1. Lineage (NCBI taxonomy): Eukaryota > Metazoa > Chordata > Mammalia > Diprotodontia > Pseudocheiridae > Pseudochirops > Pseudochirops corinnae. Next base: position 21,872,833 of record CM053586.1, read on the forward strand.
GAGGGGGACGGTGGGCAAGGGGATCCTGCCTCTGACATTTTCTTTGCAACATTTTCTCTTTTGTAACATTTACAATTTCCCTCTTCCGAAGCACGTTTGAATCCTTTTCTTTACCAGGATGAAACGCCTTTAATTAAAGTCCTAATGGAACCTGCTACATCTAGTAACGAGCCTTCAGCCCCACTCAGTTCACTCAGTTCAGTTAAATTAACCTGGAATTGGTGACAGGTTAACAGGTTTAAAGAAAGGCAACATGTCCTGATGAACAAAGAGCTGGACAAGGAATCAGGAAAGTCTGGGCTCCAACCCCACCTCTGACACCGACTAGATATGTAACGTTAGGCACCTCCCTTCATCTCTGAGTTTTGGTTTTCTCATCTCTAAAATGGGACTGATAGTAATGCCTCAGAGGGTTATCTGGAAGCCCCAGTGAAATGTTGCATGTAAAGTGTTCTGCAAACCTTAAAAGCACTCCAAATTCAGAGAGACAAGCAATGGAGAAAACATAGACCCCAGTCTTTTCTCTACCATATACTGTCTGTGTGACCCTCAGCAAACTTTAGCCTCACAGATTTTAGAGCAATTCAATCCTCTCATTTTACAGATGAGGAAACTGAGAATCACAGAGGTTAAGTGAGCCTCTTTCCCAAGGTCATTTAGCTAATAAGTGGCACAGAGGCTCAGCTTCCTACTCCAATTCCACATACTCTCCAATGCCTTTCAAGTCACAGCCTTTCAGCACCCTTGGACAATCATCTAGGTCTACAGAAAACAGAAGAGCTTCAGATGAGAATCAGAGGAGGAAGTTTCCACACTGAGAGCTCTCCACACCACTGTAATCACAGGACGTGACCAATAAACCAATAGATGACAGACAGACGGATGGATGAAGAGATGGGTGAAGAAATAATAGCCATTTTTCATAGGTTCCCAAGATCATTGATCTAAAAGAAACCATGTCATCCAACCCCTGCATTTTACAGAAAAGGAAACTGAAATCCACAGAGATTGAGATCATATATCCAGAGATGGATGGGACCCCAGAAGCCATCCAGTCCAACCCCTGCATTTTACAGATGAGGAAACAGGCCCAAGGGAACTAGGATCTTGGGAGCACAGAGCCAGACAGGATCTCAGCAGCTGCCTAGTTCAATGCCCTCATTTATAGATAAAGGACAAGGGACCCAAGGGGACAACATGATTCACCCAAGGGATCTGACCCCAGGTCCTCTGACTCCAAAGTCACTGGAGGCACTACTGTCGTTGCAGCAAAAGCAGGCCAACCCACAGTCCCTGCACTGAAGAAACAAACCAAGCTCTACTTTCCCAAACTTCCCCAAACCTATGGATGGTGCCAACAGAGACTCCATTTAGCTGGTTTTACTTCCCTGTTTACTTCAAATCATCTCTGGGGCATATCATCACAGCTGAACTGGCTGCCTTGCACTCACTCACAAGCCCTGGAATTTCACCCTGGGGGAGGGGGTGGAAGGTGGAAGAGTAGAATATGGGAAGGGGAGGCACAAAGTTCCCTATAATCTCAACTAAATGTTTTGGAGCCACGCTGCATACCAGAGCAAAAATTTTTCAATGTGTGTTTGCAGAGATGGTCCTTTAATGAAAATTTAATTATTCTGTGGGTTGGACGTATACATTAAGTTTGCAGGGAACCTCCTGAATATCAAATAGGCGCCATTCTTTCTCCTGACTTTGTGATGTTTTCATATTCCCCAGCAATTACAGTCCAGGAAAAAGAAAGACTGACTTGATCACAAAGCTACAAAAAAGCAGCTTCTTCAAGCCTCGGTTCTTTGGTTCTGTTGTGTCATGGACTCATTGGGCCATCAATCTGCTGGAGCCTTGGACACCTTCTCAGAAATATGGTTCTAACTGTATACAACAAAATACATAGGATTACAAAGGAAACCAATTATATTGAAATAATGATGTAATTTTTTCCCCACCCAAGTTCATAGATGTTCTGAAATCCAGCCATGGATTCCAGGCTAAGAAGCCTTCTGTTAGAGAATGATTTGGAGGTGAGACTATTTCAGAATTCAGTAGCACTTGGGTCAAAACAAACACTTGAACCTACTTATTTCGTGGCCTGTCTTCCTTACTCTAAACTGGTTATTAACATCCTAATTTCTGGCAATAAAGTGGTTCCAGAGGCCATCCTGGATTTTCACTTTCATTCCTCAGTAACAGGTATAGGAATATCAGGTACAGGAATATCGATGTGAAGTAAGAGTTAGACCTGGAAACCCATCAGATCATAGGTTTCTAGTACTAGAAGTGAGTTTAGAGGTCTTTGAGTACGATTCTCTCAATTTACAAATGAAACAACTGAGACTCATTAAGAATAAGTGACTTGCCCAGAATCACCTTGTAAGTAAGTGCACCAGCCTTTCCTGATGTTAATCCTAGCTATCTAGCCACCCCATCTCATGGCTGCCTCTATGTTTCTCAAGAACAAACCTAAGCCTAGAGGATGCAAGTGACTTGCCCAAAATTCCATCCCATCAGGAATTGTTCACAAGTGGTCTTAACCTAGGGTCTATGAACTAATTTTTTTAAAGTATTGAATCATTGTATTTTGACATAATTTGTTTCTTTTGTAATTCTGTGTATTTGATTTTATGCATGTAGAAACATGATCCTGAGAAGGGGTCCCTGGCTTCAGGAGGGTGTCAAACGGGGCTGTCAAAGGGGGCCATGACACACAAAAAGATGATGAGCCTCTCAACAAACCAAGGTTCCTCCAGCTGTGTGACCTTGAGAGAAAGTGTACTCTTTACTATTAGTACTTTTTCCTTCCTATTTCTCACCTTCACTTCTAATAGGGAGAAATCAATTCATTTTATTGAAGTAAGGTAGTGTCAATGCCACATAGGAAGGTGTTTCAAAGGTTCCAAGCTTCCTGGGGCATGAGATAGCACGGACCCCAGCCACAACTGCTCAGCCAAGGACAAATGGGCTTCCCTTGTCACTCAGGACTGCTTGGAATTTTACTGATGTGAGAATACCCAACACCAGTACGTGGTCCTAACTAGACACCTTAAGTAGGAGGCATACCTCACCTGGGCAAGCCCAGCATGAATCCAGAAGAGTGATGGCCATCTTCATTTAGATCATCCTTTAATTATGACCATGTTCAGGAAAGCTCTCACATCGGGGATTTCAAGGGATTTTCCAAATGTTCTGTGGGGGCTTTTCCAGGGAAGGCAGTTTTCTCATCAGAGCAGAGGGGCAAGGCTCCGGCCATTGGATCAGCAACCAGGAGCTAGTGCCAGAGGGGTTTCATGTAAATAGCTAAGTTGGAAGAAAAAGCTCTTAGCACTGACAGAAATGAACAGATCAGTTCTGCCAGCCAGCATCCCTCAGAAGGCCTGAGTCTAGAGTCAGTCATAAAGATGCCTCCCAGTCCATGGCCAAGGGGAGGAAAGATGGAGAAAAGGGAGGAAGAAACCCCAAAAGAGATCTCCTAACATTCTCACCAGCTCTGGGGTCACTCTTACTCAAGGTTTCAGAGATAGAAGGAGCCTGAGAGCGCACACACACACACACACACACACACACACACACACACACACACACACCACCGTGCACCAATTTTACAGATAAGAAAACTGAGTCCCAGTCAAGGTTATATTGATAAACACACAGACTGGAAGACAGCCAAATAAATAGAGACGAGAAAGAGCACAGGACATAGAGAGATAAAGAGAGACAAAGAGAAATAGAGACAGCAACATGGAGAGACAGAGAGGGAGGGAGGGGAGAGAGAGTGGAAACAAAGAGAAGGGAAGGAAGGAGACAGAGAAAGACAGAGAGAGACACGGAGACAGAGAGAGGAGGAGGGGGAAAAGAAAGAAAGAGAAAGAGGGAGAGAGACAGAGACAGGGAGAGACAGAGAGAGAGAGCATATAGTAAGCCCTTACTGTATGTCAGACACTATGCTAAGACAGTAATAGAATCAGGAATTAAACTCAAATCCCCTGACCCCGATTCAAGTGTTCTTTCTACACAGAAGTGGGAAGAGCTCTGGCCTGAGGATAAGGAAATCTGGATTCTAGGCCCATCTCTACCACAAACTGGCTTTGTGACGTCCGAGAAGCTTCTTCCCCTCCCTGGGTCTCTATTTCCTTGTCTGGAAAAGGAAGAGGTTGAATTTGATGATCTTGGGTCTCTGCCGCTGACAATCCTAGATAGTGAATTTGGAGCCAGAAGGAATCTCAGGCACCATCCAGTCCACTTCCTTCATTTGACAGATGAGGAAACTGTAGCACACAGAGGGTAAATGACTTGCCCAAAGTCACACAAAACCAGGGCTGAGATCTGAATAAATATTTTCTGGCTTCAAATCCAGCCCTCTTTACACAATACTCTACTGCCTATGAGAGGTTTCAAAAATCATTTAAGCTTGTGGTTTCCAATGAGTCTGTCATAGGAATAGGGCGGGGAAGAGATCAGTCTTTGGAGTATGCCAATGAACCTACAATCACCAACAGGGTTTCACCGCTAAGAAGAAAGAGCACATCTCCTCCGCCCCAAGTCCACCAGCTTCATCAGACAAGTTGCCAGATCTGAGACCTTGTGAATACTTAAGCCCTATTCATAAAGCCCTTCCCCCAGGAGACAAAGGTGCCTGTCTTCAAAGGGAGGGCACCTATGCCTTGTCATTCTCCCCACTTCCCCAATTCCAGTGGGAAGGCCACTGCGTCTGACTCCATCAAGTCTCGTCCGGCATTCCCTTCACACAACCAGCTGACCTAGATTATATCCCTTCCCCAGTCGCACACATGATAAAGAAGGCTGCTGTTCTCATTGCGTCCTCAAAGGAGGTCTTAAGGATGGCAATTATTACTTCCATAGTTCAGACAAAGGTAACATTTTGGTAAGAGTTCTGCACTGAATGGATCCAACTCTCCTGCAGCAAAACAACCCATAGCCTGATTTTCCAGAGAAACTTTTCTCCCTTCTTTTTATTCCTCACTCTTATTTGGCTGTGGTCAACAAACATGCCCAGTCATTTCCAGCCTCTCCCAGATCTACCCACTACCCCTCCCTCAGGCAGCAGTGACCATGAAAATCCCACTTCTCTGTAGTGTCCTCAGGAAAGGTGACAGTACCATCAGGACTAGAGCAGCTGGCAAGTCATCTAAAGACAACAGGCTGACCAAGTGCACTCTGAAGACACCCACCAGATTCCTGCCATCACTTAAACTGTACTGCCTAAGGACCGGGGAACAGTAAGAGAAGCTCTCAGGAACGTGAGGATCCCCTGGAATGTTGCTGCTGAAGGCTTCACTCAATCCAAGACAAAAACAATTTTAAGCCAACAAAAAAGTCACACCACCCAACTTTGCCCTGGCTCTCCTTTCCACTCCATCCTCCCCCGCTCCCCAAAAAACAGCCCCAGAAAGTCAGAATGCTTAGGCAGGGGTTTCTCAACTTACTCTACATGTCTTTTGCGTAAGAAAATTCCATACTAACTGACCTAAACCTTTTACATAGCTCCAAATGCTTGGATTGAAAAATAATATTTCATCTACTAAACTGAATGTTGGCAAGAAACAAGGCAGGTCACGGAAACCCTAATTATAGATGAGTGTGTTTACATTTGCACACACATAGGATAAGCCCCCTGGCCATGCCAGTACATACAAACCCACCTGAGCTATACATTCATACCCACTAACATTGGTGGGATGCATATTTCCATCCTGGGTAGCCCATTGGCACCCCACTCTGGTCATAATCTGGGCTTGGATTTTCTTACTCCCAACAGGACTCAATGGACATGGGCCCAACACACCACCTCCTTCCCCCAAAAACTGAAGAATTCCACTATACCACACTGACTTTGAGAGAAATGAGGGTTCATTTAATCAGGCGATTTCTAATGAGCTCTTAGGTATCCAGCTGTGACTTCACCTGACTCACAGCACCCACCTTTCCTGACCTGACCCAGGCTGAAAACAGTCCCTAGGACTTAGAGGTCCCCCCAGGTTGCTTTTTTCCGGGGGGGGGGGGTGGCATTGTACACGTGGACCTATTGGAAAAAATAAATATGGGAAGCTAGCTACTCCTATGGGTGAGGGATGCTTCCCTGTTGCATTGATCCAACCAAGAAAGAATGATGGGGAAATGGGGGTGGAAGGGTCAGCTGCCCTCTAGAGCTGTATGGATTCTGTGCCATCATCTGTGAGCTCTCAACGTCCTAGTCTGTTTCACTCTCTGCAACCAAGCCCTGCAGAGGACAGGCAAAGACCTACATGCTTGTTGTCTCTCAGGGCCCTTGGACACCTGGGAAGGGAAGTTCATTCCTGGGGGAAGCTGTGGTCTAGGGTGAGCTGGGCATGACAAAGTGCTGCTGCCCACCCTATGCCCATTCCAAATCTGCTCCAGAGGTGAATGTCTTTTGCTTTCCCCAGATTCAGGTCTCCCTGTAGTCAATGAAGAGCTGTCCCAGTTCGCAACCTGAGTAGTCACTCTCTGGGGCTCCGAGGGCCTCCCCCTTATTCCCGGGCTCTGCCTCGCTTGTAGCCGGGGTGGCATAAGCCACTGTCTTCCCCAGGATGGGAAGAGAGAGCTAGGAAGGGCACTCAGCCCAACCGGTGGTTGAAGGGAACCCTCCCTCCTTCTTTCCCCATCTCCAACCCGTCTTATCTGCCCTCAACCCTTCTCCCAAGATACCTGTTTGCCTCTGCCGCTGCTCTCCCTCTTGGGCTGGGTCTGTACGGATCCCTTCCCAACCTAACCCAGCTTCCAGCTGCCCGCCCCCGGCGCCAGGGAGCGCAGCCCAGCGGCAGACGGCCGAAGCCGGAGCTGTGAGCAAACAGGCAAAGGGAGCGGAGCCCGGGGTGCTGCTCGTTGAGGACGGACGGACCGACCGACAGACGGACTGAGGGTCCGACGACCCCGCAGCTCCGGAGCCGAGAGCGCGCCCTTACACGGAAGATGGAAAGGGATGTGACCAACAGCAATGACACCCCCCCTCCGCAGGGTCCCCAGCCCTGGTGCCAAGGCACCGGGAGGGGGCAGGGGTACAAGAGATAGCTCCAGATACCCTCCTTCCCCAGCCCCTAACCCTGCCTCAGTCCCAGAATCACTGATGCCAACAGGTCCCCAGCGGCTCGAGAGCACGCCCCGCAAGGCCCCCGCGAGTACCAGCCCCGCAGCCTGGGCAGCAGAAGGGGCAGGGGGCACAGGTCGAAGCAAGGGACAGGATCAGGAGCCGGTGACAGCCCCTTGAGTAAGGGACGGAGGGGAGGGGAGAGGCAGGAGGGAACGCGGGGGTGGGAGGCGGCACTCACCTCTCGCCCGCCCGGGGCCGCCGCCGCTGCCCCGCTGGCTCCCGGGCTTCGTCAGTCCGTCGGTCGGTCGGTCTGTCGGTCCGTCCAGAGGCGCCTCCGCTCGCTCGCTCGCTCGCAGCCAAGCGCGGAGGCCGGCGGGGGAGGGGACGCCAGGGGAGGCGGCGGCGATGAATGGAGGTGCCGAGCCGGCACACGAGCGCGCACGCACACACACACACTCACTCACACATACACACACTCACATTCACACTCACACCTCCCGCAGCCAGCCCGCAGCCGCGTCCTTGCGTTCTCATCCCGCCCCCCCCCCTTACGCGGCTCTGCCAGGCACCCTCTTGGTCCCTTCCAAAATAAATACAATTTTGTGTGTGTGTGTGTGTGTGTGTGTGTGTGTGTGTGTGTGTGTGTGCCTCCTTTCCTCCCTCCCTTCTCTCTCCTCTCTAAACCTCACCCCCCTTTCAGCCTGGCAGACAAACCAGGCGCCTTGTTCTCCCCAGCCTTCCCCGTGTATGTCTATCTGTCTGTCTGTGAATCTGGCTGACCCCCCTCCCCCCACCCCGACACCTCCCACCCCTTCCCGGGCCCTCCCCGCTCCGCTCTCTCTGGCTCTCTCCTTCTCTCCGTCTCTCCCTCTCTCACTCTCTCTGGCTCTCCTTCTCGCTCTCTCCCTCTCCCGAGCCGAGCTGAGCCGAAGTGGCAGGCAGCACGATCTCAGTCCATGTGCGCGGCTCGCGGCCTCCCCTCCGCGCCCCCCTCGCCCCCAGTGCCGGTGGCCCCGCCGGACTTGAGCGCCCCGCAAACTCTGTGCAGCGCCCGCCCCCTCCCCGGCGGTACCCCGCGGCCCCAGGGGAAGAGTCACTCCATCCCACCCTCCCCCTCGGCCCAGGTCAGTGGCTGGGGTTCATGTTCCCCTCCTCCGCCCGGGCGCCGGCTTTTCTTGGGGTGCCCACCCCACCCCTTTCCTCTAATGGCTCCCACGGTTTCCAGGCAGCTCAACGCAACCTGTGCGCACATACAGACCCGGGCAGACACGCGCCCGTGCACACACACACACACACACACGCATACACACACGAGGAGCGGGAGCTTGGCAGACGGTTCTCCTCCCTTCCCTACCCAGAGAAGCTGCCCACGTTAACTCCTGCAAACTGCTGTTCCTTCGCATTGGACACCTTACACGAGAGCCCTGGGCTGTAACTCCTTCATCCCCGGACCCCTTCTCCCTTTGGCTGCCAAATACACACATGTACACAAACGCAGAGGGGAGGAGGGAAGAGGTGGAGAGGAGGATCTTGTCTACCCAACTCTGGCACCACCAAGAGGGAGTCCTATCTATGCCTTATCTTCTCCAAACCTCCCCTCTTCTTGGTAGTTCTGTGGCCTGATGCCCTCCCATCTTCTGCACCTTCTCTCCCACAGGGACCCTAATGAAGAATGGATTGGGGCAAGCATCACTTTCATGAGATGCCCGTGTCCAATCAGGTCACCAACCTGATCGGAAATCTCCAAAAGCTCTCCAGCAGCCCCTGTATATGCCGGACTCCACTCCTAAGAAGCAGTCTCCTAATACCTACTTGTAGGACAGCCCAGTATGCTGCCGCCAGCGTGGAAAGTTATCTCTAGTGTCCCACACCAGTGGCTTTCCCACCTGCTCCCAGAAGCCATAGAGGAAACAGTACATCCAGATTTGGAGTTGGTTTGGGTTTTTAATTTTTATTTGTCTGGTTTTTGTCGAAAATTATCCCCACCTAGGGATTGTGCCAATACCAAGACTCAGATGGGGTCTTTGAGACAGAGCTATGTACTAACTGATTCCCCCTTCTCTCCACTCCCTTACTATAGGAGAGATTTTGGACAAGGAGTCACTCGACTCCTCGGGCCTTCAGTTTCCTGCTTTATAAAAATGAGGGAGTTGAAGGACAGGCCCTCTCAGATCCCTTCCAGCTTCCTATTCATCGAGTTGCAAAATTGAGGGGAGAAGGATCATCTCAAAATGTGAAAGCCTCCTTTCTGGGATATCCACCACTCTCCTTTTCCTGAAGTCACTTCCTGTACCTCCTCTCTCAGCCCCAGACTCAGATGCCTCTAGTCCCTGGAATAAAAATAAAACGATCCACATCCCTCACCAACTAGGCACAGAACTGTGAAGTTTGCCCAGATACTTCAGTGGAGCCAGATCTGCAAATCGCCTGTCCTCTGGATGGCAGCAGCTGAAAGACGGAGCTACTAGCTAAGTGTTTGCTAAATGGTGGCTGGAACAGTGAGCTGAAGCGAATCTGAGCATCTTTTCCCTGACTTGTACTGGTATTTAGTCCAAAACATATTGGTTCCATAAAGTGAAAGAAAGTATGCCTTCTCCCCCAGTAGCTTGGGAGTTCATCAACAATGGGGACTATGTGTGATCCCCTCTTCTTAGTATGGTGACCTGCACACAGTACATAGATAGAAAGAAATAACTCTAAATGCTCATAGCTACTCCTCCTGATCATAGACTCTTGGGATTATAGATTTAGAGCTAAAATGGCCTTTAGAGGCCAATCTGCTCCATTCCTTTATTTCACAGATTAGGAATCTGAGGGCTGGAAAGATTGAATGATTTGTCCCAAGATTACATAGCAACAAGGTAGAATTTGAACCCAGACTGTCTGTTTCCAAATCCAGTGCTCTTTCCAATATCAATTTCATTTCAAAAAAGAAAAGAACAACAGAAGTCATCTGGAATGACAATATCCCTCACAGATTCATAATAATATTACTAATAATAATTCGTATTAATTCAACTTTGTGTAGTACTACCTATTGAACTAATCCAATCCACATCTGAATGGCTCTAATCTTTCAGAATTTTTTCCTTGAAAAGAGCTCAAATCTGTCTATACAACATTCCCTCGAAGCTCCTAGTATTGTCCTCTGGGGCCAAGAAGAACAAAGATAGTCCCCTCCCCCTTCCACCTAACAGCCTTCAAATACCTGAATATAATTGGCATGATCCCTGATCAATCTCCTCTACAAGCTTACCTTTTATGGTTCTAGTTCTAGCTTCACTTCTAGTATAATATCATACAAGCTTCTGGTTCTTGCAACCTGGGTTCAATTTCTAGCGAATATGTTGCATTTTGTGAGAAGCATTGGAGGATGCTGGCTAGGTCACTGGAGTTGGAGCCCAAAGACCTGTGCTCAAATACCACCCCAGCCACTTACTACCTGTGTGATGCTACACAAAGTACTTAACTTGGGGGCAGGTGGTCGGTGTTGTAGCTCTACAATATTATATGATCTTAACTCCAGTTTCTCATTTCTCCAATATTCACATGACATGATGTCCTGATCCCCTCACCTCTCTAGTCACCCTACTCTGTACTTGGTCCAACATGGGATACAGTTAAAGACTCAAACTAGATTTGTGATTTTATTGGTCCAGGGAGCTCTCAGGTGAGGAAACTCCCTCTTCTGATGCAGGTCAGCACCTTCCCAGAAACTTGTAGAGTTAGAGACTCTCCTAGAACATGAAGAGGTTCAGTGACTTGCCCAGGGTGAAATAGCATATGTCAGAGGTAGGACGTCCTAGCTTTAAACCAGCCAGCTATGTCATGCCATGTTATCACCAGAAGTCGTTTGATAAGAGCAGAGGACGGTAGACCTGTCTCTTCCTTTATTCTTGATGCTTCTTTTCAATTCAGCTAGATTGTCAATAGTAGCAATGTTGTTGGCATTTTCAATAATAATGGAAATCATAGGTCATCCGACTTATGACACCTCATTGAAGGATGACCTCCCAAAAAATCTCCAAGAGTATTGGCCCAAAATGCTAACGATCTAACTGAAGGGTTTTGAACACATTGTGGGTACCTCTCTCCCTTTCACTGCTGCTCTCTGCATACATTTGTTTGACAAGAAGGAGAGAAGGGAAGAGGATACCACACATGGGAGATGTCTTGTTAGAAGAGACATTTTAAGGCTCTGTTTACCTCTCAAGCTGATTTTTTAAAAAAAATCTATTAATAATAAGTGCAGAGTAATCTGGTTTTGTGCATTTTTTTATCTGTCGTATGATTGTGAGATTTGATTTGCTTTTAGAATATGTTTAGTCAAAATCTGCCCGTTCTCTTCTTGTATTTTTGCCAAGTGTATGTGTAGAGATATGGATGGAGAACTAGCCTCAAAGGAATACTTGGATGCAAGTCTGCCTCTGAAGTTTCTGCCACATACTGACCAAGCTACTCAGCCTCTCAGTGGAAGGAAACCTTTCTAAAATTATGAATTGCAGAGACTGACCTGCATCAGTAGAGGGAGTATCTTTACCTGCTAGATTCCTATCCCGATGAACTCACAGGTCTAACACTTATCTTATAGATATTACTATATTAATATTATTATGTTGATATTATATTACTATATTGATTGGTAAATAGATAGATAGATGTATACTATTCTTACAAGTCCAATAGTTACTGATTACTCTTCTATTGTTTCTTTAATAATAATCCCATCGGCGATTTGTTCCATTCTTTTGATATGTTCTCTCCTTTGAGTTACCTTGAAAATTGATCCTTCAGTATTTGTGGAACCTGTATTTGATTGCATGCCACCATGGGAGGGGGGAGAGGGGAAGAGAGTGAGGGGGGAAAAATTTGAAACTCAAGGGATTGTGGAACTGAACGTTGTAAACTAAAAGTAAACAAATAATTTTTTTTAAATTGATCCTTCTATGACTTCAAAATGATGTAACCTTTAACATAAATTTCTTCTATGTAGTACATATAGTCAAATACAACAGATCTTGACCCCTTCATCTTCTTAAATGCCATTTTCATTTCCTCAGTTAATACCAAAAACTGAAGTATAAAAAGCCCAAATGGGATTATTCCCCTATAATGAATAATGACAACAAATTACTGTAAAAACACTGGCAAATCTCTTCTATTATTTATCAATGTGATGTCTTCATTCCAGTTCCATCATTAATTGTTCTTGGAATTATCCAATTTAATTAGGTCTCATGCCAAGCTTTCTTCTGCAGGTCTGTTTTTATCTTCTACTGCCTTCTACTATTTTGTGAAGTAGTACTGCTCAGAATCTACCAGAATACTCCTCCATATTTTGTTATCTTTGATTACCAGGTCTCTCTGCCTGATGAGGAAATAAATGTCTCATGGTTGTATTACTTTTCTGGGCTTTTTTTTTTTTTTTTTTGCCTACTCATTGTGGTACCTGATTAATATTATAATCAATATCATTACTTTTATCCATTTCCCATTTTCAGAGTCAACTGTTCGAATAGATGAGGTTGGAGATGTTGTAATTATAGTCTAAATGCTGAATCTTCTCATATTCCCATTTCTTCTATTTTCGTGTTGATTTTTATCTTTGTTTTAACCAACAGATGATTAAATTGAACACAGCCATGTGATTCTGAAATGACTTCCTTATCAGTAAGTAGTCATTTCCTGTCTGTTAAGATATAGTCAATTTCATTTCCTATATTACTGCTCAGCCCTTCATCTTCAGCACCTTCTGATTCTCTCACTGTGTAAACTTGGACAAGTCATTTAATATTTTTGGAGGTCATGTCAGGTACCTCTGTAAAATGAAGAAACTGAATAGCAGCAGGGGTAAAATGATGAATAGCATGTTAAAATGAGTTAGGGAGCTGTGGGTTCAAATCTTGCCTCTGACACTTACTAGCTAGCTGACCATGGGCAAACACCCTAACTTTTCTGAGCCTTAGTTTCCCTATCCATAAAACAGGTGTAATAATTCCTGGAGTATCTGACTCACAGAGATGAGATGAGGCTCAAAGGAGCTACAGTATGGAAGCACTTTGCAAACACTTTCCAGTTATCAGTAATTATAAAGTACCATAAAAGTTCTCCTCATCTCTAAATATTCAACAGCTAGGTGGCCTCAATATGTTGGACTTGGAGTCAGGAAGTCCTCAGTCTGAATTCTGCCTCAGACGTGGGTGTGGGTGATCCTGGACAAGTGACTTAACTGCTTGTAGTCTCAGTCAGTATTTCAGCCCCATTTTATTCTCAGTAAAATGGGGGGGTGTAATAATAGCATCTTTTTCACAGGGTTATTGTGAGGATCACATAAGAAAAATTTTGCAACATGTTTTGCAAACTTTAAATCACTATATAAATGCTAGCTAATAATAATAATAAATCCCATGGCATATGGGAATGTGGGTTCTTTGCAAGAGTTTGTCCTCTTTTGTTTCTCTCTTGTTTCAGAATACATTTTTCAACATATATTTTTTTGCTGTGCCCACTTTGCATTGAAGTCACTCATTGTCAAGCAAGGCATGTGTTGACTGAGTCTAGAGGACCTCACTGAGTTCTTTGCAGGATGGCTTTCATCCTTCATCCTCTGCAACAGATGTGGGCACACTGACCTTTGTGGTCATCTATTTGCTTATGCTCAATATGAACACTGAAGTTGGGGGTAGCTAAGTACCCCCGTGGAATGATGTTTCTTGGGGCTCTTACATGATGAAACCAAGCACATCAGTCTCTTTATTCACTTCTCCCACTAGCAGCAACTTCTTTAGGTCTTCCAGTTCTGCTCATGGTGATGCCATCAGTGTGATGCAATTCACTTCCTCTACTACTCTATCTTCTCATTGGTCATTGACTTAACCTTTAGAGTACCAGTAAACACTAATGTTTTCAGCTGGTTTGAAATTTATTTGACTCTTAGATAGAGGGCATTACCAAATGCAAAATCAATAATTTTGATTACATTAAATTGAAACGTTTTTGTACAAACAAAGTCAATGTAACCAAGATTAGGAGGGAAGTAGAAAACTGGGAAATAATTTTTACAACCAGTGTCTCTGACAAAGGCCTCATTTCTAAAACATGCAGAGAACTGAGTCAAATTCATAAGAATACAAGTCATTACCCAATTGATAAATGGTCAAAGGATATGAACAGGCAGTTTTCAGATATCTATAAGCATATGAAAAAATGCTCTAAATCACTATTAATCATAGAAATGCACATCAAAACAGCTCTTAGGTACCACATCTCACCAGTCAGGTTGGCTAAGATGACAAAACAGGAAAACAACAAACACTGGAGAAGATGTGGGAAAATCAGAACATGAATGCATTGTTGGTGGAGCTGTGGACTGATCCAACCATTCTGGAGAGCTATTTGGAACTATACCCAAAGGGCTATAAAAATGTGCATACCCTTTGATGTAGCAATACCACTTCTAAGGCTATATCCCAAAGAGATCATACAAGTGGGAAAAGGACCTGTATGTACACAAACATTTATAGTAGTTCTTTTTGTGGTGGCAAAGAATTGGAAATCAAGGGGATGCCCATCAATTGGGGAATGGCTGAACAAGTTGTGTTATATGAATGTAATGGAATACTATAGTACTATAAGAAATGAGGAGCAGACAGACTTCATAATAACCTGGAGAGACTTACATAAACTGATGTCGAGGAGATCAGAATGGAGAACATTGTACACAATTACAGACACATCGTATCTGTGATGACTGACTTTGATACACTGGGCTCCTCTCAGCAATGGAAGGTTATAAGACAACTTCAAAGGACTCATGGTGGAAAAGACTATCCACATCTAGAGAAAGAGCTACATATTGAATGCAGATTGACACAAACTACTTGCTCTCTTTTTCATTTTGTTTTGTTTTGTTTCCTCTTCCTCCTTATTCATTCCATTGGTTATAATTCTTCACAACTTGACTAACGCTTAATGTGAAGGTATTTGTAGAACCTATATTGTATTGCACGCCTCCATGGGGGGTGGAGGGGGAGAAAATTTGGAACTTGAAAACTTGTGGAACTGAATGTTGTAAACTGATAGTAAACAACTTTTTTCAAAAAGAAATTTCTTTGACTCAGCATCTTCTGACCCTCTTTCACTATTCCACTACCATCACTATAAAAGCCCAAGTAGATTTCATAGGACCAAGTGCCACTTATCTATCTATTTATCTATCTATATCTTTCTTTCTTGATTTCATCTTACTGTTGCCATAGTCGAAGGACTGATCATCCATCACCTAGGAGCCAACCATCTGGGAATCAGCCTCTTTGTACTTAGCTGTGCTGGTCCTAAAACAGCAGACACAGTCTGACCTCAGGACTCTAGTCTGCACTCTGCTAGTATAGCTTCTAAGAACACAGAATCACCTTTCTGTGATGCCACATTAAGGCATCAGACAGTCGGGAAGACTTCTACAGAACTTCTAGACACTACAAATCTATTAATGCATTCACTGTTTTTGACTACTGTTGTCTCATACAGGGCTTACAGGGTACCAGAGGCAGCAAATCTTTTTACCATGAATTTTTGTCTAGGCACATTTTGGGGGAAGGAAGAGTGTAAGGAGGGGACCAGTGGACCTGCGACTTTGTCAGGTATAAGGAATGCACAGTGAAAAAACTCTTATCTGGTGAAATGGAGTACTAAGACAGTAAGGGATTTGTCCAGAGTCACCCAGTCAATATGGGGAAAAGGACAGATTTTTAACTCAGGTGTTCCCAATTTAAGATTGCTCCTTATCCACTATTCTTTGCTGTCTCCTTCCCCTCATCTTGTACTTGGACAATTTATTTTTGAACCTTGATGAAGGACTTTGCATTTATCTCTTTTAATTGTCTTTCTACTAAATCAGTCTTATATAACCTATTGTGATCCTTTGGATGTCTCCTTCATAACATTATCTATTCCCTCCAAACTTCACTTAATTTTGCAAATTTCCTAAGATGCTTCTTCTGTCTTCTTTGAAGTTGTTGACTGAAGTATGAAACAGATCACTGTGGTACTCTACTCAAGACCTCCTCTTAGCAGAGATCCAGTAATCACTTCTCTTTGGGTCTGTATTTCCAAATTATAAAACTACCTAATTCTACTAACGTCAAGCTCACACCTCTATTCTACAAGTATAATATGACAGACTTTGTCAAATGCCTTATTGAAACCCAGGTATACTCTGTGTTGTGGTTCAGAAAAACCTCTGTTGTTTTTTCTAGCCAATAAGCTATCCTTGCCTTAGTCACAGCTACCTACTACCTGGTGGCTCTTTCCTTCTGCCCTGACCCTTCTCTGGACCAGTTTCCCCACACACCTACCCAGCCCCTTAGATCCAGAATATCCTAATCAAGGCTAGGAATTCCCAGTATCTGGGTTCATTGACCTCTCCCTGCCCTGCCACCCTGCTGCATGGAGTTGAATGGATTTAGGAGTTACAATGAGAGTTTGTTATGACAATGTGTTAAGTCTTGGGAATGGGCTCTTCAAGCTCATCATTGTCTTCCTTCCTAGGCATCTAAGTGGTACAATGGATAGAGCACTGGGCCTCGAATCAACAAGCCCCAGGTTCAAATATGATCTCAGATACTATGACCCCAAGCAAGTCATTCAACCTCTGTCTGCCTCCATTTTCTCAAATGTAAAACGATAACAGCACCTATCTCACAGGATCAGATGAAACATTTGTAAAGTGTTTAGCATACAGCAGGCACTGAATAAATGCTTTTTCCCTTCCTTTTCTCTGTAATGACCTGAAGAACTGAGACTCCCTGGGGATAGTTCTGATTGCTCCCTTTCCTATTTCTGCTTTAGAGGTATGATCCTGACTACAGTCTAGAGAATGGCTAAGTTGCCTTTATTTAGAGGTGTCAGTCCTAGCCCCCGGCCCTTTACCCTTTACCCCTCTCCCCCACACACATCCCTCACTCTCTTCAGAGGAAATTTGGTAGAGTGGAAAGAGCATTGGCTTTGGAATAGGACAGCTTTGGTCCAAATCCCAGTTCCTCCATGTACTGCCTGTGTGATACCAGGCAAGTCACTTAGCCATGTTGGGCCTCCAATTTCATCTGTAAAAGGACTTAGACCAGATGGCCTCTAAATAGCTCTCAATCTAGTATCCTAAAGTCATATGACCTTCCCTTGGACACATCAAATGAAAAACCTAATTGCTTTCAGCAGTGAGTGACCCATCTGATTCTTCTACAAAATCAACTTTGAGTCCCAGCGACAGACCTCACCACCATGTCTCCAGCATTCCCAAATCTAGCAGCTTACTAACCCATCCAAATGTGTGTGTGGTGGTGGTGGTGGTGGTGTTTTTACCCTTCATACTTGAAGAACACCGAAACAAGAGGGGGGGAGGAAGAGAGGGAGGGAGGGAAGGAGAGAGAGAGAAAGAGGGGAAGAGAGAGGGAGAACCACAGGTTGGATCTCTTTGATCATTTTCCCTTAGTGGCCCCAAACCATCCCTAGAGCAAATTAACCATCTAGATCATATTCACATGCTCTAAAATTTTCCTACAAATCAGAGTCAAGCTCACTAGCCTATAGTTGAAAGATTCTTCCAGTGTTTGAAAATCAGGACATTTGTCCATCTTCCATGCTGCAGTATCATATCCCATTCTCTGTGATTTTCCACAGATCACTAACAGACCTTCAGGCTCATATCCATAAGGTCTTTCAGTACCCTGGCTTCCAGACCTTGTTGATCTGAACTCACTGATGGCAATACCAGACCCTGTTGATCTGAATTCATTGATAGCAGCCCAGTTGTCTCTAATTATTCCCTTCTGTGTTTAGATTAAGAAACACTTTTGGGGGTGGCTAGGTGGTGCAGTGAATACAGTGCCAGATCTGGAGTCAGGAGGACCTGACTTCAAATACAGCCTCAGACACTTAACACTTACTAAACACTTACTAGCCACGTGACCTTGGGCAAGTCACTTAACCCCAACTGCCCTGCCTTCCCCCCTCCAAAAAGAAAAAAATTAACCTTTGTTCTCAAAATCACAAAGAATCACATAATTTCAGCATCAGAAGGGACTTAAGTACCATTTAATTCAGCCCCCGCATAAAAAAGTGATACCTTCATGGCACACCAAGTGGCCAGATTGCTTGAAGAATCACAAAGAGAAGGAAGCCATCAGGGAGTTGGCTCATCCCGTCCTGAGGTAGCTCTCACTGTTAGGAGGTTATTACTGACATGATGTCTAAATCTCTTTCTTTGAAGTTTCCACCCATTTTTCCTTGAGAGCAAAGAAGAAATCTAGTGCCTTTCCTACATAGTGAAGAGAAATTTCACATCCCCAGCATGATAACATTTGATCCTCGTATGTCATAACTCAAACTATCTTGGTTGCCTTTCTCTGGATACTCCTCAACTTAGTAATGTTCTCCCCAAAATAAGGTGCCAGAGCTGAACCTGGTACCTTCAGTGTGCCTTGATCAGGACAGAGGAAAGAATAACTGTCACTTCCTCATTTCTGGAATCTATTGATCAACAAGCATTGATTAATCACCAACTGTGCACCAAGAACAGGGCTAGGTGACAGGGTTACAAAGAGAAAAATAAAAGTCCCTGCTCTCAAGGAGCTTACATGCTAAGAGAGGAGACAATAGATATGGCCATAGATGTACAATGGATGAAAAGTAACCCTAGAAGTGATGGTACCAGAACCTAGAGGGACCCCAAAAGGTCTTTGCATCAGATGGTGCTTGAGCCAAATGTTGAAGGATATTCCCAGAGGATTCCTGGAGGAAGAGGTAAGGAGGGAGAGTATTCCAAGCATGAAGGACAGACACTGCAAAAGCAGAAAGAGAGGAGATGGGAGTGTCATGTCCAAGCAACGTCAAGGAAGCCAATATGGCTGGACCATGGAAGAGAGTAAAGTGTGAGAAGACTAAAAAGAGGGAAAGAGTTCAGGTTGGGAGAAGCTTTCAGTCTGAAAATCAGAGGAAATATAGTTGATCAAAGAGGTAATAGGGAACCATTGGTGTTTACTGAGGGAGGGAAGGGATGATATGTTTGGACCTAAGCTTTGGGAAATCCCTTTGGTAGCTGTGTGGAGGATGGATTAAAGTGGGTGGAGATCAAATTGGAGCTGATTTCAACAGTCCAGACATGTGTCGTCTTCAGATATGCTAGACATGCCTTCTATGAATCTTTATTCAAATCAGCAGTAGATGTTTTCAACATGACAGAGTCAAGCATCCTTAGGCATTCCATTAAAGACACCCTCCCAAGTAGATTCTCAACCCTTAGGGTTGACCTTTCTACCAATTCCCATATCTACCCAATTGTGGGTCTAGACCAGAGCTGTCAAATGCACACCCATGTGACCTGGCCTGAAACACTTCCAAGTGGGGCCTAGATTAAAATGTAATTAGGAAATATTTAGCAAAATAAATGAAATTCCAATGAAATATAAATAACATTACATTTTAAAACTAAGTTAGTATGCAGCCCACAAGCAACCTTATAGAGGATTAGTGGCCCATTTTTTATTTGAGATTGGGTACCACTGGTCTAGACCACATGTGTCTAGCCACATCTTTCCATCTTTCCCACAGGTAGAATGTAAGAGAGTTAGAAGGGTCCAATCTGCTCATTTTAGAAATGAGGATACTAAAGTGTAGAGAGATTAAAAGAGATGCCCAGAGTGACACATTTAGAAAGTAGCAGGATTTGAACCTAGGTTTTCCTGATTTCAAGTCCAGAACTTTATATTGAATGCTCTGCTAAAATCTAGGTCAACTATATCTATGTATTAGCAAGCTCCCTAGCACACCCAGGATGGCCTCTAGCACAGCTTCTTTGATCTGCTTTTCTTAAAGGAAAGTAACTTTTAAGGGGTCGATAATCTTACTTTAATTACATTCACTAGTTCAGGGGAAAAGTCAGCACTCTGAATGTGAAGAAAATACAAACCGAAAATATAAGCAGAGAAATTAGCACAAAGACCAACAGAGAGGGCTCCTAGTATCTGAATATGGCAATATTGCTATACACTTTACATACATCACTGGATCGAGGGAGCACAGACATCTAAGCAGTCAGTGGGCTCTGAACATATGGCTACTCAGAGTCTCAATGAGGAAATCAAAAGATCCTTCCCATGAGTGAACCCCCAAAGTAAAATGTCTACTTCCCAGAATATATAACAAAGGTTCAGCCCCTGATTGTCTCAAAGTCAGAAGGCACAAAACCTACCTGACTCAGCACAGCTGTGAATTATCAGGATTCAAAGGAGATTAATCCTTTAGATGTTTACAATTTAGCCTGAGCCTGGGAAATTGAACTTCAAAAAGAAAAACAACAAAAACCCCACCTTGCTTGTACTTACAATCTATAGCACTGTCCTAATCAACTTGCTTAGTAGTCCTGTCCAGAAAGACAATAAGGTTAGTATGACCTCTTCTTATGAACCATGCTGGCTTCCTTTTCTAAATGGTCACTAACAATCCCTTTAAAAACATGTGTGGAAAATTTTGCCAAGAATCTCAGTCTTACAGCTTGAAGATTCCTATCTCCTCTCTTTTGTAAAATCAGGGCAACATTTATCCCTTTCTACTGATTGGTGCCCCTAATTCCCACAGTCTTCTGAATAACATTGACAGTAGAAACAGATGTTGAGTGTTTCTGCCTTCTGTTGATCATCCTTCACTGGGTGCCAACCCACCCCTTGCCATGGTTCTCTCTTATTGTTCTCTTACTTAGTTGAATGTTTCTTTAAGGGATCTGTGGTTGCACCTGTGTAGGAGCTCTCTCAAGCACACAACCCATCCCCATGTTCCCAAGCACATCTTCATGTCCTAGCCTTGTCCATGGTCTCCATGGGATTCCACTCCACATGCTAGGGACCAACCTCTGAATCTCCTTACCTTATATGGATTCCAGTGGCAGTATTATTCCTTTCTCCCCACCTTCTCTTCTCTTCCTCCATCTCCAGAGCTTTGGGTACATCATTATCTGTTGGTTAGTATACCATATTCACTCCACTTCCACTATTCTCTCTACTGTCCTCTAGCGACCACTTTAATTATCTTCTGTCTGTTGCCTAAAGCCCTTTATAATGTAACTCCAACCTATCCCCATTTTGAAGGTAGATAAAATGAGGCTTGGGAATTTTAAGTGACTTGCTCGGAATCATTCCATTCATCAGTGCCAGAGCCTGAATTCAAACCTAAGTCTCCTGACTCTAAATTTCACCAACTCTTCACTATTTCCCATTATCCAAAGCTCAGCTTTACCCTGAGAATCAAAGAACAAAAAGCAGCATCTCCAGCCATGTCATGGCGCTCTATGGTCACCACTCTATGGTCAGCGGTTAGCACATAGGATAGGGCCAGGGACTGAACCTGTCATTTCATTGATACAAGGTTCTCCCAGATAAAGACTCTCCCTCTACTGATGGTATTTCTAGTCTTAAACAGTTATCTGCAGGTATCGAGTGGTTAAGTGACTCTCCCAGGATCATGTACCCTGTATGTGTCAGACAAATGCTGCCTCTCATATAGTAGGTACTTAATAAATGTTTGTTGATTTTCTGGCTATCCCAAAGATGTTCTTATTATGTCATGATGGCCTGGCTTTCTTCACTCCCCTATGTCAACTTGTGAACTGAGGAGTAGAAAGTGGGTAGCAGAAATAGAATCATGAATAAATAAAAAACATTTATCCAACACTTCCTATGTGCCAGACACTGTGCTAAGTTTTGAGAATACAAAGCAAGATAGTTCCTGCCCTCGAGGTGCTTATATTTTAATAAAAGAAACATAAAGGGGAATGATGTCTGGGAAGGGTAGAAAGAGGTGGGGAAAAGAAGCATTGTTGGGAGAAGAGGGCGTGTCAAAGCCAAAAAGAAAAATTTGGACTAATATCCAAAGGTAGGGAAGGGTTATTAGTAAATTAATTCATTGAGCTTTGTTGGCAGTCCTATTGGGATGCATAATCATTTAGCAATAAACTCTGCCTTCTGGAGAAGCAATCTGAGACCCATGCCATTCATTCTTACTTGTGAAATTCATACACACTGCCTCTTGTTGACAGGCACCTTATCTCTTATTGACTAAAATAGCCCAGAGAAACCTCAGTTTAAAGCAAACAGATATTTTTAATTGATAAAAGTGTAAACACAATCTCAATAACGACTTGCTAATATTTGTTCCCTGCCTAAGGATATTAACACAACCTTTATATATTTGTTAAATGTGCTTGGGGAGGGAGGTGGGATGATTAGAAATAGACCAAAAATGACTAGACTATTGTAGTGGATAGCAAAGAAGGGAGTGATGGGAAGGAAGTGCAAGAAGGTGGAAGATTTCCCCCTTCCCCCTCTACCTAAGACTGAAATATTTTTTTATTGATCAAGGTAGAATTGCACAGACCCCAGGTCAAGAATCCCTGAGACCCTGCCTTCTCTCATTTTGCAAATGAGAAAACTGAAGTCTAGAAAGATGAAGCAACTTCCTGATCCACTCGCTTCTCACTACTCTCAGAGCTACCACCTTAGCTCAAGCCCTCATCAATTGTGAAAGCTTCCTAAGTGGCCTCCTTGCCTCAGGGCTATTACTCCCTCCCCTTCCTCCCCCTGTCCCTTGCCCCCCACAAGCCATCTTTCTCTCAGTTGCCAAAGTGATTTTACTTACATGCAAGTTGGATCATGTTGTTCCCCCATTCAATAAACCCCAGTCACACTCTATTGATTCTAGGATAAAATATAAACTCTTCTGTTTGGCTTTTAAAGCCTTTTATGACCTGTCCCCAACCTACCATTCCAGTCTTATTACCAAAATCTACAGTCTAGTTATATTGGCTTTCTTGCTTTTCTTATACATGACACTCCATATGCCATCTCCAGGCTCGTGCACTTGCCATTCCCAATGCCATGGGTGCCTTCCCTCCTTATCTGCACTTCAAAGAATCCCTTAGCCCATTCAAGACTCAGCAAACATACCACCTTCTACTCAAAGCCTTTCCTGATGCCCCCAACCACCATCACTGTCCTTCCCCAAACTGTGATGCATTTATTTCATGTGCATTCTTTACATATTACACATATGGACGTTTCCGAAAGAATATAAGCTCCCAAGAACAAGGACTGTTTCGTAATTGTCTCCATATTTTCAGCAGCTGGCAAATAGTAGATCTTGAATAAATTCTTTTGATTGATTAAATTGCCTTGTCAATAATGGGAACGGCCTGCATTGTACAATTCACAATCCCTCCTCCAATTGCCACCATCGCCCTAACTCTAATTCATCCCAGCCAAGGTCAGAGTTATATCCTAATAGTGGTCCTGGGCACAATTTTTCTTTAGCAACCCAGGCTGGGTTCACGCCATAAGCTGGCCAAGTTGACCAAGTATATTATCCAGCCCGAGAAATGATGGACAAGACACTAGGGGGCGCCAGGGTGCACAGAGTGCCAGGTCTGCTGTCCGGAGGATTCATTTTGGTGAGTTCAAATCCAGCCTCAGATACTTGCTAGCTGTGTGACCTGGGGAAGGAACCAATAATGACCTCCCACACCTCATGCATTTTCTTTTCTTCTTTGACATATTGGTACCAGGCTTGGAAAAGCACAGCAGATAATTACGGTGGCTAAATTAACCTCAATCTGTTGAGATGTTTCTTCCTGTTCATTTGGGCAACCTGTCTGGGTCTCTGTCTCAAAGGCCTTGAGTTCGAATCTCATTTCAGCTCACACTGTCTTTCCTTTCCTTCCTTGGGCTCCCATCCCAACTTTGCAACTTGCTATTACTATGACTCTTCAAAATTCTTTAATTTATCCAAGTCTTGGTTTCCTTATCTATAAAATGATGAAATTTGGCTAGGTGGCTTCTAAGGTTCTTTCCAGCTTCCAAAGTTTTGCACTAACTGTCCCCATGTCTGAAGTGTACTTCCTGTTCCTTTTTGGCTCCTTTCTCTTGGAATATCATGTTTCCTTCGACACTCAGCTCCTGTAGCACCTTCGACATAAGACCTTTTCCAATCCCACCACCATGTCAGTATATGGTCACACACACACAGCCCTGCTCAGCTGTCTTTAGGGATTCAGTCCTTCCAGGGTTTCCCCTGGGTGGCCCTGACATTGAGTCTCACTCCTTTGGATAACAGGGCTAACAGGTAATAGAGAAGTGGTGACTCCATTAAGTCTCATGGTCTCCACTGGATCAGTAATAGATCTGGCCTTGGAATGCCAGGTGGAAGCTAGATTGTTAATCCAATCCTAGAATCTCTCAGTTCATTTCTATGAATATTCATTGAGCAACTCCTACATGCAAGATGCTGGGGAAGGCAATGAGGATACTAAAAGGAAATAATTCCTGCCCTCAAAGAGCTTTCATTCTTTTTTGGAGAAGAGAGGGGGATATAATACACACACACACATATACAAAGAGAGAGACAGAGACAGAGAGAGAGAGACAGAGACAGAGAGGGAGAGAGGCAGAGACAGAGAGGGAGAGAGACAGAGAGAAAGAGACAGAGACAGAGAGAGAGAGAGAAAGAGAGAGAGAGAAAGGCAGAGAGAGAAAGAGGGAGAGACAGAGACAGAGAGAGGGAGACAGAGACAGAGAGACAGAGACAGAGAGGGAGAGAGACAGAGAGAGTGCAAACTAAGGGAGCTGAGGAGATCAGGGAAGGCTTCACGAAGGGACTATTTTGACCTTTAGTGTATCGTAGGGCTTAGTACAAATGACTGGCACATAGTAGGTGTTTAATGAAAGCTTATCGATTTAAGCTTTAAGAGCTTAAAATTGTACCAAGCCTTGGGGGATACCCTGCACAAACTCCTTGATGGCAAAGATGGATTCACTTTTATTTTGTATGTCCAGTGCCTAGTAGGTACTGGCACATAGTAGGTGCTTAATTAACATTGATTGGTTGATTTTGGGGTCCCTGCTTTCTCCTGGTTCATCAGATCATAGAGTCAGAGCTGAAAATGAACATCTAGCACAACTCCTCTCATTTTACAGATAAGGAAACTGAGGCCCCAAAGTATTTTGTGAACTATCCAAGATCATACCTACTGATAGGCAGGATATGAACCCAGTTCTTCTGACTGTAGAATCAATTAATGTGATTTCTCCTTCTACAGAAGGTAGTTCTCCTCATCAGTCTTCTGGCTCAGTCTCTTTTTGCTGAGTCAACATCAATGTCTACCCCCACCCCACCCCTTACTCATGTGTGTCTTTTTGTCTTTTCTCTATGCACTCCCTCCTCATTATTTATTTCCTCAGTTCCCAAGGGTTTAACTCTCATTCTTACTCAGCTGAAACCCAAAGCCAGATGGCTATCCATCAATCACTCCGCCAAAACTTCTTAGTTGGCCCTTTCCAAATACTGGGAATGATTTGAGATGCTAGAAATATGGGGACATAAACACTACAGTGCCTGCTCTATTCTGTTCTACTGGAGGAAACCACAGTGGGTTAAGTAACTCCAGAATAAATACAAAATCTATTTCAGGGAGTGGTATAAAGGATGGAACAGGATCAGGAAAGGTCTTCTACAGGAGGTAGTCCAGGAGTTTTAAAGGAAGTTAAGCATTCTAAGATCCACAGTTTCTTGCCTGAGTTCTACTATATATTTCCAAATGGATTTTCTACAGGCATTTCCGACTCAATATATATAAAACATAACTCATTAGTCCCCCCCACACACACACACACAAACCTCTGCTCCATCTCTTAACTGCCTTATTTATGTCAAGGACACCATCATCCTTTCTGTCTCCCAGATTCTCAACCCAGAGTGGTCCTTGACTCTTCTCCCTCCATCTCCCCTTGAGTCCAATTACTTGTCAAGTCTTGTCAATTCTTCCTCCACAACCTTTCTCTTACCCATCCCCTGCTCTTCACTCATGTGGCCCAGGTCAGACAGATCCTCATCACCTCTTGTCTACACTATGGAAGCAGTCACCTAATTGGTTTCCTGCCTCCTCTTCCCCCTCTCCAACCCATGTTCTTCCTCATGGCTGCCAAAATGGTTTTTCTAAAGCACAGGTCTGCCCAAGCTACTCCCCTGTTCAATAAGCTCCAGCAGCTCCCTCTTGCCTCTAAGATTTTTTATTTTAAAAGTCGCTTCTGTTTGGCATTTAAAGCCTTTCATGGTCCGACTCCAGCCTACTTTTCCAGGCTTATGAACTTGACGCTCCTTCCTGTTCCTATTATACAACATTCCCTATACAGTCTTTGTGTTTTTGCACTAGTCAATGGCTAGTCCATGCCTAGAAGGCATTCTCTCCTCAAATCTCAAACTCCAAGTGCCTCCTCCTACAGGATATATCTTATCTTCCCTTTTCTGCACACCTGTTGCTTCCCTTGATAAAATGTAAACACCTTGAGGACACGGACTTTCATTTTTGTCTTTTGTGTGTTGGGTGCCTGACACACTTGTCATTGCTGCTGTTCAATCATTTCAGTCATGTCCAACATTTCATGACCTCATTTAGGATTTTCTAAGATACTGCAGTGGCTTGACATTTTCTTCTGCAGCTCATTTTACAGATAAGAAAACTGAAGCAAAAAGGGTTAAGTGACTTTCCTAAGGTCACACAGCTAGTAAGTATCTGAAGTCACATCTGAACTCAGGAAGAGGAGCCTTCCTGACTTAATTCAGGTACTCTATCCACTGCGCCACCTAGCTGCCAATAGTAAGTATTTAATAAATACTTAGGGGATGATTGTAGGACTTGAGAAACCCGTCCATGGGATGGTTAACTTTTTGTTGTTGTCGTTGTTGTTATAAACAACACCTGTCCTCAGCCTTCTGATGCCCTGATTGAGTGACACATCAAGCTCCCACAAAATGTGTTTATTCTCTCAAAACAACTTGCATTTGCCTTTCAGTTTCTAGGAGAAATCTGAGCAGCCCAAGAGCTGAGCTAGACTGGGGGAATCTCACCAGTTTCTTCACTGTATGCCCTTGAAAAAATTCCCTGACCTTCCTACCTCATTCTCATCTGCTCACCAGAGAAGTCACACATGGTCACGTAGCACTCACTACCACACGCTAGCTAGGCTAATGTCCTGAGATCTTAAAATATCAACTTCCCAATCCCAAAGGTCTCCCCTCCTCTTCTGCCATGTGAAGAGACATGATGGCAGAAATACTCAGATTTAGGAAACTTGAGGTCATAAAAAATATTGTATATTCAGAACTGGAGAAGACCTCAGAGGTCATTTGAGTCCCCAGCCCATTTTACAAATGAGGAAACAGGCCCAAGGAGGTGAAAGGTCTAGAAGATCATAGATCTACATGGGACTTTAGAGGCCACTTATTCTACATGCGTTCATTTTGCAGATGAGGAAATTGAGGCCCACAGAGGTGAAGGGACATGCCCAAGGTAACACAAGAGGTATGCATCAGAGATAGAACTTGAACTCAGGTTCTCTGACTCCAAAGAAAGTGTCCTTTCAATGCAACCATAGTCCTTTGCAGATCTTCAAACACTGCACACACAGCCAGTAGCTTCAAGTAGCACAAGGCCATCCTGTATTCAGCTCCTCTGCCTTCTTTTTGTGCTTTGGAGGAGGGAAGGCTTGCTGAGTTTGCATGGAGGGCAAGAAAGAAGGGTTTTTTCTCTTCCAAAGGCTTGGAAGGACAGTTTTTGGGGGCACATTTCTCACTCTCTTTCTGTTGATGAAGAGGTTTGTGTTTTTATTTTTCCAACTAAGAAGATGAAAAAATGGGTGGATGCTGGTGATCACATAGAAGGGAGAAAGACACCTCAGTTGGGTATGCCAAGCTGAGGATTGTGTGGACATTGCAGAGTCAGGAAACTACAGATGCAGATTCAGCCTTTCAGTGAAAGTTCCACAATGGGACTGATACAAAGGTATTCAAGATTTGGAGTCAAAGGTATGGGTTCAAATCCTATAACTGCCACTGACTATGTAACTTTTAAAAAGTCACTTACCTTCTTTGGGACTCAGTTTCCCCATCTACAAAACTGGGATGAAATGTGGATTAGGTGACCTCTAAGATTTTTTTCCAGCTCAAAATCTATGAGCCTTTGTGCTATGGAGATCATAGACAGGCAAAGATTCTATGCCTTCCCTTGTCAGAGTACGATTCTTTTGGAGAAGTTAATTTCCCAAACTACTCTGGGGTAGGAAAGAGAATAAAACTAGATTCATTTGGAAATGTGGCTGGTATTTTTTCATTACTTTACATTACATTAGCTTCTGTGCCAATTAAGCATTTTTACCATTTCAATGCTGTTGCCTGCCTGGATCTGCTAGCCTAGTGAGCGACTGAAGACCCAGGCCAGATGTAATACCAGATGTGGCTAGTTTTGTTTTTCTTTTCTTTTCATTTCTTTCCTTTGCCATCTCAGGTAAGGGCAAGCAAGAAAAGGGAATGAGTATTCATTAAGAATACTTGTGTCAGGCACTTTACAAATATTCAGGAAATTACTACCCAAAGTCCATGCAACCTGAACCCTAATCCAAGAGAGTTGACAGAGGAGTACCATTAGGCTACATAGAGAGGTCAGCTATTATTACTGTTGTCAGTCAATCCACATATCATCAAAAGCTTGTAATTGTTAATTGCCCGTATTTGTGCCTGGAATGCACTCCATCTCCTGGTATACAGGGCTTCCCTCAAAGTTCAGATCAACAGCCACCTCCTGCAGGAACCCTCTAGTCTATCCTAACTGTTAGTACCTGGCCCTTGGAAACTACTTTGTATCTAATTTTGTATTTAATTTTCAAGTACATGTTACTCTTCCCTCCTGCCCCCTGTAGAGTATCAGATGCTCCCTGAAAGCCACAACTATTTGTTTTTGTCTTTTTTTCTGGTCTCCTATGCTGCCAGGTACACAATAGGTGGTTAATAAATGCTTACTGAACTGAAACATTGTTTCTATTGTCATTATTATCCACACCCCAGATGACACTAGCTCTATAATCCAGGCAAATCATTTTATCTATCTGAGCCTCATTTTCTTAACCTGTTAAATGGGAGTAATACATATCACAAAGTGATAAGGAAAGTGTTCTGTAAACCTAAAAATACTATAGAAATTTGAACCATTGCTAGGATAGGACCAGGGAGGGACTGAACCTATGATTTCATCAGTATAAGGGACTCCCAGAGATAGAAACTCCCTCTACCAATGCAGGTTGATACCTCCTCTGATATTTATAATCATAGAGAGTTGCTCCAAGCACTGAAGGATATAACCCAATTGGTATATGTCGAAAGCAGGATTTGAAATTAACCACTTCAAGGCCAGCCCTCTAACAAACCAGCTTTCTGAGCTATTTCTGTGGGCACCTAGAGAAAAGGGAAGAACAAAAGGTGTCAGGCAGAAGCTTCAGGCACACTAAATTCAGGCTGAACCTGGATGTATTCTTCGCATCTTTGGTCATCCCCCAAGGGAATGACCTCCCCACTTTGGTGACCTCTACTGATCCAACTTCAGGGTTTTGTGCAGAGGCTGGGTCACCCCTCCCATCAGGTATGTTAGAGTGAAGATGGCTTTGGACTAGGTGGCTGCTGAGGTCTCTTCCAACTGTCAGATTCTGTGATTCTGAGATTTGTTTGGAGATAGAAATCAGCCCCACTTCACGAAGTTTTCTCTTCTTCAGTAAAACATTTGCAGATACTTTAGCCATTCTTCCCACGACATGAATTTTCAGACTCACTGACATTTTATTACCAGCCTATAGACATGTTCCAATTTGCCATGGTCTGACTTAAAATGAGGTTCTCAGAAGTGAGCACAGTACAAACACAGCACACAGCAAGTACATGTTGTCTGGCTGGGGCAAAGTCCAGTGGGACTGATATCTCTCCCAATCTGGACAGTATGCTTCTATTAATGCATCCTAAGATTGCAATAACTTTTTGGAGGGATTTGCTGCTCTTGGTTTGTATTAAGCTCAAATCCCACTAAACCACCGTGTCTTCTTCACATGCTTGGCACTCTCCCCCATCCTGTACTTGTACAGTGGATTCCAGGAACCCAAATGCAGAATTTCACATTTGTTCCTATTATTTTCTCTATTAAATTTCATCCTGTTAGTTTCAGTCCATCATGCCAGCCTCCACAGAGGGAGATGGCATAGATAGTGGATATTGCCTGAGGCAACATTCTAGTAGTCTAGTGACTTCTAGAAATGTATTTACCTTTACATGCCCTTTCCCAAATGGATTGAAGAGATTACTTCAGTC
>CM053586.1:21903633-21923329 GCA_028646515.1 Pseudochirops corinnae
TCTATATGTGTATATGTGTGACTATTCTGTTCAGGTTAGGATTTTACTTGAATATACATCCAAATTATTAAGATAATATATTAAGAGACTATGTATAATATATACACAAATTATATTTAATGGAATTTTTATATGTAAATGTATGTGTGTATATGTTATCTATACATGTGGATATTGTGTGTATCCATGTATAGATGTATATATGGGGTACATGAATACACATATATATTCTGTTCAGATCTTGATTTTAACTGAAGTCTCTCGGTAACTTTTACCTCTACTTGGGTCAGAAGTTCTTAACCTAGAGATCTAAGGGGGTGCATGGACAGACTTAAGGGAATCCATGAACTTAGGGAAAGAATAATGTTGTAGTTTTCCCTGACCTTAGCCTCCTTGGTAATCCTATGCATTTTTGACATGCTTGAAAGCACTATTTTGAGAAGGAATTCGTAGGCTTCACCAGAACGCCAAAGGGTCAAAAGCCCCTGCCCTAAGTCTCTTACAGAGCCATAATGAAGGTGGGGCAACTTGGGCTTTCTCCGTAGGCAACAGAATTTAAAGGACCCCCAAGGTAGCAGACTCAGAAATTACCCTCTCTGATCATAATCTCCTGCCTCAGTGTTCTAGGTCTGCCCAAATCTTTGTTGCCGTCTCCAGTCCCCCAACTCCTCCCTGTTCTTCCAATCTATCATAAAACTGGTCAAATGGCATTTGACCAACGAGGGAACTGAGGCTTAAAGGCCTTAGGTGACTTGCCCAGGACACAGCTAGTAGATGCCTGACATGGGATTTGAACTCAGGTCTTTCCTGACTCCAGGCCAAGCATTCTAACCACTGGGTCACCCAGCTGCCACAGAAAGACACCGTATCAGAAACAGAATTCGTTACCTAATACCCACCCCCCCAAAAAAAAAACCCTGCCTTGCTCCCAGCTTTCCTGTTTCTATCATGTATACATTTATCTTCCCAATCACATTGGCACAAAGCTCCAAAGTCATCACTTGGTGTTCACCAAACATTTCCTTGTTAACATAGTCTATAGGGGAGGGGAACCTGTAGCCTTGAGGCCACATGTGGCCCTTTAGGTCCTCAGGTGTGGCCCTTTGACTGAATCCAAATTTCACAGAACAAATCCCCTTAATAAAAGGATTTGTTCTGTAAAACTTGGACTCAGTCAAAAGGTCACACTTAAGGGACCATGAAGGCCACAGATTTCCCACTCCTGGCTAGAAATATTCCAGGAACCAAAAGTGTAACTCTCTCTGTCTCTATCTGTCTGTCTGTCTGTCTTTCTCTCTCTCTCCATATAAATATATATATGTGTGTGTGTATGTGTATGTATGTATATATGCACACATACATATACATACCATATTATATATTTTATTATAAAATACATACTATATGAAAATCAGGCTTTGTCCATCTTGAATCCTATGATACATCTCT
Organism: Pseudochirops corinnae; assembly: GCA_028646515.1. Lineage (NCBI taxonomy): Eukaryota > Metazoa > Chordata > Mammalia > Diprotodontia > Pseudocheiridae > Pseudochirops > Pseudochirops corinnae. The sequence goes on from CM053586.1 coordinate 21,905,083, forward strand.
CAATCTCCCATGATCTCTCAAAAATCACAAATGGCCTCAATCAATCACATCTACAGGTTTCTAACTTTTCCCTCTCCCTTCTCTCCTTTATCCTATCAACTGCTACATCCTATGGATTATGCTTCCATGGTCCCTTTTGTACCTGTCCCCTTCTCTCCCATCCCACATGGACACTAACCTAGTTCAGGCCCTTATCACCTCTCACCTGGATGATTCCAGTAACTCCCTAATTGGTTTCCCTGCTTCTAGACCCTATTCTAGGTGAGACGGTTGGGTGGTGTAGTGATACAGCTCTGTGCCTGGAGTCAGGCAAGACCTTAGCTCAAATCTGACCTCAGATACTTACTAGCTGTACGACCCTGGGCAAGTCACTTAACATCCCTCTGCCTCAGTTTCCTTGACTATAAAATGAGGGAAATAATAACCCCTATGGCCCAGGGTTGTTGTGGAGATCACAGTGCCTGGAATATAGTTGGAGCTTAGGAAACACCTTTTTCCTCTGCCAGGCCACACTCTACACAGCTGCCCAAGTAAATTTCCCAAAACATACACTTGACCACATCACTTTCCTACTTGAATTCCCTATTTATTGCTTGTGAAATAAAGTACAAACTCCTCAGTGTATAAGGCCCTCCAGAATCTGATGCCAGCCCACCTTTTCAAGCTTAGTTCATATAACTTCCCTTCATGTTTTCACCATTCTAACCACACCAGGGCACTAGGTTTGCTCCATTCTCATCCTTCCTGTTCCCTCCTCCTCAGGCTCACTCAAGCTATCTTCCATGCCTAGAATGCACTGACTCCTCCCTCTGTCAGATGAAACCCTCCTGTTCCATCCAGACCCAGCTCCAACTTCTCCAAGAAACCTCCCCTGATGCCTAGAACTATCAGTCATAGGATCCTGGAACCAGCATGAAAAGGGACCATAGAGACCATCTCGTCCATGCCCCCATTTTACTGATGAGGAACTGAAGGCCCAGACAGGTTCAGGGACTTGACTTAGATCATCAAGGTGGGATTTGGACCCAAGACTGCTTACTCCAGAGCCACTGAGTTTTCTAAAGCACTTTGTGTTTCCTTTAAAGAGTATGTAACTGTATGGAAGTATTCTTATCTGTGAATATGCTAGGAGGTTAAAAAGTCATGTCATTGTTCATGTGGAAGAGCCAGCACCTCGAACAGTGCCTTGAACACTATTTGTATTTCATGGATTTTTTTTTTATTAGATTGAACTGAATGTGTAAATATTAGCTAGCGGGCTAGTTAGTAGCAGCAGTAGTAGGGACGGTAGTGGTGGTAGAAATAAGTAGGCTAGGGCACTGTGGCAGATTATTAGCCTTAAGGATCAGCAGACATTTGTCCCAGCTCTGACACTAACTATGTGACCTGGGACAAGTCTTCTCACTCCTTGTGGAATCGTGCACTGTGATTAGAAGAGTCTTGGACCTGAATTCTCTGCTCCTTACTCCCTGCATGGCCTTGAGTCAGTCAGACCCACCTCTTTAGGCCTCAGTTTCCACATCTGTAAAATAAGGGTATCGAATCTGATGTTTTTTAAGAACTGAAATTCTCTAATTCTATAAAACACACCAGTTGTAAAAGATTTCAGAATTCCATTTCCAGCTGGAGCAGAGCAAGTTTTAATATCGTCATTTGGCAATGATGTCATGTGAAGGCTGCTTGGGAAAATGATGCCAAGACAGAGCTGCCAGGGTACAATTCGAAAGTGACAGCATGATGTGAGAAGAAAGAACTTAGGGGAGAAAAAAAGGCTGTCACCAGAGAAGGGCTTCATCCTGGCTAGCATAGGAAAGAACTGTCACCATCAGCAGAAAGCCATGAAGCAGGAAAGCCGATCGCTGTCTCCCTGCACTGTCTCTACTAGAGATCTTCTCAGGGATTTTGGCGAACTCTATAGGTCACAGCAGCAATGTCTGATCCTCCTTCTAAGTGTTATAGAAGCAGTGCTTTGGTCTGCTCAGATGCGTTTGCCTGAGGAAAAGGGGGCTTACCTTCTTAGCTCTCCTATGAAGTATAAGACATATCTGTATGTGTGTATATATATTTATACATGCATATTGTATGCATGTATATATGTATAGGTTATATCTCCAATGGGATCTATCATTTCCCAACTTCTCTCTTCCATTTTACAAATGGCAGCTTGCTCAATGCCATCCAACCAAGCCTGGGGAATAGAGAAGATAGAGGTGATCTCCCCACTCCCCACCACTCCAGGTCAAAAATTAAGCCTTCTCGTCCTGCAATATCCCTTCACTCCTGGGTTCCCTTCTTCTGATTGGCTCTTTCCTCCTGGAACCTTCATCTTTAACCACCCCACCCCCCCCCAGGTCAGCCGTGTTCCTCTCTCTCTGGACTTTCTCCTCACTCAGCAAATTCCTTCTCCCCCACAGGTGACCCCCACAGGGTCACCTTCCCAGATTTCCATATTTCTTTCCTTTTAAGTATTGTCTTCTTCCATTAGAATGTAAGCTCCTTGAGGGCAGAAACTATCTTTCCTTTTCCTTCTTTTGGGATCCCCAGCATTTAGCACAGTGTTGGCAAATGGTAACTCCTTAATAAAGGCTTGTTGATTTGACTTGACTCAGCATCATCTGGATTTCCATTGAAAAGTCAGTTACTTGGCCCTGAAGCTCGAGTCACTAATAATAAGTTAGGAAACTGCATATGCAATTGTTTGTTTGTTTGTTTGTGATTGGTAAGTGTTTTTATAAGCCGGGCAGTTTGAGAAGACCTCACAGTAGAGAAGTACACATGACCAATAAAGGACAATGTTTCCTAGGATTAGTGGGAACAAGAACACAAGAGCTCATGGAGAAGCAGATTCCCCTGAGGAGGACAACCTTTGTCCCTTCCGAGCCCCATAAAGGTGGGTAGGTGGGTGGGTGAGTGAGTGGGTGGGTTAGTTGGTTGGTTGGTGAGTTGGTTGGTTGGTTGGATAGTTGGTTAGTTGTTTGGTTGATTGGTTGGTTAGGTGATTGGTTGGTTGGGTGGGTGGTTGGTTCATTGATTGGTTGGTTGGTTGATTGGTTGGTTGATTGGTTTTCCCTGCTAAGCAGCTATTTGGAAAGAATGGAGATCATTTCTGCATTCGTGACCACACAAAACAAGCGAGGAAATGAGACATCCCAGTTATGGAAAAGTTGGCAGATGAAGACTGCTACCAGGAACAGAGAATAGGGCCCTAGACAAACCCAGCCAGGGGCCACATGAGGCTCCACGGAGTGAGAATACAGGGAATAAACTTGCAGAGTGAATAGCAAGTAGTGCCTGAGGCAAAAAATCGAGCCAAGCCAAGAAGGAGAAGCTTCAGACCTCACACTTCACTGACGTCTTCAGCCCAGAATGCATCCAAGAAAACAACTGTAAAAAGGAGCGAATGTGTCCGTGCCTTCCCTTGTCAGAATAAGAGTCTTGAGTCCCAAACTACTCTGGAAGGAAGGGTAAGAAAGCTCCTTATATCATGAATGCAGCTGAGACTGTTTTCTGTTGCTGATGATTCATTTCTGTCTTCTGGGAAGCTTTTCCTGTTGTCCCACTTCTATCAAGGACAGTGCCTTCCAGGTACCCAGATTTACAACCTTGGAGTCTCTCTGCCTCATCCTTCACATCCAATAAGGTGCCGAGTCTTACCAATTCTCCGTCTACAGGACCCTTCTCTCCACTCACAATAGTGCCACCCCTCTAGTTCAGGTCCTTATCACCTCTCTCATGGGCTACAGAAATAACCTCCTGATTTGTCTCCATGCCTTCCTGTCCCCTCTCTGCTCCATCCCCCAAATGATTGTCAAATGGATGTTCTTAACACATAGGTCTGAGCAAGTCACTTCTTTATTCAAAAGGCTCCAAGGAACCCCTCTTGCTTGTAAGATAGTCAGCTAGCATTTATCAATTACCTTATGTGCCTAACATTGTGTTAAGCACTAGGGATACAAAGAAAGGAAAAAGATAGTTCCTACCCCCAAGGGGCTCCCAGTCAAACAGGGGAAGGCACCATACTGTGTACTGACAATGCACAAGCAAGCTATTTACATGAGGGAAGGTATGATGGGAGATTAGAAAAGGCTTCTAATAGGATCTTTGACTTTAGCTGAGATTTGAAGGAAGTCAGGAGGCAGAGGGGAGGAGGGAGGTACCCCAGTCACGGAAGACAGGCAGTGAAATGCCCAGAGTCAGAGATGGAGATGGAACTCCTCTGGCATTTCAAAACCTTCCCAGTCTGGCTGCCCCATACCCTCCCAAGCTCGTACACACTATTCTCCTCGATGCACTCCCTGTTCCTGACAAATCAAGCTTCTTGCTGTTCTCTTTCCACACATTCCATCTCCTATTTGTGTGCCTTTCTGTAGAAGCCTGACCTCCGTTCCTCAAATACTTTCTCCTTACCTCTGCCTCCTAGAAACCTTGGCTTCCTTGAAAGCTCAGCTCCACAGCTACCCCCATATGGGCCTCTTTCTTCCCCTAGCTGCTCTTGTTCCCTTAAATCCCAAATTGCCATCAACAAGATGTCTCAAAAAGCCTTAGTGCAAAAGTCTTAACGTAAATGCCCTCTATATAGTTAGTATATTTGCATTTAGTAATGCTTTCATTTAGTAATATACTTAGTATATATTTTTATTTACTTACATATGGTTATTTTCCCCAAAAAAATGTGATTTTTTCCTGAGAATAGGGACTGTTTAATATTTGTCTTTATACCGTTAGTGCCTGGCACGTAGAGTGTTCAATAAATGCTTATGTATTTCCCAGTTTCCCCATTAATAATACTCTGCCCCCAAAACATCCCTCCTTCAATTGTTTATATATTGCATATTTATTCATCTGCATAGGTGGTGTTTTCTCCCAATAGAATATAAGCTTCTTGAAGCCAAAGATTATTTCATTTTGTCCCCTCAGTGCATAGCACAGTCCTTAGCACCTAGCCAGTACCAAGAAATACTGGTTGAATCAAATCCATTTGAACTGGAGACATGTTTTGATGTTCCAAGACAGGTAATTGCCATCAGCATTCCCACTATTTGGAACCTAAGTCCAAAAGCATACAGAAAGGTGAGGTCCTCAGGAATACATGTGCATATTGCATACATAAACACACATATGTGAATCTATATATACCTCCGTCTTTATACACACAGTCCTGGGATAGAAAGTACACACGGAAATGGAGTTAGACCCAAAATTAAACATGAAGAATGGCAGATGCATGATCACTGGGAAATTGCAAAGCTCTTCTAATAAGCCCCAACTTCTGCCAGAAACAAAGGCCATCTTTTTAACACCACTACTCTGCCAGTGTCATTATATGATTCCAAGACATGGAACCCAACATCTTGGAAGAATTGGAAATGAGTATCACACAGAGTGCAACAGAGTGGGTGAGAGCAGGCTGTACCATCTGTGGAGGGAAGTGAGCATTTATACAGCACCTATTGTATATCAGGCAATGTGCTAGCACTTTTTCATAAATATTATCTCATTTGAGCTTCACAACAATTCTGTGAGATAGGTGTATTATTATCCACATTTTACAATTGCAGCTGATGGAGGTTAAGAGACTTGCCCAGGGTCACACAGCTAGTAACTGTCTGAGGCTGGTTTTGAACTCAGGTCTTTCTGGCTACAGGCCCAGTGCTGTATCCACTGTACTACCAGCTGCTTCCCCGCCCCTTCCCTCTCTAATACTAAAATACAAAAATATTTCCTGGAGGGAGTGGCACATTAAAGCTATAATCACCTGAATGAGCCATGTCCAATTAGGCTGCCAGGTCACCTAAGTCATAATAATAATGCCATATTTAATACTTTACATTCATATACAATTTTAGAAAGTGCTTTTAGGCATGTAATTTCATTTGTGAAGCAGGGCAGGGAAGGTATTATCATCACCATTTTATGGATAAGGATACCCAGACTCATAAAGGTAAAGTGACCTGTCCATGGTCCTCTGGTTGGTAAGTGGCTAAGGGGATTGGCCTTGGCCTCAGACCAGAATCTTTTGCTAGAACCTAGAGGAGCTTGACCACAGAACAGGGGGGCTTTAATGGGATCAAAGGATGGCGAGCCTCAGACCCAAGAGAGGTGTACAAGTTTAGAACTGGGGAAACTCATTAGGGCAATGCGCACCTAGAGTAGCAGGAAGGGGGGCCAAAAAGAGAAGAAATGGTAGTGTAGGGACAAAATACACAACCCTCACTCCCCCTTCACAATCTCACTCTGAGTTTCTTAGCTCCTCCATGAGCATCTGTAGCAACAATAGTGGTGGTGAGATAGCTCTAGGATCACAGTCGAGTTTCTAATATTGAGCTCACTTGCCAATGAGTGAAGTGAATAAAATTTTAGGTGGCAGTAGGGGGTGGTAATTTTTGTTTTCTGAGCCAATCAGAAACAATAAGGGAATTGAAGGTGGGGGTGGAATCTCCACCAAGTTTCCATGGCTTTCTAAAAGATAACTGATAATTTAATGAGTCATACATTCTAAATCCTCATGTTGTCTTAAAGTTTTCATTTTAAACATATTAAAATACTTTGTTTGGAACGTCTATTTTTAGCTTGTACATCAATAAGATGCAGTCTCTTTTTTTTCTTAGACAAAGAACTCCATTCAGACTTTGGTTGAGTTTCCCTGGGTAGGGTAAGCTGGGTTTGGAGATTTTTTGTCCTTTGGACTCTAGCTTATTAATAGCAAGTTCTTGCCCTGGAGGTCTTCACACTGACATCAGGTTCCCAGTGACCCACCTGGGTGCTGAGAATACTAAGACGGATAAGCAGACCCAAGAAGATTACAATCAAATGAGGAGAAAATCTGAGGTTCACTTACTTGCCCTTGAGATCCAAAGGAGTTAACATGGGCTAACTATTCAAAACTTTAGAGCAGGGGCGGCTGGGTGGTGCAGTGATTAAAGGACCAGCCCTGGGGTCAGGAGGACCTGAGTTCAAATCCGGCCTCAGACACTTAACACAGAAACCTTGGGCAAGTCACTTAACCCCAATTGCCTTCCAAAAAGGAAAAGAAACTTTAGAGCAGCACTATTTTTAATTGTGAAAAACTGTATACAACCTGAATGTCCAACAACTGAATAATGACTGAACAAACTGTGATGCATTAATGTAATGTAATATTCTAATGCAATTAAAAATGACCAATAGGAGGAAAACAAGGAAAAGCCAATTGAATGGATGAGAAGTGAAGGAAGTTTCCCTGCAATCAGGAAGGCAAGGCAAGTGATCTGTGTTGGGAGGAAAGATGGTAGCTGCTGCTACCAATGATCCCCCCTCCCCACAGGAAGGCACCAGACTGTTGCTTCCTCTGCAGCCCCACCCCATTCCATGTCAGCTTGTAAAAGCAGAACTGGGCTAGGCTTCTCAGTCACTGTTGTCAACTTGCTGTCATTCTGCCAAGAGCGAGAGGAAGAGTAGTAACTGTGGCAGAGCAGGACAGCTTGGAGAAGTCTGGTCACTTGGGTATATTTCTTTGTGTCTTGTTTGCACTCTCCTGTGTTATGCATATCCTATAAGAGAGTATGTCAAAATTTTGGACAATGATGACTCTGTCACAAGGTCATCGTGTCTGATTCTTGTCCACATCTTTCTGTAAATTCCTTCTTTGTCTACAAAATATCCCCTAGCGCATTGGAAGCCTCTCTCTGCTTCTATTAATGTCTTAGGGTACCAGCAAAGCAACATTTATCCATTAGCTCTATTTCTTAACACTTGGCTATCCCAACTCCTTTTCCAGTTATACTTGTCTTTAAAGATGCCCTCAAATACTCCTTCTCACGTGCAAACCAAGGTATATAATATGTCTATGTTCACATACCATGAATTTTTCCCATTATCATGGGGCAACCTACAAAAGTCACTCTTCTGAGATCACTGCACCATGATTCAATCCAATAAATATTGGTTAAGTCGTAATAAAGGCTAGGCTTGACACAGGCTTATCCAATAACTCAAGTTTGAGATTGTCAGGAAATAAAACACCCAGAACATTTAAGAGTTAACAAAGAAAGATACTTAAGTAGTCATAGCAGGGAAAGGATGTTCAGCAAAGATATAGCATTGATGCATCTGGGTATACCTTCCCTGCCTCTATATCATCCATAATGATCTGTGGTCAGACATCTGCAGGAGTAACCAGGTGACAACTCTTACCCCAGCTTTTGTATTCTGGGCACTGGAAGCTACATCAAGATCCTGAGCTTCTAGTCCCTTTTGAGCCAAAGAAGTTTTAAGGATGGTTTCAAAACCTTTTAAGGAAAAACTAGCCTACCCTGCATAAGGCAGAGCCTTAAGATACTTCTCAGAACAAAAGCGCCTACTTAGTGGCCATCATGGCATCATGGTGTCAAGTCAATAACCAGTGTACAATTGGAAAAATACAAAGTTCAGAAAAGTCCTGGTTCCTGCCCTCAAGGGGCTTCTAGAATAGGAAGGATATGTAGTACTTAAAAGGATAACTTTAAAAACAGAAGAAGAAGAAAGTATGTATGTATGTGTATATGTACATATAATATATTCATATATACACATATATACATACACACAAACACACACACATATATACATAATACATATATATATTGCACTAGAGAATATATAAAACAAAGTGTTATATGATCTCCCAATGGGAAGATCATTCTACCAGAGGGAACCAGGAAAGGCTTTATGGGGAAATGGCATTTGATTTGAACTTAAAAGGATGTGTAAATTTTCAGATAGGAGAAGGGGGCATTCCAGGCATAAAAGATGAACTGCCCAAATGCCATATAGCAATGCAAGGAGAGTAGTGTTTAAAGAGACAGGTTTGTGTGGTAATGAGTAATTTGGGATCATGAAAGCACTGTTTGTTTCAAAAATGCAATCCTGTAACATATCCTCCAATGCCATAATGGATCCAATGAGTTGTCCATCTGCAGCCCCTGTCCCAGAATGCATTAGCATAATGTCATTTGTGGATAGAAGCCTTTGAAAAATCTTGTCATAAATAGGAAATTCTCTTTCCTTTTGGACTCCTTTTAGTGTGTGCTCCAAACTTAGGTGAAGATATATCTCCCTCTTCTGCGCAGCTCTTGATATAAATACTCAGTAGATCTTTGAATAAAATGAGGTTCATAGTTGCGACCATCACAGAATATTGTATTATATAGCACTAGCTAGGAGATATTTTGCTGGAGAGGAGTTTTTAAGCCCTGGGGGCTTAGTAGATAGAATGCTGAACTTAGAATCAATGAAACCTAAGTTCAAACCCTAATTCAGACGCTTACTGTGTTGACCCTAGGCAAGCTACTTAATGAATTTCTCTCACCCTCAATCTACTTATCGATAAATTGAGGATGATGATAGCAGCTTCCTTACAGAAAAGTTGTGAGGATCAAACTAGATAATATGTAGGTAAAATGCTTTGTAAACTTTAAAATATTATATAAATGGTACCTATCATTATCACCATATTCATGATCATCATCCTACTAAATCAAATGGGTTTTTTGGAAATAAACAATAGATATGAAGGGATTTTATTCTCTATCAATTCTTCAATCAATTGCGTAATTCTGAAAAAGGAGTTAGTTGAATCGTTTTTTAAAAAGCATCAAATTTTCATCAAGGATGCCTATAATAGGTTCATAGATCATATTCATAAAGATTTTGTAGAACTGAGAAAGGAGATACAGGAATTAGCAGTGTTAGTTTCTTCTCAGTCACTTTTAATATCTTTAGCAAAAAATTTTTTTAGCATTTTAGCAAAAAGAATTATAATCTATTACATTCTTTTAGAATTTTCCTCTTTGAGATCTTGGCAATTAATCTCCCAATGCTTTTAAAATGTATTGCTTCCAGCATACATCTCATATATATTTGGTCAGATCCAGCAGTTCTTCCTGACTTCATCTTAAGGGCCACAATTTCTTCCTCAAAGTAGATACCAAGATGCTAGAAGCCACTATTTCTTCTCACAGGAATAGGTCACTATAGAAACTTTAGCAGATTTGTTTCATCCTATACCTGTATTACTCTCTCCCTGTCAGTTTAATTCGCAGTTCCCCTAGGGATAATCTCAAACCAAGTTCATTGTGGATTTGTCTTTTTCAGCTTCATTTCACTAAATTGTGAGGTTATGTTGCTTATCATATTGCTTGGTGAATGATGCTGTACTATAGCAAAAACCCATGTGGCTTTTTACTGCCATATCTCTCCACTTAATAAGGTTAAGTGTTTTTTTTGGCAGGGGCAATTTTGATACCATTTAGCCTCTTCATTATGGTGGCTATTTTGCACCGTATATCAGTAACAACTCCCTTAGAAATACCGTTGGAGCTTATGTCTTTACTTTTGTCCACTTCCCAATTTTCATGGTTGACAGTTTGCTTACCTAAGTCATATTGGAGTTGCTGTAATCATATACCATACTGTCTTCTCATCTTTATCTTTCTTCTAATTTAGCATTTACTTTTATATTTTCTCCATCCCATTGATGATGTGGCTAAACATACATAGTATGAAACAAATATTCGTCTATAACCAGTCCTTTCTGATATAACAGATATCATTTTTTGACATCATTTGGCCCTTGCCATGTCCAGAACCTTCTGAGTCTCCTTTCAGAGTCAATTCCACACAAGAACATGTAATGAGTGCCCACTGTACATAAGGCACTATGGCACCAATCAATCAAGCAGCATCAGTACCTACCTAACACTTACTAAGGCATTAGGAATACAAAGAGAACAAACAAACATTTCCTGCCCTCAAGGAAATTACATTCTGTTCATGTCAATTTGAAACATGCAAAACTGTATGTAACAGAGATGACAAAAAGGGTAACAGAAATTTTTAATGTCATATATATTCCTCTTTTTCTATTCTTTGTATAAGGAAATGTTTATGTCTTTTGATATTTGTCAAATTCATAGTAATACAAAGGAAAGCTTTAGAATCAGAGGGTATTGTTGCTGTGGTTCAGTAATTTTTGTCTTTTCTGGCCTTTTGTGACCCCACTGGGGGTTTTCTTGGTAGAGATAATGGAATGGTTTGCCATTTCCTTCTCCAGCTCATTTTACAGATGAGGAAACTGAGGCAGACAGTGTTAAGTGACTTCCCCAGGGTCATGCAGCTAGTAAGTGTCTGAGGTCAGATTTGAACACAGGAACATTAATCTTCCTGACTCCAGGCTTTGCACTCTGTCCCCTAAACCACCTTAGATACCCTTTGGAATCCGAGGGTCTTTGTTTTAATCTAGCCTCTAGTCATTTAATCTTCCTAAGGCCTCAGTTTACTCATCTGCAAAATGACTATTGGACTTGATGGCCTCTGAGGGCATCTTTAGATTTGCGTGTCCCTAATTTCCACAACAAGCCATAAGTCTAAGAATGAATGAATGAAGCATGTATTAAGCTCCTACTATGTAAAAAGCACTGTGCTAAGTGCTAGGGTACAAATAGAAAATTAAGACAGTCCCCATGATGGGGCGCTTGTGCTTGGACCCCAACCCTAGGATCATAACTCTCCCCAGTCCAAAGATCCTATCCCTATTAATAACTCATGAATGGGCCCAGTGAGGCAAACTATCTCTCCTTGTTACAAGAACGAACTGACCCCCATAGAATTTCCCTTGTATAATGCGACCTGGTGGTGAAAAGGGGTAGGGCCCAGCTGGTCGAACTCCCTTCCCTGGCTGCCACATGTCCATTAGCATAGAATGCCTTTGTCGTGAGGACTGTGTGTGGATAGATTATTCCTTCCTAATCTTAGGCAAACAACCACCCCATCTCATCTCCATGAGAACGCTCAGGCTGGTTGGTGAATTCAGGAGATCTGTAAGTTCCATCAGAGGCTTCATTGATAACCAGGGGCAATAGCGAGGTGGAAGTGAGCAATGACAGAGAGGAAGCACCTGCAGACAGATATGCAAAGACTGCCGAGGGCAAAAGCAGATTCAGGGACTGTGATTCTGGGGAGGAAAGAGAGAAGTGCTAATGAGGGACTCTGGAAAAGCACAAGTGCTCAGAGCCTCAGAGAGGCACAGCTAAGCAGAACCACAAGCCTACTTTACAAAGAATGAAAAGGGCTCTGGGGCCGAGCTGGGAAGTACCTCTTGGCCACACAAGGGCTCTACGAAGCCTCACTACCAGTGTGCTGTAGGTTTGAACCCACTCTCCCTGGGGACCTTATAGATACAAGGAGACAACATTCTCCTTATTTGTTTGTTTGTTTTGTTTGGGGTGGGGGGATATTTTGTACCAACTCTTTGTACAATACCTTCTTAGTAAATACCTTTAAAAAAAAAGTTAATGGCATTCAATTAGTCAATGGTGAGTAGTATGCTCAGTAATGAGAGCTCCGCACATGGAGTCAAAAAGACCTGAGTTCGGGGCAGCTACGTGGCACAGTAAATAGAGAACCGGCCCTGGAGTCAGGAGGAACCGAGTTCAAATCTGCCCTCAGACACTTAACACTTACTAGCCATGTGATCTTAGGCAAGTCACTTAACCCCAATTGCCCTACCTTCAAAAAAAAGCAAAATAAAAGAAGAAGAAGAAGAAGAAGACCTGAGTTCTAATCTGGTCTCAGATAGGAGCTGTGTGACCCTGGGCAAATCACTTAACCCTTTTTGCCTCAGTTTCCTCATCTGTCAAATGGGCTGGAAAAGGAAATGGCAAACCACTCCTGTATCTTTACCAAGAAAATCCCAGATGGACTCACAAAGAGTTGGACACAATTATGACCAAATGACAACTAACGTATGCCAATAAGAACTCAGGAGCAACTGCATTAGAAACCTTTACAACCCTTTTAGGTTAGTTCTAGAACACCGAGAAGAGCAGTGGTCAGCTCCCCTCTGGGGCATCCAAACTGGATGTGAGTGCTCAGCAGGAGAATAGCCCCAGAGGGGACACTACACAAGAATGAATATTGCTCAGCTCTTCCAGGATTGTATCTACACACAGTAATGGTGCTAACAGCTAAATGAATGTGTGAGAAACACATACAGATGACAAAAAAGTGTGCTAGAAAGTGATTAAATGCCCAGGAGACATCAGAAGAGCCTGAGAGATTCAACCTTTCCAGCCTTTTCTCCTGAACTCTATCATCCTGGCCACTTCCCTGTTCTTCACAGAATCACAGAATGTGAGAGTTGGAAGAACTTCAGAAACCATTCTAGTCCAACTCATACAAACAAAATAAATCCCCATTATGACATACTTGACAAATGATTGTCCAGCCTCTTTTTAAGAACCTCCCAGGGCAGAGAACCCACAACCTCTTAAGGCAGCCCACTACAATTTTGGACACCTATAACTGCCAGGAAGTTTTTCCTGACATCAATTTTAAATTGATCCATTTGCTACTTCTATTCATTGTTCTTTGTTCTCCTCTCCCTCTGAGCCTTCTCTTTCCTCAGACTAACATCCCTAGTTCTTCAATCAATCCTCATCTAACATAGACTAGAGATTCCTTAACAACCCAGTTGCCTGGACACTCCAGCTTGTGATCAATCACTCCAGATAAGGTCTAACAAAGCCAGTGTACAGCAGAACTATCACCTCCCTGCTCCCGAAAGCTATATCCCTCGTAATACAACCTAAGATTTCATTAGTTGTTTTTTTTATGCTGTCTCACACTGCTGACTTACATTAATCTTGCAGCTCACTAAAACCATGAGAACCTTTTCTGAATAAATGCTGTGTAATCCTACCTCCTCTGTCTTATACTGTATATGCTTGTGAAATTGATTTTTTTTTACTAAAATATAAGACTTTACATTTGTCCCAATTTAACTTCATATAATTTAATTATGCTCTAGCTTGTCACGACCCTTTCAAATCCTGATTCTCTCATCTACTGTGTCAGCTGTCTCCCAGTTTTGTGTCATCTACAAATTAGCCAAATAACTAGTAAAACTATTAAACAGAATAGATCCTTGGGGTTCTTCACTAAAGACTTTTCATCATGCTGACTTTGAAACGCTAACAGGGACTTTTTGAATCTGGCCACCTAAAGAGTTCTGAATCTGTCAGATCGTGTCATTGTCTAATCCATATCTCCCCAACTTCTCCACAAAAATTGTCTGAGATACTTTATTAATGGCTTTGCTAAATCTAGGTAAATTGTATCTACAGCAGTCACCTCATCTACTAGTTCAATAATACTGTCATCAAAAAAGAAAAAAAAAATGAGGTTAGTCTTGAATGACCAGTTCTTGATGAAGTCATGGAAATTCTTCATATCACTTAATGATCTACTTTAGAATTTTCCTAGAAATCAAAGCCAAATTCATGAGTCTATGGGTTTCAAATACTGTTTTACTCCCATTTCTGAAAATCAAAATAATATTTGTCCTTCTCCAGTTTTACAGTATCCCTCCTATTCCCCATGACCTTCCAGATATCACCAACAGTAGGTCAGCAACCATATCTGCCAGTTCTTTCAAGGACTAAGATGTAATTCATCTGGGCAGGGGACTTGGATGTATCAGGGCCATAGAGGCATCTTTTCACTATTTCCTTATTAGTCTCAGGTAACAACTCTTTACTTATGTTTGTTCTGTTGTTTCCAACATAAAGGTCATTCTCCTTTGCAGAGAAAACAGAAGTGAAATAACAATTGAGTCCACTATCTGCTGTCAGTTATCATCATTCTCTCCTAACTCAAGCCAGGGTCCTATCTTTCCTCTGATCTTCCTTCTTCTCCTGATGCAGCAAAAATGAAACAAAACCTTTTCATTGACCTTAGCTCCCCTTGCCCAAGTGTTAGCATTCCTCACATTATTTTTATGCCATACTATGCTTCCATCTTAACCCTCTGTTAGATGACCTTGTTTCCATCTATCTTTTTCAGGTCTAAGTTATTTGACAAATTTACTTTGCATTCCTATTGAGTTTTTCAAATAATGTCCATTTTTCTTTCCCATTGAAATTGCTTCCCTTTCCTTCTCAGAATTGCATTTTGGAGTATCTCCCATCCCTCCTGGACTGAATAGTCCTGAAGCATTTAACTCCATGGAATTTTATCCATCTTTCCTCTGCAATTTGACTTACCAAAATCTAAAGTGCATATCATACAATGCCCAGAGTTCCTCCCGCTCCTCTATTAGAAAGTCTAGAATGAAGTGGACACTTTTCTCCCAGGATCCTTATCATTTCTTCACCCAGCAACCAGTTCGTCCCTGGCTGTGACAATCAGATTGAGAATAGAATTTCCCCTTGTTCATTCCTCAATCTTTTTATGGATGAAATTATCCCTACAGCAAGTCAGGAAGTTATTAACTGTTCTGCTTTTGCCAGAGAACATGTCCGGATAATTGAAGCCACCCGTCACTGCTACATCTTGCCTCTGTACTAGCTATGCTCTGTTTTCCAGACTCCTCGCTCATTTCTTCTCTGCCCAGGTAGTCTGTGGTATACCCAAAGACAAAGTCACTTTTATTTCTCTCTACATCATTCTTTCCCCCTCTGGATCCTGGCTTTCTCATATGAGTATACCTTCTTCAAATGCAATGTTATCCCTCTCTCCTCACAACCACTACCACCTTATATCTACCCTATTTTTTTAGTAAGATATATCCATTCAAATTCACAATCTAGTCATGACTTTTATCCCTCCAAGTCTCAGTGAGATCTATGAGGTAAAATGTGCCTCCTCACAGTCTTTTTTCTCTCTTTCTTCTGTTATTCAGACTTTAGACATTTTTACATAGACCCTCGGGGCCATGGATTTTACAATTGTTTTCTTGGATTTTGTAGCCTGTGCATTTCTGAGTGTTCCAGCTGCTTATTCTTCCTTCTTCCTTCCTCCAGGCCACTCTTTCTAATTGGGAATACACACACACCCGTCCTCTCCCTTCTTCATCCTTTTTAGTTTAAAGCCCTTTTGATAAGATGTGTAAGATACCTGGAAAATATATTCCAACCAGTTTTTGTTAGGTTTACTCCACCTGTGGCCATGAATCTACCATCACTCAACTTTTAAGCTGTGGTCCAGAAATCTAAGTCTCACTCTCAGATACCACCTTCTTAGTCACCTGTTTACTTCCCAAATTGATTTTTTTTCTCTTCTTTATCCATTACCCCAAAAGACAACTTGTGCCCCTGTGGTCTCCAAAACTTCCTAATCATTGGCAGTATTTTTAGGTTCCTTCTAGAAGTGTCATTTGTGCTCATATGATTCACCCAAAGTGGGGATCTGTCACCCATCTGGCTTTTTTAGGAAGCTCTTTGTTGCATTTTGGGCATATGCTATGGACAAGATGGCATATCTCTCTATTATTCTTATCCGTCAACAAATAGTTGCCTCAACACCACACTCAAGCAGGTAATCACTAACTACTACCATCCTACTCTGCTTCTTCTGCCACCAATATAGCATGGTGCCTAATACATAGTAGGCACTTTAGTAAATGCTTGTTGATTGATGGATTGATGGATTGATTGAAGGAAGAAGGGATCCTTCTAAGGTAGAAAGGGCTTAGGCTCCTGGAGTAAAACTTTAAGAAAGAGAAAGATGCCAAAATGCAGAGATTGGAGCAAGAGATCAGGGGAAATCTGTTCCAGCATGGTGGGGCAACATGTGCAAAATCATGGAGGTCAAGATGACATTTTGAACCAGTGAATGGTTCAATTAAACTGGAGTACAGTGTGCATTAAGGAGAATACCATGAAATCAGGCTAGAATGTAGGCTGAAGCCAATGGTAGGTAGGTTGTAGGTGGCTTTGAATGCTGGGATAATGAATATTCAGCCTTTCTAACAACTAGAGCTGTCCAAAAGTGAAATAACCTGCAGGAAATGCCTAAGCAGAGGCTTGGCAACCATTTGTGAGGTCTTTGAAGTTCCTTACCACTCTGGTAGCGTATCAGCTAAACACAACCAACTATCTTTTCTTTACCCAGCCAGCATCAGGTCCCAAGTCGTTGGCCATGAGATGTTCTTTATAAGTCACTGAGCAGTCCACAGAAACCCTCCCCTCTACTCATTGCTTTGTAACCCCACTGCCAAACACTAACTCTTGAAGGACAGTGTGGGTCAAAGACTATTTACAAGGCTGCAGCAAGGAATTTACCGTCTGGATCTATCCTTCTGCCATGTTTGTTCTCCCTTGAGAACTGGTGGGGCTGGTGGAATTGAAGAAGGAAGGGTCTTCAGGATTCTGCCTTTACATCTGTATTATTATATAGTAGAAATAATATTGGCTTTGTAATCAAAGGACCTGGGTTTGAACCCTGCCTTTGGAATTCTCCATGTGACCTTGGGCAAGTCACCTTCCCAGGCCTCAGTTTCCACATATGTAAAATGAGGAGTTTGGACCAGATGGCTTCTAAGATCCCTCCTACCTTTTCTCCCTCTAAATCTATGCTCCCATAAGTAAGTTTCCCTCCCTAGGCTTCAGTTTCCTTAGGGAGTTAGACTAAATGATCTCTGAGGTGCCTTCCAGTCTTAGATCTATGATCCTATAAGACACATCCCCTGGCTGGTTCTCAGTTTCCTCACCTGTAAAATGGGAGTGATGGGACTTGGTAGCCTCTGAAGTTTCTTCCAGCAGTTTTCACTCATAAGCATATGAACCATGGCATTTCAGCGGCCCTTGGGAGTGTGTACCTGCCTTTCAAAAGGCTGCAGCCTCTCCTTTTCTGCTTCTCTCCAATGTCCCTTCACTCCAAAGCCAGAATCATGGCAGCAGGAAAAGGAAGAATCACCCTACCCTGCAGTACTCCCCATAACCAGCCGCCCTGTGCCCTCCCTCCTCTCCTGTTTCTCAGACACCGAGTTCATATTAAAACGACATTTATTGGGTTCAGAATTTATATGGCTCCTTAGTCTGTGTTTTCGCCTCAAACCATGCCATTCCATGCACACAGTTGCTGACTCCTGGGTAGAAAAGTCAGAAATGAAAGGCTGGATTACTCAAAGATGGGCCATTATTAAAAGACTGTCTCTGCCCTGCTTTTCCTAATCTCCCCCCAAAAGTCATGTATGTGGCCCCTTAGCTTGTTGAAGCTCAAACTATAAATAATTTGTCCCCCAACATGGATCCATGGGAAGAGCACTGGTTGGAAATCCAAGGACGTGGGTTCAGGTCCCACCTCTGATACTACCTCTGTGACCATGGCAAGTCTCTTCAATTCCTCACCATCGGCTTCCTCTCCTATAAGATGAGGGGGTTGTGCTGAATGGCCACTGAGGTTCCTTTCAGCTCTGGCTCTGAGAGCCCATACAGGGGTGTGGAGTCTGTGG
>CM053586.1:21933111-21948985 GCA_028646515.1 Pseudochirops corinnae
TGGATGGGTGGATGGATGGATGATGGATGGATGGATGGGTGGGTGGGTGGATGGATGGATGGATGAATGGATGATGGATGATGGATGGATGGATGGATGATGGATGGGTGGATGGATGGATGATGGATGGATGGATGGATGATGGATGGATGGATGGATGGATAGATGGATGGATGGATGGATGGATGATGGATGGATGGATGATGGATGGGTGGATGGATGGATGATGGATGGATGGATGATGGATGGATGATGGATGGATGGATGGATGCGTAGATGGATGGATGGATGGATGGATGGATGGATGGAAGGAGAGATAGATGATTCTATTTGACCAAATGTAAACTCTTTGAGGGTAAAGATTGTTTCTTTTTCTGTACCCCTAGCAGGTAACACAAGGATTAGTACACATAGTAGGAAATTACTAATTGCTTGCTGACTGAATTATCAACTGATGGAGAAGGTAGGGACCAAAGCCAGTTTGTGTTCATCCAGCCTTACTTCAATGTAGCTGATCAGCTTACCCCAGAGAGTACTTGATGGGGCTTATTTCTCCTGGAGGAGCCCAGGGAGGGAGGTGGGAGGGGTGGGGGCAGCTTCCTGGATTCTGTTTCTAAGAAAGAAGGAAGCTACCACCTATTGTGATTACTCCTGAGATGACCTGTACCTAGGGGTGTCTGCAACAGATGCTTCTGTGTGCCTAAGTAAGCTGTCGAAATAGCCCAGACTCCTGGAGGTGGATGGAATCTCAGTGGTCATTTAGTCCAATGCCTTCTGAAGAAAGAATTCTCTCTACAAGTGGTCATCCATCCTTGGCTTGAAGACTTCTGGTTTAAGAGAACTCCTGGCCTCCTAAGGAAGCCCATCCTACTTTGGGCTAACTTTCATTATTATTAAGATTTTCCTTACGTTTGAAGTATATTGACTGTCTCTTTGTAATTTCTACCCACAGCTCCCAGCTCTGTCCTCTGGGGCAAAACAGAACGAAACTAATGCCTCTTTCACATGACACCCATTCATATCCTTTAAAATAACTTACCATGTTCCCATAAATCTTCTCTTCCCCAGGTTAAACTTGTCCAGTTCTTTCACTTGGTCCCACAAGGGCAAGGTACATGATGTCTCTACCATTAGAACCTAAGTTGTCGGAGGGGAGGGGCCTGTTTTCACTTTTTTCTTTGCATTCTCAAGACTTAAAGCACAGAAAGTCATTAATAACCACTTATGGATTGAACTGGTGATTGAGTAATTATAGAGAGTTTAGCACAATGAATAAAAGGCACTCAGGGCATTATGGAAAGAGTGCCACCTCTGGAGACCTGTGTTCAAGTCCTATCCTTGACGCTTTGCTACCATGTGACCTTGGGAAAGTCACTTAATGTGCCTGGGCCTCAGTGTCTTTATCTGTAAAAAGATGAAGTTGGCCTTGATGGTCTCTGAGCTCCCATCCAACTCCAGGTCTATGATCCCACAAAAATCAGGATTCCAGCCCCAAGTAGAAAGAAGTCTATCCTGCCATCTCATTCTTCCCTGGATACAAGGGACCCTCACATCTCTTCTTGACTCATTCTTGGTTCTCCCAAGATACTAAGGAATGTCAGAGGGAGGAGGGAGAATTGAGGTCATTCAATCTCATCCCATCACTTTATAGAAGAAACCAACAGGGGCCAAGAAAGGGGAAAAGATTCACCAAGGTCACCAATGCCCCAAACCACTCCCACCTTATTAATAGCTCCTAACACACACACATCCCTCATTCTCTTCAAATGGAAATACAGAAGTTCTCAGTTTCCAACCATGGGACATGGAGACACTTTCCGAACTTGGCCTCTGGAGACTGTATCATCTGTGTGCAAGGCCAGATAAAATGAAAATGGTCTGCAAACATCAGGTTGGTTTTATATTAAAGTGAGTCTGGAGTTCTTGATAATAAGGCAATACAGAGAGCATTGCTGAGCCCTGCCAAGTTTCACTGGAGCAGGTTAGAGTGGTGAACTGGCAACAGCCTCTGAATTTAAGGAGGAAAGAAGCTGTCTTACGAAATGCCCAGGCTAAGTATCCGTTTATAGTGTAAATTGAAGGAAACCAGAAAATCCTGGGCAAGTAGGTGGTACAGTGGATAGAGTTTGAGGGTTGGAGTCAGGAAGGGTAATGTTCATGAGTTCAAATCTGGCCTCAGACATTTACTAGCTACATGACCTTGGGCAAGTCACTTCACCCTGTTTGCCTGTTTCCTCATCTGTCAAATGAGCTGGAGAAGGAAATAACAAACCACTCCAGGATCTCTGCCAAGTAAACCCCAAATGGGGACACAAAAGAGTCAGGCACAACAGAAAAAAATGATTGAACAACAAAGAAAGCCCCCATTCCAAAAATGGGGACTCCATGGAGCTGTCACCCTCACAGGGTGTCCCTGGGCAAATCATTTACCTCTTGATTTCTTCCTCTGTCAAAGGAGGTTAGACAAAATTATCTCTAAGATAACTTCAGCAGTTCAATGCTCAAGAACAGGGTGGGCAACATGGCCTCGTGGAGAGCATGCAGAATTTGAAGCCAGGAGGAATTCAGTCCAAACTTCACCTTAGACCCTTAATAACTGAATGGCCAAGGGTAGTCACTCAACTTCTCAAGGCCTCAGTTTCCTCATCTGTAAAATGAAAGGGTTAGACAAGAAAACCTTTAAGATCCCTTTCAACTATAAATCTATGATTCCAATGGTGGGAATTTCAAGCACCAAAGAAGGCTTTAAGAAGAGACACTTTGGGGCAGGGTGACTTTTGGAGCCCCTTCTGACACCCTACCTAGGTATGCACCTATTATACCCAAGCTTGGGACCAGCCTTATATAAATACATTTTGATAACGAACTCACCCTTCTCTACACCTCCCAATAGTGCCACACTGGAAGTAGAGGTGTGTCTGCCCAAGAGTCAGATACCCAAAGGACGCATTACAGAATGGGCAGCTCCTAAGGTACACCGCTCCATTGCCCATCTCCATGACTGTCTCCCACACCAACAAAGTTCTATCCTGTCAACCCTCCCTCTTCATTTCCTTGACCTCTTTCAAGGTTCAGCTCAAAGCCCCATCTTCTGCGGGAAGTCTTTCCTGGTCCCCTCCACCGATGGTGCCTTCTCCTCTCAGACCACCTTGTATCGATCTTGTAGGTATGTAATTATTTACATGTTATCTCCCCCATTCAAAGGAGAGCAGGGAATGTATTCCCAGCACGTAGCACACTGCTTGGCATAGAGTAGGCGCTTAATAAATGCTCGTTCATTGCTTTGACAACAAAAATGTTTTAATGTAACAAAATGATGGGCTTGGACTGCTGTCCCTTCCAACTCTAAATCTACAATGATGCTAAGTCACAACACAGAAGAACTAAAATTGGAGAGAGTGCCGATAATTGCTGATTAGTGTAGCAGCGCAAGGAAAGTAAAACGCTGAAAATAATTTTTAAACCATTTTTGAGGGACCTGATTTGTTCATCTCATTTCCCAGCACCAGGAAATTAATTCCATGAAGAAGCTTCAAAAGAATGAGAAAGAAAGAGGCAAGCCAATGTAAAAACAGTGACTCCGTCTAGGCCAAGGGCCTTGGGCCACCTGACCCCAGCACCAGTCTCACCTAACTCTGGAGACATTAAAAGCTGGAGAAATGGTGACTTTGTTGAAATCATTTAGGGTTTCATCTTCTCAAAGGCAAAGGGCTGGTCCAGCTGGCCCTTAGGATTCCGCATCAGAACAAAGGATTCTGTGGCCCAGTTACTAGGAAACATGGGGGCATGTATCCAGTGTGACTTCCCTGCTCTTGGTCATACCCACTACTTAGGACTGCTCTATGTGAATTTCAGTACACAATTATTAAGCACCAGTTATATTCCTATGGGCACTGTACTAGGAATAATAATGAAACTGTCCCATCCTAAAAGTGCTTATCTGTGGGTGAGGAGGGTTCAAGAGGAAGGGAAGTGGTTTACAATCCAGAGATTTAAGTAAACACAAGATCTCTGAAAACAAAAAGATGCCATCATCCAGTGAATACTGGCCCTGTGGGAAAATCAGTATTGATTCTGGAAACTCACTCTGGAGCCAAAGTTTATTCAGGAAAGGAGCCAAGGGCCCCAGGCTACCATTAATCATTGGAAAACCCAACACTAACAACTCTCAACAGTTCTAGGTCTGTGATGCCTCAAGTTCTCCCCAGATGGAAGAGTCTGAATAAGTTTCCATGAAAGACATGGGATTTCTCCTGAGCCTTTCTTAAAGAAGGGGCTGGATTTGGGGAGTGAGAAGGGTGTGGCAGGTGGGGAGAATGAAAGGTAAAAATCATGAACAAGGAAGGCATGTTTAGGGACAGTTTGGAAGAATAGTTGCACTAGCAAAGAAGAAGCAGGGGAACATTCTAGACTGTCAACTCCTGACATGGAGCACTAAGCTTAGGGAATTAGGGGAAAGAGGAAGGGAAGTCCACATCCCCTGCTCCCCATCCAGTGCCTGGGTGCCAGTGTCCTCAGCTACAGGAAGTGAGGTGTTAAACTTCACACTGCTAAGACTAGCACTTCCCAATCCCCAAAGGAGTTATTTAGATTCTGATATTACAAGGTCTAGATATTTCAGGTCAAAATAACACCAGTAGCATATTTTTTTAAAAGACACCCAAACTGCCTGAAAGGTAGTTAGCCTTATTAAATATGATAAATATTAAATTTTAATTTTAAGACTATTAATAAATAAATATATTAAATCTTCCAGTTTCTACCTCAATGAGAGACATGGTTTACTTTCTGCTGGCCTCTCATTTCCTTCCGGCTATAAAAACACAAAACCCCCACAGGCCCAGGGCCACCTAGAAATAGCATACAGTATAAAAAGGCAAAGAAAAAACAAACTGATATTACAGACAAGTCTCAGGCACCTTCCATGTCAGGGGATATGAAGCTATGTTTGTTTGGTTTCTATTCTGTAGAGAATTATATATTGTATTATATATTATATATTACATATAATTACATATACATTACATATAATATATATCATTATATGTCATATATATTACATGCTTATACATTATATATTACATGCTTATACATTATATATTATATATTACATGCTTTCTCCCTTATTAGAGTATAAGCTCCTTGAGGGTAGGGACTATTTCTTTGTAACCCCAATGCCCTGCACAGAGTCTAACACACAATGTGTATTTAATAAGCATTTTGAGGTCGGGTTCTGTTTTATTTTTTCTGTATTTTCAGTGCTTATAGTAGGCACATAGTAGGAGTTTAATAAATGTTTATTGGTTGAATGATTGACTGTAGCAGAGAATGATTCTTGATGTTAGGTAGCCAGGTGGCACAGCTGATATGAGCCTGTATACGTGGATATGAGTCAGGAAGACTTAAATGCAACTCTGGCCTCAGACACTTCCTATGTGACCCTGGGCAAGTCACATAACCTGTGTTTGTCTCATTTTCTTCAACTTGAAAATGGAGACAATCGTAGCATCTGCCTCACAGGGTTGTTGTGAGAATCAAATGATAAAATATCAGTACGATGTTAGCTCGGTGCAGGGCACATAGTAGGCACTTGTTTTCCTCTGTTAGATTATAAGCTACCTGAGAGAAGGGGCTGTCTTACTTGTATCCCCACTGTCTTACACATAATTGATGTGTAATAAATGCTTGCTGACTGACTATCATTACACACTGGAGGGCAGGAGGGGGCTGTACCATAGGCACAGCAAATACGACCTGTCCAAAACTGGATTATATGCCCCACCTGGACCTGCCCCTCCTTCACACTTCCGTATTTCTGCTGAGGATATCAGATTCAGTCACTGGGCTTAGAAAATGCATAGTCATCTTTGACCCATTACATCACATATCCAATCAATCGCCAATTTTATTGGTTTTTCTTTACATTTCTCAGCTTTTCCTTTCTCTTTATTCAGATAACAATAATAATAATAACAATAAAGCATTTATACAGTGTTGATAAGTATAAAGCTCTTACTTACATAGCCAGTAACTACTGCAGAAGCCTCCTAATCCATCTCTCTCCTTCCAGGCTCTCCTCTCTCCATTCTATCCTCCATGCTTTCCTAAGGCACATGTCCAACCATAATATTCTCCTGACCAAAAGTTTTCAATGGCTTCCTACTATCTCTGGGACAAAATACAACCTCCTTCACCAGGTGTTCAGCTAACTTTTCATCTCTATTTTTACTAGCCCCCTTCCTAAACTCTACATTCCAGCCAAACAGTCCATCTCTAGGTATCTGTGCCAGATATTCTGCCCAGAACATATTCCCTCTCCAACTCTACCTCCCAACTTTGTCTTCTTCCAATGCTCAACCACTCTGGGAAGCCTTGCTCTCTCCAATCCATCTCCCACTCAGTTACCAAAATGGTGGCCTCAAATCCCAAGTGTAACCAAGTCACTCCACTGCTCAGCAAACTCCAATGTTTCCTCTAAGGTTAAATACAAACATTCTCTCTTTGACATTTTAACCCCCTTCACAATCCAGCCCCCACCTTCCTTTCTCAGTCTTATTGAACATCATTCCCTTTTATACACTGCATAGCCTAGCCTGCCTTGCTGTTCCTCACTCACAGCTCTCCATCTCCCATCCCTGGGCCTTTGCACTGGCCATCTCTCATACCTGGAAGGCATTCTCTCTTCACTTCCTCCTCTTAGAATCCTGATTTTCCTTTACAGCTCAGCTAAAGTACCACCTTCTACATGAAACCTTTCCCAAACCTCCCATGTTAGTGCCTTCTCTCTCTCCTTCCCTCACAAAGTACCTTATATTTCTTTTCTGTATACTTATATACATTTATAGTGTGTGTATGTATATATGTATACATATATGCATGTATATATGTGTGCATATGTGTATACATATGTGCATGTGTATATGTATACGTATGTGCATGTGCGTATATATGTGTGTATATGTGTATGCATATGTGCATGTGTATATGTGTGTGTCTGTGTGTATACATATGTGCATGTGTATATATATTGTGTGCATGTATACATGTGTGCATGTGTATATGTATGTACATAGGTATGCGTATGTGCATGTGTATATATGTGTGCATGTACACATATGCGCATGTGTATATATGGGTATATACATGTGGGCATGTGTATATGTGTGTATATATGTATACGTATGTGCATGTGTATATATATGTACATATGTGCATGTGTATGTGTGTATACATCTGTGCATGTTTATATATGTGTGTGCGTGTCTCCTGTGTGTGTATATATATATATATATATATGTATATGTATATTGTGTCTGTTAAATATATATTTTTTTTGTTGCTGTTGTCTCTCTCAATAGAATAAGGGCAAGGACAGTTTCACTTTTTGTTTTTCTATCCCCCCTGCTCAGCAGAATGACTGGCACATAGTAGGGGATTAATAAATGATTGTTAATCAATTTATTCATTGATTTCCACCCTTGCCTCTGTAGTTAGAGCTCTCTTCTTCCCCAAATTGCTGTACGTTTACTTATCTGTATCCCTCAGTAAAGGATAGGAAAGTTGAGGATAGAAACTGTCATTGTATCACCCCATACACTTCCTAGTATAGTTCCTTGCACATAGTAGGTGCTCAGTAAATAAATGTTTCTTGAATGGATTCAGTTCTGGAGAATAAAAACATGATTTTTCAAGCTACGCAGCATGACTACATTAGCCAAAACAGTCTGGAACTGGGGGCAGGGATCAGGGGGTAGTAAATTAGGATAGAAATGAAAAGTGACAAGAAGATAAATTACAATTGTGTTGTGATTTTCTATTCCCAAGGGCTCCTGGAACCCAGACTTTCACAGACTACAGCCCTGGTTAGCAGCCTGCTTCCTATTTTCAGGAAATTCCTGTTCCCTAAGTGACTACTTAATCAGGCATTGTGCGTTTGAATGTATTCATTATATTTTAATTTGATTATATTCCAGCCAGTAGACTGAAACAGATTCGTCCAGATGTGTAATTATTTTCTAAATGCTTATTCTCTTTTTGGTGGCAACCTTGGCATGGGACTCTGAAAACCCAGATCTCTTCCTGAGCACTCAGTGTTCATTAGTCACACAGGCTTCATTAATGGGGATTACTGTCAGAAACCATCACCAAGAAGCATCCTGTGCAACAACAGCCTGAGAACACTTCTCACAGTCTTCCAACAAGGGGTCCTGCGGCCACAAGAGCTCACCTACGGGTCCTGCTCTGTCCTTACCTTGGAGAGGTAATGTGGCATAGAATCTGGAGGGCTGGATTTGGGGTCAGCTAGTGTACTCAAATCCCACACTAACTGTGTGACCTTGGCCAAGTAATCCAACTTCTCTGAGACTCCATTTATTTTCTCGTCATAAAATGGGAGCCTTAACGCCTCATGGGGTTGTTATAAGGGAAAAATAAAATGATTCATGTAAAGTGTTTTACAGTTGTTAAAACATTATGTAAATGCCAGTTTTTAGTTTTATTTTCCTATTGTAGACTACAGAAAGAATGCCCAGTTCTCAAGCTAACGTACCTAGTTGCTCAATTAGCCCAGTACCCCAAATCTACTTATCTCCAAAAAAGAAAGGCTTACTAATAGGCAGAAATTATTGATTCAGGACCAGAGATTTTGAGTTGGAAGGGACCTCCCAGCTCAACTTCAGTTACATATGAGGAAACTGAGTCTCAGATAGAGGGGATGATTTTCAAGGTCACATAGCTATCAAAGGGTGGAGGCGAGATTCAAACTCATGTCCTCTATCTACAAGTTCAGCATTTTTCCCCACTTTTCTACCTTGTCCCTCATTTGATATGGATATATGACTTTGAACCTTTTGTGTTCCTTCACCCCAGGATTCTCTTTTAAAAAAAAATCTTAGGAGGCTGGAACAATCACCCAGCCATCCATTCACATTTTCCCTAGTCCAGAAAAGATCATCACTCTTTTGGGTGACTCTGGCTCAGGAATCCAGCTCCTCTTTGATCCAGACTCATCCAGTCTCCTGGATTATAAAGGACGTGAGCAGACTCTTATTGAATTGATGGTACCTTTTCCCTGGACCTCCTGGGAGCCAGTAAGAGAGTATATGAAAAGCTGAACTTCTTCAGGATGCCTCAGTCTATCCCTCTGGAGTCTTGTTGGCCATATTTAGAACACTGCAGCGCTATCTATTAAATGAAAATATGACTGCACTCAGCCTGGACAATTGGTTCTAACCTCTTCTCTATGTTCAGTTCAGCCAATGATTTTTAAATGCTTACCCATACCAGTTACTATGCTAGGTTCTGTGGGGAATCCAAAGTTGGAATAAAGGGGCTTTTTCCTTAAGAAGTTCATGAAGTAGAGGGATAGGAGAGAAACACAACAGCTATATTTGTTAGGCAAAAGCACCATAAAATGTAGAAGGGAGTCAGAAGAGTTCAGA
Source organism: Pseudochirops corinnae (assembly GCA_028646515.1). Lineage (NCBI taxonomy): Eukaryota > Metazoa > Chordata > Mammalia > Diprotodontia > Pseudocheiridae > Pseudochirops > Pseudochirops corinnae. The sequence continues at coordinate 21,942,552 of CM053586.1, forward strand.
GCAGAACAAAATCGCATCCGATTGTACAGATAACAGATTATCCTTGGAGAAAGTGGCATTGGAGCAGGGCTTTGAAAGCTGAGCAGGGTCTCAATAGGCAGAGTTGAAAAGGGAGGGCACTGGAGCACAGGCAAAGATGAGGAAGAGTGGGGTGTGCACAGGGAACAAGGAATGGTTCACTATGGGTAGAATATAGAGCATATGCAGGGCAGTTGTAGATGGTACCAAGCTGGGAGAGATAACTAACACACCAATTGACAGAGTCAGCATCCAAAAAGCTCTTAGTAGCATACAGAGGGGTTCTTCATGGGTTTTGTGTAATGGAGCCCTTTGGCAATCTAGTAAAGCCTATAGACCCCTTCTCTGAATCATGTTTTTAAAGCATAAAATATGCAGGGTTACAAAGGGAACCAATTATATTGAAATACAGTTATCAAAATATTTTTTGAAACAGATTCACAGGTCCTAAGTTAAATACACCTGAGCTAAAACATTGACCTGAATCTCATAAGATGAATTCAGCACACACTTGAAATTTTTGAAAGTCACTTTCACAAATACAAGATGGAGGAGACATGATTATAAAGTAGCTCATCTGAAAAAAAAAATTTGAGGGTTTAAGTGGATTGTAAGCTCAATTTAAGTCAGGAGTGTGAAGTGGCAGCCAGAAAATGAATGTGAACTCCATGAAGAGAGGCATAGTGTCCACGCTCAAGGAGGGAGTAGTCCTGTCCTACTATGCACTCATCAAGAGCATTATGTTCAGTCCCAGATACCATATTTCTGGCGTTGATAAATTGGAGAACATGCAGAGAACAGGGACCAGGATGTTACAGAACCTTATGTTCATGTCATGTAGGGATTGGCTGAAAGAACTGGGGAGGTTAATTCTGGAGAAGAGAAGACTGAGGAGATACACATCAGCTGTTTTCAAGTGTTTGAAGGGCTTTGATGTGTAAGAGGATTAGTCTTGCTCTGCTTGACCCAAAAGGACAGATTTAGGAGCAATGGATAACAGTTGTAAGAGGAAGATTTTAGTTTGACTTTAGATTTCCCAATGATAAGAACCATTCAAAAATGAAATGGGCTACTCCAGGAACTAGTGAGTTTCTTTTTACTAGAGGTCTTCAAGAGAAGACTGGATGATCCATTATTGGGGCATTGCAGAGGAATTCTTGTTCAAGTGTGGATCATACTTAATGGCATCTGAGAATCCTGTCCAACTTTGAGATTCTTAGATTCTGTAAGCGGTGGAAGTCAATATTGAAAAGGACAGTTGGCATCATTTTATAGTGAGCTTTGAAAACAAGGGAGGGGAGGAGGACCCTGAACTTCAGTTAGCAGTGAAGAGGGAGACATCGGAAGCTGTTGAGCAGAATGCCTTAAGCAGAGCTAGGCTATAAGACATTTTTTAACATGACAGAATAATTTAGTTATTGTTTATGTCTATAATATCATGATGCAACAGCAGCATGGTTCTCCATGCCTTAGGTCTGAAAGAAATTGGACTGACATCTGTAAGAAATTGAACAGTCAAAACCCATTGCCCTGGCCTGGTCCACATCTTGTCCTTGGCTGCCTCGTTGCTCCAGCCAGGGGAGTGCATGGGGTGGAAAGGAGGATGATTCAGAATAGTGAAGCGATGCAATTTCATTTAAAATGTAGGCACCAATCTCCAATCTTCACTAGTACTTACAGCCAGTATCAAGCTGGCAAAGAACTTCTTGCCCATTATCTCACTGGAGTCTCACAGAGCTCACAAAGATGGGTAATTGTAGGAAACCATAACCCAGAAAGATCTAGTGACTTCCCTACAGTAGCAAAGCAAGGAAGTATCAGAGGCTGGATTGGAAACCAATTCTGCTACAACAAAGCCCCTCAATGGAAGGAAGGAGCTCTGGACCTTCTTCTTTCCCCATCTTTTCAGCTTCCTTTTGTGTGTTGTCTTCCCCAACTAGACTGTAAGCTCCTTGAAGGCAAGAACTGTCTTTCTTTTTTGTTTGTGTGTCAGGAGCACTTAGAATAGTGTCTCACACATGATAGGTACTTAATAAATGCTTATTGATTACTTATTATTGATCCTAGCATCCAACCCAAAGTCTTAGCTTTCTGAGATCTATTTGGATCCTGATTCCATCACCTGGGGTGTTAGTTATCACTCCTAGCTTTGTGTTGTCCTAGGAAAGGTAGTTAAACATTGAAATCGGTGACCAAGTGGGATTCTTCCTAGGAGTCACCAAGAGCAGAAGCAACTTTCATCCATTAGTACCATCCCTAGGGGAGATAACCCTCTGTGTGTTCTTCCCCCTACCCTTCACCCAATATCTCTTGACACAGGTGGAACAAACATCAAAGGTAACTTTGATCAAGGAACCAAACATCTACATGTCAGGAACAACCACAGATAAATCAAGGTAGGTCTTGAAAGGCCAAGACTTTGAGTTGGACACCAGAACAGTCAATAATGCCATGGGGATAAGTACCAGCCAAGGGGCAATGTACAGGAGGAAAAGCAGAGGGAGCAGAAGAGGAGTATTGCTGGAAAAGCCGCCCTCAGTCCTCCCTGTGTAGCTTCAGTGACCATGGGAAGGAGTGCATGGTGGGTTGCATGAGGATTACATCTGGGTATCTCAGCACCATTTGAGCCCCATTGGCTGATGCCACATCTCTCTCTCATCTCAAAGAGACCATCAGACTCTCTGTGACCCTACAGCAAGCAGAGAGATGATTCATCATCCCTTAGGACAGAGTTCTTTGTAGCCGGGAAGGTGAGGAGGCTGGGATTCTGAAATCAAGGGAGAAGTGCTAAGGCAATCATAGGCTAGAAGGCACCTCAGAGGCCGTGTGGTCCAACTTTCTCATTTTACTGAGGAGAAAACTGAGAGGCTCAAGGAGGTTAAGTGGTTTTCTCAAGGCCACACTGGCAGTAAGTGGCTCTCAGAACCTTTGCTTTCAAATCCAGCACTCTTCTTTGGAGCCACTCATTAATTTGACAAGCATTTGTTAAGTGCTGCTATTATGTGCCAGATACCAGGCAAAGTATTGGGAGAATGAAAACAGAAACCAAACAAGGAGCTTACCCTCAAGGAGCTTATATTCCACTGTGTAGCCACAACATATACAGAGATAAAGAGAGACTAGATAATTTCAAGTTAGGGGGCGTCCCAAAGGCAGAGATTCAGGCTTAGTGTTGAAGGAAGATACGGCTTCTAAAAGGCCTAGAAAAGGACGAAATGTATCCTAGGCATGAGAAATTACCTGTGCAAATGTGCAGAGATGGGAAATGGCATAGGGAGGTGGGAAAGCTACTGACAGTGATTATAAAGGGGCCACGTGGAGACTTGTCCCAGGGTCCCAGATGTAAAGCTCAAAGAAACCCCAAAGTTCACCTAATCCTGCCTCCTTATTTTTGCATATGTACAAGCTACAGACCAGGGAGTTAGTGTGATCTGCCCAAGGTTCTGCAGGTAGGGAATGTCGGAGATGGATTTGAACTCAAAGCCTCTGACTCTACAGCCCCAAGCATTTTCCACTGTATCATGCTGAGTCCCGCAGTTGGAGATGAGGGATCCAAATGAGGCCCAGGCTGCTCCATGTGGGAATCTCTTGGGAATTCCAAAAGCTACAGCTCCGGCTTGCCTTGACAGTTCCTTTTCATCTTCCCTGGCTCGGCACTCAGGCGAGCACCAGCCACGGAAATCAGTTAATAACTATGCACATTTGATAATAAATTTTAACAATTTAAGAGTGCAGTACAGTTTTATTACAGTTTTTATTTTATCATACTAATTCAATGCGTAATAACCTGCCAGAGACACAGAATTCACTTGACATATGCTCTGAGCTCTAAGAAATCGAATATGCTGGAGTCATAAACCTTGGGTCACACCCAACTAACAGCGTCTTGGGGAGGGCAGTAGGGAGAAGCTATTTCCCTGACTGAGTCGGTCTCTATTAAAGAATGCCAATGCATTGCTTTCCAGCTTCTGTTTGGGTGTTCCAATCCCCTGAAATTCCTCCCACCATTAAGGGGTAGGAGGAATATTAAGATACCAGACACACTGAGCTTCGTTATGGCCTCAGACACCCCAAATTAGACTCCCAGCTATTCTGGCTTCACTTCACTCTTGGGTTCCCACAGTGCCACCAAGGAGGCTGGGGTTTGTCTGTAGGGGTTGGGCAGATGGCTCACTCCAAACAGTCCTCAGTTCTGGACAACAGCAACTTTGGCATGATTTCAAGCCCTGCAAATTAGCAGGTTCTGGCAAAAAAAAAAAAATAGAGAGAAAAGAAATCAGTCCAAGCTAAGGAAAAAGCTCCTTGAGGATAAAAATCATGCCTTTTTTTTTTCCTTATCTTTTCAGGTTTAAAGCTGAAAGGGACCTGAAAGCTCATCTGTTTCAACCTTCTCATTTTATAGAGACTGAGGGAGATGAAGGGACTTGTCCAAGGTCACACAGGTAATACGAAGAGAGACACTTACTGGGTGAGTGATCCTAGGTAAATCATTATTCTCAGCCTCATTTGTATAATGTGGGTGATAATTGCACCTACCTCCCAGGGGTGCTGTAAGAAGCAAATGAGGTCATGTATGTAAAGTGTGACCCTTAAAGGACTATGGAAATGATAATTATCTTCATCATCATTAGCACTCTGAAGAAGGAGGCAGGAGACCTGAGTTCTAGCCTTGGCTCTACCAATTACTTTCAAAGCACGCTTGGGAAAGGCATTTTCCTTCACTGTTCCTCAGTTTCTCTCACTATAATAATAATAGCCAACATTTGTGTAGTGTTTTAAAGTTTTCAAAGTGCTTTAATCAGTCAGGCAATGAGCATTTATTAAGCCTTCACCATAGACCTACACGCAAAGAATTAGGTCCATTAAAAAATGTGTACAGAACAGACAGAAGGCAGTCACAGAGGGGAAGGTGCCAGGGAAACAAGGAAAGGAACCCCTACAGAAAGCGGGATTGGAGCTGACGTGTGTTCACTTGTTTGACCCCTTCAACAGCTCATGAGGTGTTATTAATACGGGCACTTTACAGATGAGGAAAATAAGGTTGCTAGACACTGAGCAATGTGCCCATGATCACACAGCCAATGTGTCTAGGGTGGGATGTAACTCCCAAGTCCAATACTCAGTCCAGGACACCAAGACCTAGATGCCTTCATCCATCCCCCTCCCTCTAATTTACTAACTGGCACAAATGAAATCATGGAACCTCACCTGAAGCTCCACCCTTCCCTTTTCATTACATTTCCATGAAAATCCATCTGTGAGTTCTCCACAAGGATATGCGATTTGCTTGGGAAGTTTTTGTCATAAAGAAAGTCGAGGGCAGAGAAGTCAAAAGGTGATCATCAAATAGAGTTTTCAAAGACAAGAAGGAAACAAAACCTGCAAACTATATACTAGAGAGATCTGCTTATTATTAAAGAGATGATTAATGATGTAACAAAAATGTAGCAGTGACCACTCAAAGAGCCAGCATGTCTTTGTGAAGAACAAGCTATGCCAAGTTAACCTTCTTTCCTTAATAGTTCCTGTACCGATTGATCAGGGAAGGCAAAGAATTTGACAATGTTTCTCTTCTTCTGAATAAGATGAAGGGATGTAGGCTATATGATAGTACAGTTGGGTGGATTAGGGACTGACTGAATGGACAAAAATCAATTATTAATGATTAGACGTTGGTCTTAAAGGAAATCTCCAGTGGAGTGCTCCAAGGATCTATATTTTGTCCTGTAATGTCCAGCATTTTTATCAGTGACATGGATATAATCATAGATGGCAGATTCATCAGATTTTCAGATGGCACAAAGCTAGGAAGGATGACTCATACACCAGATGACAGTCAGGATCTAACTTTAATTAGATGAAATTTAATAAAAATAAATGTAAAGTCTTTCTCTTGGGTTCAAAAAGTCAACTTCACAAAATGTAGTAGAGACAACTAGAAAAAAATCTGGGGCATCTAGCTGACACAGTGGATGGAGTGTCAGGACTGGAGTCAAGAAAATTTGAGTTCAAATTTGCCCTCAGACACTTAATTGCTGTGTAACCCTGAATAAGTCACTTAAGTTCTGTTTGCCTCAGTTTACTCAAACATCTCACAAGATTGTTGTAAGTAATAAAATGAGTTAGTTCCTAGCACAGCACCTGGCACCTAGAAGGAACCTAATAAATGCTTATGACCTCCCCCATTCCTTCTTGCCCATCAAGATCGAGATGAGTCAGTAGAATGACATAGCAGCTATAAAGATAAATTCGATCTCAGGTTGCACTAAGCATACCTGGAGATAGGACTAGGAAAGTGTTATGGGAATCTAAAGATCTTCCCTGCCCCTAGGCCCTTTGCTGAAGTGGCTACGTGACTTTGAGGACCCTTGGATATTTGAAAGTATACTCTGTTCCCTAATAGGCTGAATGTGGTC
>CM053586.1:21949485-21981106 GCA_028646515.1 Pseudochirops corinnae
TTCCTCCTGAACTAGGTAAATGATATGTTTGATTAAAGTAAGATTGTTAACCCATTTTGAGTTGCTTTCCTTTAGAAAAGCAGATCTAAGAACCTGTGCTAGTAGCTGCCCTAGGCATGCTAGGGTGCTTGCTAATACAGAAAGTCATATTGCCACCAGGAGGATATTGATAAACTTGAGTTCCTTCAAAGGAGGGCAACAAGATCATAAAGGCATCAAAATCAGGCAACATGAGGATCAGTGGAGAGAATTGGGAGTGTTCAGCCTAAAGAAGAGAAGAGTCAATGGGTACATGGGGTTCTTCAAGAATATGAGGGGCTAACACATGGGGGGTTAACTTGTTCAACTTGGTCTTTGAAAACATAAGTGGGATCAATGAATGGAAGTTTGAAAGGGACCATATTTAGAGCTAGTGTAAGAAAAACATTTTCTAGTAGAGTGATCCATACATGAAATGGATCGCTCCAGAAAGAAGTGATTTATCCCTCCTTATGGGCCTTCAGGGAGATGCTTAATGACCACTCCTCAGGAATATTATAGAGAGGATTCTTGGTCATCACATATAGGCTGGGCCAGTCCCTTCTAGTGCTGAGACTCTATCATTGTGGGAGAAGTACTGATTAGAATAAATACAAGTCTTGTGTGTCTATCCAGCCAGTCACCAAGTCATTTCATACTTCATTATTATTCATTAGATCAAAATAATGCCTCAAGGTAGATTTCTTCCAGTACGATATCTCCCATGCACCTGCCGAAATCTACACAATTCCTTGAAAGGTATGACAAGAGGGAAAATTATTTTCAACAACCTAATTATTGATTTTAAGTGAAGCAAAAATCAGAGAGAAGAATGCTCATTCAAAGTGTTTGCCACTGTCAAAGAAGATATCCAGCATGGAGGCCAAGTTGAAGAGGAATTTCTGATAGATCTTCCAAATGTTCCTCTTTTCATATGACCTTGCACCAATCTCTAGAACACTACCTAGTCTCCTAAATGAGATCTTGAATCGCTCAAGAGTTTGATCTACACATTCACACAGGGAAAAGCAAGTGGATGAAAAATGCCTACTGTCCAGATTATAGTACGCAATTAGAAAGTCACTCCACAGAACTAACATTATTACATATATCTTGGACAGACATTGAGGTGAGACAGTGTACTGGGCTTAGAATTGACTAGGTGAAGAAGAACAAGTTGAGTTGCCTTTGGAAAGTTGCACAGTGATTTTAACCACAAAGTTCCTCCTAAAACAATGCTCCATTTTTTTACACTCTGTATTCATCTGATGCAAAGGCACAGGGGATAAAGCACCAGGCCTGGAGTCAGAAAGACCTGAGTTCAAATTTGACCTCAGATACTTGCTAGCTGTGTGACCCTGGGCAAGTCACTTAATTCCATTTGCCTCAGCTTTCTCATTTGTAAAATGAGCTGGAGAAGGAAATGACAAACCACTGGCACTTTATAAATGAGGAAAATAAGGTTGCTAGACATTGAGCAATCTGCCCAAGATCACACAGCCAATGTGTCTAGGGTGGGATGTAACTCCCAAGTCCAACACTCAGTCCAGGACACCAAGACCTAGATGCCTTCATCCATCCCCCTCCCTCTAATTTACTAACTGGCACAAATGAAATCTCTGCCAAGAAAACCCCAGATGGGGTCAGAATAATCAGATACAACCAAAATGACCGAACAACAACACAATTCTTCAGACGATCCTGAATGGCTGGTCCGAAAAATTTACACTGTGAGTCACCCAGAGTACAACTGAGGGGCACAAACCTTCTTCCTGTCACTCAGATTCATTACCTTGGAGTTATTTTCACGCTTCACTCTTCCTCACACCTCATACCCATTAGTTACCAAGGTTTGTCACCTCTACTGACTCAATATCTCTCATATCTGTCCTCTTCTCTCCACACGCACAATCTCTACCTAGGTTCAGGCTCTTGCTTCCTCTCATCAAGATGATTTCAATAGCCCCTTATTTGGCCTCTCTTCTCTAATCCATCCCCCATACGGCGGCCAAACTGATATTCAGCTATCCAACCATCTCAATGACCACCCAAAAATATTTAATGGCTCCATATTTCTCCTGAGATAAAATACAAAATCCTTAAGTTGGCCTATATGGTTCCCACTTACGTTGCCAGAATTATTGGACTTTCCATTGCAGCCATCTCTAGGCTCGTGTTATAAAATTATAGATTTGGAAATGGAAGAGGTCTTAAAGTCCAACCCCTTTATTTTACAAATGGGGAAACTGAGGCACAAAGGTGGAATAGTTTTCTAGGGTCACATAGCCAAGAAGTGTCTGAAATGAGATTCGAAGTCTTCTTGACTTCAAGTCCACTGCTCTATGCAAACTAGTCGTCATTTTCTGACTTGTCTTTTCTACTAGCTTTCTGCCTTGATTCTTTCTCCAAGGTTTCATCCCAGTTCACGTATCACTAGAGGACTGATCTCAAAACACAATTTGCGTCTTGTGACATCTCTCCTCACAACCTTCAGCCCATTGCCTTCAGGATAAATATCCATATTTCCTAGCCTTGACTTTCAAAGCCCTCTCCTATCTAGCCCCAAATTTAACTTTCCACTTTGAACCTTCCACTCTGGCTACACTGATTTAGTCCTAAAATCTGATTTACTCTACACCTCTGCTCAACTTATCCCACCCCCACATACTCCAGAATCCCCTGCATCTCTCATCTCCATCTTTCTGAATCTTACTGATCCTTCAGAGTGCCATTTCATCTCTGCCTCATCAAAGAAGTCGACCTTGACCACCCCCATCCCACCATGATCTCTCTCCTATGAATCCTTATGGGACTTCGTGTCTCCCCATCCCCACCCCAATCCCTCATTTAGCATTTACGGTGAGTCAACATGGCACCTGGGCTTGGAGCAAGGAGATTCTAACCTATCTTTGTGCTCATGGACAAACCACATACACTCTGTGGAAGCTCATTCACCTGTAAAATGGGGGCATGGGAGTTGTTACACTTACCTTGCTGGACTTCTATAAGAAAAACACTTTAGGTGACACAGAAATGTGAATTGTTATCAGTCCATTGGGCCTTTAATTATCAAAAGATGTAGGGCATCTAGCCCAACATCTTCAACTACCAAAGAACAGCATCATCCAGGTAGTAATCAGAGGTGAAGGTTTTATGAGGCACATCCTCCTTATTAAACTGTAAGATTTGTGAGGGCAGGGACTATGTCTTGTACATCTCTGTACCCCCTCCCTCAGAGTCTAGCCCAGGGTCTTATAATTACAGTGGACGACTCCCAGGAAATGTTTTTTGATGGATCTGCGACCCGTGGCATTCATCGGGCTGCTTTTTCATCTCACAAATTCAGAGCTGGGCCTCAGAGGCCAGTAAGTCCAACCTCCCTCCCCATTTTTTATAGGGGGAGAAACTGAGGCCCAGAGAGGGGAAGGGGTTTTCCCAAGGTAGTAGGCGTCAGAGTTGGGAGGTGAATGCAGATCCTACTGACCCAAGAGCCAAGACTCTTTCCACCAGACCAGACTGCACTCCTCGTTCTAGGCTACTCAGTAGTATAGATAGAAGCTAGTCTTGGGTGGAGAACAGCAAAACTTTCCAAATTATTCCAGGTCGCAAATCATTTCCCCATTCTGACCAGTGTCACAAGAGGACAGATTGGGAATCGACGGGAGCCTGCTATAAATGTACCACTGCTGTGCGGGTCACTTTGAGTCAAACTCAGTTTTCCCCCACCATTGGATTTCCTTTATACTTAACTAAGTTCAGCCCCAGGGCCAGTGGGCTGAATTCTGTGTCTTAAATAAACAGCATGAGAGTTGCTGTAGTCATAGTGGTGCAAGCCCACCTAACTACTAGCTAATGTTCTTCTGACCACAGATTAGTGGTGGTGAGCTCATTTGACAGATAAGGAAACTGAGGAGGGCTAAGTCCCTCAGCTCCCCCAGAACAGGTGGCAGAGCTCACAGTTGAACCCAGATCCTACAATTCCAATTTCTCCTCTTTAAGCAAATGGGTGCATTGTGCCTTCAACTTCATTTCTCAACCCAGTGGTTTGTTTATTTAACTGTGAGCTGCTGTCCTACAAATCATTAGCCCATCGATAGATATTACATCATAATTGGCTAAAAGTATATTGGTTGTTTTTGGTTTTGTGGTGTTTTTTTTAAGCCTGACCTAATGAGCATCATTGTGATGTGCTTAGGAGCTCTTATGCAGGACAGCAGCCATCTATTAAATTTCCAGATAAACAAGAAAACATTAGGTTTTAAATAGAAATGGATGCAGAGGGACAAATCTATCCATTTATGGGTCACTAATGGATGCTATGCTTTTGATAAGGGACATCTAGACTGGGCCAGGGATGGTCCAAGGGAGAGGATGCCACTGGAAAGATGAGCGGAAAGAGCCCGGATATCAGAAGTCCTGGGTTCCACTCATAGAACAGCCAGTGATCCACTATGTGGCCACAGGCAGGGCTTTCTCTGTGCATCTGTCTCCTTTTCTGCAAAATAATGGGTTTGAATTTGATGAAAGACGGTGCTGCCTGTAATGGCTAGAATGTTCAGCTTGGCGTCAAGAAGACCTGACTTGGGTTAGAATATCATCTCAGACACTTACTGGCTCCGTGACACTGGAGAAGTCAACTTCTCTGAGCCTCAGTTTCCTCCTGGAAAATGGGCATAATAATCTAATTCACAAGGTAGTTGTCAGGATCAGCTCAGATAATAATATGCGGAATTGGTTTTGTAAATCTTAAAGCTAGCTTACATAAATGTCAACCAGTGTTATTGTTTCTAGCTTTAAAAGATCTATTCTTTTCCCTGAGGCCCCTCTGATTCTTTTAACAGGGGGGAATAAATAGGAAAAGTTGGCTCCAAGATGTTCCACTGTCATTCAGGAACAGATGGCAGAGTAAAGTTTCCTCCCAAAGCACCTTCTTTGCCTAAATATGGAGGAAGGGCAGAGGAAAAGAGGGAATCCCTGGGTCTCAAATCCAAACTGCCAATCTGCAGATCAGACCCATAATTTCAGGATGGAGAAGAGGTTGTAGGAAGGTGGGAGAGGAAGAAAAGCATTCGCTGCTGCTCAGGGTAGCAGGGCTGCCCCCTCTGAACTTCTTAGTGGTTAGAATTCGGGGCCTAGATTTAAGTCCTTCCTCTGACACTTAGTAGCTGTGTGGCCATAGACAAATCACCTTATCTCTCTGACCCTCAGGCTCTTCATCTGTATAATGAGGATATTGGACTCTTTGACCTCTAAGGCCCCTTTCAGCTCTAAATCTATGATTTCATGAACTCCAAATCCAATGTCCTTTATACTACACATGTAGCCTGTGATCTTAAGAGTCTGTGACCTGTACCCCATCTGCTGGTCTGTACCTTTGGGTATGGGGGGTTGGGCTGTGGCCTATATACTTTCTCACCCTTGCCCTAGTTAAGTCACTTTCCTCATGACCTCCCCAGTGTCCTAGACACCCAGATCCTCAGGAAAGTGATACATAGACCACCAGGCCAAGGAATGATAGCTAGGAGAGGAAAGCAAATGTAAAGAAATAATACAGAATAAAACAAAGTCGCTTATCTCCTGCAGATTTCTTCCCTCCCACCTTTCTGACAATAACAGAGCCTGCACTGATTTCACTACTGCCTTCCCATGTTGGGCTCCTGTTTTCAGAGAACTTCTCCATTCCCTGGGTCCTTGTTTCGGACTCCTCAAATGATCACCCAGATCCACCACTGCCTGGTGCAGAGATTACGAATCCCATCAAGGATTCCATTGGTATTCCTTGAATAGTCTCTCCTCATTCACTAGAGAGCTCCTGTTCACTCTTGGTGTGCTTTATTATGTGGAGAAGGCACCCACAGCCTTTTTCAGGCACCCAGGCGGGCTTGCAGCACCGTTGCAGGGAGAAAGTTTAAACCCCTTCACTGGGGTTTTGGAAGGAATTTGACTGTTCTCTTTCTGACCACTGTACCGTTGGTGGAAACAGCCTGTGACATTCCAGGCTGTAACTTGCCGGCAAAATTCTCATCTAGATGATCAGCTGCTTCCTCTCTTTCTCCACCCCCCTCAACACCCCAATCTCCATCAAAAACTGAAGGTTTGGTTAATTGTCTAAAGAGGTTTCAAGCACAGACTTTTTCTTTTAACCGAAATTCCAAAGGGGATGTTCCTTTGGGAATTGACAGCCAAGACTAAGACCCTCAAACTCACCTAGTCTTTAAGGAAGGGCAGAGATCAAGAGGATGGCTCCCCAAAGTGAGAGGGACTTAGTCCTTAATAAGTGAAGAAGGCTTAACTTCACACAGGGCCTGGCATGGGTATGAGGTCACATCAGGCAAGATTTAAAAGGAAAAAGCTTTATTGGGGTGGGGGGGAGGGTGTCAGGGGGAAAAAAAAAAGACATTTCATCCAGAAGAAATGGGGAAAAAATCAATTGAGGATTTAGAGATAGCTGGCTGTTCTAAGCCCACCTGGTGCAATGACAAAAACGCAATTTACAAAGAAGATAAATCCTCTCCTGGGACAAGCCCAGCAAGAGCTGACTCCTGAGCAAACCCAACTCTGTCTTCCCTTCTAGGAAGCTCAGGCTCCCTTCATCATCACAACTCTTTGAGGGGCTGCAGGTTAAGGGATTCCTCAGATCCCAAGCCCTTTGGAGTCATGGCTTTACCATAATTGGGGGGAGGGTTGAGAGGAGTGGGATGGGGAGCAGGAGGGAACCAGCAGGGTATGCCTTCCCTCTGAGGCCATTTAGGGAGAGGGGATGAGTGCTCCAGCCATTCAGGAGAGGAGTCTCCCAACTTCTCTCAGCCTGAGTGGCAGGTCACTGATTTACAAGAGTAGAGTCTAGCCCCAGGTTATGCCCTTTCCTTGGAGCCAGCAGGAAGGAAGGGAACCCGAAAGGAGGAAATGTTTTCTCAGTAGTCGGGGTAGAAGGAAGCACCCCCCACACATACACACACTTCAGAACGACTTTGCAAGCTAGGGGAGGCCCCCAGCCAAAACAAACGTACCAGGACCTGGACATAGTCAGAGAAACCCAAAGCAGGAAAAACTTGGCTTTCTCTCAACTCAGCCCAAACTGGGGAGGGGACCAACCCGACCCGGGGAGACAAGCAAGAGGGGCTGGCCAGGGCAGCATCCATGCAGCCAGATCCGGAGATCCAGAGCCCCCCCTTCCTTGACAAGGCTCATACCTCCTGCTGCTCTCAGGGCAGAGGCGTCCAGGATCCATGGCCCACAGGGAGCTCAGGGGGGCTCTCTCAAATCATCACAAAGGAGCTGGAGAACCGCAGCTCCTCTGGAGGAGCCCAGCCGGCCAGGCGAGCTAATTAAAAGGGGCTGATGCCTCTTCTTTTTTGGTAACGGATAAGATTTAAAGGGCTAGAGTCCCAGGATGGGGGAGGCAGTGGTGTGGTGCTGCTGCTGCTGCCGCCGCTTCTACTGCTGCTGCTGCTGCTGCTCTCGGCTCTTAGGAGAGCCTCATGCAGTCAGTGCTCTGGGCTGAGCACTAAGACCGAGCCCATCAGGGTGAATATGGGAACTGTGCAGTAAGCCAGGCTAGTGGGGCCCTTCACGCTGCAGCTTGGGCGTCCGAGCTCCGAGTGCTGGCCACCAGGGCAACAGAGAAAGTCCCGGACCCTCTCCTGCTAAAGGGAGAGAGACAGCCAGCCCTGAGCAGGCAGAGAGCCAGGCTGGGTGCACCCCATGGCCCACACTCAGCAGCCAGCTTGGCCCCAACCATCCCCCAACCCCATACACACCCCAAGGTTGACTAGCCGGGTTATGGCCCACGTGGATGGAGCGCTCAAACAAGGGAACTCCCCCCAACATAAAGGCAGGGGGGTGTCCTCACCCTCCAGCAAATCTGCTCTTTGTGTGCCTGTAATGGGTACAGGTGCGATCCGTGGGCTGAAGGCTGAAAAGGAGGCAAGGAGCATCATGAGTCACAGTGGGGAGAGAAAGCACGGAAGGGACCAGAGGGTCTCTGGTAGAGGAATCCAAGGGGAATTAGCTCCAGTTATGGGGGTGGGAGGGAGAAACCAAACCTGGGGTGCCTCCTAAAGTTATAGGATCACAGATGTAGAGCTGGAAGGGGCCTTAGAAATATCTGGTCTATCCCCCCAGCTCATTTTACAGATGAGGAAACAGAGGCTGAGAGGAGTTAGGTGACTTACCCAAGGTCACATTTGTACATTGTTTATACAGTACCATGCTGCCAGGAGAGAGTTTTGCTTGGCATTGAAATGTATGCCCTCTGTTTGAAGAGCTCCTAGTCAAACTTCATCAAGGGCCACAGAAAGTGCCTTTCAAGAATCTGGCATGTTTGTAGGCACATCAGAAAGAACCCCTCTTTTCACGGTTTCTTGTTAAGACTAGCCTGAAACATGCAGGCAAATTTTGATGGAAAAGTGAACTGAAACAGGGGGTTTAAGTCCCAGCTCTGACATCAACTACCTATGTGACCTTGGCTAAACAAAGCAGCTTCTCTGGGCCACAGCTTTGGCCTCTGTAAAATGAAGTGGACCAAGAGGTAGCATGGCCCAGCTAGAAAGAACACTATAACCAGAGTCCCCAGGGTCCTGAATTCAAAACCTATCTCTGCCACCTCCAACCTGTGTGATATGGAACAAGTCTTTCTGTTTCTCCTGTAACACTGAGGAGGCTGAGCTGGGGTACCTTGCAGGTGCCTTCCAGCCTTGAACCAGTGTCTCACCCGTGACCCTCAGGGTCCACAAATGCATAGCCAAAGTCCTCAGATCTGTAAGCGAATGGAGTACTTAAGTGCTGACCTTTGCTTAGCAAACTGAACAAGTAGAAGTCTTGCACATTTCTAAGCTCCTATTTTCCAAATGTCTGTAGATGTTGTCATGATTGGTAAAATACAAATGCACATAAAAGCATTATTGAATTCATAGCAGCTTTTTGTCATTATGTACTTTCTCCATCAATGCACACCAATAGTATAACTGGTACCCTGTGAGAGCAGCAAAACTTTTTTTTTTAATGTTAAAAAAAGAGTCTAGTTGGATGCCAGATGACGAGATCTCTCCAAGGTCCTTTGTAGTTCTAATGTTCTGGGTTGCTGTGAGTATGGATGGTTCAGGCTAATCCATCACTGAGAACATAAAAACAACTCAGATGTCCCCCTCCCTGATGTTTGCCTTCTATCTCATTGATAGTGTCTTCAATGACACCACCCCGCAGACAATCATCTCAGGATCTTGGAGGTCCCCAGTATCAGAGTGGTTCCCCATTGGATCGAATACCTAGAGCAGGAAGTAACCTCAGAGGCCAAGTCCAAATACTTGATTATACCAACAAGGAAACTGATGGCCAGGGGTTTGTGACCTGCCCTGTGGCTAATGCCTTCCCTCTGGGATTACCTCCCATTTATCTGTGTGGATCTTGTGCCTACTTAAGTACCTATCCCCAGTTAGAATCTGAATGCCTTGAAGGCATTTCCTTTATATACCTTGGACTTAGCACAGTGCTTGATACACAGTAGGCACTTAATAAATGCTTATTGTTCGAATGGTTGTCTAAGCTCACATAGCAGGCATCCCGGAGGAAGATTTGAACCCAACACCAGTGCCCAGGCACTTTCTACCACCTCCAACTGATAGTGACCAGAGTCAAGGGAAGCCACCTAGAGACAAAAGTGTGAAGTCAGGAATTTGTCTTTGATGCCCTCACCCTTGCCTTGTCTGTGTCATCCTTCATTGGCACTCTGCTCTCTGCCCATCAAGCCCTACTCTCAGAGAAAGCCCAATATCAGTCCCTTTACACTTCAGTGAGGATGAGTATTAACTACAGCTTCTCTCTCCCAGGAGGGTCTTTCTCTGTTTCTGGCATGAAAGACTTTAGCTTCTAACAGCGCTTCAGGTATCAGTGAATGGTCCTTCCCAAGCCTGGAAATTCCAGTGCACAGGGAGCTTCCTGCTCCACCTTCTAATGTCACTTATGTGGACAGTAAAGGTAGGGTCAGCCAAGGTGAAGGTCACAGAGGAAACCATCTAACAACAATAATACTAATAATAATTGAAGTAATGGTTTAAAGTCATTGTAGCTATAGTATTAATTACCAAATAGGAGATGGGGACTAGAACCATAATTTCATTGGTATAGGGAACTCCCAAGTGAGGAAACTCCCTTACCAATGCATGTTGGTATCTTCTCTGTGACTTATAGTCTTAAAGAGATGTCTAGAAAACAGAGTTTAAATGTCTTCCCCAGGGTCACATAGCCAGTATGTCTCAGAAATGGGACAGGGCCTAGGTTCAGTCACCCGGGTCTATCCAAGATGAATTTCTTTTCCTTCTCTGTAAAAGGAAAAGATTGGACCAGCAGTGGGGAACCTGCAGCCTCAGGGCAGTATGTGGCCCTCCACGTCCTCAAATGTGGCCCTTTGACTGAATCCAAACTCCACAGAACAAATCCCCTTAATAAAAGGATTTAGTCTATAAACTTCACCCAAAGACCTAGAGAGACATGTGGTCTTGAGGCTGCAGGTTCCCCACCCCTGGGTTGGACTGAATGGCTCTCAAGGCCCCTTTCAGCTCTGAATCTACGAGCCTATATGTGTTGTGAATTCCTGGCTGTCACTGCCTACATGACTTTGGACAAGTTCCTTAACTCCATGGGTCCATTTCCTCCTCTATAAAATGAGAGGTTGTACTGGATGGCCTCTAGCTCTAAATCTATGACCTCGTCATTTCTAAGGTCCCTTTAGTACTAAAACTATGACTCACCTATTATGTTTTGTCATTATTTCCATAAGACTTAAATAGTCCAAAAGAAAATTTAAAAAATAGATTTCCCAATCTTGCTTGAGCTCTACCAGTGAAAGCAAATTTAAAGAACCATCCTCCCAAAATCAGCCTCAAAGATGCTAAGGACTAAAAGCTTGTCTTGACACAGCTGGGAAGAACAATCAACAAATTCATGCATTATCCTTCTGTTCATCTCTCCCTTCAGAAAGGTAACTGGTTCATTGTTTAACTAATATGAGAAGCCATGAGCACAGGTGTTTCCATATAAAAGGGATGATTGAGCTTTGGATCCCCGGTGAAGGTAAGATTCTCAGGATGCACATGATTTCTGAAATCTCAATATGATTTCATTAGTCAGTGGCCTGGGGTCCAAGGATGGAGTAAAAGAAAGGCATAAACAGAGCACTTGTTTGTTGGAAGTCACAGAGGCTCATCTAGGAGTTTGCTAATTATTCTTTCCCGTTTAACCCTTCCGACATTCGTGCTGACTGCACATCTCCTCCCTCCATTCCTCCAATCATATTTCAGGATCCACTTCTCTGGGCTTCTACCCATAGAACAAAAGCTCCTTGAGGGCAGGAATGGACTTTCTTCTTGTCTTCATATCCTAAGCCCTAGCACACTGCCTGGCACATTTTTTTAATAGGATCTGTGATTTTATTTCTGTAGGGAACACCAAGGGGGGAACCTCAAGCAGATCAGCATTTTCTCTGCAATTCAGTAATCTTAGAGCTGTGTAGGCTTGCTGACGCTCAGGGTCAACAAGCAAGTGTCTGTCAAGGTCCAGATGTGAAGTCGGGCCTTCTTGATTTGGAGGCCTCTCTCTAACCATGGCTGCCATGTTGCCTGGCATCTTCTCAGTGACTAATGGGTTGAATTGGATTAGAAACTTCAGCTACACTGGGCAAACTCCTGTCTCACCCCTGCTAGAGCAATGCTTTCATGACTTTACTTGGGATTAGAAGAGATCTCAAGAGATCCTGGATGAAGCACTGGAATGGACCCTGGGGATCATCTCATCGGGAAGGGTCAAACACAGGACCTGAGCAACTCTCTTGAGTAAAGCCTGAACCAGATTAAGATGTAATTGCGAAATATTTAATAAAATAAATAAAAATCAAATTAAACATAGATAACATTAGATTTTAAAAATAAGTCAATATGTATCTGAGGGGATCATTATGGACCCTGTTTCTGCTGAGTTTGATGCTGTTGATCTAGTCAAATTCTCTCATTTTATAGAGGTAGATACTGAGAGGTAAGGTGAGTTGCCCAGGGTCACATAGTATGTTAGTGTCCAGGCCAGGAGAAGAACCCAGGTCTCCTGATGCCTTGGCCAATGCTCCTTTCCTTACCCTTCTCTATGGCCACAGTTCATTTTGGATGTACTATTGGAATTACCCCCATATACACCTTTTACAAGGCGCTGGATGGCACAGTGGATAGAACACCAGCCCTGGAGTTCAAATCCAGCCTCAGATACTTACTAGCTAGGTGACCCTTAGCCCTGTTTGCCTCAGTTTCCTCATCTGTAAAATTAGCTGGAGAAGGAAATGGCAAATTGCTCCAGGATCTTTGCCAAGAAAACCCCAACAACAACAACAACAAGAGAAGTCACAGGGAATTGATAATTAGCCACCTTTCCACATGACCCTATGAGGTGGGTCATTAAAGTACTGATTCTTATTTCAGAAATGAGGGAGCTGAGGCATGGACCTCGTCCATGGTCATAGAGCTCATGGATGCTTGACCACGGATGCCGCTCCACAAAGTGCCATCTCTTGTGAAGGGTAGCTGGCAAGTGTGGACCAAGAGAGACGGTGGGTCTCTTCATGGTGACCATGCAGCAAGTCTGCTACCAAGGAGTGCCTTGGGATGAACAGATGGGTGGATGAATGGACCTGTTGGTTAGGTCAGCTGCTCTCAGCCATTTTTGCAATAAGGATCGCAGGATCATGGGATTAAGCAATAGAAGGAACTGTAGAGATTCTGGGGTCATCCATTTCCTCCTGGGAGGGACTTCAGAAGTCATCTGCTCACTTTATACATGAGGAAACAGGCCAAGGAAAGTTAAGTGACTTGCAGAACCTCGTGGTGGGGGTGAATGGCAACGCCAAGAGTCAGACCCAGATTCTCTGACCTCCCCAGGTGCAAGGAAAATAAGGCCCAGAAGGGGAGAGGGAGAGGAAACACATGGAAGAGGCAGGATGTGGACCAAGTCTGGCTGGCACTGGGCACACCTCGCCTCTGCTTGTCTAAAAAGAAATGGGCTGCAGAGTCTGAATCCCACTGAGGCACAGTCCCTCCTAGATGTTTGCTGAATGAATGAATGACAGGGGAAGAAAAGAACTGTCACTAAAACAAACCCCGTCTGCTCATCTTGAGAACTGACAGCAGCACCCATGATATGGCAGAAGCACTGAACGTGGTCAAGAGACCTGGGTCCAAGTACAAGCTCTGCCATGAAACGTGACCTTGGACAAGTCACTTAGGAGCCTCAGCTTCCCCTTTTGTCAAATACCAAGCCCAGGCTACAGAGGGTTTGGGCTAAATGATCTTTCTCTCTCTCCCCCTACCCCTCTCTCTCCCTCCCTTTCTCTCTCTTTCTCTGTCTCTCTTCTTTCTCTCTGTCTCTGTCGCTCTGTCTCTGTCTCTCTTCCTTCTCTCTTTCTCTGTCTCTGTCTCTGTCTCTCTGTCTCTGTCTCTCTGTCTCTGTCTCTCTGTCTCTGTTTTTGTCTCTCTCTGTCTTTCTCTGTCTCGTCTCTCTCTGTGTCTCTCTTCCCCCCCCCCCACTCCTGTCTCTAAATTCCTACTGGAATTTGTACTAAACTATGTCTCCTGCAAGATCTTTTCCATCTCCAAGTCAACAGTCCCATGGTCCTACCTGAATTGCCTTGGCCAAGTCCCTTCCTCTCTGTGGACCTCAGTTCCCTCTTCTGTCAAACATGGAGGTCGGCCTCTGAGGTCCTTGCCAGTTCCAGGCCTGTGATCCCGTGGGCCTACGTGTCTAACAATGATTTCTGTTACAGATAAATGGAACGCTCCAGGCCCAGCGTGCTTCCTGCTAGTGGAAGGCCAGGGTGTCCCCAGGCGATCAGGGAGCTCCATCACTCTGTTTAATGTACCAGAGGCATTCGGTGACTCACGAACAGCTTGATGGATGGAGGAACGACATCTACCTCACCCTGGAGCCCCCACACAGTTGGCAACACCCCCGCGGCTGCTTCTTAACAAAGGGCCGTCTAGCAGCCAGGCAGTGACAGTGATAAGTTCCCCAAGCACATGGAAAATCCAAACTTCCTTTCCTTAGTTCAGTGCCGGATGCTATTTCTGCCCAACACTGAAAAAAAGAGAGAAGAGGATGTGTCAGATGGGGGGAGCTGTCTGTCTGTCTGTGTCTGTCTGTCTGTGTCTGTGTCTGTGTGTGTCTATGTATATGCCTGTGTGTCTGTCTGTGTGTATGTGTGTGATGTGTCTGTATGTGTCTGTCTGTCTGTGTCTTTTTGTGTCTGTCTGTCTGTGTCTTTGTGTGTCTATGTGTATGTCTGTGTGTATATGTGTGGTGTATCTGTGTCTGTCTGTCTGTGTCTTTGTGTGTCTATGTGTATGTCTGTGTGTATATATGTGGTGTGTCTGTGTGTGTCTGTCTGCATGTCTGTATCTGTGTCTGTGTGTCTGTGTGTGGTGTGTGTGTGTGTCTATGTGTGCATGTGTGTGTGTGTGTGTGTGTGTGTGTGTGTGTAGATGCCATGGCAAGGAGGTACGGGTTGACCCAAAAGCCCAAGGAGCCTCCTCTGGTCCCGACCCGCTTCCCCACCTCTTAACCCCCACCCTTGGATCTTCCCTTACACTGCTTTGCTTGTGCCTCTTTCAGGCACCATCCACCTCAAAGAAAACAATTTGCTGAAATGAGTGAATGGCTGTCATTGTTATTTTTTGTTACTATTTTCTGTTGTGCTCATTTCTAGACATCTCTTAGGGTCAGAGCTCTTGAGATGGGAGGTCCATCTAGTCACAGGATTGCAGCTCTAGAGTCAGCTCTCTCATTTTACAGATGAGGGAACTGAGGAACAGAGAGGTTTAGTGACTTGGTCAGGATCACACACCTAGTAAGTGTAGGGGGTGGAATTTGAACCCAATAATCCTAATCCCACGTCCAGTGCCATATCGATTATACCACACTCCCTTCTAATTGTATAGAAGAGAACCCTGAGGTCCAAGGAGGCCCTTTACTGAACTGTAAGCTCCATGAGGGCTGAATAATGTTGTTCATTCATTTTTTTTCTGATCTTCTAATGTGCCATAGAATCATAGGATGATGAATAGAGAATTGACTTCCAGACCAGGAGTACCCAGGTTTGAAGCTATCTCTACCATAGACTAGCTGTCTTGGTGCCCCTGGCCATTTTCTGAGATACCAGATTGTGGGGATTTGACAATCTCACTTGGCTGGGGGAGTTTCCTTCACAGAGTCCCCTACACCAGTGAAAGAAAATGAAAGGAGAAGGAAACAGCAAAACACCTGTAAGCGCGAGCAAGGTGGGATTTTTGTTGTTTTCTTTTTGGAGTTCAGTTTCCCAGGCTCAGGCTAAATTGTGAACATCTGAAGGATTAATCTCCTTTGAACCCTGATAATTCACAGCTGTGATGAGTGAAGTAGGTTTTGTGCCTTCTGGTTTTGAGACAATCAGGTTGGCATTTTACTTTGGGGGTTCGTTCATGAGAAAAATCATTTGATTTCTTGGTTGAGACTCTGAGTAGCCATATGTTCAGAGTCCCCTGACTGCTTAGATGCCTGCACTCCCTCAATCCAGTGATGTATGTAAAGTGTATAGTAATATTGTTACATTCAGACAGCTAGAGCCCTATCTGTTGGTCTTTGTGCTAATTTCTCTGCTTGTATTTTCTATACTCACTTCTTTTCTCTGTAATTAAGTAGGATTGTTAACCCTTATAAAGCTGTCTTTCCTTTATAAAGCAAATTGAAGAACCTGTGCTAGCAGGCCATCCTGGGTGGGCTAAGGGCTTGCTGTTACACTACTCCAGTATCTTTGTCAAGAAAACCCCTGGACAGCACTGGTGCCATGGTCCACAAAGAATTGGATGCAGCTGAATGACTGAATAAGACAGCACTGAAATAACTTGTCCAAACAAAAATCATATATAATGGATTTAAAGCTAAAAGGGAACTTAGAGGCCATTTAATCGAATACTTCTTGTTTCGCAAGTAAAAAAACTGAGGCCCACAGCAACCAAGTGATGGGCCTAAGATTGAAGAGCTAATGAATGTCAGAAGTCATCCAGGACACCAAGAGATTAAGGGAGTTACCCAGGGTCACACGTGTCAGAGGTGGGACATAGACCCAGGTCACACAGTCTCCAAGGCCTGCCATCTATCAGCTTCACCTTGCTTCCTCTCTCCTCCGAAATATCACCTAGGAAATGGATGCCCCTAAAAGGAAGTGATCTGGTCTCGTGACACAGTCTTTGCTCTGAAGAG
Organism: Pseudochirops corinnae; assembly: GCA_028646515.1. Taxonomy (NCBI): domain Eukaryota; kingdom Metazoa; phylum Chordata; class Mammalia; order Diprotodontia; family Pseudocheiridae; genus Pseudochirops; species Pseudochirops corinnae. The sequence continues at coordinate 21,965,773 of CM053586.1, forward strand.
GAGATACCATATACGTATGTAAATATCACAAGATACATACAAAGCAAACACAAGATAACTTGGACGGGAAGGTCTTAGCTTCAAGACCTTGACCCAACAGTGGCTTAAGTAAGGGCCAACTTACAATGTTGGTTCCCAATCAATGTCAACAAAAGACCTTTGCTGAACCTTCACTGGAGAATCTAAGGAAGAGCCATGAACAAGAATCACCGAGGATAAGGAAGCATGGACTGGTGCAACCTATATCTACAGAGTAAGTAATAATGTGTTTGGGTTAGACTTTCCCCAGCAGAATGGGTGGATGAGAATAATTTGTTCTATGGCCATCAAACAGTTTCTGTGGAGTGCTTAGAGCTTGGTCAGATGTTGAAGATTCCAAGGTCATCTGCTGCATCCTAAGCCATCACCAGTCATCATTACTTTGTCCTGCCACTGGATTTTGATGACACTGGAAGAGAGAGTGAAGCCCAATGACTTTGTGCAACTCTGCCTCACTTAAATCAAATTCATGTACAAGTCAAGACAGCCTCGTGATGTCATCGGTCCTCTTCAAAAACAAAGGACGTACAACACCATGTAGATGTTATGAAAAACAAATGATGAAGTCAATGGAAAAGGCATGGAGCAAAGTAAGAATCTCTAATACCTATGGAGAGCTTTATAGTTGCCACATGGGCTGAGCAATTGATTCTAACACTCGATCTCCCATCTCTGCCCCTTGAATTGGCTGTCCCCCATTCCTGGAATGTACTCCTTCTGCCCCTCCCTAGTTTCCTTCAAAAGCTCAGCTCATTTACATAAAACTTTTCTTCACTCCCCTCCACCAGCTACCAATTCCACCCCACCCAAAAAAACAATTTACCTTGAATTTATTTCGTATGTGTGCTATTTATATATAATGTGCATTCATAAATCTACTCATAAAATCTGTGTAAGTGTTGTCTCCCCTGAGAGCCGTTAGCTCCTTGAGGGTGGGGACCATTTCATTTTGTCTTTGTTCCCCAGGCCTAGCAAAGCACCTGGCACATACTAGGGGCTCTAGAAGCCCAAGAAATGCTTGTTGATGGACTGATTTATCTCTTGTCCAAGAACCAGCTGCTAAGTTCAGAGAAACTCATTATCAGGGTCATTGGAGGTAGATGAATCATTGGGCCTCTGCAGCACTCACAAAGCCCATCTGCCAAGTCCTTATGAAACTGAGGCCTCTCCCATATCTGTGGTGGAAGGGCCCCTACTGAAGAAATCAGGGAGGTCTGACAGTGCTTACAATTACAGCCCTCTTCGTGCCTTAGAGGTGACCCTGGGCTCTGGGGGTCTTCCTCCATTAAACGCCTATTGTGTGCTAGGCATGGGGGACACAGAGACCAAAGGGAGATACCCTTAGCACTCAAGGAGCTGGCATGCTCTCCCGGGAGACACCCTATACTGGCCCAGCAGCTGTGGCCCGAGGCCTAGCCTGGAGGAGTTTCGAAAAGCCAGTCACCAGAAGGTAGACAACCATGGGGTTGTCAGAGTTCAAAATGAGCCTCAGACACTTGCTAGTTGTATGACTCTATTTGCCTCAGTTTCCCCATCTGTAAAATGAGCTGGAGAAGGAAATGGCAAATCATTCCAGTATCTTTGACAAGAAAACCCCAAATGGGATCACAGGGAATCAGACATGACTGAGAGCAACTGAACCCCAAGAGGCCCAGAGAGGAGTAAAGTGAATAGCCCAAGGTGAATGATGCAGCTGTGACTTTGAACCAGGATTAGGGGCTCCCGAGACTCTTTCACCTGTACCCCTAACTTCTATCTCAGGAGAACCTATGAAGACCTGGGAGCCTACTGTTCCACTTGAACAACTCCTATAATGTGCACTAATTGTTTAAAGGAGTGATTAGGAGAATCCAGAAAACTTCAGTGCTTCAAGAATTTCATCAGTGTGAATGGTGGGACTCCCCAAGCTTTTTTTGTTGTTGAGTTATTTCAGTCATGTCTGGTTTTTCATGCAACCCTTCAGGGTTTTCTTGGGAAAGGCACTGGAGTGGTTTGCTATTTCCTTCTTCAGTTCATTTTACAAATGAGGAAACTAAGAAAAACAGGGTTAAGTGACTTGCCCAGCGTCACAATAGCTAGTAAGTATCTGAGGCTGAATTTGAACTTAGTCTTCCTGATTCCAGGTCCCAGCACTGTGCCACCTGAGCTACCCACGAAATAAAGGAAATATGCAACAATGCCAAGATTTGAAACTTTGTCCTCTGACTCAATTCCACTCCACCCTATAGATGCCCTCATCCCCCTGAAGAGTGGCTTCCACAAAATTCAGGCCCTTCCACCAAATCAGGAAGCTACCTGTCAATCCCACCTTGAGAATCAAGTACAGTAAAAATGCTTCTGGGGCCTTTAGGCAGCAGCCAGCCCAGAAACTTTTCAGATCCTGCCCTAAGGCACTTAGGTAACTGTAATTTCTAATAAGTCGTAACAAGAGCCAGTTAAGAGACTTTTTGAGGATAATTCTAGCCTGGGTCAGCTCAACCTGCATTTGCAGCCCCTAAAATAGAAACCTTTTTATCTGAACCAATGTGCAAAGAGGGTTCTTCCTGTGCTGGCACTTCTCGTGGTGAGGTGAACTGTCTAATGAGGCAAGCACCTTCCCTAGAAAGCAGGGAAAGAAGCTGGAATGAAAATCCTGCTCCAGACCAGCAACCCCAGAGGCATCTCCTGCCCCCAACACTGGTTGGAAACAAAACTTCTTTTCAAGCATTCAAAGATATGACTTGGGCTAATTGCCATTACTCCAGGGACCCAGAGAACTTTGGAAAGGGCTTAGAGTTCCTTCCACAAGGGCGATCGTTAAAAGATTAAAAAGCCAACCCCAAGAGAAATGATTCAAGGATTTGGGATTATTCAGCTAGAGGAAGTGAAGGCTGAGATGCTCCATGGGGAGAGATGAGTTAAGTTTCCTACATCCTACGTTCAGAGCTGGAAGGAATTTTAAAGATCATCTAACCCAGGGGTTCATAATCTTTTATGTGTCATGGAAATCTTTGGGAGCTTAAGAACATCTTCTCAGAATAACATCAAAATAAAACACGTATGATTACAAAGGGGATCAATTAAATTGAAATCGTTGTGATTTCTTTGTAAAAGTTCACAGACCCCGGGTTTCGAACTGCTGATACGATCTAATCCTATCGCATCTCACTTCTTAAAGGAGGAAATTGGCATTTGGTGAGAAGTGGTTTGCCCAATGTCAAACAGATAGTAAATGGCTCTGGTTTATACAATCTCATTAACTTTTCCCGTTGCCATTTCACAAAGTCAATTGACTGTTCAAGATCACTAAGATTCAAACCCAGATTCTCAGACCCTAAATCCAGTAACCAGCCGTAGTCTTGCACCCTTTTCCCAAGAGAGAGTTAAATGGTCTGTTTAGTAATTGCTTTTTCCCTTCCTTTCCCCAAAATTCTATCACCAACCTGGACTCTGATCCTAGGGAAATGGGTTTTGTCTTCGGTGATTCTGTAAGAGCAGTATTACTTTATGGACATCCACCCTCAGTGTGAGGCAAAGGGGAGTTCCTTGAGAGTGGGGTCTGTTTCCACTTTTATCTCTATTTCCAGCACCTCAAATAGTTCAGCCTTAATAAATGCTTGTTGATGACTGATTGATTGATAGAACAAGGTCCTTAAAGGCAAGAACTGTTTCATTTTTGTCTTTAAAATCCCAGCTCCCAGGACAGGGTCCCAGACATAGTAGGTACTTAGTAAATGCTTGTTGATGGATTGATTGAGTTGTTCAGGTTCCTAGGCTTTGACTATCCTTGAGGAGAGCTGACTTTACTGTACTCAGATACCCAAAACTCAAAAAAGAGATTTGTGATCCCATCCATTTGGATGGTCTAACACCCATTCATGCCTTCCAAACTGTGAAACTCTTGTGCAAGTCTACTAGCTTTGTCCTTAATGGCATACCTTTTTTTCTGCCTCTCCTGCTCTTTGTGATCAGAGGATCATGGGACAAGCAGAAGTGGGAAGGAAACAGGCATTTATTTAGTGTTTATTATTATTACTATTATTATGCTTTCATTGATGAGTTCTTCAATGTGTTCATGGATGGTTCATATGTATATGGAGAGAGAGAGAAAGAGAGAGAGAGAGAGAGAGAGAGAAAGAGAGAGAGATTGGAAAATAGGCATACACATTTCTAGTTGTTGATACTCTATCAACTTTTTAATAAATTCCAAGATTTTTTTCCATATCTTTGATATCTTTCCCCTTCTTCAGATAACTTGTGAACCAATCCCTGAAAGCCTTCATAATTGCATTGCTTCCAGCACGTATCTCCTTTGAACATACTTGGTTCCATCTGGCTGCCTTTCCTGACTTTGTTCTCTTTAGTTCCATTTTTACTTCATATATAAAAACATTTGGGACTGTAACATTAGATTTCAAAAGTGAAAACAATTTGCTATTAAAAAAATCTTTGCAGATCTTTTCCATTTTTTCTTGTTTGTCATCCTTCTGTTTTCATGCTTAAATGCCATTGGGATGACTTTTCTGACTTAAGTCCCCCTCCAAGTTTGTTCTTAACTGCTTTTGCCCTCTCCTGGTTCTCTCTATTTCATAATATGATACTGCTTATAATCTTCCATCATCCTTCTTCATAAGATTTTCCAAAGGGGTTTATATTCAAACCAGGTGTTGCCTTTGGCTGCCTTTTCTCTTTGCCTGGCAAGTAACTCAAATATTTGCTGAGTATGATGGTTTCTTTTGGTCTCCTCATTACAGTAATTGATTTACATTGGTTAAAATTCTGGTTAAAATTATTATGTTCTATGTCTACGTACTTCCTTTAGTCTCTTACCCATTTCTTCGTTATCAGTAACTTGTCTAAATAGGTCAGAATTGAGTTATACGGTTACATGTCATATATTTTTCTTGCTTTAATTCTTTCTTCTAGCTGTGTATTAATTTCGATCTTGGCTCTAACAAGTCCATTTGGGTCTGACTGCACTCAGACAGCTGATTCAGAGATGACTCCCCACATCAGGAATGAGTCATTTCCTGTCCGATAAAATAGAACCAATTCCATTTTTTGGAATGTTACTCAGTGCTCAGCATGACCAGCATCCACCAATTCTTTTCTTGAATTAAGTGTTCGTGCTATAGAGGCATGATACTACTGTGTAGTCCATAAGCCTGTGGTCTTTCTCATTCATTTTTTGCCAATTCATCTTTTCCAGTATATTTCTCATCATCCTCATCTATCTCCACCTGTTACTGAAGTCACCTCGTATTAAAGGTTGATTTAATTTAAAGAATCTTATCAATTCTTCATAGAACCTGCCTATCTCTTAATCCTCTGCAGCAGATATTGGTCCATAAATTGCAACTCTTTTCACAGTAGCACTTTTGCAAATACTTCTTGTAAGCACCATGAGACAAGATGACCAAATGTGCCATAAAGCAATGGCTCCAATTGCCTTTGGGCACATAATAAAAGCAGCTCAATCAATATCTCCCTTTGCTTCTTGGTGGAAGAACCTGTGAGTCAGCCTTCTTTTTAGCTGCTACTGCCTTCTCTTTTCTCTTGGTTTCATTTAGAGCAAGATTGCCAAGAAGGACATGAATCCATTCCTCCAATAGCATCTATTCAGTTGGTCATTTGACAAAAACCTCACATTTGGAAAATCAACAGCCAAGTTCGAGTTTCTGAGTGATCTAAATGCCAAGTGTTGTTTCATAGCACCTTCTGCCCCTTTCCTTCAGTTTGGCCACCATCACCGCAGAAGAAAGAGCCCAAACCTGGTGGGCACTGTGTTGTTTTCTCTGTTTCATTGGTTGCTATGGCCAAAGAACGCACCAACAAGTAAGCAGCCTACTGGTGGTGAGCCTGCCCATACCTAGCCAGGCTAATCCTGGGGAAACAGATTCAGTATGTTGCCCAGGCCACACTGAAAGCCCTTCTGGCATGGTAGGACCTTTCAATGTGGCCAACTTCTTGCACAGCCTTCAAAAACCCAGGCTCACTTCCACACCACAATGAGGTATCGGGAATTAGCAGTCTCTATGACCAGGCCTTAAGAGTAGTGCAGAACACAGTTTATAAGGTCCTTTTCTTAGTTGGTAAGGGAAATATTTACTTATTGCTCTGGACCTGGGAGTTTTTTGGCTAAGGGATTCTAGTTGGGGAAATTACCTCCGTTGATGCCTGTCAACCACTCCTCCATATGGTTTTCTAGGATTCCCTGTGGCACTCAAGAGGTTAAGCCCCTAGTATACATCAGAGTCAGAATCAGAACCCGGGTCTCCCTTAAGACAGGGGCTCTCCATCTTCTGTGTGTATCATGACCCCTTTCGTCAGTCAGGTGAAACTGCAGACCCATTTTTAGAAATACTGCTAAAAAAATAAAAAACAAATTCATAATTGAAGGAAACGCTACATTTCAATTAGAAGTTAGTGAAAATAAAGATGTAATTTTTTTTTCCATCCAAGTTCACAGACCTGAAATCTGTGAGCAGCTGCATGGATGGAGTGCTGAACTTGGAGTCAGAAAAGCCTGAATTCATGGTCTCAGACACTTCAAGTTAGATGCATGACCTTGGGCAATTCGCTTAACCTCTGTCTCAGTTTCTACATCTATAAAATGGGGATAATAGTATCACCTCCCTCCCAAGGTCGTTGTGAGGACTGAGTAAGAAAACGTTTGTAAAATTTAAAAACAGTGTAAGGCTAGCTATTATTATCCCAATGACCACAAGTTAAGTCCCTAAGACATTAGAGGGGAAACCCCTCAAGAAAAGGGATTATTTCATTTTTGTCCTTGATCAGATGAGATCATATACATAAACACTTTACAAACCTTAAAGTGCCATAAAAGTGTTATCGATCTATCCGTCTGTCATCTATGTATCTATCTATCTGTCTGTCTGCCTGTCAGTCTCTCCATTCATCCATCCATCCATCCTTCTATCTGTCTGTCTACCTATCCACCCATCCATCTATCCATCCATCCATCCAACCATCTATCTATCTATCTATCTATCTATCTATCTATCTATCTATCTATCTATCTATCTATCTGTTTATCTATATCCATCTATCTATATCATTGTATCCCCAGAGCCCAGCATAGTGCCTGTTGACATACAATAGGTGCTTAATAAATAATCATTGATTGATTGGCTGACCGAGACATGCTGCCTCTTCAGGGCAAATATTATAATCCCTATTGCACAGATGAGAAAACTGAGGCTGTCAGAGGTGGGATGAGGAGCCCATGAGTCACAAGCTCATGTCGTACCACAGCCAGGGAGTATCAGGTGGAGTTCACCTCCTCACTTGCAGGCCAGAAGTCTATCCATTATGCAGCCCTACCTCTCTAGCCGACTGAAAGGGAGGATCCATGAGGCGGCCCATATCTGGGATAGAGGAAACAAGACAAAATTTCCTGAATTTTGAGTTCCATGGGGGAGCAGTAAGAGCCTCCTACAGGTCACCTCCATCCCAAGTGTTACCAGGTGGAACTTGTCCAGCTTCCCGAGTCTCCTTTTAAGTGTGAATAACCCTCCTGGTCTAAATCACACCAGAAGCTGTTGGCAGCTCCCAAGTTAATTATCAATTAACACCTGAGTGAGGATTAGGCTTAGACTGGCTGTGAACCAGGAAAAGGACACAAAAGAATCCTTTCCCCACCTGGGGAGCCTCAGAGACTGAGTGAGAGGAAGCTGGGAGGCCTAGGAGACAGGCCCTCCCTGCCCCCAGGTGCTCATCCCACCTCCCTCTAACAAAGGGGAGGTCTTGGGCAAATAACTTTCTCTCTTTGAACTTCAGGACCTTTATCTTAGAGAGCTGGACCACCTGGCTTGGAAGGTCCCTTCCAGCTCAGACATCCTATGGTTCTGTGTTGAAATCTGTGCATTCACATAAAGATAAATGAATTTTTAAAAATTAAAATTAAAAATAGAATAATTATAGGCTATATATTGCATTGTACTTTATAGATATATGTATATGTGTATGCATACATGCATATATGCACATAGATGCATACACTTAAGAGTGTGTGAATGTGTATGTTCTTGTATGTGTCAAAAGGTTAAGAAAGGAAACCCCAGTAGAGAGAACACAGAGCTTTGGAGTCCAAGTCATGACTTCAATCCCCAGGTGGACCAGGAATCCTTGCTCTCCTCCCATGGTAGGGCCTTCTGACTCTCCTGCTAGACAACTATTTCCAAAATGCGCCATTTTAGACCAGAGACCATGGTGTGTGATCTGCAGTCTTTCCCTTCCTCCCACCAACCCCATCCCAGTAGGAAGCAGCCTGGTCCAGTAGAGGAGACCGAGGATTTCGAGTCAGGAAAACTGGCATCCAGGTCAAGCATCAGAGGCACACTAGTCATGTGTCCCTGGACAAGTCATTCACCACTTTGTCTGGGTTTCTCTTATCTATAAAATGAAAGGATTAAACCAAATGGCCCCTAGGACATCTTTTAGCCACAAATCTACAATCCTATAATTCAATAGGACCAAATCATGAAGCTGCAAAACAGTGATTTGTGTATCAGACTGGAGAGGGGCAGACCTGGCCCACACCTCTATTCCTATTGACACCCACTTTGTCCCTTGGAAGCCATCCTAAAGGACAGGAAATGGTGGGACTCAGAAAGGGGTAATTAAAGCAGTCACCCCCGGGTCTCTTCTGAGTCTGAGGTTCAAGATTCTAGGAACACGCAAGGACCCAAGGGGACTTACTGGGAATCCAGGCCAGACCAGAACAGAAAGCTCCATGCTTGAGCGTTGTACCTACAAAATGATGACTAGGGGTAGGAACCCTCCTGGAGGTAGGTGCTGGGGAACAGAGGAGTGACTGAGTAGCTGGGATCCAAGGGGAGAACGTGGATTGGAAGTCCGACAACCTGGGTTCAAATCCCAGCTTTGCTATTTGTCTGGCCCTGAGTCCTCACTTCTCCTCCCTGGCCTTCAATCCCTCATCCATCTCTCAAAGGAGTTGGACTAGATGACCTCTGATGTCCTTCCAGCTCCAGATCTAGGGCCCTATAAGTCATGTGGCCTTCCCTTGAATACACCAAATAAAAGGCTTTATTGCTTTCAGCACTCCTGACCCTTCTGATTCTTCTGCAAAGGCCTCTTTCAAGCCCAGAAGCAGATGAAAACTATTTTGCTTTGGCCTCTTGTCAACCTGCAGCTGCTCGACAAAATCCTTCCCCTATCCCAAGCACTGTTGACATCTCACCACTTCCAGGAAGCCTTCCCAGCCCCTCACCCCACCATGGCCCCATCTATTCTCAACCTTGTCCCAGCAACCTCCTTACCTGTCACTCGAGTTCACTTAGCCCTCCACTTGTCCATGATGTAAAATCTTCGTTGGGCTTATACATTTGTCTAATGCCAATCCAGTATGCAATGTGCCTGAGCTCTGCTGATTCTCCCCAAATTAAATTGAAATCCAATTTAAATGAATCCTGGGGACTATGGTAGAAAGGTGTATATACATATACACACACATACACATACTTACTCATATATGTATACTATATATGGGCTATAGGGTGTGTTCAGGGAGGACTAGCACCTCTGGCATGAGGGCTGCCAAGCCCCCTTCAGGGTTGCTTTCCATCTTTGGTATCTACCTGCCCCATTAGTGGCTCCAAGAAGCTGTAGCACACAGAGCAGCCACACCCTGGCAAACCATTTTGGCCAATGGACTAACCCACATTGAGGGTAACCAAGAGATCTCAAGCCCATTGGTGAGTTAGGATGGTGTCTACCTCAAGTATGTGAAGACTTCCCCTGGCGAAATAGGTGAATGAGAACAGTCTGTTCTAACAGCCATGAAGGCGGCTGAAGAAGGCACTGTGGAGGCTTAGAGCTTGGTCAGACATCAAAGTCGCCAACATCATCCACTGCATCCCAGGCCATCACCATTGTCTTGTCTCTGTCCTGCCAATGGACAGTGGTGACTCTGGAGGAAAGATTGAGGCCAACGACTTTGCGCAACTCTGCCTCACTTAAATCCAGTTTACGCATGAATCAAAAGACATCACTCTTACCATTTCACCATCATACCCATCTCAAAGTCTTGTGGTGACAAACAAGCGATGAAGCAGCAGGTATGGATATACTGGGAGCTGTAGTCACAACCCTGAAGGTCTACAGAGCCACTGGGCCGACCTCATTGTTGTATCCCTGTGAAATCTGGACAGTCTATCAGCACCATGCCAGGAAACTGAATTGCTTCCCTTTGAATTGTCTTAGGAAGATTCTAAAGATCACCTGGCAGGATAAGCTACCAGACACTGAGGTCCTCACTCGAATTAAACTGCCAAGCATTCAAACTCTGCTTCAGAGAGCACAACATTGTTCAAATACAAAACATTCGCTTGCCAAAAAGTCTTTTATGAAGAGCTCACACAGACAAGCATTCACATGGTGGTCAGAAGGAGCCATACAAGGACCCTCTCAAGGTCTCTCTTAAGAACTTTGGAATTGATTTGTGACATGGGAGATACTGGCTCAGGACTGCTCAGCATGCCATGCCCACATCAGAGAAGGTGCTGTGCTCTATGAACAAAGCAGAATTGAAACAGCTCAAAGGAAACACAGGATGCCCAAATTTAGAGCATCCACCCAAATGTTCACACAGACGATTTGTGCCCAACCTGTGGTAGAGCTTTCCAAGCTCATCTTGGTCTGATCAGCAGTCAATGTGGCTGATCAATGTACGTTGATCCTAACACAGTGATGTCATTTTGGTCCTATTCGAGAATGAAAGACAGCAACCAACCTACATATTATACATAAATATGTATTGTGTATCTGTGTATACATATGTATATACTGTATATATTATATATGTATTGAGTATATACACACCCATATATATTATACATATATGCATGTGTGTATATCCCTTCTACAATGGTCTCCAGGAACCATTTCATTATTAATGAGGCAGATTTCAATTTAATGTTAAAGAAAGACCAGGACTATCCCTTAGGAAGATGAGCTGCTTTGGGAGTTATGGGCTTTCTATTCATTGCATATCTTTGAGTAAAGGCCAATTAGATAAATCATTTAACAAGGATGCTGCAGAGAAGATCTTTTTCAGGTATGGGTGGAATATATATATATATACATATAAAATGTGTTGTTGTTCAACCATGTCTAACTCTTCGTGACCCCATTTGGGGTTTTCTTGGCAAAGATACTGGAGTGGTTTGCCATTTCCTTCTCCAGCTCATTTGACAGATGGGGAAACTGAGGCAAACAGGGTGAAGTGACTTGCCCAGGGTCACACAGCTAGTAAATGTTTGACATTTGAGCTTGAGAAGATGAGTCTTCGTGACTCCTGGCCTGTTGCTCTAGCCAGTGTATGATCTTGTTTTTACATAGTTGTCACCATACTGTCTCCCCTATTTGGCTGTGAGCTCCTTTGAGAAAAGGAACTGTCTTGTTTTTCTTAATTTCCCTGGCACTCAACACAATGCCCAGCACCTAGTAGGCACTTACTGGCTGGCTGGCTGACTGGGTTGCCTTCCCTGCTCTGAGAATCTTCAGAGCCAGGAGTATTCTTTGCTTAGGCCAGTGCATGTCACACATAGCTGCACCCTCAACAATGTTTTGATTCATGAAACCAATGTCTCCAGCTTCTACCATGGTCCCCAGAGATCACCCTTTTACTGACAAGGCAGATTTCAACTTAATATAAAGAAAGATTTTTGTGCGATGAGAGCTGTCCCATAGGAGGATGGGCTGCCTTTGAAGTCAGGGGCTTTCTATTCCTTGAATATCTTCAAGCAAAGGCTAGCTAGGCAAAGCATTTAACAGGGATGCTGCAGAGAAAATCTTTTTCAAGTATGGTGCTCTTCCAATTGTGAGATTTGGGAAGAATTTTAGACAAATTAGGATGTATAAAAAGTGCCATGAGCAATAAGTCGAAGGATCCCAGATCTAGAAGGGACCTTAGAGACCATTGAGTCCAACTCTACCATTTTACAGATGAGGAAACTGAGGCAGGCAGAGGCTAAGCAATTTGTCCAAGTCCACACAGCTGTGCCCACTTCGTAGTTTGTTTCTCAGAGTGATATGGCAGAAGAGAATCATTTCTTTATCTTGACTTACATTCCAAGCAAGGGTCAGCTTAGGTGATCAGGGAAATGGAGCAGGAATAGAAAATACCAATGGGTCCCATTAGAACTGGGTTGGGCTCAGAAAGGATCAAAGCAAGAAAAAACAGAAGCAATGAGAACAAAAGAGGGGAAGATATGGTGAAAAGAGAAGACATGTGCATGGAAGAGAAACCATCCCCCGCCCCAGGACCTTATATTTTGTAGCTACCTATCCCTACCTGAAGGCCATCAAGAGGCAAGGTTTTTATTCAGTCAGCTCTCCTTAGACTAGCTCAGAAATAAAATGCCCTCCATGTTGTCCACGCAGCCAAGAGGAGAAGAAGCAAAAGGAAATTTTAACTTTATGGACGAGCAGAAAGTTCAGGTTTGTTGTTATTCAGTTCATCCTTCATTTTTGACCAATGACCTAATGGGTGATGTCTTGACTTGTGGGTGAATTGGATTTAAGTGAGGCAGAGTTGCACAAAGTCACAGCCTCACTCTCTCTTCCAGTCATCCAAGTCCAGTAGCAGGACAAGTAGTAGGACAAAAGTCAAGAGGACTGGCTATGACCCAGGTCGCAGTGGATGACCTTGGCATCTCTGATGGCTGACTGACCTCTAAAAGCTCCAAATGCCTGCTCCAGCCTCCATCATGGCCATTAGAACAAATTGTTCTTATCTGCCCATTCCCTAGAGGGAAAGTCTTTACATGCTTGGAGCAACTGATTCACCAATGGGTTTGTGGCCCGTGGGTTACCCTCAACATGGTTTAGCCCATCTGCTGAGATAGTCTACCAGGGTGTGGAGCCCCAGGTGAGAGCTGAATGATAGGTGGACACCAAAGGTGGATGAGCATCCCTGAAAAGGGCTCACTTTGCTCCAGAGGAGCTAACCAAGAAATCTCACAGAAATCTGAAGAGATACCCTTAACAATCTTTTTTTCCCCTCTTTGCCCTCAAACTTATATCAGAATCAGGAAAGTAGGACAATTAATCTGGGAACAGGAGGTAAGCAGTGGCTGCCAGTAACTCTGCTAAAGACACTGGCTTCAATTTCTCTCTGAGGTTGCCTAGAGTCAGCTTGGTTAAGCGAGGCCAGCTTAGGCTGCTGAGTCAATTGGTATGTCAATACTGTTCCTTATACTATAATGCTGACTATACCATCAAGAAGAAGAACTTGAGAGCTAGAATGAGAGTCCTGTGTGGCCTCTGTATGACTGAGCAGTACCACATCCATGAGTCTGGTTACCCGAGATATATTTGTGTTTTCCAGTGTGGTCTGTGTCCCTTGAGAGATCAGCACAAAATGGACCACGCTGAAAGTTTTTGAAGGTACATCAAAGTGCTGGGTAGTGATGACCTCTGTGCACAGTGACATCTGCATCTTTGACAGCCTCTTTTTCTGCCCTCTCTCTGGCAGGCTTGTGTCAAAGGACATAGGACCCTTTGCAGCTGGAGTTCAGTGCATCCTTACCCCAATGACCTTTCTGCTTCTCCTCAATGAGGCCAGTGACCTCCAGGTACTCCGTGATTATTCCTCAGATAATCTTCAAAGGTGTCTCAGTTCCCATAGAGATAACCTTCAGTTGTGCCTAAATTGGTACTTTGGTAGCTCCAAAACTTCATTAGTGAGTTCCTTTTCTACTGTCTCCACTCCATCAATCAGCCTCATCCTATGTAATTTTTGGGTTTTCCGGTAAATCCCCCAGAGCTCCTCAGAGCACTGGAACACTTCCTCTCGCTCTTTAAATTTCTCAGTGGTACCAATGTATTGCTATCTATCTGTCATCTCTTATTCCTTCCAAATGATTAGCTCCCTCCTTTGCCAGACGTTCCTTCCCCAGGATAATGTCCTTTGCCCCATGCATTGCATAAAACCATTCCTAAATTCTTCTTCCAAGAATCCTCGGATGATCTTCAATTACTACTGCTCTTTGGTTATTGCTCACATGTGCCTCAGTTTCCCCTTACAAAATAGTAAAGATGAATAGAGCCTTCAGTTTTCAGCACTCTCCCTCATCCTTTCCCATCCCTTCCTCTCCATAATCATAATAATGTCTCTACACTAGGATTAAGTAACAATAGGCAGCCAGTGATGGGAGCAGAAGTCCCTCCCTCAACAGGGTGCCTCCAGCAGCCTCTGATCATGTCTGGAATGGGGGCAAGAGCACAGAAGTTGCAGCTGTGAGCAGAGGGGCCATGCAGGCTGATGACCTTTCCTTTCCTTTTCTCAGCAGACCCAGCTCCAGTTAGTTTGAGGACATAGATAACCTGAGATCATAGCATCTTAGTTCTAGAGCTCAAAGGAACCCTAGAGACCATTTAGAAGCCCCTATTTTTACAGAGAAGGAAACTGAGGCATGCATACACTAAGTGAACAATTCAAGTAGTAACCCAGGTAATAAGTACCAGAACTGAACCTGAGTCCTCCAATTCCAGAGCCAGTGGGCTTTCCATCGATCAGGCATAACAGGAAGGCAGCTTTCCAATAATGAGAAGAGCCCTGAACTTGGAGAAAAAATAAAATTCTAAAGACACGAAGAGAAACAATTCAATTAAGGGGGGAAAGGCAGTTGTCTGGAGAAACTAATATGGATAGATGCAAAAGAACAGACCAAGCAATTTAGTTGTTTTTTTTTTTTTAAAGCTATATAGAGAAGAAGAAAACAAGGTCAGGTACAAAAGACAAACACCAAAGTCTGGTGCAGTATTGTGAGAATAGCATCCGGAGGCTAAAGCTCAGACCGAGTGAAGGGGAACCACAAAGGCTGATTGGGAGGGAAGGGGGGAGAGGGCTGTAACCCAGGCTTCCGACCTGGAGAATCTGCATAAGACTCTCTTCATTGGTAGAAAGAATAATGACTCCACGCCTGCTTGTGTGAGGGGCAGAGTTAGTGCAAAAGCTATGGAGAGGAGACAGATTCTTCATTCTTGATCGAGATTGATTCCAGACTGTTCAAGGAGAGAACCACGGGGAGAGAGAGACAGAGAGACAGAGAGAGACAGAGACAGAGACAGAGACAGACAGAGAGACAGAGACAGAGGCAGAGAGACAGAGACAGAGACAGACAGAGAGGGAGAGAGGGAGAGGGAGAAAGACAGAGACAGACAGACAGACAGAGACAGAGAGACAGAGAGAGACAGAGACAGAGATAGACACAGAGACAGAGGCAGAGAGACAGAGACAGAGACAGACAGAGAGGGAGAGAGGGAGAGG
>CM053586.1:21989079-21999277 GCA_028646515.1 Pseudochirops corinnae
TAATTTGGTCCAAAGGGATTTAGTTGCATGAAAGTACTAAAAGTGATCTTATCTATAATATGAAAAGTTGGAACTGACTTATGTATCCAATGTTCAGGCATACCATAAATAATATTATAAATATAACATAGTACATTAATGAAATGGAATATTACAACATGAGAAAAATGTTAAATATGAAGCAAAAATAATAGTAATATATAAATAATAATATTTGGCTACTATAATAATAATAAATAAAGAAGCTTAGATCTTTAATAGACTTTGCTGACCACATATACACAATAAAGGCAGGAATATGGATGGACAGAGGGAAGATAATGACCTTCTTAGCTCCTGGTGCAGGGAACTTCTTCCTGGAGATGAAAAAGCTCTTCTAGCCAAGACTAAGAAATTGATAGACTATTCCTTGAAGAAAATGTCAGGAAAGGTTTCCCTCCCTCTTAATCAGACAGCTGTGTGTAAGAACTGCTGTTTTCAGACAATTTTATTGATTTTTTTTCATTTTTACATTCATTTCAGAATATATCCCTCCCCACAAAATTATCCTTCGTAACAAAAAATAGAAAAGAGAAAAGGGGAAAAAGCGGTTCAGCAAAACTAACCCACACATCAACAAAGTCAGACGATTACATAATGTTCCACATCCATATTCTCTCCTCCTCCTACCACATCTCTCTTTGAGTAAAAGGGGCTGTAGCATTTTGCTGAAAGTTGTGGAAAGCCTCATGGCTTAAGCTGAAAGAGCATGGCAGAGTCCACTCTTCTTTTATAGTAGAGGAATCTAACTCAAGTCAGAAGTGAGAAGCAGAGAGAAGTTTTACAACTATATGCCCAGTGAAGCCACGTGTTTAGGAAGCATCGTGGGGGAAAGACCATGCATCCAGCAAAGCCTGTTTCTTGTAGAGGCTATGAACTCAGAAAACTTCGGTGAGGGGGTAGGTCTGGCAGGATTAATACGGAAACATCCCCAGAAAATGTTGACAGTCCTGTAGCATCAGACATGTTACCCCATCACATGAATGTCCTGGCATATGTATTCCTTATGCACACACCCCTCTGCATGTTTCCCATGTATCTTTATATGATGTAGTTACCCCCCCTCTCTCCCCCCCCCCAACCTTGCTTGTTCTCTTTGGGATGTTCCCCAGCTCATCAATGTTCTTCCTAAAATATGGTGATGTTGGGCAATGAATGAAGGAATGAATGAATTGCATGAACAAAAAAAGCACTTACTATGTGTACTGTGCTAACAGCTGGGAATATAAACACTATATCCAGATGGGTCCTGCCTTCAAGAAGCTTACATTTAAGTAGAGAAAGTCAACATATATAGGTCAGAGCTTGGGGAAAGGAGTTTTGTTTAGTGGGAAGGAGAAGGATGATAATGGGCCCCATTCTTGTTGGTACAATTACATTCCATTAAATTCATATGTCTTAATTTATTTAGCTATTCCCCAACTGATTGTACAGCTTTTTCAGTTTGCCATCTGTCAGTACCTACAGTAAATATTTAGTAATTGGTGCACTGGATAGAGTGCTGGGCTTGAAGACAGGAAGACACATCTTCCCAAGGTCAAATCTGGTCTCAGAAACTTACTAGCTATGTGATCCTGTGACTAGCAAGTCACCTAAGCTGTATGCCTCAGTTTCCTCATTTGTAAAATGCGCTGGAGAAGGAAATGGCAAACTGCTCCAGTAACTGTGTCAAGAAAACTCTAAATGAGATCATGAAGAATTAGATATGACTGAGCAACAAACTTTTCTTTTATTAGATTTGAAGCATCCTTCTAAATTGTCAAGTTCTTAAAAAAAAAAAAAGAAATCCCAGTTCTGTCTTGTAATGTGTTAGCTATTCTTCCCAGCTCCATGTCATCTGCCAATGACACAAATATGCCATCTATGTCTCCATCTGAGAGACAGCATAGCTTGGTGCCTTGGAGTCAGACAGAGCTGGGTTCAAGTCCCATTTCTAAACACACTCTGGCTGTGTGAATCTGGGTAAATCACTTAACCTTTCTGTGATTGGGGCAATGATCTAAGAATAAAAGTTGTGCTGCAGACATTGATTTGCTCTGGTGGAGGAGTTTTTCATCCTCACACAGTACCATCATCAATGCACTATCTGCCTGTGAAATCAACTCAGACCCACCAACAAGATCTGAGAATTCAACACAAATCATCAACATAAGAATCAACACAGACCCACAAACAAGGTCCAAGAAATCATCACAAATCATCAGTAAAGTCCCAGGATCTCCAAAACCCTCCTCCAGGACTTCTGTAAACATACAACCAGAAAATCAAAGTCAAGTACAAGTCAAAGGGGAAAAGGGGCAGCAGGTGGTATAGTGAGTAGAGTGCCATTCTTGGAGTCAGGAGGACCCAAGTTCAAATGTGACCTCAAACACTTACTAGCTGTAGCAAGTCACTTAACCTGTTTGCCTCAGTTTCCTCATCTGTCAAATGAGATGAAAAAAGAAATGTCAAACCATTTCAGGATCTTTGCTAAGAAAACCCCAAATGAGGTTATGAAGAATTGGACAGAACTAAAGAATAACAAAAAGGAGAAAAGGACTTCACTGATTTTTTCTGAAGTGACTTCTGTCTGACTTTGGCAGGATCCTCCAACTTTAGACTATGCAGATACTCTCCCCTCCCTGGATTTCTTGACACAGCTCTCTCCTGCTTCTCCTCCTACCAGTTTGGTTCCTCCTCAATCTTCCTTGCTAGGTCAGCATCCATGATCCTCACCAGAGCCTCACCAAGGCTCTGCCCTGGGCCCTCTTCTCTTCTCTCAACATCTTCCCTCTCTGTGACCTCATCAGCCCCTCTGGGTTCATTCACCCTTTTAATATAGATGGTTCCTTATAATGGCAAGCACAGAAGTAGTTCACACCTTGTTTCAGCTATTGAATTAACACCTTGTTTCAGTTTAAGTTTCTTTTGAGTCTTGCATCAAGTCTGGTAAGAAAAAGAACGTGTGAACCCCACAACTTGTGAATCCTAGAACTCATGAACTCTTGCAACAGGAAGGGGAGGAGCTATACAGTATATAAGTAAGAGCACAAGCTGGACAGTCAGAACTTTTTGGAATAAGCATTGTGGAGGCAGGGCAGCTGCTGCTGGACTGAAGACTGAACTGAGAATTGAGAAGAACTAAGAGGACTCTTGTGGCGGCAGAGTCAAGAAGGAGAAAACTTGTGGCATCCCAGAACTCTGTTTGTCTGCTCTGTCTGTGCTGATGTTTGTTTGTGATACTTTATACAGAAGCCCTGGTACCTTACTGGAAGCCCTGAAAGAGGATTTTCTAGTTGTATGTTTACACAAGTCCTGGAGGAGGGTTTTGGAGGTCCTGGGACTTTACTGATGATTTGTGATGACTTCTTGGACCTTGTTTGTGGGTCTGTGTTGATTCTTATGTTGATGATTTGTGTTGAATTCTCAGATCTTGTTTGTGGGTCTGAGTTGATTTCACAGGCAAATAGTGAATTGATGATGGTACTGGCCATGTGCATGAATATTATTATGGCTCTGACAGACTTTGTCTTCCCAGAAACAGGAACTGTGAAGAACTTGAGGTGGACTGGACCCTGTGAACTTCAATATGGAATGGGAACTGGATGAAGGACTGGATGAGGAGCCAGACAAAGAACTGAAAGCTGCCTGCCTTTGAACCCAGGTGACAATTGGAGCTGGGACCATGGAAGAGGAATCATGGAAGCTGAGAGCCAGCCTCAGGTCAAGCTAAAAGAAGACTTTACTTGGATACTATGTACTGACTGAGAAGATTATGATTTACTATGATCTAGGGGTGGAGAATTTGACTTTTGTACTTTGTGATTGAATTAAGGATTTTGTGATTGACTAAATGAATGTACTTTGTTGAAAACTGTGTCACTGCTTTGGTGAAAACTATGTGGCCATTTTAGTGATCAATTGTTGAGTTGTGACTGATGAATACCATATTTTGATTTTCTGTGATAAGTTGTAACATTGTAAAGGCTGTACCTTGATTTTCTGTGAATGTTTTGCTCTAATTTGTTACTGAATAAACAGATTGTTCACTATACTATGTAATTAGAACCTTGAAAGCTGTTCACAGCAGCCGTCCTCTGGAAAGCTGGTTGTACATGGCTTTACATTCCCAGATCTATATATCCAGGTCAAGTCTCTCTCCTGAGCTCCAGTTCCAAATCAACAACCACCAAATGGACATTTCCCCTGGACTGTCCCCTAAGCACTTCAAACTGAATTTCCAAAGAAGCACTCATTCTTTTTTTCCTCCAAACTCACATCTCATGGGCTCATAGATTTAGAGCTGGAAGGACCTATTAGGGCCAATATTCTCCTAATTCTCCTTGACCCTTTGGCCTTCCTCATACCCCACATCTAGGCAGCTGCCAGGTCTGGAGAGTCCTACCTTCACAACAGCTTTCACCTATCTCCATCCCTTTAAATAGCCACCACCCTGGTTCAGGCCTTCATTGACCCTTACCTGGAATATTGTAATAGCTTCCTAACCAATCTTCCTGCTGTGAGTCTCATCTACAATCATACTCTGCAGAGTTGCCAAAGGAATATTCCTAAAGTACAGGTCTCACTACATCACTCTGGTGCCCCAGAAGCTCTGGTGGATTCCCTATGACTTGCAACACAAACTACAAATTCTGTGTTATTTAAAAGCCTTCACAGTCTGACTCTAACCCATCTTTCCTGGTTTATTACACATGCCCTTCATGTATTCTGTGGTCCAGTCAAAATGGCCTGCCCACTTATCATTCCTTGTACAGAGAAAAGCTTAAAATTAAGCTCTTAAAGCTGACAACCCCACTAGACTTTTGGGACACTGTAAATGACACTTCAACTCCCATCTGCCATCTCTACCTTTGTATAGGCTGCCCTTGATTTCTGCAAGGCACTCCCTCCTCACTTCTGTCTCTTGGAAGCCTCAACTTTCAAAGCTTAGTTGCCACCTCCTATCTGATACCCTTCCTGATGTCCCTGATCACTCATCCCTCTGTCATGACTTGTACTTACTCAGTATTTATTTTGTGATTTCTTATATGATACATGTTGTTTTCTCCAATAGAATATAAGCCTCTTAAGGGCAGGGACTGTTTCATTTTTGTCTTCATATCTCCTTTTATTGTGTAGTGCCTGGCACTGTTTAATAAATGCTCACCGAGTGATTAATTTGCTGATTTCTATTCCAAATATGCCCCAGATTTGCTGGGAGGGGAAGGCAATGTGTTCCTTTATTGAAAAACTTCACCTTCTCCCTATTTCAAAGGATCCTAACAACCACTCACATTTCTGGAGCACTTTTAGATTTGCAGCATTCTTTCTGCAAACCACCCTTTCAAGATAGATCATAATGGTATTATCTCAATGTTACAGATGAGTCCATAGGCTCAGAGGTTAAATGATCAGGCCAATTGATTTATTCATAAACATTTGGCAAGCACCTACTATGTGCCAGCTCAAACACTTAAGAAATATCAGAGCCAAGATTCAAATGCAGGTCTCCTGACTCCCTATCCAGTGCCTTTACCCTGCTGCCTGCAGGGAAATACATGTCTGTACAGACTCATTTGTCCGCCTCCTCCTCTGCTCTGGTGCCTCAGCTTCAAGGCCTCTCCTACTTTTCAATCATGAGTATTTGCATCCTTTGGCGTGAACCTCTCATCTTTCATTTTAAGTGCAAATTACATTCCTTACAGACAAAAAAGCATTTCAATCATCTTCAAAGCAACCCAGCCCTCTTCAGGCTCATTATTTTTGCTTTCTTCCTCATCATCCACAACAGGTAATATCAGGTAACTCCAAAGCCCATTTTGCCTCTTCCCCTGGTCTGGTGTTGCTCAGGGTTTTAAGTCAAATAAGATGCCAAGTCTTTCCCACTGAAGAGCAGAAAAGAGCAGACACACCTTTGGCTCTACCACATTCATCTTTTTTTCTTCTCCCAATTCTGTTTTCTTGGGATGGCAACAGAGTGGAGTCTCAACTGCTGCCTTCCCCGGGAAGGTTTTTTCCCTGAACATTCTGGCCCATAGAACTCTCTTTGGGCACGAAAGATCAATGTCACTAGTATATGATAGGGAACAGGGGGCTATCTAGTAGATCTTCTGATAGAGATCTGGGAGTCTCAGTGGCTTTTCAAGGTCTATATGAGTCGACTGTGTGATATGACAGCCAAAAGACCCAACATGATCTTAAGGCATATTAAGAGAGCCAGTATCACGGAGTAGGGAGGTGAGAGGATCTTTGGAAGGAGGGAACAACCATTGATCAAATGCCTACTGTGTGTCAGGAACTGTGCTAATATTGCATATTATAACATAATGTTTTAATGTAACATGACATAACATAACACATAACATAATATAACATAACACAATGTAATGTAGCAAGGTAATGTGATGTATATGATATATGATATAATATAATATGATGTGATGTGATATAATGTGATACCATATGATATAACATGATATGATATAACATGATATGATATGATGCAATAATATAATATAATGTAATATAACGTAATATAATGTAATATAATGTGATAAACATAACATAACGTAACAACATAATATAATATAATACAATATAATATAATATAATGTAATAATGTTTATAAATATTGTCTCCTGTGATCCTCACAACAACCCTGGAGGTAGGTGCCACTATTATCCCCATTTTACAGGGGGCAAACTGAGGCAGACAGAGGTTAGGTGACTAGCCCAGAGTCACACAGCTAGTAAGTGTCTGAGGTTGGATTTGAACTTTGGTCTTTCCAACTATGGGCCTGGTACTCTAGCCACTGAATACTGAATATGTCTTGAAGGTGAGAAACATCAGTTAAGTGCCTGCTGTATGCTCTGTGCTATAGTAGAGTCTAGGGATATAAAATACAAAAATGGGATGGTCTTTGACTTACAGGAGCAAATAAAATAATCATGTCCAATTAACTTAGGGTGACCAGGAGAGTGAGGGGAATTGAGGCTATGTAAAATATGTGCGTTGGCGGAAGGAAATGGAAATGATCAGTCTGCAGAAGACAAGTCCTAAAGGGGACAGGGGAGCTGAGCATTGATGGGTGAGTCACTGAACCTTGATTTCCTTGTCTGTAGCTTTAGTTTATGAAAAACTAATGAAATTCAAGTATGAAGAAATAGGTTTTTTTAAAGATAAAATATGAGGAGAGATAGATTGTTGGGAGGACCAAATTGAGAACTTGGAGGAGGACCTGTTTAAGGACAGAGAAGTGAGGGAGGTGGCAGGGCATTATGGTCCTTCAGCTCATTTGCATATAACTTTTTTGAGTTTGAGAAAATAAAGTTCGCAAGGCTGTAAATCAAATAACTGTTTGGAGATCATGGAATAATTAAATAAGGATTGTTGGCTTCATAACTAACAGAAGATGAATTTAATGAGTTTTATGTCGTAGAGAAAGATGCGTCATTGAACAGTAGGAGGTTCTGATCTGAGCCATTGAGAGTGTTAAAGAAGCCAGCAGGAGAAAAGTGCAAGAACCAGCTGGAGGGAGCTGAGTGGAGGAGACTGACAGCAGGAGAATCAGCTGCTCCATGACAGTTGCTAATTGGTTAGAGATAGGCTGAAGCTCATTGGAAGAGAGTCAAATTATGCTGATTGCCCTCTAGTGCCCTCTACAGCTTGAAAGAGGGGAGACCTCTCAGAGCCTCCGGTTGTTCTATACTTTCATCATTGGTTTGTTAGGAAGAAATAGAATGAAAAAATCAGTGAACCCATCTATCAATAAACATTTATTAAGCCCTTAATACATGCCTGGCACTGTACTAAGTACTGGGGATGCAAGAAAGGCAAAATATAGTCCCTGCCTTCAAGGCGCTTACAATCTAATAGAAAAGACACTATTTAAAGCTACTTTGAGAGATTCAAAACTGATTGGACAAGGCAGCATCTTGTTGAGTGAAGAGCTGACCGGGCTTGTCTGCATTGCTCAGAGAGCCAGCCTAAGGATTCTGCAGTTCTTTGGCTCAAGAAGATCACTTATTATTACAACAATGTCATATTTCCTCAGTGCTGTTTTAAGGTGATTGTGAGTTAAAAGAGCTTAACTTTGCTTAATTTGTTTGAGAATAGAATTTGTCCTACAGGATATCTTCCTATTCCTATTGGAAGATAGACAAGAGGACTTCCTCTTCTGAATGCCAAATAGCTAGTGCCTAGGGGTGTAGGGTGTATTCAGGGAAGATTAGTAACACTGGTATGAGGGCTGCTTTCCATCTTCGCTGTCCACCTGATTCACCCTTCTCTCATCTGTGGCTCTAAGAAGCTATAGCATGGGTAGTGGCCACACCTCAAATCTAATCAACCAATTAACAAGTACTTATTAAGTGCCCAGCACAATATTCTTTCTATGTATCTATACATGGTTTATTCATTGTCTGTCTGTCTATCTATCTATCTATCTATCTATCTATCTATCTATCTATCCATCCATCTATCCATCTATCCACCTCTCTACTTGTGTGTCTATTGATCCATCTGTTCATCTACCACCCATCTATTTTTATTAATGTGCCTGAAGCAGGGTGCTGAAAGAGGTCTTTGGAATTGAGAAGATTAAGAAATTGAAGGGTAGCACTATGAATACTGAAGAAGTGAAAGTATTGAGTATTTTTCCTCAAAGAGTTTAGTTGAGAAGGGGTCAAGAGAAATTAGACAATAGTTGGAAGCCAAGGTAGTATCTAGTAAGGGTTTTTTTTAAAGATGGGAGCTATGAGAATGTTTGTAAACAGCAAAGAAGGAACCAATGGATAGGGAGAAAGGGAAGATTCAAGAGTACAGATGACGATGGGAGCACACTGTTGGAAAAGATGAGAGTGGATTGAGTTAAGGTCACATGCAGAGGAGTTGTCCTTGACAAACAGAAGGGCCATTTAATTATCAGAGACCGAAGGAGGAGAGTGTGAGAGACATTATTGGAAGGATGTGTGATGAGGAGGATGGGAGAAGAGGGTGTTCTCACCAAATGATCTCATTTTTCTTCAGTCAAGTATGAGGTCAAGTACTCATCTAAGAAGATGGGGAACAGGGGTGCCATGGGAGGCTTGAGGAGAGAGCAAAAAGTTTTGGACTAGCCACTGTGGTGAGTGCGATAATGAATCTATTAGGGAGGAATGGCAGGATTGCCCTGCGACGTGAGGGTTTGATTGGTATTATCTAGCACATTTGCATTGACCCGTTTGGCATGATTTTGTGATTTCCTCAAGTTTCATTCAACAAGCATGTGAATAGTAGGAATGAAGGGAGGAGATGGAAAGTGCAATCCAGGACTGGAGTTTGGCAATGTGTGATAAGTTAACAAGGGATTCAAGATTAGTGGACAGGGTAGAGCTGAACAAGTACCCTAAGATTGAGGAGAAAATATTGAAACAAGCATTTATTATGCACCTACTATGTATCAAGGCCTTTACAAATATGTCTCATTTGATTTTCATAACTCTTGGGGGTAGATGTTAGTATTATCTTTATTTTACAGAAACAAGGCAGACAAAGGTTAAGTAACTTGTCCAGGGTCCCACAGTTAGCAAGGTTCTGAGGTCAAACTTGAACTCAGGTCTTGTCTCCAGACCTAGTGCTCTATCTACTATGCCACCTAGCAGCTTCTAGGGAGAAGAATTTAGCTAAAGTAGTACTAGTAGTGAGGGATAGAGGGCCTTGGAGGTCAAAAGAAGGGCAGAGCTTAGTCTGGGATAAATGGAAAGATGAAAGATTATGTTGGATGAAGGAAATTTGGAGTTCTTGAACATGAAAGTGGCAAACTTGAGGGTGATGGTAAGATATCAAGAGTTTATCTAAACTGGGTATCTTGCCACACAGGAGAGTAGGGGGCATGGGGATGAGAGGTGGGATGATGGAGGGGAGGGCAGGGTGGGGGGGAAGGTAGATGGAAGTACACACTTCTGTAAAGGGACAGGAACAGGTCAGAGAATAGAACAAGGGGGATGGAGGCAGGATAGGAAGGAGGGACATGTAATCAGTCTCTCACAATATGTCCACCGTGGAGAGGTTCTGCGTAATTACACATGTACAGCCTGTATTTAATTGCTTGTCCTTCCAGTGGGGATGGGTGATGAGGGAGGAAGGGAAAGAATCTAGAATTTAAAGTTCTATAATCAAATGTTAAATATATATATGTATA
>CM053586.1:21999777-22016830 GCA_028646515.1 Pseudochirops corinnae
TCTCACTTAGTATCA
This sequence comes from Pseudochirops corinnae, assembly GCA_028646515.1. Lineage (NCBI taxonomy): Eukaryota > Metazoa > Chordata > Mammalia > Diprotodontia > Pseudocheiridae > Pseudochirops > Pseudochirops corinnae. The sequence continues at coordinate 21,999,793 of CM053586.1, forward strand.
ATTTGTATAAGCCTCTCCAGGTAATTACGAAGTCCATCTCCTTCCCATTTCTTATAGCACAATAGTATTCCATTACATTCGTATACCATAACTTGTTTAGCCATTCCCCAATTGATGGGCATCCCCTATATTTCCAGTTTTTTGCCACCACAAAGAGAGCTGCAATAACTATTTTTGTACATATGGGTCTTTTTCCCACTTCTATGATCTCTTTGGGATATAACCCCAAAAGTGGTATTACTGGGTCAAAGGGTATGCAATTATTTATAGCCCTTTGGGCAAAGTTCCAGATTGTTCTCCAGAATGATTGTATCAGTTCACAACTCCACCAACAATGCATTAGTGTTCCAATTTTTCCACATCCTCTCCAGCATTTGTCATTTTCCCAAAACAGGACTCTTGCTACCCACATGACCTTAAGCACATTATATAACTTCCCTGGGCCTCAGCTTCCTCATTTGTAAAAAGAGGGGATGGGACCAATGGGAGATCTGTGATCTGTGAAGCTAAGTCCCTTCACTCTGGGCCTCAGTTCCTACATCTGTAAGATGACTGGATGGCCTCTGAAGTCCTTACAGCTCTCAATCTATGACCTCAGTCATTCAATAGCGACAAGAATTTGTTAAATAAATGCTCCCTGTAAAATCACTGTGCCAAGAAAGATAAAGACCCAGGCCCTGCCCTTGAGGAGCTCACACTCTGCTGAAGGAGATGACACGATCATAATTCCATACAGCTATAACCTATAATGCAAATGCAAATTGACAGTCATTTAACAGGGAAGATTATGAGTGGGAAAGACCAACTAAAAAGGGTGCGATTTTAACTTAGATTTGAAGGAAGCCAGGAAATGAAGAGGTGGGGAAAGGAGGAAGGGAACAGGCATTTAGTAAGTGCCTATTACATGCCAAGAACTTTACAAATATTATCTTATTTTATTCTCACAACAGCCCTGGGATGAAGGTGCATTGTCAGTGTTTTACAGCTGAGGAAACTGAGACACACAGAAGGTAAGTGACTTGTCCAGGGTCACACAGTTAGTAAGTGTCTGAGGCTGGATTTGAACTCAGTTCTGGATTCTAGGTTCATCACTCTATCTACCAGAAAGGGGAGCACTCCAGGTATGAAGGACAGCCAATGAAAAGCCTCAGAGAAGGGTGACTTGGTATTTATGAGGAACAGCAAGAAAGCCGGTGACACTGAATTTTTTTGGAAGGAGGTAAAATAGAAGGACACTAGAAAGAGATACACAGAGAATGGGACTTCAGGAAGACTCATCTCCCTGAGTTCAAATCCCACCTGAGATACTTACTAGCTATGTGACCCTGGGCAAGTCAATTAACCCTGTTTGCCTCAGTTTCCTCATCTGTTAAATGAACTGGGGAAGGAAATGGCAAACCACTCTAGTATCTTTGCCAAGAAAACCCCAAACAGGATCACAGAGTCAGACACGACTGAACAATGGCAAAGAAAGCAGGGAAGGGGCTAAGCTGTGAAGGAAGGACTCAAGATGCCAAGAGAAGGAGTTGACATTTGGTTCTGGAGGTGATAGGGAGCCAGCCGGTGGAGTTGATTGAATAGGGAGAGGGAGTGACTTGGTTGGATCTGTGATCTTTCAATCATCCCCTCCACACTCACCTTTTTCATCATCCATTCTGGTTCTTGCCACATCTCCCCTTAGAAACCTACAGAATAAATTCTTGCTGAAGGCCAATGCTGCCTAAGCTATCTGTCAGCACCACAGGGAGCCTGTGTGCATCCGCACATGCCTGGGGTGCACAGCAGGGGTTAAAAGGACCATGGGGAGAGAATGAGAACTCGGACATAGCCTTGCCTGGGATGGAGCAGGGAAGGGATTTGTAGAAAGACATAAAATAACCTGAAGGCCTCAGTGATGGCCTAGCCATGAAAGGCAATTATTCCCCAGGTGGGCCTCAAGCTGAGGCCTCCTGAAGACACCTAAGCAGAGAGAGCTCATGGCTTCCAGTCATTTAATAAGACCCGGTGGAGCTGCTCCGGGAAGCTTTTGGATCTCTGGGCTGAGGGGGAGAAACTCATTGTGATCTGAAAATCAGGTTGGCAGGGGAGATGGTGGCAAAACACCAAATGCATGGATGCCCCACAGTGCCCAAGCAGCATGGCCAACAGACTCTCTGACTCTCGAGAAGAATTCCAAGAGCAATGATAACAATAATTATAATTTCCTCAGGTTTTTCCTGCTTTCAGAAAGCATGGATGCTTTCATGTTCATCCTGTGAGAAGCAACATGGAGATGACAGCATCCCAAAGATCTGGGTTCAAGTCCTATCAAAAACCAAGTTTTTTGACTTCTTTTTTCTTGGTGTCAGCTAGGGGCAGGCACAAAGAACACGTTAGAAGGGAAAACATTCTCTGTGTGCCTTGGTATGTGCTGGTGGGAGGAGGAAGGTGTACTTTGGGGTGGGAGAAGCAAGAATGGGGTAGTAGCGGCTTAAGTCACTTCACAGAATCCCTTTAATGAGAGGATTTATTCTGTAAAACTTGGACTCAGTCAAAAGGCTACACCCAAGGACCTAGAAGGCTGCAGGTTCTCAATCCCTGCCCCAGACCAACAAGCCCAGAGGTACCAAGAGTGCTTAGATTCCCTCCTGCCTTTTCCTTTTCTGGATGTAAGTCAGTTCACCTGCGCACTGACCATGTCTGCCTCCTTTCTGCCTGGTGCTCAGTAACTTGAATTCGAGAACCTGAGTTCAGATTCCACCTCCAACAATCATCATTTCCCCTCCCCGGGCCTTTTTACTCATCTGTAACATTAGAGAGTTTGGCTAGATGGCCTCTGAGATCTTCCAGCTCTAAATCTATGAGTCTCTGGCCCTTGCAGATCACTTCCACTGCTAAGATCGGACATTCTCGGAATAGTTGTAGTGGGGAGGAACTCAATTTGCTGATCACAGAAGGCATGGGTTTGGCCAAGGGGCCCTGAGAAGGACGAGTGCCCAGACACTGCAGCAAAAGGTGGGGAGAGAATTTCAAGACTCTGGACTTGGTTAAAAACCATCTGACATGACAACTTTGGTTTAGAATTTGTAAAAGACAAATGAATATAGATTAGCCCTAAAAATAAGGAAAGGCTGAGCTAGGCAGGACGAGGGGGAGGGAGGGAAGAGGAGGTAAGGCTAGAAAGGAGTCCAGAACCCTTATATGGAATCAGCTCCTTCAGCATTTTTTAATACTGGGATGCAGAAGCTGGTGTTGGGGACTCAGACAAGATTGAATATCAGGAGGTCCAAGAAGCCATCTTGTGCTAGAAGCCATAGGAGTGGAAGTTAGGAAACCAGGCATCTACAGGGCTCCAAACCTCAGAGGAGGCAGCCTGAACACTGAGAGTGTTCAAAATCCAGAAAGGAAGAGTGGTGCAGGGGAAGGACCCCTGAGGCTAGAGCTGGAATATCTGGATTTGACACTTGACTCTGCCACTCACTGTTCCTGGAGACAACACATTTAAAGTCTCGAAGCAACCAAAGGAGGAAGCTGGACTAGATGGCCTCTGAGGTTTTTCCCCTTGTAGATCACCTCTCTGATGAGCCTCATTCTCCTCATCTGTAAAATGAGAGAATTGGACTAGATATCACTTCCAGCTTTAGACCTGGGATCACAAGGCTCTGCCCTGGACCCTCCCTAACTAACACATCTTCTTTTCTGAGCTGAAATCCCTTGTCCTTCACTCTTCTCATGCATTCTGTCAAGGTTATTGATAGAAATAAGAGGAATGAATGGAGGTTAGAGGGAAGGTCTAACCCCCAGAGAATCTCAGGCTTAGCCATGAGGGAAAGCCATTCCTAGGGATTTAAGTCCTGGCTAGTGGGCAGGTGGGTCATAGGGTCATCTCTACTTAGGTTCAGGTATGGAAGTAGGATTTGGTCCTGAAGATTGGTGTAGGACCATGCCTAGTTAGAGAGTAAGGCCATCCCTAGGAGCTCAAGACTAGGGAGAAAATCATATCCATATCTTCCAAATATTTGTGATTTTTCTGGAATTGGGGGAAAATTAGGAGAAAAGTCATAAAAGAGCAACACAGAAGTACGGAGGAGCAGCCCCCCTCATTTGTCATGGATAGGATGGATGAGTTCTGGTCTGGTTGCATGTAAGAGAACCTCAGCAGATGGTTCTGCCCTTTGCCTCCCTGAGTCACTGCCCAGTCTTCACCAGAATTCACACACATACACACACACACACACACACACACACACACACACAAGCTTGGCTCCCAGGGTCATCACCATGATCTGTCATCTCTGCTCTAAGCTCACTGCTCCAGCTCTACACCCATTATGCCATCTTCTCTGTCTTCCTGGTAGCCAGATGGGAGGAAATCAAAACGAGAAAGATAAATCAATTGATAAACATTTGTTAAATGCCTATTGTGTGCCAAGCACTGTACTAAGCACACTGGCCCCTTCCATTCTTCCCTAAAGCACAGGTCAGACCTTGTCACTCTCCTACTCAATAAGCCCCAATGGCCTCCCACCATCTCTGAAGTTCTAGCTGAAACCTCTAAGAAAGACCTGCTTAGGAGTAAAGGAAAGGCTTCAGCTTCAGCCATGGTCGGGTCTCCTTTCCTCCCCCTCCTACCCTCATCTCTGGCTGGAGGAGGACCTTGCAATCTTTGGAGAGTCTGGAGGATTTTGGACTTTGTATCTTGCCATCAGCGTCCTGGCTAAATCCCCAGATCAGCTAATAGTACCATCTGATCAGGAGCCACGGACAAACAGACATAAACTCTCCATCCTTAAGAGGAACCTTTTGAGCACCCCACAGACAGAAGAAAAGGACTTCCAACAACCCATGTCTGAGTTATCCCTTTGTCACATGTGCTCCCTAATATTGAGCTCATTTTCCCCTGGACACTATATACTCGGAGAAGAGTGACACAGATTTGGGGGGGAGCTGTTTGGTACCAAGTATTCTGTCATAGCACTTTAGTAAATATCCCCTTATAAAAACTCCTTAAGGCTGATGACTGTATTGATTCTCAACTGATGATCTTGAAGGAAACTGACCAGTAGGGGCTCAACCTTGTTGCAATGGAGAAAGTCATCATATTGTCCATCAGGGGTACCCATAGAATCCAGCCTAGATCTAGGATCCCAGCTGATCAGTGAGTGGGAGTTGGGACCCTCGAAGTCCACACAGGCCATATGGACCCAAGAGAGAGAATGCCTCACTTTAGTCTAACATTGCTGGAGATAGAAACCCTATGGAATTGCTTGAGTACAACAATAAATACTCATGTTTTATGGCATCAGCATTAGGTCAAGTCAACAAGCATTTATTAAGCTAAGGTTAGTATGTTCTATGCACTGTTAAGTGCCAGAGAAACAGATATAGGCAAAAACACAGTCCCTGCCCTCAAAGAGCTCACATTCTATTGGGAAAAACAGCACTTAATCAACAAGAACATATATACATGAAGCAGTATCATAATTAATTGTTTTTACCTTTTTAAAAAGGTTAGTTTGCACTTGATTGTTGAAAAGAGGGGGGAAAGATGAGCATTCTCATCTGAATGGTTTGGCCAAGTAATCGCTGAAAAGACAGCAGGGAATTGTACCAACAATAGGTCTAGATCAGGGTCAAAGTAGCATAGCCAAGCCCCATAAGAATCTCCCAAAGACAACAAGGAGCTCAATATAAAACATAGCAGCTAAAATTGCCAATGTCAACTACTCCCTAGGCAGGGCTTGCTTCACCCTCCTGGCCTTCGCCAAATTCTGAGATTGCAGGATGTAGATCCAAGAGGGACCTTAGTGATCACGGTTCTGGAGGAGAAAGTGAAGCTGGTGACTTTGCACAGCCCTCCCTCACTCAAATCAAATTTAACTGCAAGAAATGTCATCATCTCTCTGATGTCATGGTCCTCTTCAAGAACAAAGGACAAACACGGTCCATGTTAAAGTAATTGATGGCTTCCTAAGGCAACTGGAAAGGAGATAGTGAACAGATAAAAAAGGCATTCATGGACAACACCTCTATGACTTTGGGCTAGTCATGGACCTCTTATGGCCTTGGTTTCCTCATCTGAAAATGAAGGAGCTGGCCCCTTCCAATTCTAAATCTATGAGGTGATGGTCTCCTCGTCAGTGTAAATCTATAGTATCTGACTGATCCTTTTTGTCTTCTACCTATTTCCCTTTTGACTTATAGCATTAATCAATTAATCAATAAGCACTGATTGATTAAACCCCTGTTAGAGTATCTGCTGGCCCCCTCCTATTTAGATGAGCTCAGTAGAGCAAGGTAGAAAGAGCACTGAATTTGGTTGGAGTCAGAGGATCAAATCCTGACTCTGCTACTGGCTGGCTGTATGACTTCGGACAATTAGTTTCCCGGTTCTGGTCTTCAGTAGAAATGTAAGATGATCACTGGACTGGATGTTCTCTGGGGTCTATGATTTCAGGGTCTTGTGGTACCTTCCAACTTGGGATCCTAGGAGATCCTATGAACACACTAGGATGCTATGCCTGCCTATGTCCCAGATACCCTGGCTATTGACCTGGTTAGTCAGAGCTCTCCATTTCTGATCACCACATGAGATGAATGATAGGAATGAATATATCTGTTAGGGTTGCAGACTGACAGCAGCGAATGACCACAGCAGGTAAGAACAGAAAGCAAACGCGGGGATTGGGCTTTGGTATGGAACTTCTGTTCTCATGGTTCATCATTTGTCTCTTTAATTAGAGCATCCTCTCTTAGAACAGGTGTTAGCACATAAAACTAACTCCCTGGTGAAGAATTAAATTCAAACAGCTTTGAGGGAAAGAAAAGCAAACATTTTAATTTACTAAGGGTCATGGGTTCAAGATAGAAGTGCTTGCTTTAAATAAATGTATTTGTTGAGTTGAATTAAATCACAGAAACTCATAGAATCTCAGAATTGCAAGGTTCCTCAGTGGCCATTTAGTTCACCTTCCACTTGACCAAGAATCATTTCTATAACATGGTATGGTAGGATAACAGATTCTAGAGCTGGGAAGACCTTTAAAGATAATCAAGTCTGATCCCCTCATTTTAAAGGTAGGGGCCCGAGACCAACAGACACGGTGACTTATCCAAGATTTCACTGTTAGTAAATGGCAGATTTAGGATCTGAACCCAGGCTCTCTGTCTCCAAATCCTGGGTTCTTTCTATTAAATAACATTCACAATAATTAGTCGTACTATTTGCTTACAGACTTCCAACAAGGAGTCGGTCCACTATGAGCAAGCCCAGGAGGAAATAAATCAACATCCACCTTGGGAATTAGAAGACCAAGCTGGAACACAACACATGCTTTTGCTGTTTTTCCCTGCTGGATTCTCTAGCTGTAATTCAGGCTTGAGTTGTTTCTTGCACTCAATGGGCAACAGTGGCTAGATTCTGGAACTACATGCTACATACAGCTCCAGCCAAATGCCATCAGACACCTCCGCTAAATTTCTCCAAACGAATGTGCTGAGTCAAAAGTCCCACCAGGATTATTGGTAGCTCATTTGATTAAGAGGATGGAAACGTTCTCAGGGAAGATGGATCACTGGAATCAATACCACTGAGTCAACAGATGGGAGTACGGTGGCCAGGTGTCTTTTTAGACACTCAAATAGGGCCAGAGCTCAGCCTATCCTTGGGTTCACATCTGGTCCATTTCTACAGCTTAATAAATGTTTTGGAAAGATTTTTCTAAACTGCTCGTTCTGGTGGCAGTAATACAATTATAACTCTTGTACTTCTCAGAAGCATCCATTTCGAGAAATAAGAAAATTGTGGTGCCAGAAGGTTTCTTAAGAGTATCAGATCATTGGTTTGTGACTGAAAGAGACTTCAGAGGTAATTCAATCTCACTCCTTCCCTGCTATACGGATAAGGAATCTGGGTCTGAAATATATTAAGTGAGAAAGGCTATGAAGGTCTCCCCCTTGTAGGATGAAGAAAAGAGCATTCCATCAGGTGCCAGAGGGCCTGGGTTCAGGCTCTTCCACTGATGTTGTGTGACCTTGGGCAATAAGGTTGGCTTCTCCCTTCTTCTCTGGGAAATGATGGTGTTGACATAAGCTTTTTAGTTTGACTAATCCTGGAGATTTAATGGGAAAAAAACTTAATGTGAAATAATTAGTGACTTTAGTAAAAAGACATACTATAAAATAGGTCCATAAAAATCATTGACCTTTCTGTATACTACTAACAAAACCTAGCAGGAGATAGAAAAGGAAATTCCATTCAGATGAACTACAAAATGCCTAAAACATCTGGGAGTCAACCCAAGAAGTCACACTTGGGCATTTAGGCAGTTCGGTGTAATGGAAAATGGAAAAATAACAGTTCTGGAGTCAAGAAAGTCCAGCTTCAGTTCCTATCATTGACACAAACTATGTGACCCTGGGCAAGTCATTTAACTACCCTAGGCTGCATTTGACTAGATGAATTCTGAGGTCCCTTCCAGATCTTTCTCTGTGACTTTACAAAAGTGTTATTGTTGTTCAGTCACATCCAACTATTCATGACCCCATGGACCATGGGACATGGGGTTTTCTCAGCAAAGATACTGGAGTGGTTTATCATTTCTTTTTCCAGTAGATTAAGGCAAGCAGAGGTTAAGTGACTTGCCCAGGGTGACATGACTAGTAAGTGTCCGAGACCAGATGTGAACTCAGGTCTTCCTGATCCCAGGCCCAGCATTCTATCCACTCTGCCACCTAGCTGACCCCTCTTTGGAACGACAAAGGAAGACAAATAATTGGAAAGATTTTCAATGTACTTGATCATGCTGCATCGATATAACAAAAGTGATGATACTACCTAGCTTAACTTATGGTTTAAAGGTAGACCAATCAAACTTCCCAAGGGTTCACTCTGGAGAAAGAAACACAATATTTTTTGTTGTTCAGTCACTTCACTCCTGCCTGACTCTTTGCGACCCTATTTGGGGTTTTCTTGGCAAAGATACTGAAGTAGTTCGCCATTTCCTTTTCCAGCTCATTTGATAGATAAGGAAACTAAGACAACAGGGTTAAGTGACTTACCCAGGATCAAACAGCTAAGAAGTGTCTGAGACTGGAGTTGAACTCAGATCTTCCCAACTTCAAGCCCAGCATTTTATCCACTGCTCCACCCAGCTGTTCCCAGACATAATATTCATTAGAAGAACAAAAGGTCAAGAATCTCAAGGTAAATAATGAAAAAATTAATTGGGATGAAGGGGGTTTGATAGTACCAGCTCTCAAACATCTGTTTTTAGTTGAAAAATTGAGCATTGAAATAGACTAGGAAGGTAAGAGCCAGAAGCATCACACATGGTAGCCTAGTGTTCAGTGAAATCGACTCCAACTTCCCCAGTAGACTGTAAGCTCCCTGAGGACAGGGGACTGTCTTTTGCCTTTTTTTGTATTCCCAGGCACAGTATCTGGCACAGAGTATGTGTTTAATAATGTTGATTGATTGCTTCCAAGTAATGAAGTAAGGACTCCCTATTTAACAAAAATTTCTGTGGAAACTAAAATTAGGTTTAGGTCACTATCCAGTGCCAGATAATACATGGTCTAAATATAAAATATCATATTAAGACATCATAGAAGATTAGAAGGAACTTTCAAAAGTTGTTTCTAGAAGATGAATTCTTAACTAAATACGGGACAGAGGGGATCACAGAAGATGAAACAGAAATTTCCAATTACACAGAATTGAAATTTTTTTTCCTAGACAAAATCAATGGTACTAGAATTTAAATGGAAGCAGTTAATGGGGGGAACACTTTGTAGTAAATATCTTGTAAAAGTCTGATGCCTGAGATATATAAGGAATTGATATAAAAATGTAAAAATAAGAAACTTTTCCCAATAAATAAGTGGTCAAAGGTATAGTCAACATGCAAAAGAGAAAAATCAAAGTATAAAACACCATTTGAAAGGATACTCTAAATCACCTAATAAGATTAATGCAAATTAAAACAGCTCTGAGGTTTCACCTCAAATCCATCAGACTAGAAAAGATTATTTTAAAAAATGATAAATGCTGGAAGAGCTATGGGAAGATAGATGAACTAACAGACTTTTGGTGGAGTTAGCGATTGGTCCAGCAGTTCTGGGAAACAGTTTGGAATTCTACTTTAAAAATCACTAAACTGTACATTACCTCTGACCAAGTGATATAGCTACTAGGCATATAACCTAAGGAAGCCAAAGACAGAGGGAAAGGTCCTGTACCAACAAAAATATGAATGTTGCTGCTTTCCCATTTCAGTCATGTCCACTTCTTCATGAGCCCATCGGGTTTCCTTGGCAAAAATCCTGGATTTTGGTTTGCCATTTCCTTCTCCAGCTCATTTGGCAGATGAGGAAACTGAGACAAACAGGGTTAAGCAACTTGCCCAGGATCACACAGCTAGGAAGTGTCTGAGATGGAATTTGAACTCAGGGCCTCCTGACTACTGTCCACTGCATCACCTAGCTGCCCCACAGACAAATATGTATAGCAGCACTTTTTGTCATTGCAAACACCTGGAAGGAAAGTCAGTGCCTGTCCAGTGGGGAATCAGAGCAGTTTCATGGGATCTCATATGATTTAGAGTTAGAAGGATCGTAGATTTAAAATTAGAAGAGGCCTGAGACAGCTTCTAGTCCAACCTGATCATTTTACAGAGATGGAAACTGAGGCCCAGAAAGAAGAAACTTATCCAAGGTCACACAGAGGGAGGATCTGAATCTACCTCTGACTCCAAATTCAGAGCTCTTTCCATCCTGCCCCACTGAGTTTATCTGAGCAGGAGAGGGCTGGCCCTTAAAGTCAAGGGTGTAAGAAGTATGTAAATGTGACATGATATGATATCATTATACCATAAGAAAGGACCGATATGAAAATGAGAAAAATAAATTAATGAGATTGGATTAGAAGACCTCAATTGCTCCTTCTAAATTTAATCAATACTCTTATGCTCCCCATATCAAAGAAATACATATATATATAAACTATCCCAGATAGGCACTCATGCTGCCTTGGATCATCTCCATTTGCTACCCAAGAATTCCCCTTTAAGTCCTGGGCAAAGCAGCATTATTTTTCTAAAGGCACTGGAGCTGGGGGTGGGGCAGAGTGAAGGGCTGTGCCCAGGCACTCAATCCCTGAGGCAGCTGGATGGTACCACGGAGGAGGGACTAGACAAGGGGAGGGATAAAGTCCTTTCTTCCTACAAAGTCCATCATGTAAGAGATGCTGCCTTGATGTGAGTCTTCTATTCTGCCAAGGTCCCGTGTGCTCAACATGGCCTTATTCTTTCCTGGACTTCCAAGGAAGGGAAAGGTTTGTTCTGAATCTCTCAGAGATGCCCAGGACCAGCCTTGGGGTCTCCTTCCTCCATCCCCTCCTGCTGTTCACATCTTCCTTCAGGCTCCCCAGAGGCACCCCATTCTGCTGAACCCGTAACATTCCATAGCAGTGGCTAGATTTGTTCCCACTGGCTCAGTCTCCTGAGTCTAGAGTTGGGGCAGACAAACCCTCTCTAGTCCTGGCTCTGCTTCTTTTAACACTGTCCTGGACCCACTGGTAACCTTTTTATGACCCACCCTGTGACCTTGAATAGCCCAGAAATCTCCCAGGGACGTTTGCTCTAAGAGCTGCAAACCTGGTCCCAAATCCAGGCCAGGAAGCTCTTCCTCCATCAAGACAAATTGAATTGAGGTGGCTGGCTGTTCTGGAGCACTTCTGATGCTGGACTCTGGGTTCTTCTCTGCTAATATCAAAATCTCTCCTTCAACACTCTCCATGCACTTACTTATAAGTACCTCGGAGAGAGTCAGAGTATGGCAAAGCCAGGTGAAGGGGCACATTCTATGAGAGAAAGAAGGAAGGGAGGAAGGCAGGATGGAAGGATGGATGAAAGGGAGGAAAGAAGGAAGAAGGAAAGAAGGAAGGAAGGAAGGAAGGAAGGAAGGAAGGAAGGAAGGAAGGAGAGAAGGAGGGAGGGAGAGAGGAAGGAAAGAAGGAAGGAAGAGGAAAAGAAGGAGGGGGAAGGAGGGAGTAAAAGAAAGCAGAACACACTATGGTTGTACTAGACCTATCACACTCATATTACCACCACTCCATCTTCAAAACACACGTGCATACCCCTAAGCCAAGGCCGTACTGGTGAAAACCTAGTGTACAATCACAGTAGCTCCTCTAGACCACACACCCACTGGCCTCTGGCTACAAGCTTGTCACACTGTGTGACGTTTCCCCGTTGACTTCTTTTCCTTTGTAACAGTAAACTCACCAGAGCTGCAGCCAGAAACACCTTCAAAGAAACTGCAGATCAACCAAGTGCCCGAGAGAGAGTGAAAGCATTTAGCAGAGTTGGGGCTTGAACCTGTGTGCTCTGACACCAGAACCATGCTCTTTCCACTGTTAATTTCACACCCAGCCCGAGGCCACCCAGGAAGAAAGTGGTAGAGGCCAGATGAGAGCCCCTGTCCTCTGATTCAGATTGAGGATCCGAAAGCACCAGGCTGCCTTTCTCTGGAAAAAGATAGGGATGAAAGAAGAGGGGAAGCCCAGGGTCCCTGATTTGTTCATTCATTCACAGCCACCTGCTCTCCTCATTTCTGACTCTCCAAATCCTCTTTTTTTTTCCAAGACTCAACTCAGCTGCTAGCTGTCTCCTCCATTGCTCCAATTCAGAGCATTTCCCTCCCTCAACAAATTTCCCTACAGTATTTGAGTTCTTTCTTTGTCTCCATTACTCCCTACTATGCATTATGCTCCTTTTGTATACTTACCTGTGTAGTTATTACATGTCCCAGCAGAATGTAAGCTTTTTGAAAGCAGGGACTCTTGATTTTGTCTTTATGATTGCATTGGTTTGCAGGATACCCTATAAACAATTAATAAATGCTTATTCAGTTGTTTGGATTTATTTTTTGCAGCCATGTAACCAACATCTATTGAGTGCCTACAACTATTCCTTTTTTTTCTATGCTTGTGACTCTCTGGACCTTGCCACCATGACTCAACTACTTTCTCAGCCTGAAATATCTCTCAGCTCCTGAGGTCTTCTATGCTGGCATAGACATCTCTCTACCACACTGGCCCCTTTCCCTACAGTTCCATCTGGGGACTCCATTTTGGTGATGGACCCATTTGGTTGGCTTGTTTGATGATACTTCATTTCCCTCCCAGGTAAGCTTTCGACCCACCAGACTTTGCCACCATCCCCCACCCCCAGAGATTTACTTTCTCCCTCTACCCTTTCTGACTCCCTTATAAATGAACTGTCCTTGTCAATTAGAAGGCAGGTACTACTTTTCTTCTTACTTGTATTTGTGTTAGCATAGCATACAATAGGTGCTTAATAAATGCTTATTAGCTAATTGAATTGGGCATCAAGTAATGGAGATGTGGTGCCTTTTTTATAAGGGGTTACTATTCCATTTCATTGAATTTCTTGAGTTCACTATGTAAGGAGAAGGTGTTTCACTGCTGACAATGAAATCCCCAGATGGATCTGGGAACAATATTTCTCTGCTAGCTTCACTCAGCAAGGAACCTCAAAGTGGGACAAAGTGGAGGGGAGAGTGATAATAGTAGCCCTGAGCAGAGAAATTAACCAGGTCAGGTTCCAACATCAAATAGATGTCCTCATCAGTTGCTTGGTGATCCCTCATATAAACAATGGTTACCTGTCTCTCAGTTGAGTTGTCTCACAGCTCTCTATTTGAGGCAGAATGTGATAATGGGGAAAGAGCTGGATTTCCAAGTCAAGCTCAGGCTTGGGTTTGAATTCTGTTTACTGTTATCTACTCTATGTGCCCATGGGCAACCTCTCCAAGCCTCAGTATAACCATCAATAAATTGGAAGATAATAATATGTAGGGCACCTACCTCAAAGGGGAACAATTTATACTAAAACATAAAAAAAAACACTCTTAAAAGACTTGAGAATTCAGATAATTAAGTGATCAGCCATGTTGCCAGAGGACTGATGAAGAATGTTGCCTACCTCATAACAGAGATGGACTAATATGCAGAAAGAAAAATGTACATTTTGATCCAACCAAAGCAGGATTATGTTTTACTTGACTGGACTTATAGTACAGAGGAATTCTGTATTTTTTTTTCTCCTTTTTCTTTCTTCCTTCCTTTCTCTTTTTCTCTTTATTTCCTTCCAGTTGGTAGAGGAAGGTGGGAATGAGAAAAAAAATGAATGCTTAGTAAATTTTTAAAAATATTTTTAAAACAAAAACATCAAACTATACAATGCACAGTAATAAATGACCATAGTAATCTAGTGTTTAGAACCAGTCTTCTGAGACAAGAACTCACTATTTGACAAAAATTACAGAGAAAACTGGAAAGCAATTTGACAGAAACTAGGTATAGACCAACATCTCACACCACTCACCAAGATAAGGTCAAAATGGGTACATGATTTAAACATAAAGGGTGATAGCATAAGCAAATTAGGGGAGTGTGGAAATTTTTATCTGTCAGATCTATAGAAATGAGGAGAATTTTTGACCAAACAAGAGGTAAAGAGCATTACAGAATGTAAAATGGGTAACTTTTATTACATCAAATTAAAAAGTGTTTGCACAAACAAAACCAATGCAGCCAAGATTAGAAGGAAAGCAAGAAATTGGGGAAGGAGAGAGAATTTTACAGTAAGTTGCTCGCTTCATTTCTCAAATATATAGAGAACCGAGTCAAATTTATAAAATAAGAGCCTTTACCCAATTCATAAATGGTCAAAGGATATGAACAAGCAGTTTTCAGAAGAAGAAATCAAAGCTATCTATAGTCATATAGGGGAAAAAATGCTCTAAATCACTATTGGATTAGAGAAAGCAAATTAAAACAACTCTGAGGTTCCCCCTCATACCTATCAGATTGAATAATATGACAGAAAAGGAAAATCATAAATGTTGGATGAGATGTGGGAAAATTGGGACAGTAATGTATTATTGATGGAGTTGTGAACTGATTTTCTGGAGTAATTTAGAACTACGCTCAAAGGGCAATCAAACTGTGCATATCTTTTGATCCAGCAATACCACTACTAGGTCTACATCTCAAAGAGATCAAAGGAAAAGGAAAAGGACTTATATATACAAAAATATTTATAGCAGCTCTTTTTGTGATAGCAAAGAATTGGAAATTGAGGGAATGTCCATCAATTGAGAAGTGGCTGGACAAATTCTGGTATATAATTGTGATGGAATACTTCTGTGCTATAAGAAATGATGAGCAGGAAGGTTTCAGAAAAACCTGGGAAGACATATATGAACTAATGCAAAGTAAAGTGAGCAGAACCAGGAGAACATTATACACAGTAATAGCAATATTATATGATGGTCAGCTGTGAGTAACTTGGCTATTCTGAGTAATAAAATGATTCAAAACAATTCCAAAGGACTTACAACAACAAAAAAAGCTACCTACCTCCAGAAAAAGAACTGATGTAGTCTAAGTGCAGATTGAAGCATACCTTTTTTACACTATTTTTCTTTCTCTTTGATAAATTTTATGTTTATTTTTAGTTTACAACATTCATTTCCACAAGATTTTGAGTTACAAATTTTCTTCCCGTCTGTCCCCTACCCACTACCCCAAAACAGTGATCCCACTGAACACCCCCTCCCCCAATCTGCTCTCTCCTATATCCTCCCACATCCCATCTCCAACTTTCCAGTACGGAAAGATGAATCTCCATATCCCAGTGCCTGTATATCTTATTTCCCAGTTGCATGTAAATAATAATAATAACTTTTTAAAAACATTTGATCTTAAAATTTTGAATTCCAAATTCTTTTCCTTCTTCCCTCATCACCCACCCTTACTGGGAAGATAAGCAATTCAATATAGATTGTACATGTGTGATTACACAAAACATTTCCATAGTGAATATATTGTGAAAGATTGATTATATTTCCTTCCATCCTATCCTGCCCCCAACTTGTTCTATTTTGTACTTTGACCCTGTCCCTTTTCAAAAGTGTGTGCTTCTAACTACTCTTCCCCCCAATCTGCCTTCCCTTCTATCATCCCCCATCTTGTCCCCTTCCCCCCTACTTTCCTGTAGGGTAAGATACCCAATTTAGTATGTATGTTATTCCCTCCTTAAGCCAAATTCAATGAGAGTAAGGTTGATCCATTCCCTTTTGCCTTCCTGTTCTTCCCCTCCATTGTGACAGTTTTCCCTTGCCTATTTTATATGAGATAATTTACCCTATTCTGTCTCTCCCTATCTCCTCTCATTATATTCCTCTCTCACCTCTTAATTTTATTTTTTAAATATCATCCCTTCCTACTCAATTGATCCTGTGCTCTCTGTGTATGCCTGTACACATATATATATACATACATATCTGTATTCATATGTCCATATACCCTCCTATATAGACATATATATGTATGTTTACATATATATACATGTACATTCCGTTCAACTATCTTCATACTGAGAAAAGTTTCATAAGTTACAATTATCGTTTTCCATGTAGTCATGTAAATAGTTCAACTTCGATAAGTTCCTTATGATTTCTTTTCCCTGTTTACCTTCTCATGCTTCTCTTGCTTCTTTTATTTGAATGTCAAATTTTCTGTTCAACTCTGGTTTTTTCATCAAGAATGCTTGAAAGTCCTCAATTTCATTGAATGACCATATTTTCCCCTGAAATATTATACTCAGTTTTGGTGGGTAAGTGATTCTTAGTTTTAATCCTAGCTCCTTTGAGCTCCATAATATCATATTCCAAGCCCTTCAATCCCTTAATGTAGAATCTGCTAGATCTTGTGTTATCCTGATTGTGTTTCCACAATATTCAAATTGTTTCTCCTTGGCTGCTTGTAATATTTTCTCCTTGATCTGGGAACTCTGGAACCTGGCTATAATATTCCTAGGAGTTTTCTTTTGGGGATCTTTTTCAAGAAGTGATCTGTGAATTCTTTCCATTTTTATTTTGCCCTCTGGTTCTAAAATATCAGGGCAATCTTCCTTGAGAATTTCTTGAAGGATGATTTCTAGGTTCTTTTTTTGGTCATGGCTTTCAGGTA
>CM053586.1:22017330-22044857 GCA_028646515.1 Pseudochirops corinnae
GATGATTTCTAGGTTCTTTTTTTGGTCATGGCTTTCAGGTAGTCCAATAATTTTTAAATTGTCTCTCTTGGATCTATTTTCCAGGTCAGTGGTTTTTCCAATGAGATATTTCACATTGCCTTCTATTTTTTCATTTGCTTGGATCTGTTTAATAGTATCTTGATTTCTCATGAAGTAATTAGCTTCCATTTGCTCCAATTTAATTATGAAGGAATTATTCTCTTCAGTGAGCTTTTGAGATTCTTTTTCCATCTGGCAAATTCAGCTTTTTAAGACATTCTTCTACTCATTGGCTTTTTGGGCCTCTTTTGCCATTTGAGTTAGTCTATTTCTTAAGGTGTTATTTTCTTCAATCAGGTTGTTGACTTGCTTTTCATTATTTTCCTGCATTATTCTCATTTTTCTTCCCAACTTTTCCTCCACTTCTCTCACCTGATTTTCAAAGTCCTTCTTGAGCTTCTCCTTGGCCTGTAACCAATTCATATTTTTCTTTGAATCTTTTGATGCAGGAGTTCTGACTTTGTTGTATTCCTCCAATTCCATGCTTTGATCCTTTTTGTCCCCAAAAAAGGAATCTAAGGTTTGACTGCTGTGCTCACTTTGCTTCCTTTGGTTGCTCATGTTGCCACTCAATTACTTGACTTTTGAGCTCTTTGCCACAGTAGAACTCTGCTTCCAGAGAGGAGAGTTTTGTCCCAAATGGCTGGGGTTTTCACAGCTGCTGGACCTAATAGTTGGGTACCCTCTCTATAGCCCCTACGGGCTCTGATTCACTAGTCACACACCCCAGGACCTCCACCCAAGGTAGCAATCCAGATCCAAGCAGGTTAAAGCAAGAGCAATTCCCCTCTCAATGGTCACTTGGTCCCCCTATGATCTGCAGGCCAGGAGCTCTGAAGCAGCCACGTGGAGGTGGCTGCACGGCCTCCATGCCTCCACTTCTTGCCTTCTCTCCCTGGGGGCAGTGGCTGGACCATACTCTTGGTCCCCCTGTTCCCACAAAGTCCATACTGACCTTTTACTTTGTCTTTGGTATTTATGGGTTGATAATTCTGGAAACTGCCACAGCTCTGGTAATCCATTCTCCCAAGTCTGCTCCAGCTGCTGCTGGTTGGGGCCACTCTGAGGCTACAGCCATGGGCTCATGCAGGGCTGGGCTCAGCTCCCAGCTCACTGTGATGGACCTTTCCTGTCTACCTGCCAGGTTGCCTTCAGCAAATTTGTTTCTCTCTGTCACTTTGTGGGTTCTATAGCTCTAAAATTTGTTTAGAATCATATTTTATAGGGATTTGAGATGGTTATGGGGGAGCTCACAGAATTTTCCTGCTTCTAAGCCATCATGTTGACATTACCCCCTACTCTATTTGTCTTAGCAGTTTGGAGGGTTTGTGTTTTCTTTTGTAAAGTGGCTAATGTGGAAATGTGTCTTGTGTGACTATACATGTATAATCTATGTCAAATTGCTTCCCTTCTCAAGAGAAAGGGAAGTAAGTGAGGGAAAGAATTTGAAACTCAAAATTTTTTTAAAAATAAATGTTAAAAAAATTTACATGTAATTGAGAAAAAATAAAATAAGAGGGGGGGTGAAAGTGTACATACAAAATGTATGCATATATTCCCCTTACTCCCAGTTGTTAAACAGGTCCCAGTTGTTAAACATTTACTAGTGTTCCCTTGTATTGCTTTATAAACATTAGTTGAGCTCAGAATTAGTACAATAGAAGGTTCAGGGAATGAAATCATCAAAGACTGGAGGGCTGCTCACTACAGGCTAATAATGATTAGTAATACGAACACCAACAACAACTGGCATTTATATGGCTCTGTAAGGTTTGCAGAAACTTTACATCTATTATCTCATTTGAACCTCACGTCACTCCATGATGGAATTTAATAAATGTTTGTTGAGCTGATACGAGTTTAATTCTTTTTTTTCTACCTTATCTGAAGAATTCTACATTTGTCTCCAA
This sequence comes from Pseudochirops corinnae, assembly GCA_028646515.1. Lineage (NCBI taxonomy): Eukaryota > Metazoa > Chordata > Mammalia > Diprotodontia > Pseudocheiridae > Pseudochirops > Pseudochirops corinnae. Next base: position 22,019,301 of record CM053586.1, read on the forward strand.
CAAATCTGTGCCTTACATACAGGCAGAGAAGATAGATGCTTCACCAGAAATCACTATCCCTAAATTCAGACCACCACAGTGCCTGAATTTCCTAACATCGATTGTCCTTTCTAGACTATAAACTTATGAGGGCAAGGATATTTGTATAAATATTGTATATCCCTCAATTTCAAACACTATTTTCTGTATACAAGGGGTGCCTACTAAATGCTTATTGACCTCAATTCATTTGAGTTAAGGCACTGAGGGCCACTATTAAAAATGTAAATGTTATGGGGGGAGGGCATAGGGAATATTGGGTCTTTATCAGTCATTAGCACTTTAGTAAGAACTATATATGAAATCAGCTTCAAACACAATGAAGAAATAGTTATTTTACTGATTGAGTAGGGCAGAAAGAGAATGCCTGGGTAACAAGGGACCACCAAAGAGCAGGCCTAGATAAGAGATCACACTGGAAAGCCATGAGTAGTCAAAGGGCAGCTTGAGTGTTCTGGGAGCCTATCATTGTTAGATCATTAAAACGTAGAGATAGAGGCGTCCTGAAGAAAATCTCTGCCACTCGAATAACTCAGAGTATCATTCAGCAGCCTTACAAAAAGGTGACCATTTTCCTCCTAGGGTGTCACTCATCTGGAGGGGTGGGGAGAATATTAAGGAGATGGGAACCCTGCCAGAAAATGTAGAATTGATTGATTTTTCAGCTTTAATAGAATTACATTCATACAATATGAAACCATCAGGAACTTAAAAGATAGTTCACGGCTCTTTAAATGAAAATCGACAAGCAAATGGCTGTTGAACAAGCTACTGAAAACTGAAGAGATGAACTGAACTCTTTCCAGGAGCAGGTTTTCCTCCTCTGGAAAAACTGATCACCCTCTTTTATATGTCATTTGATCTAATATATGTATCAGAAGAAAACTCTAAGCTCTTACTAGAGTGCATCTGAAGATCTTCCCATTCATCATGAACCACTAGGATGGTAGCCCACTCCCACAATTAATGAGTTTTTAGTGTCAAAAGATGGCATGACCAAGATTGTAAAGATGAGATGTCAGTACCTGGATGGCAGACTTTCAATCATCATCCAGGACTGACTTGAAGAAAACTTCTTCTCTACTACCCACTTCTTCTAGTTAAAAAAAGACAGCTTCATTAGCCTTACCCATGTGACTCTTGTGACATTGGTTCCCAATGTGAAGTCTTTTTGTGTTTTAAATGCTTCTTTATTGAAAAACAACATGTCACTGTATTAATTATCCATCAAGGGAGTACATTATCTCAATTACCATGATCCAACAGTCCCTGGCCTTGAAAATTGCTTTTTCTACTGCCTATGAGAAATAGCCTTTTCTTTTAAGAGAGTACCACCATCAACCACCAAAGAATGCTTAGCTTTGCTGATTGCCTTTTCTGCTCTACCCACCACCAAGCCTGAGGAGTAGAGAGGGGGAGGGGAAGTATGAAATAAATTTAATTAAAGCTTCCACTTTCCAGATTGGAAATTAATTGAGGGAGTGAAAAGGAGTCTTGTTCAAAACATTAAAATGTGAAATCTGCTGTTATCTCTGCTCTAAGCCCTGCCCCACCCCCCATAGCACCTGAATTCATCTCTTTCATTTCTTTGCTTTTGTAGGTTCAGAAACTTAGCATTTTGTGATTGTGTAGTTTAGTACACACAGAATAAAGTTCAAAGGAATACTCAGTGCTCCAGAATGGTATTTGTGTTTATCCCCAACCACCTCCCAGCCCTCCTCCAAGTTGCCCTCCCAGATCTACAGATAGGAAAACTCTCAACTGCTTCCCCATGCAGCTCATAGAGGAAAACAATATGCCTTTCCCTGGTGAGGATCATGGATTAAAACAGAAATCAACTTCCGTAGCTCACTAACACAGTAGGGGTTCAGAACAGCTGACAGTTGTAGGAACCCTAGATCTTTTCTCTGTCCTGATCCTGAACTCTGCTTCAGAATCAGGATTTCTCCTGGCTCTGCTGACCTCTGGTTACCTTGCCCTCTGCTCCAGGCTTAGAAACTCTCCTCATAGTGCTACAACCTCTGGCCAATACTGATTGCCACATACAGTCATTCCTGTTTCTCTCCTCTCCTGGGAGTCTAACCAGCCAGGTCACCAGAAGGAAGATAGAAAGAGAAAATTGGCTGCCATAACGCATAGACAGCATCCCCTCATCCCAATGTGTGACCTCTGATCTCAATCCTTGAATGAAGGGCAAAGGGGAAATGAATTTTCACTGTCATAAATTGCTCTGTCAGATTCTTTAGGTCTTTATGACTCATTTCCTCAGGTCCAGATGAAAACAATAATTCAAAGAGATAAGAGTTACCCAGAAAATTAAAGAATTCCAGAATCTCAGAGTTACAAATGCTTCATAGGCTATCCAGCTCAACCTATGCCAGACAAAAATCCTTCTAAAGCATCCCTGACAAATGGTCACTCATCCTCCCTCTGAATACCTCCACTACCTCCCAAGGCTCCCTATTCCTCTTTGGGATAAGTATAATTGTCAATAATTTGGTTCTATATTGGATTGAAATCAGCCTCTCTGTGACTTCTTCCTATTACTCCTGGTTCAATTCTCTGGAGCTCAGCAGAACAAGCCACTAGTCCCAGTCTTCTGATCCCATCATGGGGAAGCATCAGTTGAGATGCAGGGCTATAGGCTGAGCTCTCTGAAGAATAGGTTCTTTCCTCTCCAGCATGACTGCATCCCAAGCAAAATTCTATGCCCTCCCATATCCACCCCACTCAACTGAATTCACCCCAGGTGCAAGAATTCCTAGCTACAGCTCTGCAGACAGTGCATGTGCTGACTTCAGCAAACCAACATCGGGGTCAAGAGTTTTGTAGGGAGTTGCAAAATGTGCTTTTTGCACAGAGGATGGATTTCATGTAGAAATCAACCAAGCATGACCGACAAGCAAAATCAAATTCAAGCCTACAATAGGGAAAAAACAGGGCTGTGCTGTGTTTAAAGTCTGATTTGTTCAAATAAGAGTTCATAGACATTTCTATCATCCTCAGCCTCTGACAATCAGTGCTCTGGGAGCTTCGCCCACACTCGGATGCCCTTGGACAAATCACTGGATTTTTGTGCAGGGCATCGGACTTTGGCTCCCGACATTAGATTGGAATCTCCTCCTTCCTCCCCAAGGACTACCTAGTTGGGAAGCAATCATATTTCCCTTTTGATTTCGACTCAATTATTTTCCTGTGATCACTCAGATGAAACTGCTCAACACGGCTTGGATTTCATTTTTCCAATGAGCAAACCGTTCCAAGAGAAGAGCATTAAGGAATATGCTTCCAAGTTCAAGACAAATGTTCTCACCAAGAGCTCTGGACATTTAATCAAGAAATGCAGCCTGAATTGGCCTGGAGCTTAGCAAAGGACAGTCCTGTCCAAACCCAGTCTCCCTACCCCAGCTGGATCTGGGGGGATCCAGCTCATCCAGCCCTTGGCCATACTGCGTTTCAGCGTGGGCTAGGGACAGTGAACACACACCACCTGCATTAAAGTCTGAAGCTTTGGGAAGATACGTTGTGGTACATACTGGCAGGAGTGAGCTTCCTGATGCCTGGCTTAAAATTTCCAGGAAGCCCCCAGCTTTCTCTCTTCCATATCAGCTCCTTAGATTTGAGGACATGAGAGTCTCTCCCTGCCAGCTTGGCCTTCTCTCCCTTGCTCAACCCCTGTTTGGGACCTCACCACCCCCTTTTCTGAGCCCAGGTGAATCACCAGCACGTGAGAGCCCCTACAAAGGAGAGAACAGGCCCTTCCCCTAGTGAAGAGTCAGGACCCACTTTCTTCTAGAAGGGATAGTGTTTCTCATCTCATCTACTATTCACATTTCCTTGACCTTGATTCCTTTGGACAGAAAATATGGATTCGGCCTCCTAAGGAGCCAAATGGCTACCTGTGTTCTGAGTAATTGTCATCTGCACCATCATTAATACCATTATCAAATAGGAAATGCTTGCTGAGCTCCTGCTATATGCAAGGCATTGGTGGGGATGGTAAACAGAAATATGGAAAATCCCCAAAGCCTTGGAGCACATATATAATCAGATTGCTTACTGTCTCAGGGAAGGGGGAAGGGAGAGATTTTGGAACTCAAATTTTTTTTTAAAAAAAGAATGTTAAAAATTGTTTTTCCATGTAATTGGGAGGAAATAAAATACTATTTTTAAAAAGTCTTAATGCACATATATAACCTGAATCAGATTGCTTACCAACTCAGGGAGGGGAAAGGGGGAGTTAAAAATTGTTCTTTTACAAGTAATTAGGGGAAAAATAAAATATATTTTTTTAAAGTCTTAGTGGGGGCAATTAGGTGGCACAGAGAATAGAGCATCGGTCCTCAAGTCAAGAGGTCCTGAGTTCAAATGCAGCCTCAGTCACTTGAAACACTTACTAGCTGTGTGACCTTGTACAAGTCACTTAACCTCAATTGCCTTGCCTTTGCCCCTCCCAAAAAAAAGTCTTAGTGAACTTTTAAGCTTTTTAATAGTTTATAATAGCTTTCAAGTATCCTAGGCAGAATTTGAGCCCAAGTCTTCCTGGCTTTAAGTCTGACCAGCTGTGTGACCCTGGGCAAGTCACTTAACCTCTGTCTCAGTTTCTTCATCTATATGGAAACAATAATAAATGGGAATAATAATAGCGCCTTCCTCCCAAGGTTGTGTGGTATGAATCAAATAAGAGAATGTTTGTAAATTGGTTTGCAAATTTTTAATCTATATGTAAATGCTCACCACCCACTATGCTAACCCAAGATTGCGAACTGAAATAAGTTCTAGGTTAGCGGAAGGTGGGAGAGATGTGTTTGAGCAGGGAACAACTTGAGCTCATGGTCTAGTGAGGATGTAAGACATACGGAAATGAAATCTCTAAAAGACACTATTCTATGGAAAGAAGGCACAGTACGGCCTACTTTTTCAAGCCATCCCTTCCTGGAGACTCGTCTTAAAGAACATTGCCCCAAGGTGATATCCTCATTACCTGGAGCTATTTATCGTATCTGTTAGAGACATAAACTGGGTGTGTGAACGTGGAAGGAAGAAGCAGTAAGGGAGGAACCAGCCTGAGGACTTCTTGGAGTCCACATGCTAGAGGCCAAAGAGCAGCACCTTGTCCCCGCAGAATCATGGATTAGAAACAAGAAAGCCACTTACTTCCCACATGACCTTGGGCAGGTTCCAGTAGCTGCCTATTATGTCTAGCATAAAATAGAAACTTCTTTGTCTGGCATTTAAAGCTCCCCTTAATCCAGCTCTGCCCTATCTTTCCAGGCTTAATAAATATGATTCTCTTTCATGAAATCTACTGAGTTTCTGGCCTCTTTCCTGTTCTGTCTCCCGTGTTCATACCTTTGCCCAGACTGGTCCCTATGCTTGGAATGCAACCCCTCCTTTCTTCCCCCTCTCAGAATCCCTAGCTTTCTTCAAGGCTTAACTCAAACACCACCTTGGTATGAGAGCATTTCCTTTTTTGTTTGTATTTTGACTTCCAAATTCTCTCTCTCTCTCTCTCTCTCTCTCTCTCTCTCTCTCTCTCTCTCTCTCTCTCTCTCTCTCTCCCCTCTCTCTCTCTCTCTCTCCTTCCTCTCTCTCCTCTCTCTCTCTTTCCTTCTCTCTCTCCATCTGTCTCTCACTCTCCCTCCTCTCTCTTTCTCCTCTCTCTTTCTCTTCTTGATTCTCTCCTCTCTCCTCTACTCTCTCTCTCCCCCCTTCCTCTCTCTCTCTCTCTCTTCCTCTGTCTCTCTGTCTTGACTCTCTCTCTCTCTCTTCCTTTCTCTCTTTCTCTTCCCATCTCTCTTTCTCTTCTCATCTCTCTTTCTGTCCTCTGTCTCTCTCATTCTTCCTCCTTCTCTGTCTCTTCTCTCTCTCTCTCTCTCTCTTTCTCTCCCTCCTTCTCTGTCTCTTCTCTCTCTCTCTCTCTCTCTCTATCTATCTATCTATCTCTCTTTCTCTCTCCTCTCTGTCTGTATCTCTTCCTCTCTCTGAAGACAGGGACTGTTTCCCTTTTGTCACCGTGTCTCTAGCACCTACACTGTCCTTGGCACATAATGGGCGCTTAATAAATGCTTACTGAAACAAGAAATTAGCTTGAAGGCTAGAGGTCTGTTTCTTCAACTGTAAAATGAAGGAACTAAATCAGAAGATCTCTAAGTTCCATTCTGTGGCCAAATCCTGTGACCCCATACAAGGTCAAATGTACAGCTCAGGCTTGCATAAAAGCTCAACAAGGCTGACTGTCTGATTATGAACAGCTTGAGTTCCCCATGACCACAAATGAAGTAAATACACTCTTGCATATTCAGTGAAGGTTATATCCACCACACAATCACAAGCAGTACTTGTTTGTTGTTCTGTCTTTGTTCAGTCATGTCCAACTCTTCATGACCTCAACTGGGGGTTTTCTTGGCAAAGATACTGGAATGCTTTGCCTTTTTTTCCTCTACCTCATCTTACAGATGAAGAAACCAAGGCAAACAGGGTGAAGGGACTTGGCCAGGGTCACACAGCTAGTAAGTGTCTTGGGTCAGATTTGAGCTCAGGAAAATAAGTCTTCCTGACTCCAAGCCTGGCGCTCTGTGCACTGTGGTGCCCCTTCACTGCCCAGAACAGATAGCGGTCAAAAAGAAACTTGAAGGTGCAGTTAGGCAGTAACAATCATTTAAATTGAGATGTCTTCTTTCTAGATGCTCCCCCTGTTGGAAACAACGAACATCGGACTGGTCCTTATTGAACCAGAGCCAGCAGCAGGCACGCTTTAGGTGCTGGTGTTCTGCTCTGGCAGCTTGTCTCAGCTGCATCTATGAAAAGGTAACGCCCACATAGGAAGTAGTGTAATTTCATATGTGGAAGATGCAAGAAATGTCCTCCACACTGTGGGATTCTCCACCTGCAGTGGAGTCTCCTCTCACCAAAGAAGAGGGAGCTGAGTGTCACAGTGGGTAGGGCACTATATCTGAACTCAGGAGGACCTGAGGTCAAATCCCACCTCAGACAGTTGGTAGGCACATGCCCTAGGGCGAGTCATTTAAACTCTCAGTTTTCTCATCTGTAAAATGGGGGCAATAATAGTACCTATTTCTCAGGGTTGTTGTGGGGATAAAGTGAGATAACATTTGTAAAGCGCTATGTAAGTGCTAATTATTATTGTTATTAAATTGCCATGTGAGTTTGTATGCCTTCTACAGCATCTGCCCAGTCAAAATGGTGTAGGGAGGCATCGTCATGTGCTGGCCTATTTAGCCGTCCTCGGCAGTGGCGTTATTACGATTGGCACCAAGTTAAATGTGAGCTGTTCAGAATTAGGGGGGAGAAGCATCATAACCAGGTGACTGCGCTAGAATTCTAGCAAGATGCTCAAGTGGAGTCATGTGCCGGCCCAGCTACTGGGAGAAATCTCCAGAAGTGAGGATCTCTAAGTACAACCAGAAGTCCAAAACATACAGACATCGGTGTGCACTAAGACAGTCTGTACATATACATCACTATATATGGGAAATGGGATTTTCAGAGGGAAGGAAGGAGGAAAAGAAGGAGAGAGAGACAGAGAGAAAAATACACATAGACAGATGATAGATAGTGGGCAGATAATAGAGATAGATGATAGCCAGATTATGGATAGAAAGACAGAGGTGATAAATTGATAGATAATAGTAGATAGAAAGATCGATAGGTGATAGATAATAGTGAGATAATAGAAATAAATAATAGAAAGATGATGGGTAGAAAGATATAAAGGGTGAATGGATAAATAATAGATAGACGGATGGATAGATAGATAGATAGATCAATTGATGGATGGATGGATGGATGGACGGACGGATGGGTGGATGGACAGATGGGTGGATGGATGGACGGATGGTCAGATGGATGGACAGATGGACAGACAGACAGACAGACAGACAGATAGATAGATAGATAATATTAGATTAGATCAGATAGAATCCAAAAGGATTAGTAGAAGAAGTAGACGTATCTGGAGTGGACACAGGTTTGGAGTGGGAAGAGGCTAAGGTTGAGGTAGATGGGCCTGAAGCAATATCAAGCCAAGAATGGAAAAAAGGGCATATATATCAGCTGCCCAGAGCTCAGAATCACTACAGTGCGGTGCATATAATGTGCTGACCATTGAGTGATTAATCCATGCACAGCATCAGTGATTGAAGTGAAGTCTGTTGAGGTGAGGACAAGACTAGACAGTTCAAAGTCTTCTCTTGAGGTTTAGCCTCCTGACATGTAGAGTTGGCATATTCTCTGAGACCAAAACAACAGGCAGGGCTAGGCAGAGGCATGTGAGCTTAGTCCACAGGGCAGAGGGCCTTGCTTGTCCTTGAGAAGACAGGAGACAGAAGAGGTCTTTTCAGAAGGGCAGCCTGGCAATGGAGAAAGTCCTAGAGCAGGTCTACATTAGAGCGGAAGGCAAAAAATAATGCTCCCTCCCCCATTTAGGGAAGGGGAAGGCATAAGCATTTATTAAGAACCTACTAGGTACCAGGTGCCGTGCTAAACATCTTACAAATACTAACTCATTTGATCGGTATAAGAGAAGGCCCAGGAAGCCATCAGGGCCAGAGGAGAAGGAGCTGGCAAAGGGTCTTATCTCTCACATTCAGTGTGTGGCCCATTACTGGCAGAAGTAGCCCTGCCTTGGGATGAGTGATGAGAAAGAACCAGCCAAGGTTGGTCAACAAGGATCAGACCAGGGAAAAGAGCTCTCCAAGAAGGTCCTAGTCATACAAAACACCTATGAGCGGGGGATGAGAATGAAATGGTTGGATCTATTCCAAAGGAAGATCTTGAACTCCAATCACCACAATGACATTGTAGATCTTCTTGGCCTCCTTAGGAAAGATCTTCCCAGGAAACTCTCACAAATCCCTCACATATGTATGGAGGACATATATGTATGCAATGCTTGACCCATGTCAGGGACACTGTCTAGACACAGGTCTAGATAGGGCAGCATCCACCTCTCCCGCTGCACAGCCGCCAGTGTCCTCTGGCAGAGTCACTGGGGTACACTCTTCTAGGTGTTACCTCCCTGGCTTCTGATGGGCACATCATCATTTCTTTCGTGTTGGGTAGCATGTACACTTCACTTTTTCTAGGATGCTGTTTCTCATCACTGATTTGCTCTCTACTACCATCTACTGGGCTTCAGCTATTTAGGACTATTTTAAGGCTGACTTACTTCTCCCTCCCTACTCCCATCTAATGAGGAATGGTATCTAGAAAGCCTCTTGAAAACAAGAGCAAGCAATAAACTCTTTTAATCCATGGCCTAGGCTAAGTTAATCCTCCAGATTTAATGAAGAAAAGCCCAAAAAAGCCAGATAGAAAGCTCAGGTTAAGATTAAATCTATTCTTTTGACTGATGATGATTTAAAGTCCATAGTTTCAGACAACTATATGATTTAGGATTAGAAAATCCCTTGTAATGCCTATTTAAGCCCTGATGGGAATCCTGTGCCCCAAAAACTCTGTCTCAAAGAAACCCCCACCACAGTAGCTGTGTGGATGCTAGGAGCTATGAAGCCCAGTTCCATGATGCTATGATAAAATGACAAGATGCTCATAAGACCCTCCAAACACAAATTAAATGGTATAACCATGAAAGCTAAGCAATGCAGATAAGGCCACTCACAATGCTCTACCCACCCCATCCATATTTCACCCTTAATTATGGATATCTGCCAGCAACAAGATCCTAAACTTGGATAAAACCTCTCCATCTCCTTACTTTGGAATGAACATTTTCAGCTGCTTCTCTTCTCATGTGATGGTTCTACTAGTTACCTCCCCAAAGAATATCACCCCCATGGTCAGAAAATTCCTTCTCCAAACAGGGGGCCAAACTAAACAGAGCTTTGAAAAGGCCAGAATCCTTCCATCGGCAGAGTTCATCCAGCCTAGACCCAGGGAATGAAGAATCTGACTTCTAATCCTGGCTTCCTCCTGAGGTCTTAGCTTGTTGAAACCTCTGTGCTTCAGTTTATCTAACTGTAATATGGGTATGAGAGTTTTTCTATACCTCACAAAGGGGTATGGAACATCCAACCAATGAAAGATAAAAACATACTTAGCTCCTTTCCAGAAAAAAAGAAAAATCCCAATCATCAACACTCTAAATGGCCTCTCCCTCCCACCACTCCCACCCAGAAAGAAAAAAAAACCCATGATCCAAAGCAAAGCAATTCAGTCGCAAAAAGATGAGTAGGCTTCATGTTTGCTGACCCCAAGTCAGACTGCCAAAGGAAAACCATAGCTTCACAGCACTTTAGATCTGGCCAGAACCTTGGAGATCACCAAACCCAACCCCCTCATTTCACAGTGAGACGCCAAAGAAGGAAATAATCAGGCCATCTTCAGAGAGTTCAGAGGGCATTGGGGTCACATTGGAAGCATGGTAAGCTGAATTTCGATCACAGCATTATATACCTAGGGCTGGAAGGGGCCTCAGAGACCATCTAGTCCACCCCCTTCATTTTACAGGTGAGAAAACTGAAGTTTGGGGTGGGGAGAAGGAGGAGCCTTGAATGACTTCTACAAGTGATAGGTTTCAGGGGCAGGATTTGGAAGAGCACCTACACTCCTAGTCTGGAGACCCCATAAGATCTAGGACTTCCAGGCTAACAGGCATCTAATCCATCTTTCATGGCAAACTGCCATTTCTTTTGCGTAACTCATTCCTGATCCATCTCTTTCCCATTCATGGCCCATTTACTTTTGTTCTTTTCAGGCCTCTGATCTACTGACAATTTTCTGCCTGACTCTGAGCAAATCACTTGGTTTCTCTAGTCCTGTCTCCTCCTCAATAAAATGAAGGGCAAGGAGACCAAGTCCCTTTGACACTCAACATTCTAATTTCCAGGAAAGTCAAAATGAAGACAAAGCCATTACAGAGCTGTATCCCTTGTCCCATAAAGGAGGCACTGAGCAGATCTATAATTATAGATGTTTTACTACCAAGTGTTTTAAATGTGACCTCGGGGATTTACAGAGTTATTTTTTAAGCATCAATGTTCATGTTAAAAGGTTTAGTGTAAACAGAATAATTTAATGTTGGTTTTATATATCAGACCAGATAAAGGTCGAGGGAATCAATCCAGTAAGAGTGGGCTGCTTGGCGCATGGGAAGGGAAGAGGGAGGCATTGATTAAAATTTCATGGGCCGAGCTGCTTGGCTGCCATGGCTCCAGGCAGAGTTGATAAATCTAAGTCACAAAACACTACACAGAACAAACTAAGAGGTGGGGACAATGCATCCAGAACCCAGGAATCCCTCTGAGCTCAGGAATGGTCGGGAAAGCATCAGGATCTCTGGCAGCCCTAGAATAAAATGGCCATTGGTGGGAGACATCAGTCAACTAATAAGGACCTATGAATCACCTACTACATGCCAACGTTATTCAAAAACAAACAAATGAAACCATTCTAAGACTCAAGAAGCTTACATTGTTAACAGAAGAGATAACAACCACAAATACGAGTGGGGAGAGGGGAGGAATAGACACTGGGGGCCCCGCCTGTAAAGCATGCACAATATTCCCTGCCAGATGGGATCCCCCATGGGGAGGCTTGGTGAGTCTATACAGAATCAATACAAAGATAATAAATGCAAAGGGTTTAGGGGAGGAGGTCACTGGCAATTGGGAGGTAGTTAGAAAGACTTCATTAGAAGGTAGTGTTTGAGCTAGGGTTTGAAAGGATATGCTGGAAATGTAGACAGGGACCAGTTGAACTAGATGCCAACCCTTCCAGCACTGAAATCCTACATCTCATGCCATCACTAATTCTGGACTAATCCAAATCTGAGCAGCAAATTCAGGAAGGATGCACCCTGTGGTAGGTGCTACAGACAGCCTCTGAAAACAGACAGCTGTGTGGTACAGTGGAAGAAGCCTTGAATGGAGAGTCCAAATCTCACTCCTGATATTTACTGTGGGCAAGCTGCTTGGACCTCAGTTTCCTGATGGTTTCTGAGGCCCCCTCTAGATCTAGAGCTATAATCCTATGAGCTATGAAATTTCAGGTTAGACGAAAAAAAATCTCTCTAAAGCTTCTCTCACTTCGAACATCCAATGCCTTAACCTCCCACTTCTCCTACAATCTCTTACATTTCAGCTGCTTCATTCTAGTCATGGTTCCATTGCTAATGAGGTATATAACCCCGAGGAAATACACTTCACCTCCCTGGACCTTATTTCCTTCAACTGTAATTTAAGCTTTAGTCAGAGGTTTCCTTCTGACACGAATGGCTCAGGAACACTTTTAGGAATCTCTCACTCTTCAGGCTAGCTGTCCCACTCACTTAGAACCTGGGGATTTCCATCTCTGGACTTTTCCAATTCATTCCACTACCTCCCTCTTACAATCACTGAGGTTCACAAGGCTTCAAACACAGAACAAGCTTTATTTTACATAGTAAAGAACACAGAGAATTTGTACCTGAGTCCCTAGAAAGTCTGGAGATCAACCTTGCCTCTACTCAGTGAGAACATCACTCCCCAAGAGGTAGTCAGGTAGGAAGGGTAGGGAAGCAAGATTCTTTCTTCTGTGCTTGTCACATTGAAGTAAGTTATGAAAAAAATGCATTTAAACCAATTTCCCTTCTGTACAGGGAGTTGAAAATATCACAGAGAACCCCCTGAAACCCCTGCTGTTTTTTTGTTTGGTTTGTTTTTTTAGGCTTAATTTTCACTACCAAGGTTTTGTATACTTCCTTTGGAACATGGGGAGCCAACGACTGGGGACATTCAGATCTCAGCAGGTTAGCAGGCTTATAATTGTCTCTACTGACATTTCCACAGTCTAATACATTTATTATTTTAGCAGAGTATAAGCAAACATACAAATGTCATTTCACCTCTGAAAATTTCAAAGAAATAATTCCTCGAGTGATCTTTGCAATGGTGCCTCACCAAGAATAATGGCAGGAAATCAGGCGCACCATCAGCAAGAGAGAGTGACTGTTACAGAATGAGATTTCCTCATCAGGGCCGGTAGATCTCTTGACAATTAATAACAATAATGATTGCATTTACATAGCATGTTAGGGCTTATAAATTACTTTATAAATATCATTTCATTTGATCTTTGCAACAACCCTGGGAGATAAGCACTATTATTACTCCCATTTCACATAGAAGGAAGTTGAGGCAGTCAGAGTTTAAGTGGCCCCAGTGACAGCTATGGCCTTTCAAGAACACCTTTAAAGTTGGGAAAGGGGAAGCGGTTCTTGAGGGTTTGTTGCTCTCTGCTGCCACCTCTGGCTTGAGAAGGAAAAGCAGGGAGGGAGGTTGCTGGCAGATTTGTGGAGTCAGGCTTTCTAGAATCCGGCTTTCTAGATGCTTTGGTGTCCAAGTCATACAGCTGGTAAGTATCTGAGGTGGGATTTGAACTCGGGTCATCCTGACTCCAAGGCTAGGGCTTTTAGCAACTGTGTGACCTATCTATGTCTAGATAGGAAATTCTGACTTCCCAAAGCTGATTTTTTACCCGAGTTCCAAATTTTCCCAGAGCTACAGGGCAAGGGTCCAAATCCATTTTCTGCTCATCATCAATTCTGCGCTGGTGGCCAAGTCACTCCTTCTTGAGGGTCAATTCAATTTCCTCATCTGGAAAGTGTAAACAATCCTACCGTTTGGATTGGTTTGCAAAGCACCTCATACATGTTACCTAATTTACACATGTTATCCTGTCCTTTGGGGACACTGTGAGGATGAATCGGAGATTGTTCGTAAAGTAACTCTACCCGGAAAGACCATCTTACACAATGAAAAGAATTCTGCATTTGGAGTCAGGAGAGACCAAATTTGCTTCCACTTACCAGTTTTTCCTATGGACAAGGGATTTCACTTTTCCAGCATTCATCTTCTTCATCTTAACCGACCAATCAATAAACATTTATTAAGCACCTACTTTTTTCTGGGTACCGTGCTAAGTTCTGGGGATACAACAAGAGGCAAAAGACAGTTCTTGCCTTCAAGAAGCTTATAATCCTGTTGGGGAGACAACATGCCAACAAATATAGACAAAGCAAGTTACATACAGGATAAATATGAAATAATTAACGTAGAGAAGGCACTGTAATTAAGAGGAGTTGGGGAAGCCTCCTGTAGATTTTAGCTGGGACTTGATGAAAGCCAGAGAAGTCAGCCATCTGAGTGGAGGAGAGAGACAGTTCCAGGCATGGGGAACAACCCAAGACTAAAAGATGGAGTGTCTTGTTCATGGAATGGCCAGAAGGCCAGTGTCGACGGAGCAAAGAGTATGCTTGAGGAAGACTGGAACGATAGGCAGTGGCTGCATTAGGAAGGGCTCTGAATGCTGAACACAGCAGTTTGTATTCCTAGGTAATTTACATTTTGGAGTGTATACAGCTTCTTTACTCATGACTGAATAAGTCAAAGAAAAAAGCATGATAATAAGATGTGTATTGAAACGATCATCTTATGGATTACACGTCCATGACTCACCCCAGACCTAGGCTGCCCTTCTTCTCTCTGTAGCCATGGCCCAAACCCAGAAGTTCTTAGACAAGGGTTTAGACTAAACCACCCCCCATCACCTACTCCCCCAAGGAGCTGGCAAATAAGTTTCATGCATGAGCTTCAAACGCCATTTCTGTTTGCTCTACTTTTCCACCCACAGTTTTCTGTAAGATAGCTAAGTCAGTAAGGTGAGGAAAATTCACAGGATCACAGACCTAGGCTGGAGCTTGCTAAGAGACTCCATCCAAGCCCCTCTCTTCATTTTATGAATAAGGAAACTGAAGCCCAGGAGGTTAAGTGATTTGGGCAAGATCACATGTAGAGAGCATCAGAGGAGGGTTTTTAACTTGGGTTCTCTCACTCCATGGTCAGTACTGTTTTCCTTCATTGGATGCTGTCTATCTCCTGACTTTTCCATTCATGTTTCTGTCAAACAGTAGCCTCCAATACTGCCCCACCACTGCCTCGGGCTTCCCCACCCCATGGCTGTGTGGGATCCTACTCATTGTCACTGCCTGTTCATCACATGTACAGCAGAAGGATGGAGTCAAGAACAGGCCAGGTGCTAGGCGAGACCCCTCCAGCCACCATTCCTCCCCCCTGACCCAATCTCTCCCAGCATTTGGGCTGGTACCTCATTTCATTTTTTTAAAAATTAACAAGAATTTATTTTCTAATACATAATAGCAAATATATTTTTCTAATGGATCATAAGCCCTCCTGCTCTAGCATTAAGAAATTTAAAAAAAAAAACAGAACCTTTATAACAAATAAGCATAATCAAGCAAAACGAAAATTCCCAAATTACATCCAGAAATGTGTGTCTCATTCAGCACACTTGAGTCCATTATTTCTTTGTCAGGTGAGTATTGTCATTTCATAGAATTATAGAAATGGGACTAGAAGTCATTCAGTTTAATTCCCTCATTTTTACAGATAAAGAAGTGACCCACCCAAGGTCACACAGGCAATAAATATCAGGATCAGGATTTGAACTCAGATCCTCTGCCTCCAGTAACTTTACCTTTGACTCTTCTTGTCTTGGCTTGGGTTTATGGTCAAGGTCATCTTGAAACACGGAGCCCGCAACTCATCGGATAGCACAGGGACATACCCTGTTATATGAACAATGGGGTTAAAAATACCTGGGTTCCCTGGCTCACAGGGATCAAATGAGATGGTGTGTATGAGGTGCTTTGCAAACCATGAAACACCATGTAAATGTCAGCTGCTCTATTTGAACAAAATAGGAGTCCATGTGAAACTGGAGACTGCAGGGAAAAACACGTTCTCGTGTTTTAGCACATGCCTTCTGTGCTAACATGTTCCCTCTAGCTACCCTAATCCTGTTTCAAACTATTAAGAAATATACTGGGGGATATGGAGGCTGGGTTTTTTTTTTCTTTAATAACTTCAATTTAGAAAGGAAAAAAAAAACCTTAACTGAGCATTCACTCTTTTCAAGTAACCACAGGATTCCATGCCAAGCCATATGGCAGAAACCGGGCACAGACCAGTTTCATGTGCAATCATCTTTTTATTACACTATGTTATGGAAATGCTTGTCTTATTCCATAAATTAAAAACAAAATAAGTAGATCTTTAATAAAAAAAAAATCATCTTTGTCCTCAGAGAGTTTCCACTCTAGTAGAGAGATCCCCTTTAATGCAATTCATTAAGCCGTTATTCTATTCTAGGCACAGTCCCAGGTGTTGGGTACACAAAGACAAAAATGGAAGGGAGCCGTTCTAGAAAGGATGTAGGGATGGAACCATAACGTAATTTGAGAGAGCACTCGGGTGCAAGGAGATGAGGTGCAGCTGGAGATGATGACGGAAGCTGGGGATTGTTGAAGGTGGCAGTGGAGACAGAGAGCGCTCCAGATGTGAGCAGTAACCCTGCAGAGGTAGGGAGGCTGGAGGGGAAGTTTGGAAATGACAAGTGAGCCACATGGGCTGGGACCGAGAGTGTGTGAAAGGCAGTAAGGTGGAAGAAACTTGGAAAAGAAGGAGGGAACCAGGCTGGGGACGGTCCTGCTGAGGAGTTCTGATTCACTCTCCTAGGTGATGGGAAGCAGCTGCAGCTTTCTGAGCAGAGGAGAACCAGAGTCAGATCCGGAGCTTTGGAAGATCACTTTAGCAGCCAGTCAGGGGATGGAGTGGAGCGGAGACTATGCAGGTAGACCACTCAAGAGCCCACTTCTGTAGTGTAGGGGAGAAGCGATGAGACGGGGCAGATAATGAAAATGACTATGATACATCATTAGTATAGACGGGTCACTACGGAGTAAACCACCATAATGCTGTTGCTCAGTCACTTGCGACTCTTTGTGACCATATAGCATGCTGTAAGAAAGAGCGAATAACCAACTCGCATCTCTACAGCAATTTCAGATTTACAAAGCACTTTCTAGCAAGGAAGGTAATATGCTGGGATCACAGAATCATATATCTAGGTCCAGAAGGGACCTCGGAACCCATCTATTCCAGCCCTTTCACGTTACAGATGGGGAAACTGAGGCCCAGAGATTACTAGGTTCTAGATTTGGATCCAGAAAGAATCTCAGAAGCTACCTAGTCCAATCCCTTCACTTTACAGATGGGGAAACTGAGGCCCAGAGATTACTAGATTCTAGATTTGGATCTGGAAAGGATCTTAAAAGCCACCTAGTCCAATCTCTTCTCTTTACAGCTGAGGAAACTGAGGTTCAGAGAGCTCAAGTGATTTACAGGATCACAGATATAGAACTGGGAGAGACTGTGGAGGCCATCTAGTACAATCCCCCTCCTTTTACTGATGGAGAAACTGAAGCCCACGGAGGTAAAGTCACCTGCCCAAGATATATCACTTAGATATATATTATTGCCCCCATTTAACTGAGGCCCAGGGAATTTAAGTGACCTATCAAAGATGGTACAGCTAGCAAGTATCAGGGACAGTACCCACCTCTTATGACTATGAACTTAGCTCTCTTTTCCCTACTCCCCAGCTCATTCCTTTACTAGCTACAAGTCACTGAGCCTCTGTGAATCTCTATTTTCTCATTAACTTTTCAGAGCTGTCCATCTCATGCTGATGACCCTGGGGAAATCCAGAAGAAGGGGATGAGGATTGCCCCTCATCCCCTAAGGGCCCCCAACTAATTTCCACCAAGTCTGTGACCCCTCTTCATTTACTACCCTATAAAAATATGTGATGAGAGGTTGGCAAATACCAACCAACCACCCACAAATAAGTTACAAGACTCCCCAGTAGCTACAGAAGTTGTCTATCTCAACCCAGAGCTGACTAGGAATCCACTTTGGGAGCCCTGAGCAAGTGGCTTTTATTCAAAGTCCTCTTTTAAGGGGGGATCTACGCCCTGCCAAGGCAGCCCAATGCTCTTCTGCAAAGCTCACACTATTAGGAAGTTTTTCAAACACAGAGCACAAATCTGCCTCTTTGCAATTTTCAACATTCCCTTCTAATATAATCAGTCAATCAAATAGAATGACTAAAATATTTATCCCTTTTGACTCAAAGTATTGCCAGGAACATACCCCAAGGAAGTCATTGACAAAAAGAAAGATCTAATATGCACCAAAATATTTTTAGCAGCATTTTGTTTGTGGTAGCAAAGAATTAGAAACAGAGTAGATTAGATGCCCATCAGTTGGGGTATGGCAAAACAAAATGGCACATGAATTAACGGAACATGACTTTGTTGTAAAGAATGCTGAATACAATGAAAACAGAGAAATATGGAAGAATTGGCGTGATCTGATGCAGAGTGAAGGAAGCAGAACCAAGAAAACATCATGCACAAGGACTGCAATAATGGAAAAGAGACCACCAACCACAAGATGATTGAAAGTGAGTTTTGCAAAAAAAACAGTTTTTTTTAAAGAAGTTATCTCCTCCCCCCCCCACTTTCTTTTGTAGAGGTGTTAGGTCCATAAACATGGAACAATGCATAAGATGTCATATTTTTCAATACATTCAGTTTTGCTAAATGTTTTTCTCTCTGTCCTCTCTTTTTATAAATCAATCAGTAAACATTTAAAACTACCTACTGTGGGCCAGGCACTACAACAGGCCCTGAGGCTACAAAGACAAAAGTAAAACATGGTCCTGCCCTCAAGGAGCTTACATTCTATCAAGGAAAGCATGGTATACCTATGAAATAAATAGGTCATTTCAGGCAGAGACATTAGCATCTAGAGAATCTCATAAAGGAGAGTGTCGACTGGACTGAGCTTTGCAAGATATTAGGGATCCTTCTAGGCAGAGTGAGGAGCAAGAATGTTCCAGGAACAGAGGATGGCCTGGGCTATACAATAGCATGTGTGAGGAGCCACGAGAAGGCCAGCTTGACTGGGTCATAGAGTATGTGAAGGAAAAGGAATGTATAACAAGCCTGGAAAAGTAGTTATTTCCTCTGGGACCAAGCCGACCAAGTCTAAATCCTTTTCCATGAGATGTTTATAATGCTTTGTATCATACCAGGGATTCTTACTCTGGGGTCCATGACCTTGGTTTTAAAATTTTTTTATATATTTTATTTTACACTTACATTCAATTTTCTTTTATACTTAATATTGAATTTTTACATTTTGATAACTATTTTAGGGACATTTGTTTACTTTATAATCATATGTATTTTATTTTATACACTATTCTGAAAAGTAGTCTGTAATTTTCACCAGACTGCCAAAGGGGGTACATGATGCCAAAGCAAAGGGGGGCTTAAGGAGTTCTGTACTGTATCGACGTAAGATTTTCCTTTTTGTTTTTGCTGGCTCTGTGACTTTATCCATTGAGAAACCTCCTCTCCCAAGAGATCAGCTGGTTCTCTGCATTATTGTGGTACATAAAAACAAAAGACATCAGTATCAACCTTAGTCTCAGAGCCAGTTGCCTGGAGTACTAAGAAGCTAAGTATTTACCCAGAATCACACCACCAGGATGTGTCAGAGATGGGGCTTGAATTCCACCTGGCTGACTCCAAGGCCACTTCTTGATCCACTATTTCTTTATAAGGGCCTAATTACTCTTATTAAAGGTACTAAGGAGTTGAGAGCAGTAGGGGGCACGTCCCTACCCTCAGAGGTTGTACCACAGAGAGCCCTCACTATGGCCTCTGGGCCACCGTGTTCTGCTGTGTCCTCCAAGAGACAGGACTCCAGGCTGAAGGGCCATCCGGTTGAGCTAGACTGGGCCCTTCTGGGGTTCCAAGGCCAGTGTCAAGCTAATGAGGGCACAATTTCAGAAGCAAATTCATCTCTGCAGTTCCTCAGCCCCAGGGAGCATCTCAGGAAAGGAACATTATTCAGTAGGAATTTAGATGAATCACAATCGCAACTCACAAATGAAGAGGAAGAAAGTCTGGAGGGGAGCAAGGGTCATTTGGGGGGAAGTGGGGAAGAATCAGACCTGGCTCTGTTCTCAGGAAATAAGACACCTGACTCCCAGCTTCTGCTTGAGGACCCTGAATTCTCCGGTCTGCCAGCCATGGGACAGACGAGCTGCAAGTGGGCTCGCCTCGTGTTCCCAGAAGCTGCTGGGGATCATTCGCAAGAATTCATGAAATCATCTGTTCTGAGAAAGGGAGACAGAAAGAGATCGGTTGTGATTGACAAGGGGAAAGCAGAGGGAGAAATCTTTAAATAAAAGAAGACTGCCTAGCTAGCCATATGCCTGTGTCTATGCATGTGTGCATGTGTGTGTGTGTGCATGTGTGTATGTGTGTGCGCACATGTGTGTGTGCCTTGTGTGTCTGTCTGTGTGCATGTGTGTCTGTATGTGTATCAGAAGAAGGAATCCAATCCTTGAATGTCTCTCTACTTCCAAGTATGTCTGTTCAATTAAGACATCAGGCATTTAAGTATTGACCAGTCATCACAATCTACCACCTCAGCCTTTTACATGGAGTCATACCAAAACAGGTCAGTCCATTCAATTCAACAGACGTTTATCAAGTACTACTGTGTACAAGCACCTGTGGAGGTGCAAAGAAATCATTCTTTCCCTCAAGGAGTTTGCCATCTAGTAGGGGAGAATAAGATGCACAGCTGTAACTAGGGTAGGGTGACTAGAGCTTTGCCCTAGTGTGAGGAAATTTAGAGGACACTCAGATTTTTTCAGTAGGCAGAAATAACTGAGCTTAGGACTTATTTAGCAAAAATAACTGCTTAAATATAGAACCTATATCAAATTGCTTACTGCCTGAGAGAGGGCAGGTAAGGGACAAAAAAGTTTGGAACTCAATAAAATTTTTAAATGAAAAAATTTGTCTTTACATGTAACTGGTGCAAAATAAAATATTATTTAAAAAAAATAACTAGTTAAAATAGAAAGCTCCCAGGTGGTACTTCCTCCCTCATGTGGCTGTACCCCAGGCGAGACCCTGCCCTGCCCACCATCCAGGCAGAGACCTCCCCTAGTGCAAGCTGCTGTGTGCTGAGATCTCATCAGATCCCACTTCCGGAACTGGAAGGGATGGCAAAGGCCATCGAGTCTGACTCCCTTATGTAATAACTGAGAAAACCGAAGCCCAGAGAGATTCTTAAATGACTCACCCTAATCAGCCAGGCCAGGGGAAGAGTCAGGTTTCAAACTCAGGTCCCACAACACTCCATATTGGGCACCCTTTCCCCCATCCCATGATGCATCTCTCCCCCATAGTACCTTATACCCTGAGCTCCAAAGTCTCTCCCCAAGATTCCCTTCCCAAACCAAATTTGGCTTGATTTGGGTGCCTTTCCTACTGCTTGCCCCAGGCATGTTGTGTATTGCCAGTCCCCAGCAGTGGACTTAGATACTAGGATTCTGATAAGACCGATCTATCAATGACACTATCACAAGGCAGAATATGTTCAGTACCATGAGAGAGGGTCAGTGCCAGCATCAGGGAAGGCTGCAGGGAGCTGGTGGCATCTGGCCTGGCCCTGAAAAATAGGTATCTGGAGATGGTAGGGAAATAGAAGGGTGCTCCTAGCAGAGGCATGGAAGCTGGAAAACAAGAGGATTGATTTGGGGAGCGTCAAGGACTTCCCTGTGTCTGAAGCCTAGGGGATAGGAAAGGGAACCAGATCTGGAAGAGAAATGTAGTCCAATCCCTTCATTAAAAGATACTGGAGTGGTTTGCCATTTCCTTCTCCAGCTCATTTTACAGATGAGGAAACTGAGACAGACAGAGTTATGTGACTTGCCCAGGGTCACACAGCTAGTTCCTGAGACTGGATTTGAACTCAGGCCTTCCTGACTCCAGACCTGGCACTCTATTTACTGTGCCACCATGATGGAGGATGATGCTATGCCCATCTTGCCCCTTCCCTCTCTCCCCTAGTATTATGCAAGCATGGATTTCTGAAGGCGAGCTTTGGAGGATTTTGGAAGGAAATTCAGAAATTATTGAGACCTCGAGGCCCTGAGGTGTGAACTATCTCACACATTCCAAGGTCACATACCAGTATGTAGCAAAGCTCAGAATCTGCGGCCGCCCCAGATAAGTCTCTCCACTTGCCTCTCCGCCTCTTCAGAGTTTTCTTGAGAGCTCTCCTTGGTTCCAATGCAATTCTGTTCCTTAAACTCCACTGAGAGAGTCCCTGCCAAATCATCTCAGACCAGCCAGATGGAGGCTGTCCTGATGCACAATCCATTCTCATAGTGCTGTGTGACCTTGGGCCAGTCACTTTCCTTCTCAGATTTCCTTCTCCATTTTCTCCTCAATCCAATGAGGGGCCACTTCTGATCTCCTGTGGCTCTAAGACCCAATGCTGTTCGACTTTTTCCTGATCCCAGAAGACTTCATTAGTCTAGGTGAGTGGAGTTGTCAGGAGGAGCCATCTGGACATGGGGCTTTGCTGAGGACACACGGTCACTGCCTTGGCTGGGACCCAACCTGTGAAGGTGCTGCCCAACCTCCAAGAAGGGCAGCTGAGCCTCCCTGCACTCAACATCTGCTCTGAACAAGCAGAGTCACCTTGGGCCCTATGCTCTTCCTCCCTCTGCCCAGGGACTGCAAGGACATCATCCTGTGTAATGGTCATATATCTTGGGAAGAAGGCTAGACCATGGGAAGAAAGCTGGACTACCCCTGGCAGGAGTACTATCAACACCATGAGGCAGGCCCCAGGGAAAACAACTAAATGGGCAAAAATTAGTCTTTGAGATCTCTACTCCCCACCCCCAAGTCCTCTCACTCATTCATTCATTCATTCATTCATTCATTCATTCATCAATAAACAGAGGCAGAGCACAGCACTGAAAAGCAATATACTGTGATGGAAAATTCTACTAGACTTGGAGCCAGAATCTGGGTTCAAATCCCAGCTCTGTTGCTCACTAGCTCAAGTGACCCTGAGAGAATAATTTCCTTTTTCTTATCCTATCTCCTCATCTCTAACATGGGGGTTTGGACTGGCTAATCTTTAAGGCCCCTTCTCGCCCCAAATCTATGAGCAAACAAACATAGGGGCAGCTAGGTGGTGCAGTGGATAGAGCGTCAGGGCTTGGGGTCAGGAAGACTCCAGTTCAAATCCAGCCTCAGACACTAGCTGGGTGACTCTGGGCAAATCACTTACCCCTGTTTGCCTCAGTTTCCTCATCTGTAGAATGAGCTGGAGAAGGAAATGACAAATCACTCCAGTATCTCTGCTAAGAAAACCCCAAATGGGGTCCCAGAGAGTGAGACATGATTGAAACAATTGAACAGCAACATGTGTTGAGTGTCTAATTGGAGCCCCACACATGGCTCTAGCAGACACAGATAAACAGAGCAGTCCCTCCTCTATTAAACTGACGGCGTAGTGGGTAGACAAGACCAGTAAATAGATTATGATCACATGACGCTGACTGGGAGAGGCATAAAGTACAAAAGGCAACAGGGATTCCAAGAAGGAATCCACCTTGGGAGCGGAGGGCAAAGAGGAAAAGCCAGGAAGGCTTCATGGAGAGGGTGGCATTGGAGTCAAGTCTTAGAGAATAAGTGACATTAGAAAACTTTAGGGTTGGGAGGGATCATAGAGATCATCTGGTTCAGCTCCTATATTATACAGGTGAAGAAACTGAGGGCCAGAGGATGATAAGTGACAGGCCCAAGGTCACTTAGCTAGTAGAAGAAACAAATTAGTAGAATCCAATCAGAGAGTGGAGTTGGGAGGGGCTGTAGAGGTCATCCAATCCAATATCCTCATTTTGCAGATGAGGAAGTGGAGGCCCAGAAATGCCCTTCATCACTACACCCAAGGTCATTTAGCCAGTCATTGAGAACGCTGGGGCTCAAGCCCAGCTTCCCTGACTCTGAATCCACAGCCTTCTCCATGACAGCATGGAAGGTGAACGTCCAGGGTATTTCATCATCATTTAGACTGACCCCTTAGCTTCCCAGGAGTGAATGTCCAGGCCCAGAACTGTGATGAGGCCAGCCCCATATCACACCATCATTGGCTGGGATCTGACCTTAATCCGGATGGGAAATTCACCAGGCAGAGATGGGGTTAAGGAAGATGAAGGGAGGGCATCCCAAGGAGAGGGAACCGTGTCCCAGAAAGCAAGGAGATTGGAAAGCATAGTACGTGCTGAATGCTGAGTAGGCCGCCCAGGCTGCAGCCCCAAGCTGCAGGGGAGAGAAAATTATTGGAAGAATGGACACGGGCCAGAGGCAAGAGGGGAGAGGCTTCCATGCCAGGCAGTGGGGTCCAGGGAAAGAGTACTGGCATTGCAGTCGGACCAACCACCCCACCTATGATGATGACTGACTAGGTGACCTTGGGAAAGTCCTTTGATAAGCCGGCATTTATAGATGGGCAAAGTGCTTCATGAAAGTGTCTCATTCCATCTTCCCAACAGCTCTGGGAAGCAGGTGTTCTTCTTACCCCCATTTTTACAAATGAGGAAACTGAGGTTAAGTGATTTGGCCAGAGTCACACAACTAATAAATGTATGAGATAGGATTTAAAATCCTAGCTTTAAAGTTTTTAATTTTTAAAATCCTAGGTCTTCCTGATTCCGGGTCCATCATTCCATCCGTTGGGCCTCAGTTTCCCTAACTGCATAATTAGGGAGTTGAACTAAAGGCTTCTGGAATCCCTTGAAGCTCTTAATGTATGGTTCTGCAATAACTATACTGATCAAGCTTTGCCCTGGGAAAGAAAAGGGAGGAGAGATAGCAGAGAATACATCCCCTTCCTTTCCTTGCAGAAATGGAAGACTGGGAAACTGTGGGACGTTGCATTTACTGTCTGTGATGGGGTGGTTAGTTTTGCTGACTTGCTTTTTTCCTTCTCTTTGTTACAAGAGATTGCTCGCTGGGTTAGAGGAAAAGAGATATATATATATTTTTTATATTTTATATATATATATGTATATACACATATATGTGTATGTATGTATATGCATATGTATATGTTATATGTGTGCATATGTATATATTATATTGTGTGTGTATATGTGTGTGTAAACATTATATACGCGTGTATATCTGTATATGTACAGAGAGAGACATAGATAGATACATAGATACATAGATAGATAAAGATGGATGGATGGATGGATGGATGGATGGATGGATAGATGGACAGATAGATAGAGATATGCAGAAGTGAAGGCAAGGACCAAACCAAAGGCAATAACACACATTTTGTTTTCGATACTGAGTGGATAGTTCTGAAGATTTTTGAGCAGGGAAAGGGGTGTGATCAGAAATGTGCTTTAATATTAATCTGGCAGGAATGTAGAGGATGGACAGGAGGGAGGGCCAGAAACTAGAGGGGAAGAGACTGGGGTAAGAAGGCTGTGGAGAAAGATGTCA
The DNA here is from genome assembly GCA_028646515.1 of Pseudochirops corinnae. Lineage (NCBI taxonomy): Eukaryota > Metazoa > Chordata > Mammalia > Diprotodontia > Pseudocheiridae > Pseudochirops > Pseudochirops corinnae. The sequence goes on from CM053586.1 coordinate 22,044,625, forward strand.
GGAGAGGGAGGGGCCCAGGAAGGAGGCAGCGTGCGATAGATTTTAAGAGAGAAGGACCTTTGGAAATAAAATGACTGATAAAGATTTGCTACAGAGCTGCAGTTGGGGAAAAAACTGGATTAGACAACCTCTGAGGTCCCTGCTGACTCTTTAATTCTTTTGGAGGTCAATGGAGTGACTATTGTTCAGTCGTGTCTGACTTTTTGTGCTCCCATTTGGGGGTTTCTTGACAA
>CM053586.1:22045357-22074380 GCA_028646515.1 Pseudochirops corinnae
ATAGTCACTCCATTGACCTCCAAAAGAATTAAAGAGTCAGCAGGGACCTCAGAGGTTGTCTAATCCAGTTTTTTCCCCAACTGCAGCTCTGTAGCAAATCTTTATCAGTCATTTTATTTCCAAAGGTCCTTCTCTCTTAAAATCTATCAAACGCTGCCTCCTTCCTGGGCCCCTCCCTCTCCTGACATCCTTGTTACTTTATGTAAATAACCCTACCCCTCATGGACTCTACCATCCAAAAAAACTGGATCATTCTTAGAACCTGACAGGCTATCTCCCACTGCCATGTATTTGTGTAGGCTGTGTCCCCTGCCCGGCATGTTCTCCCTGTCTTTTTCTCTGCCTTTTAAAAGCCTCATTTTCCATCAAAGCTCAATGCAAGAACAACCTCCTTCATGGGGCCTTTCCCATCAGTACCCTGGCCCCCTCCCACTGACAAATAGAAATACATTCTCCATCCTCAACTTTTTTCTAGAGCATCATCTAGATTTTTCCTTTGCCTTGTCAGAGAATTACCTCATATCGTACTTAACTGCTTATGGTACATGACCATCTCCCTCAAAGCAATGAAACTTCCTGAAGACAGGACAATGTCCCAAAAGTGTGAGAGCAGTTTTAAGTTCTAGTCATTGCCCCTTTGAGCGATTCAAGGTACTAAGTATGGTCACCATGACCTTCGAGAGACCCTGTATTTAAATTTTATTAGCTCTAGTCCCCGTCACAGCGCCTACTGGGTGTAAAACATGTTTGTTTAATGTTGAATGAAGGAGATCTACATTTTCTTCCTTTAAAATATCCCCCCCCTCAAGGAACGATGGAGTGGAGGGCAGGTTGGGAGGGTTGCTGGAAACACACACTTCTGTAAAGGGACAGGGACAAAGCAGAGAATAGAACGGGGGGGGAATAGGAAGGAGGGAAATATAGTCAGTCTTTCACAATATGTCCATTGTGGAGATGTTCTGCATAACTACACATGTATAGCCTGTATTTAATTGCTTGTCTTTCCAGTGGGGATGGGTGATGAGGGAGAAAGGGAAAGAATCTAGAATTTAAAGTTCTAAAAACAAATGTTTAGAAATATATTATTATTATTATTATTATCATTATCATTATCATTATTATTATTATTATTATTATTATTATTATTATTTACATGCAACTGGGTAATAAGATATACAGGCACTGGGGTAGGAAGATCCATCTTACCCTACCGGAAAGTCAGTGGGGTGAGGGGGGAGGACATGGGAGAGAGCGGATTGGAGGAGGGGGTAAATGTGAGATTGCTGTTTTCAGGTGGAGGGTAGGCGAAAGACAAGGAGAAAATTTGTAACTCAAAATCTCATGGAAATGAATGATGTAAACTAAAAATAAACAAAAGTTAATTTTTAAAAATAATAAAAATAAAATATGCCCCCCAAAGCAAAATTGCAGCATTCATTCCACATTTTTATATGAAACACCTACTCTGTGCAGAACATTGTGGATGGGGGTGAGGACATTGCAAAGTTCAGAAAAGACACAGTCCCTCTGCCCTTCATCAAACTCACAGCTTAGATTCTGATTTCTGTGAAGCATGTTGTCCACAGGATCTGAAAGAGTAGTTTTTCCCTTGTTTAAATCACCTCATATTGGCCCCAAATTTTACTAACTGTAGTTACTACCCTCATAAAATGTTGCTCTTTGCCAGTGGCCTTCCTGCTGTGCTAGTGATTAAGCACATTGATTTTGTTTTGGACAAAAAACAAAAAAAGAAAGAAATTGTTTTCAAAAGTTCTTGGGAGATAATCCTAGAACAGCAGCTGAAGCCATCCTTTGAAGGCAGATTACAGTAAAGACTTGAAAGCACTCACTCTCTCTCCATCTCTCTCTGTCTCTGTCTCTCTCTGTCTCTGTCTCTCTGTCTCTCTGTCTCTCTCTCTGTCTCTCTCTCTGTCTCTCTCTCTCTCTCTCTCTCTCTCTCTCTCTCTCTCTCTGTCTCTCTCTCTCACTCATCCTGTGTGTGTATGTGTGTCTCTGTGTTTCTCTGGCTCTGGCTCTGGCTCTGGCTCTCTGTCTCTCTCTGTGTCTCTGTCTCTGTCTTTGTCTCTGTCTCTCTCTGTCTTTCTCTGTGTGTGTGTTTGTGTGTATGTATGTGTCTCTCTCTATTTCTCTGTGTCCCTCTGTCTCTGTCTCTCTTCATCTCTCTATCTCTCTTTCTCTATCTTTCTCTCTGTCTCTCTCTTTGTCTCTTTTTATCTCTCTCTCTCTCTCTCTCTCTCTCTCTCTCTCTCTCTCTCTCTCTCTCTCTCTCTCTCTCTCCCTCTTTCTCTCTCCAACATACAACCACACTCACCCCACTCTCCCATTTTTACCACAATCATGGCTGCAAGGTAATTAATTGATTGATGGTCTGACAATAGCTCTGATAAGCATATCAGCCTCTCTTTGACTCTGGGGCTACCTTTAGATCAGGGCTTCATAACCTGGGGTCTGTGAACTTGGTTTTTTAGTTTGTTTGTTTCTTTGTTTTCATTTGTTTTTAAATGTTTTGATAACTAGAGGGTGTCCCAAAAGAGCTATAATAGCTTGAATAACTTAGAACTGCACCAAGCCTTTTGCAACATGCTTCTTTCACTGTAACTGGCTTGCTTCATAATCCTATGTCTTTTATTTTATGCATTGAAACACATTCTGAGGAGTCCATGGACCATGACACCAAAAAAAGGTTAAATGCCTGGTACATAGTAGGTGCTTAATGAAACATTTATTGACTGAATAACTTGATAGGACAACCCTAAGATTCTAAGGTTGTGTTCCTAAATATATTTTAAATAAATTTTATTAATTTAAAAAATTTCTCCATCACACACATTTTCTAATAACTTCTTCCTTCTCCCTTTCCCAGAGAGACATGGCCTTTTATAAATAAAGAATTTTGAAGGAGTAGAGGGAAGTGGGAACTTCAGCAAAACTCTCCAACTTATTGAAAAAGTCTTTTGCTGCATGTAGTGATTCACCCCAGAAGCCTTCACTTCTACCAAGAAGCAGGGGATGAGAGGTGTTTTCTTCTGTCTTTCCTTTGAGGCCAAGCTTGGTCATTATAATTTCATAGCATTCAGATTTATTGTTATTTCTTCTGCTTCCCCACCCCCACCCCTGGTTCTTCTCACTTTGCTCTGCATCAGTTCATGTAGTCTTTCCATACTTCTCTGTTTTCATCCTTAATACCATTTCTTACATAACCGTAATATTTAGGCTGTAGAACCAAGTCTATTAACAGCAGGAAGAGCAAGAAAGCCAAGGAGAATTCATCTTTGCAAATCTTGGCCAGAGCACTGTGGTTGCAGGGAGATTGCTTTACCTGGATGGCTTTCCCCAATGTAATTATGTGTTCTGTATTGTGAGCATCCTCTGAGGACGTTTTTGTTTTTTGTTTTATTCTTGGTTCTTTCTTTTTTGCTCTGGCCTGTGTGATTGAGTTTGAGGCAATGGGGACGCACAATGGTCTCCACCAATGATTTATTTGTCACTGGGTTAATTTAAGAACAACAAGGCATGTCTTAGACACCGGTGATCAGAAGACATGGAGATAGAGACTAGCCCTGGGTTCAGGGGTTTGCGAATTGACAAAGAATGGGTGGAGTTATTGAGAAAGTCATTCTTCAGGCAAGAATGAAAAGTACCTTTTTCTGTCTTACAAGGGTAGGGAATTTGCAACCTCATGGCCTTCTAGGTCCTTGGGTTTGGCCTTTGGACTGAGCCAAAATTTTATAGAACAAATCCTTTTATTAAGAAAATTTGTTCTGTGAAGTTTGGATTCCATCAAAGGGCCACATTTGAGGACCTAGAGGGCCACATGTGGTCTTGGGGCCAAAGGTTCCCCAACACTGGTAGAAGCTCAAGAACCCAGCACGTTGTGCATTGTTTGAAGGCCATTTTGAAGGAGCAAGGAAATAAGGCCCAAGCATGGTATGGTGTGGTCATCCTCTGCATCAGGCCCTAAGAGACCAGAAAGCCCAAGTGTTCTCTCACACCTTGATACAACAAAGAGCAACCATTGGCCGCATTTGGTCACCAACATTTTTTTCTAAATTGTCATTTTCTTGGCCCCTTGGGAGAAGAGTCTAGGGGACATAAGAGGACCCAGACCTCAAAGACAGAATGAGATCAGTGTATGTATGTGAATAGGTCTGATGCTATGCTGGAAGCTGCCTGAGGTCTTGGGCATAGAGTATACCCAAAAGCTGGGCAAAGATGATTCTGTCACAAGGCACAGAGTTTGGGGACAACCACCTCTAAGCCCTTTACTTGGGAATACCTCTGTCCAAGATTGCTGGAAAGGAATGATGAAGACAGGGTCTTGTGCAACAGCAGGTCAGACTTCAAGTCTGATAGGCTCTCAGGTCCCCCAAAAACGGAGCAAGAGACTTCAGTAAATGGTTGTGAGGATTTTTAACAGAGCTCAGGCAAGTGCTGAGCCAACAGAACAGAGAGCGGCCACTTTAATGGATGGCCATAATAAGGCTGCCTTTAATAAAAGCAAAACTGCCATAATGGGAATATGGGTTTCCAAGGTTGAGAAGGCTTTCATCTAGTCCAGTCTCCGGTCTCCAGGCAGGACTATACTGAGAGCATTCCAAATGTGATGGTGTCTCTTATAGATTTTAAAGAGATCTAATGCTGGGATGCATCTCATTTCAAATCATTTTCTCCCTTAATTTTGGTGACCCCACTCTTCATGTTTGCATGAAAGTACCTCTTTTTGCCTTAAATCCTATAGCCAGACTACATGCATTTCGACAATGCATGACTACTGACCTTGAAGTCTTTTTTTCCTGGCCTGATCTTGGGAATTGTTTCTGGAACCTTCTAGAACTGCCCAGATTCTTAATATTAATTAACTTTTTTATTTTTAGTTTTCAACATTCACTTCCATAAGATTTTGAGTTCCAAATTTTCTCCACTTTCCTCCCCTTCCCCCACCCCCAAGATGGCATACAATCTAATATAAACTCTACATATAACAATGCCCAGATTCAGAATCCCACACAGAGGTCCAGTGAGTAATCACATACCCAGTTCTAGTCATGGGTACATGAGCATTCCATGGCTAAAGATCTAAATGCCAGCTGACACCCACAACAGATAAAAGACAATTAGTAAATTTATTAATCCTGCCAAGCAGCTAGGTGGCACAGTGAATAGAGCACCAGGCCTGGAGTCTGAAAGACTCATCTTTGTGAGTTCAAATCCAGCCCCAGATAGTTACTAGCTGCATGACTCTGGTCACTTTACCCTGTTTGCCTCAGTTTCCTCATCTGTCAAATGAACTAGAGAAGGAAATGGCAAACCACTCCAGTATCATTGCCAAGAAAACCCCAAAAGGTGCCACAAAAAGTCAGACATGATTGAAATGACTGAACAACAACAAAACAGTATTAAGAACATCCTCGTTAAACATCATCAATGTTCAAAAAGCTTATAGCTCATCCGCATAAATTAAAGGTTTTGCTTTGATTAAGGCCAGTAGCGGTCATGAGTCAATGAATGGAGGTTTGGATTTCACAAAGATATTTTACTTCCATGCAAACAAACATTCATGCTTCACACCAGCTCAGTCAAGACGTTCGTAGGCCAATTTAATGAGTCAATAAGCATTTATTTAAGTGCTTACAATGTGTCAGGCCCTGTGCTAAAGCTAGAGATTCAAAGAGAGGCAAAAAAAAGTTCTTACCCTCAAGGAGCTTACATTCTAACGGAATTTACATTTTAAAACAATTAATTATTGGCTATTCAACCTAAAGTGGGGTTTCAGTGGATGGCATCCTCAATATGAATCCACAGTATGACCCGGCAGCCAAGAAAGCTATTGAGATCTTGGGCTCCATAAAGAGAGTCACAGAGTCCAGGATAAGAGACGTGCAAGTCCCTTTGTCTTCTCCCTTTGGTCAGATCATATCAAACTATTGTGATCAGTCCTATTTGCCACATTTGGAGAAGTGTATTGATAATCTAGATAAGAGTAGAGTTTGGGGGCAACCACCTCTAAGCCCTTTACTTGGGAATACTTCTGACCAAGATTGCTGGAAAGGAATGATGAAAACAGGGTCTTGTGCAAGAGTAACCAAGTTGGCGACGGGCCTCAAAATTGTACCATATGAAGATCCATTGACATAACTGGAAGTGTTTGTCCTGGACAAGCGAAAACTTAGCAAGGATATGAAGAGCTGCCTTTGAGACCTTAAAAGACCGTGATTTGAACAGAGCACCAGCCCTGCAGTCAGGAGGAACTGAGTTCAAATTCAACCTCAGACACTTGACACTTACTAGCTGTGTTACCTTGGGCAAGTCACTTAATCCCAATTGCCTTGGCTTCCTCACTCAAAAAAAAAAAAAAAGACTATGACTTGTAAAGAGATTAAATTTGGTTAGAACCAGGAGTAGTATAGGGAAGATGCAAGAAATAGATTCAGGATTAAGGTAAGGAAAATCTGCCTAACAATTGGAGATGTTCTAAAGCAGAATGGTGTTCCTCTTCGCTGGGAGTCTTCAAGCAAAGGTTGGATAACCATTTCTCAAGGATGTTATAGAAGGGGTAGATTAGAATACATGACCTCTAAGGTTCCCTCCAACCCTGACATTCTGTGATTATTTAAAAACAACAATATAAATCATTAGTTTGCCTCCTGATTAGCAGGCATTCCGTTTCTTAGCCCTTTTATATGTCACTCTGGTTCATTTTCCAAATTAGATTATAAGCCTACTGAAGGCAGAATATGTACCTTCTTACCACTTAAGTCCCTAGAGCCCAGAGCACTGCTTTGCACACAGCAGACAACAGGTACTTGGAAGAATGTTCAAATCAGTGTTGAACTAGCACAGAGGCTATATATTCTCAAATGTTCTCGAAGTGCGGCCAGATGGCCTAGTTCTCTTTCCAATCCCCCACTGTGGCCACCCAAAGTTAAATCTGATACTAGAAGATCAGAAATATAGAGAGATGTGCAAAGAAATAATAACAAGTTGCTCATTGTTTCTGAAAGACTTTGCCAATCAATCAATAAGCGTGCATTTTTTAAGTACTTTACTATGTGCCAGGCACTGTGTTGGGCCCTGAGGGTAGAGAGCCAAAAACAGAAAAGTCCATCATGCTCATGTCAGATCAAGTTACAATATTTAAGGCTAACAAATATTCTTCCACACTTTCAGTAATCACTAAGAAAAACTATATTTTTATTAGATTTATTTGTCAATTTTTAATAGATGGCTCTAGGAAATCTGGCATCCAAAGTTATCTGGTCCTGTGTTGAATCAAGAAGTTAAAAAAAGGAATATATAATGATCAATGATTTGTTTGTGTGTGTAAATATATAGTGTGTGTATGCATGTGTATATATATATATATATATTTATGTATTTGTGAATATGCAGCACGGTTTCAGTAGTCATTTTTGTTTCATCGTTGTTTTATATACTTTGGTGACCATTTTATTGACTTTTTAATAGAAAATTGGATCTTATTAGCCAGGAAGAATAACATTATGGCCCCTCCTTTGCGGATGCCCAGCCCCAGTGCAGTGCTGAGCCAAGGCATGACCAACACCATCCAGAAGACAAGGACATAGACAGCAGTGGGTGGATCATAGTTAATCCCCAGATCGATGTGTTTGGACTTGGATCCCAGAGCCAGAGTTTCCTGTGTCTGAGAACTTATTTTTTCCTGCACTTGTAATCTCACACCTTCAATGCCTTCTCCAAAAATCTCGTTGGCATTGGCCCCACTGACTGTGAAGTGCATTACTTCGATCTTCTTCTTTCTCCTGATGCCAAAAGACCTGACAGTCTTTGACTTTGGAAGAATACTCCTCCAACCCTCCAGCTGCCCAGGACAGCTTGTCCCACCCCCTCCCCAGACAGATGTGGAGGCTGAGCTTTCTCCCACATGGAACTCTCCTTTTCATCTTCGTGTTGTATCATGATGGAAAGCCAGGAGAGCAGTGTTGTTGTTGTTGAATCATTTCCATCATATCCAACTCTCCATGACCCCATTGGGGGTTTTTCTTGGCAAAGATTCTAGAGTGATTGGCTGTTTCCTTCTCCAGCTCATTTTACAGATGAGGACCTAAGGTAAACAGGGTGAAGTGACTTGTCCAGGTTCACACAGCTAGTTAAGTGTCTAAGGCTGGATTGGAACTAAGAAAGGTGAGTCTTTCTGCTTCCAATCTGGTCACTCCATCCACTGCACCACCTCGATGCCCAGGAAAGCAGTAACAATGTTTTAACATTACATGCGAGGGCAAAGTTCCCAGGAAAAAGCTGGTGAGATAGTGGGCAGAAGCAGACTAGAAAAGCTGAAAAGGTTCCTGACCCTGAAAAAAGTCGCCAAAATGGGTGAGTAAACGGATGGAGAGAGTGAAGGTAACTTTACCAGGAACAAAAAAACAAATCAGAAAAAGGCTACTCCAGCCTGTGACTTGACAGTAAATTTTTTCAGAAACACAATCATGCTGTGTTACCCAAGAGGTCAAATTCTCCAGAGAAAGAGGTTCATGGAAGTTCCCTCTTAAAGGCCTGTTGGATTTGATTGAATTTGGAAGAATCAAGCTAAAATCAGGAATTGCTCCCAAAAAAATGTCCAGGATTATGCTCTGGGGATACAAAGATTCAGCCCAATATCCTAATACATTATACATCAATGGCAAAGTCACGCAATGGTTCATGATGATGTCTCTAAGTAATATTTTTCTAGAAAGGTTAAATTTTATTCAGGTTCTTTCTCTGTTTTTCTAAGACAGGTATCCATGGTACATAATTGTAATGCCCTTTGATGCAGCTGAGAGGACATTGGACAGTAAGAAAATGAGACCACAGCTGATTAGAGAAACTCACCGTCTTCATTCACCATAGGACAGCCAGCAGAGACAGCTGCCAAGACCATATGCATTTAGGGAATGCCCTGCCCTTCAAACAAGGTGCAAAGCAGAGCTGGGCTTTCTGTCCGAAGAGGACCGAAGGACAAGGGACTCTGACAGGGAAAGGGGAGATGACTAGAAGTCCTTTATTAGTGGGCATTTCCATTAGCTGAGAGTGATAGCCAATGAAATCCAGCAGCAAGCAAGCCTGACCCTGGTTGATATGAATCTGCTATTCATCAGGACAGGTATTTAAGTCAACGTGATGGAATCCGAGTCTGAGACACTCACAGAACTACAGGAGAGGGAGCCTGTCTCTTGTAGCGCTGGGATACTGCCCCATATCATTCATTTCTGTGAGTTGGTGTGATTCCTTTGGGTGCTGGAGGGTATTGTTCCTCGAAGACAAACCTGTCGTTCTATGGTCTGGCTATGAGTAATGGGAGAATCCCTAGGCAGTTGGCCTGGGTCAGACAAATTACAAGGGGAAGTTGTCTCTGAGGAAACCTGGCTCTAAGCTAGGCTAACGTGGTCTTCAACCAAAGTGCTGAGTTTTGCCCTGTTGTATCTTCTTTCCTAAGTCAGCTGGGGAAGGAATGACCCTCGTCAAAGCAGGGAAACCATAACAATGACAACTGATATTTGTAGAGCATTTTAAATATGTTTTCTCACATGAGTCTCACAAATGTTAGAGGTATTATTGCCTCATATCTTTTGGATAAGGAAAATGAGGTTCAAGGACTTGCTAACGGGCTAGCCAAGGGGAGGATTTGAACTCAAGCCTTCTGGACTCCCAGTCTAATATCTACTACATCATGCTATCAATCACATTCCACATATCTAATTTACTGTAAACAAGGCAACTAGCATTTTGGGAGGCACTTATTATGTATCAGGTACTCTACTAAGCATTAAAAACACTAATGCAAGCAACAACAAAAAAAGACTGGGCCCACCCTCAAGGAGCTTACATTCTAATGAGGGATGACATAAAATAGGGCTGAAAAGGGGGAAGGGAAGAGAGACAGAAGGTACCCTCCAGGGGACACAGTTGGCAGAGTCCAGTGGGTCAGGAGCTCAGCAGGGAAGGAATGAGGCATGGCCTGTCTGGGCTGGTCCCCAAAGTGGAGACCTCAAAGGAACTCTGCAATGGGTGAAAGGGGCCAGAATGGCAGAGGGAAGTTCTGGGGTGAGAAGACTGCTCTCCCAGTCTCCTCTTTGCTCCATCAATCCCCCACCTCTGTATCTGGCATATACACTGTGTTCCTATTCACTGTGTTGAGGAGTTTCTTTATGGATGTGCCCATGAAGGGCATACCAAAGTCCAGATAAGGACCTCAAGGAGCTTGTCTGACTGTATAATGGATCCCAAATGGATCTCTGGAAGCAGCAGGAGAGACTGAAGAGAAGGTCTCATGTGGGTGGTGATTAGACCGTCTATTGGAGGTGATAAGACCCACACAGATTTCCTCATTTGAGGAGGTGGGTCCCCCATGTGCTTGATTATGAGCCTGACTATTTATGAGTCTTCTGGGTTAATAAGAAAAAGAAACAGAAAAGGCAGTGGATTAAAGCTGGGGGAGTGAAGGCATTGCCAAATGCCATGGGGACAAAAATCCCCTAGCGATTTCAAAAGGGCTAAAGAAGATCTGGACAACAAGGGAGTCTGAAACATTAGGCAAGGCCAGTGTGTCCTTCCCAGGCCAGGAGCTGGCAGAGGGCACAGCGGGTGTCCTCAGCGCCCCTCCACATGACAGCATCATGCTTATACAGTGGATAACTTGCTTCTGTAAATGTAAGAGCGGAAACCAAGTGGAGAGCCTGCAATTTCTCAAACCATTAATTGCAAGAGGATTATGAATAAAGGGTTTTATAATTGGCAGAGAAACGGGAATGGTTATAAGGCCAGGTGATAGAGCAGAGAGAGAAATATTAAACAGCAAAAAACAATTAACACCTTCCTGTGAGGGGAGAGCAAGGGGTACTTAATCATAACTCTGCATATTGCAGTTTGGAGAAGCAAGGTAAACTAGGGGGCAGGGGGGGCAGGTTAAAGGGCATTTCCCTTTGAGGGTGGTGAAGCATCTAGGCTTTCTCCTTCTCCTCCCCTCCCCTCACACCTGTCTCTCTGCATCTCTGTCTCCCCCTCTTCCCATCTCTGTCTCTCTTTTCCACCAGCTACGTTGCTTTTGGAAGTCTTGGGACCTCATCATCATGCCTTCCTTCCCTAGGAAACTCATCACTGGGAAATCTCATTATCCTACAAAATTGAATCTGCCTGGTCCTCACATTTCATCAGTAACCATCAGTACTCATCACTGCCTCTGCCCTTCTGATCGTCCCCTCTGACTGGGTGGCAGGTCAAGGAGCTCTAGGGCTTCTGTTTAAGAAAGGGGCTCGGCAAAGGGGTCTCCCCCTTTCCCACTAGCTACACTGTTTTGGGACTTCTCTGTCATCCCCCACTCACCCACCCCATGCCTTGACTCCCACCCCAAAGAGAGGATCACAGATTCATCCAACCCTCTTATTTTACAAAGGAGGAAACAGGCCCAGAGGTATCACGACTCAGCGTCATAGCTCCAGAAGGTACTCCAGAAACCATCTCATCCAACCCTCCCATTTTACAGGCATGTAAGCTGAGGCCCAGAGAAGAAAAGCAATTTGCCCAGGTTCACGCAAATAATAAGCATTTGAGACAGGATTCAAATGTAGATCTTCTTTATTTCAAGTCCACTACATCATGTCACCCCACTGACACTAGCCGATTTTCCCATCTCATAACAGACAAGAACTGGTTCTCCATTACCCAACTGAAGAAAGCTTCACAGATATCATCAATCTTTAACGTGGCCTCCTTATATGACATGAAATTGCTATAAATTGATAATTATCAACAGCACATTCCTCTCTGTGCCCATTAAGCAATAGCTCATTGCGTTTCAATTAATCCATGGAATCCATCCGCGGGCCATCTCCATGGAGAGAGAGAAGAAAATGTGTTAGAGCTGTTGGCTTTGATTTTCAGAAAGGAGGGGCAGGAAATGAGAACGCTCAAATGCCCCCAGCGATATTTTCATTTGCACATATAAATTTGGCTCTGCTTCCGTTTGGAGAAATTGGATCCAACAGATAATTGGGAATCAAATTACAAAAATCAAACATTTTCAGGACAATCCGTTCCCTCTCGCTTCTGTTTGTGCTCGGGTGAAAAGGGGCACTTTAACAATATCGAAAAGCGAAATTGTCAGCAGCATTTTATAAATCTTTGATGGAGACATCTGAGAGGCGCTGGAGGCTGGAGGTGCTGCTGCCTCCCAACCCCCAGGGCTTTCAGCCCCTCATTCCATATTGTCACACCCCCCACCATCGGTGATTTGGGAAGTATAGAGGTCACACTCACCCCCATCTTCTGATGATTCAGTTGTTGGCCCGTAACTTATCAAACTATCCACTTCCAAAGCTTCATATCCACTCTTCACAGAACCCTATCTGATGGGGGAAGAGATATGTGCATCCATCTACACATACATATTATGAATACATATGTTTATATCACTTTGGGGAAATTTTAATACATATATTATATTTCTTTTGAACTAGACCTGCCATTTCGTTAGCATAGGGGGCCCCTGATACAAGACTACCTCTACCAGTTCAGATTGGACTTTCTCTGCAATTTAAAGTCTCAGAGGCATTCAGAAGAATGACTTGCCCAGGGTCACTTGATCAATGCATAGCAAATACTTAATCAATGCATTTTCATTCATTCTTCCATTTATGTGTCAGAAACAGGACTTGAACCTGGATCTTCTTGACTCTCCAAGATCAGGGCATGTGGTATGGATGTATATGAGTAAATTTATAGGGGTGCTAGGTGGTGCGGTGAATAGAGCATCGGCCCTGGAGTCAGGAAGACCTGAGTTCAAATCCGACCTCAGACACTTGACACATGACAGCCATGTGACTTTGGGCAAGTCACTTAACCCCAATTGCCCTCCAAAAAAGAAAAAAAAAGTAAATTTATACATGCATATATATATATATATATATATATATATATATACACACACACATATACATACACACACACATATAGATATATATACACATACATCCAGTAATGTATATGTGTATATGCATACATGCACATATATAGGTATATATGTACATGTATATGTGTGTATGTCCCCTTCTAGGTATATATATAGACTTCCAAATAAGGGTGTGTGTGTGTGCATAAGGTGTATGTCTATACATATATATTTGTATATATGAGAGGGGATGCACATTTGTGTCCATCACCAAATCCAGGAGAGAGGGAGAGGAATGTGGGTCCCCTAATGAGCCCCATTGGGAATAGGTGGGTGCCATTCTCACTAGCTCAAGACTGGATTCAGCTGTCAGAGCGCCCCACCCCCTCCACAACACCTGCTCACCAACAAGGCAGTGAAGGCTTGTTGAGCTGGAAATAAGGATACTCTTTCCTCCCCATGCTGGAAAGCTAGGAGGGTAGCACAGCAAGGGCTGGGGAGTCAAAGGTCTTGCTCTAGAGTCCAGAATTCCATATTTCCCACTTGGTGGCTTTAGCCCAGATCCATCTTCCTCTCTGGGTATCAGTTTCCACATAGGCACAATAAGGGGGTTGGGTTGTACGATCCCTGCGGCGGAAGGGACACTCGGTCCCTAGGTATCCTCATCTATACAATCCATTGAGACTTTTTAAGGAATTTTATTGACATGTTTTGTTTTTACATTGCAAACATTTACAGATTACTCGATTCCACTTCATGAGAAGTCTCTGGTGCAAAGGAAAACATGTAAGTAAGCCTAACAATCCAGTGGCCTCATCTGAAGGACCTTGCCATATTTCATTCTTGTAGCCCTGCTCTCCACCTCTCAATTAAAAAAAAAATAACAGAAAATCTATTTCTTTTCCCTCCAACCCCCACCCCATTGGAAACCACAACAACTTTCTTATAACAAATATGCAGTCAAGCAAGACAAACTCCCTCGATGGCTTTATACAAAAATATGGATGAGAAGCATTTATTAAATGCTCATTATGTGCTAGGCATTGTGTTTAGTGCCAGTAATACAAAAATAAAAATTAAATGATGACCGCTGCCCTCAGAAAGCTTACATTCTACAGGGTGGGAGTGGGATTGGGGGCAGGGGAAAGACACACAACATATTCACCAATAAGTAGATATGGGATATATACAAAAGAAATACAAAGTGACGAAGGATTTGAAGGAGTGATAACAACTGAAAAAAACTCTTAAAGGATTGGGCACATGAGCCGAACCTTGAAAGAAGGCAGGGGTTCCAAGAAGAAGAGGTGAGGAGGGATGGCACATCAGGCAGGAGGCACAGCCAAAGCAAAGACTGGAAGAAGGAATGCAGAATACAAAGATGAGCAAGAAGGCCCCAGTGGCTAGAATGGGGAGCCAGGATTATAATGAGATCTGTCTTTTATTTTCCACGAAATCATCAGTGATAGTTTACCTTTATATGAGGATTTGAGGTTGGCAAATGAGATCACTGGTATAAAAATGCTTGGAGATCATTGGAAAAGTAGCTGTAACATGGACATGATGGCTTCCTCAGGAATGTGGGTGGGCCAAGTTCTTTGTCCAGATTCAGAAACCATTTAGGAGAGAGAACCGTCAAAATAACTCAAGTGTGAACATGTGGGGCAAGGAGTCATTAAGGATCTATATGCAGGCATACGTCGCTTCGTCGCTTTGTGGTGCTTTGTTTTATTGCATTTTGCTGATGTTGCATTTTGTACAAATTGTACCAGTTTACTCAATCCTGTGTTGATCAAGTCTATTGGCACCAATTTTCCAACAGCAGGTGCTCACCTTGTTTCTCTTCGTAATGTGGTAATTCTCACAATATTTCTAACTTTTTCATTATTATTACATCTGTTATGGTTATCTGTGATCAATGATCCTTGATGTTACTACTGTAAGTGTTTTGGGGCACCATGAACCGAGCCAGTATAAGATGGTGAATTTAATCAACAAATATTGTATGTGTTCTGACTATTCCATCCACCAGCCTTCCCTGCCTCTTTCTCTTTCCTTGGGCCTCCCCATTCCCTGAGACACAACAATATTGAAATTGGGTCAATTAATAACCCTCTGATGGCCTCTAAATGTTCAAGTGAAAGGAAGAGTTGATCCATGTGGCAAACTTGTCTTATTTTAAGAAATTGCCACAGCTGCCCCAACCTTCAGCAGTCACCAGCCTGATCAATCAGCAGCCATCAACATTGAGGCAAGACCCTCCATTAGCAAAAAGATTATGACTCATTGAGGGCTCAGATTAGCACTTTTTAGCAATAAAGTATTTTTAATTAAGGTATGTACATTGTTTTCTTAGACATAATATTATTGCATATTTAATAAACTGTCCATAAACCTAACTTTTATATGCACTGGAAACCAAAAAATTCATTTTGCTTTGCTTTATTGCAGTGGTTCTCAACCTTCCTAATACTCATATGTGGGTGTATCTGCATGTGGGTGGAACAGCCTGGAGACAGATAGAGGAGTGGTGTCTCGGTTCCTAAGACCATTGGAAATATGTGTTTTCCGATGGTCTTAGGCGATCCCTGTGAAAGGGTGATTCAACCCCCACAGGGGTCGCGACCCACAG
Source organism: Pseudochirops corinnae (assembly GCA_028646515.1). NCBI lineage: Eukaryota > Metazoa > Chordata > Mammalia > Diprotodontia > Pseudocheiridae > Pseudochirops > Pseudochirops corinnae. The sequence continues at coordinate 22,060,912 of CM053586.1, forward strand.
GTTGAGAACCACTGCTATATTGCAATATTCACTTTATTGTGGTGGTCTGGAACCAAACCCATTATATCACTGAGGTATGTCTGTACATCCATTTACCTCTAATCTGCGATGTATGATGTCATCAGAGACAGCTAGGTCATACCGTGGACAGAGCTCTGGACCTGAGTTCAAATCCAGCCTCAGACACTTACTAGCTGTGTGACCCTAGGCAAATCATTTAAGCTCTGTTTGCCTCAGTTTCCTCATCTGTAAAATGGGGCTAATAATAGTACCTTCCCCCCACTGTTTTCATGAGGATCAAAAGAGATGTTTTTAAAAAGCACTTCGTAAACCTTCAAGGGTTACATAAACATGAGGTATTATCATTATTGTTTCCAAGTTTTCTCTTCTCTAGGCTAAACTTCCCCGACTCCTCCAGTGAATCCTCAGATACTCTTCATTCTCTTCCAAGCAGATAAAACTGGAATGGCATTTATTTCTTGTTTCACTCAGGTCAGAGCTTGAGTCCTTGTGGCTTAGAGGATCAAGCTCATACATCTAAAGCAATCTCATAAGTCAACCTCACCAGTTCCCTGCCCCGAGGAAAGGCCAGATCTCCTGTTTCCAAGAGCCTGCCGCATGCAGGCAGACAGAGGATTAGTACATTTAACAGTCCTAACCACTAGCTCTCATTGGCTTCTTTGAGTTAGACCCTATGTGCCGCCCAAGGTAAGAATCTATGGTTAGTGAATCGAGTGCTGAATTTGAGCCAAGAAGATGGGTTCAACGCCCTTCTCCGACACTTACCAGCTGTGCAATTGTGGGTGAAGTCACCTCTCAGAGCCTCAATTTCTTTTTTTTTTTAACTTTAAAAAAAAACTTATTTAATTTTAATTCATGTAATAAAACAAGTATGTCCATAACACAGTATAATAAAAAAGATGTTTGCACATGAAACTGCAAATCTGTTATGTAAAACTTGCTCTTCCTTTTAAATTTATAATAAATTTATCCTGGGTTTTTTTTTTTCATTTTTTTCTTCTCTCCCCCTGCCTTGAGATGGCTACCATCAGACACCAATAAGCATATATATAAATATATATATATGAGAAATTATTCCATACATATTTTTGTTTATCAGTTCTTTCTCTGGATGCAGATAGCATCTTTATTCATATGTCCTTTATTTTTAATCTGTGTTTATAATAGTCAGAATGACTTGTTTGCTCAAAGTCATTCTTAAAACAATATTGTTGTTACTGTATCCAATGTTCTCTTGGTTCTACTCACTTGGCTCTTCACCATTTCATGTAAATCTTTTCATGCTTTTCTAAGATCATTGAGTTCATCATCGCTTAGAGCAATTTCATCATCTATTTTTTTAAAAGGTGGGGAAGAGATTGGATGAGGCAGCCTCTGAAGTTGCTTCCAGTTCTAAATTTATGGATTCAGCTAAGCACACACTTAGGACCACAGCTTTTTAAAAACAGTCATGTCAGGACAGGAACTCGAAGAAAGGAAAAAGTCAGGACCTTCCCCCCTCAGACATCAGGCAGCACTTTGTTGCTTTCGTACTGCATTTGTCCACAATAATGCACATTTGAGCTGTCCATGATGGTGTCTTATTAACCCACTAGACTGAAAGCTTCATGTGGCATGGGACAGTATCTTATATGTGAAGGGTGTCTCCCCCCAGCACTTGGCACTCATCACTCCCAAACAGAGCAGGTGCTTAATAAATGTTTATTGTTGAAAGAATTCATGGAATGGAGAATGGAATGGAAGTTCCTTGACAACAGAGATTGTCTCACTTTTGTCTTTTATTTCCTAGTACCTAGTATAATATCTGGCACAGAGTAGGTACTTTAATAAATGTTTGTCAATGGAAAGAAGGAAGGGAGGGAGGGAGGGAGGAAGGAAGGAAGGAAGGAAGGAAGGAGGAAGGAAAGAAGGAAGGAAAGAAGGAAGGAAGGAAGGACGGAAGGAAGGAAGGAAGGAAGGAAGGAAGGAAGGAAGGAAGGAAGGAAGGAAGGAAGGAAAGAAGGAAGGAAGGAAGGAGGAAGAGAGGGAGGGAAGGAAGGGTTTTCATTATGGCTGTGGCTATAATAGCTAGATAACAAAACTCTATTATCTGCTTGATTTCTATGGCAGCTTTCTTGTCTGGAGATGCAATCAGATGTTGGAAAAAGAATGCAATTCAAGAAATCATTAGTAAGTTTCTAATATTACTGAGTGCTGGACCAGGCGTTGGAGATCTACAAACCAAAAATGACAGTCCCTCCTGCCTTCAGGCTGGCTAAGGAGGACACTATATCCTCAAGTGTGATACAAGGTAGAGTGTGGTGGGAGTAAGGGAGAGGACCATATACAACAGGGACAATTTGAGGAAGGCCAGAAAACACTTTGAGTAAGAGGACTGGAGCTTCCAGGATGCCTGTGGTTGCCAGACTGAGCCTTGAAGGAAGGTGAGGTTCTAACAGGTGGAGCTGAGGAGTGTGCATACTTCAGGAAATCTGTAGAGAGGCAGGAGATGGATGGTCATTTCCAGGTTGTCTGGAACAAAGAACACTGAATGACAAAGGGGGAATGAGGCTATAAAGGCCATCCAGTGGAATACCTGTAATGCAGGGGGGTATTTTATCACGAATCCTTCAAAACATCAATCTAGAGTTGGAAGGGCAGTCCAACCCCCTTATGTTACAGATGAGGATAACACAGTCACAGAGAGCTGTGGTAACTTGCCTGGCTAGTGAGTGTCTAAGGAGACTTGAATTCAGATCTTCCCAACTCCATGCTGAATACATAGGCTGTCTATGCCTCCCTGAATGGCAGTGAGGAGCCACTGAGGGATTTGGGGCAGAAGGATGACCTGTTTAAGTCTGTGGCTTAGGAATATCATTCTGGCAGCCACGTGGAGGATGGACCAGAGAGGGCAAGGATGTGCCATGGTTACTGCCATGGTCCAGCCAAGGAGGAGAGTTAGAAACAGGACATTGGGTGTGTGAATATAGAGACAGATGGGACAGATGCTGTGGAAGAAGAATGGACCGCAAACACTGGATGTGTTGGGGGTGAAAGTGACAGAGAAGAGGCACCTTGGCATTGGGCTTGGAGTCAAATCCCACATCTAGCAGTGGGACCATGGGCAAATCTCTGCACCTCATTTTTCTTAGCTGTAAAATGGGAAGAGTGATACCTGTTGTGCCTACCTTACAGGGTCACTGGGGATCAAACAGGATAATCCAGGATTATAGGATGGTTGATTTAGAGCTGGAAGGGATGTCAGAGATCATAGAGTCATTTTATAAATGAATGAGGGTGGAATTCTGGAAGACCTGGGTTTGAATCCTCCCCTCTGACATTTCCTCACTATGTCACCATGAGCAAGAACTTCACTTGACCCTTCTGAGCCTGAGTTTCTTGTCTACAAAATGAGAAGAACAATAGCCTTTATTTCTCTACATAAGTGTTGCTGTTGTTCGGTCCTGTCTGACTCTCCATTACCTTATTTTGTGTTTTCTTGGCAAGGATCCTGGAATGGTTGGCCATTTCCTTCTCCAACTCATTTGACAGATGAAGAAATTGAGGCAAACAGGGTTAAGAGACTTGCCCAGGGTCACACAGCTAGTAAGTGTCTGAGTCAGGATTTGAACTCATGAGGATGTTTTCCTGATTCCAAGCTCAGTGTTCTACCCACTGTGCCAGCGAACTGTTAGCTATTATCATGGTTATTTCTTACATGAGCCTCATACACCCCTCCCCACTTGACAGTCAAGAAACCAAAGCATTGGAAAGGTAAGAAATTAAAAATTATTTTTTTAAAAAGGGAGAAAGAAAGGTTAAGTAAGTTACCCAAGGTCACACAGCTTCTTAGCAATATTATTTGGACTAGAACCCAGAACTCTAGACACCCCACTCTGTCCTCTTTCCTTCAGGACACACTGTTTCTCATCCCTATCAAAAAGGCTATAAAGCAGATGTGGTTTATAAGGCTTTTGGTCATGGTGTAGGGCCACTCTCAGATTTAGGAGTCCTGGAGATGCCCCTCAAGCCTGGCCTCTTGAGTCAATCCTAGGTTTCCTGGACAGTTGGCTCCCAGACCCCCTCCTTGCTTGGAACTGGCCCCACAAGAAGAGCTAGACAGAACAAACTAATTTTGAGTCTGGATTGCCAAGGATTTCGTGTTAATCGAATTTCCTGGAGGGCAAGAAATCCAGAATCCTTTTGCTCTGTCAACTTACCACATTGCTGAATTGGTGATTAAATAGAGTAAGTTCTTTGGCATCTAACATCAAACAAGGCTTTGAAAAAAAGAAGCCCTCTTCTGAGGGTGGCATCCAACTGTTTTTCCTATTCACCTCCTTTCCTCTAAAATCTCAGGGAAGGGGGCAGCTATTAGAAACTTTTAATCTCTATCACTGGAGATGTGGAAATGTTTTTTAGAAAATTCAGAAGAGTTAGGTGTATACCTTCAGAACCGTGCATGTGGATCTAAATTTTCAATACCAAACATTAATATAGTCATAACCCCCAATTACAGAGAGGACACCTAAATCATCTGATACAGCGTTGCCCCAGGAGGCAGGTAGCAAAGGGACAGACTTTGGTTCAAATGCCAATTTTGTAACCCAAAGCAGGTTGTTTCAATTTCTTCACATCTGTAAAATGTGATTAATAAATTTGTATCATCCACCTCATAGAGTTATTGTGAGGTTCACAGGAGATCATGTACAAAGAACTTCTCAAATCTTAAGGAACTTTAGGAATGTCAACTCTTACCCTTTTGCTCAGGGCTGCTACAGCCACCACCAGATGAGCCGATCTGAAAAAGCTAGATTGGGAACCATCAGTGGCTGCTATCCAAGTCCTTTGGAGAGAGTTCATCCGTGCCACAAGAGCTGATAAATCTAGTTTTCCATTGCAAAGGATGAGGGTAGGGTCAAAAACAGAAAGAAAGACCCCCATATATGACAGAGAATTCCTAACAGAACTTTTTGTGGGAGCTAAGCTATACAGGTGTCCATTGATTGGGGGATGGCTAAGCCAACTGTAGTGCAAGGAAATAATGGAATATCATGTTTCTATAAGAAATGCTGAATATGGAGAATGTAGAAAAGCATGAGAATATATATATAAACTGATGCAGAGTGAAGTGGAACCAAGAAAGCAATATTCACAATGGCTGTAACAATGTAAATGAAAAGCACGAAATAAAATTAAATTGAAGGCTCTATAATTATAGTGACCAACCACAATTATAGTGACCCTGGAAAAGGAAGAAGAAGCACCCCCAGCCTAAGAACTTTGACCCTTCCCAGGGCACCAATGGCAAAGTATCTAGGCCTGCTTGTCCTCTGTGACTCTTGTTCATAAAGTCATAGAGTTAGAGATTAAAGGAATCTCAGAAGTAATCTAGGCCTATGAACATTACGTGGCTTGCCCATGGTCACTTAACTAGTGAATGGCTGAGCAGGAACTGATTCCCAGAATTTTCAAGAACTTCATTGGTTCACTTTTCTTCCTTTTTAAATACAGCCTCATGAACCTAATTGAATCTTTCTTTGGTGCCCGAGGATCTTGAAGGGCCTCAGGCTTAGCATTAGAACATATTCATCATGGGGCATCTAGGTGGTGCAGTGAATAGAGCACTAGCCCTGGAGTCGGGAGGATGTGAGTTGAAATCTGGCCTCAGACACTTGACACACTCACTAGCTGTGTAACCTTGGGCAAGTCACTTAACCCCAATTGTCTTACCTTCCCCCTTCCAAAAAAAAAGAAAAGAAAAATTTTAAAAGAACACAATCATCAAAGAAAGATTCAATTGTTCATAGGATTTAAGGGCTGGAAAGAACCACAGAAGTCATCTTGCCTAACCCCTCATTTTACAGAGAAAATTGAGGCTGAGGGAGACAGAGTTACATTTTTTTTTTAATTTTACTTTTTAATTAACAAGCACAAAGTGGGGAAAAAACTTGTAACAAATACATAGTCAAGAAAAACAAATTCCCACATTGGTCATGTCTCATTCTGCATGTTGAGGACCTCACCTTTCTGCCAGGAGGTGGGCAGCCTCCTTCATCATCAGTGCCCTGGATTTGTGGCAAGTCACTGAGGTCATCAGAGCTCTAAAGCCTTCCAAAATCATGCATTTTAACAGTGTGGTTATTGTATAAATTGTCTGCCTGGTTTTTCTCATTTCACTCTGCATCGTTTCATACAAATCTTCCCAGGTTTCTCTAAAACCATACCTTTCATCATTTGCTATAGCACAATGATGTCCCATAGCACTGACAACTTAATTTGTTCAGCCATTCCCCGGTTCCTTGTTTCCCTTAGTTTCCAGTTCTTGGCCCCTTCAAAAAGACCTGCTGTAAATATTGTTTGTACATATGGGTCCTTTTCCTTTTTCTTTATACTATGGTCCTAGTATTACTGGGCCAAAGAAGATACCTCCATTTTTAACTTTTAAGCTATAGTTGCTAGCTGATTTTCAGAATGGCTGAACCAACAGTGAATTGGTGGATTTTCCCACAGCTCCTCTAATATCTGTCAATTTTCCTATTTTTTTTTCATCTTTGCCAGTCATTGGCAAACATAAAGTGTGAGAAATGTGAGGTGGAACCTCAAAATTACTTTAAGTTGCTTTTCTCTAATTATTAATGATTTGGAATATTTTTAAGTATTACTGCTAGCTTGGATTTCTTCTTTTGAAAAGTATCTGTTCCTAATTTTTGGTCATTCACCAGTTGGAGGGCAGATGCTAAATAACTTTTCCAAGGTGGTAAAGGCGTAAGAGCCAGGATTCTGGCTTGAGGCTTCCTAGGTACATCCTTTTGCCTCAGCCCTATACATTACTTCTACCCAGATTATTATTGGCAACACTGCCCATTTGTGCTCACCAGGCACCCCTCCACTGCCCTTTGGGTGACCCTAAGCTCTAATTCTGCAGAGACAGCAGTATTCCATGGCTCACAGACATAGGGCTGCACTACAATGATATTGCTGCTAAAAAAAAAAAGATGGACCTTTATTTCAGGAAGAATTTCAGGTTCATTAAAAACACTGCATAATCTCCCAAAGGCAATTTCCCAAAGGCAATCCTAACTTTTCTCCTGTTCAAAGTCTAGGGATAATAATTCTGTTCAATTCTCCTAAATTGAATGGGGAAATTGAATAAGGTTTTTAGCCCCATTTTACAATAAAAATAACTTATCTTTCTATAGCACTTTCAGGCTCCACAAAGCATATGCATGACCCTGGGAGGTCAGTGGTCTAAGAATGATGACCTCTCATTTTTCACATAAGGCAGCAGAGACTCTAAGAGTTCAAATGCCCTGTCTCCAGCCTCCATTGCTAGTACCTTCCCAGTCAAGGTTACTTTAAAAGTCTGCTTTGTTCCCCTTTGGAATGTGAGCTCCTTGAGGACAGGGACTCTTTTGCTCTTTGCCCTTAATCAATGCTTGTTGACTGATCAATTGACTGATTGATCAGAGAGCTGATCAGTAGGTGAGGAAGGGTCCAGATCTGGCCAGCACCCTTGCTCTGACATCACCAGTAAGAATAGCATTATTATAGGAAGCCAGCTAGGTGGTGCAATGGATAGAGTGTTGAACTTGAAACCAGGAAGACCTGAGTTCAAATCTGGCCTCAGACACTCATAAGCTGTGCAACTCTGGGCAAGTCGGTGAACTGCCCCATGCCCCAGTATCCCCATCTATAAAATGAGAATGTTTTTACCTACCTCCCAGAGTTGTTGTGAGGATCAAATAAGATATAATATTTGTAAAGGATTTTTAAAGCACTAGCTAGAGGCGTGTTGGTATTGGTGTTGGTGGTATTGTTGTTACAAAGCATCATCGATAGAGCACCTGCCTTGAAGTGAAGATGACCTTGATGTGAATCCTGCCTATGACACAGACTTTGTGTGATCCTGGACAAGTCACTTAACATTTCAATAAACGGCAGATAAGTTGCCCAACTGCATATTCACAGTGGGATCTCATAGGAGGGAAATGGATGGCCACCATCTTCTCAGTGATGGGTATCTAGAACTGGAAAGGGCCTCAGAGGCCATTGAAGTCAAACAACTCCTTCACTTTACATAGGAAGAAATTGAGGCCCAGGGAAGGGGTTCAGTGACCCATGCCACACAGGTAGTAAACACTAGATAAAAGATTTGAACCCAGGTCCTCTGAGTGCAGAGGCAGCGCTCTTTCCATGCTAAGTGCACAGGGTCCAGACCAAAAAGGGCTTTATACTTTTCAAAACGCTCTTCTCTTATAAATTAATATATTAATAATAACAACATTTCTATAGCTCCCACTATGTGCCCCGCACTTGCTCAGCACTTTACAAATGTTACATCATTTGGTCCTCACAACAACTCTGGGAGGTAAGTACTATTGTTATTATATCGATGAGGGAATAGAGATGAAATGACTTACCCAAGGTCACACAGCTAGTAAGTGTCTGAGGCCACATGTGAACTCAGACATTCCTAACTGTAGGCTCAGTGCTCCAACCAATGCAGAGTTTGCTGTTCCCATTTTAGAGGTGGGGAGACAAGTGCAGAGACAGCAGGTGAATGGCCCAGGGTCATACAGCTGATTTGGGGGAGCAGGAAAAACAGACTAATGAAATCAACAATATTTATAAGGTGCCTACGATGTGCAGAGCACTTGGGTAGCTGCAAAGCTCAGCTAAGATAGGGTCCCTGGCATGGAAAGACTGACATAAGCCATACAAATTGTGGAATATAAGAAATGATTAGTGTGGTGAATACAGAGACGTATGGCAAGATTTAGGTAAACTGATGCAGAGGCAAGAAAACAAGATCCGCAATGGTGACCACAGCAGACAAGGAAAGAACGTCATGGTGACCTATGGTAACCCATGAGAGCATCCAGTGCAGGGACCTTCCTCGAGGACTTTGGCACATACTCAAATAGCGCCACCACGGCTCACCCAGTCTGGGCCTTCGCTAGCGCCCCATACAATGACGGCCATAGCCTGGCTATCCATAGATCTCTCCCACGCCCCATCCTCCCGGCTCGTCCTTTGTGCCTCTGCAGACTACCTTATGTAAGCACCAGCCTGATCAGGTCATTCTGCTGCTCAAAAGATTTCCCAGGCTCCCTGCTGCCTGTGCAGTCGGCTTCAGTCTCCTTTCTCTGACATTAAAAACCTTCTGCAACATGGTGCCACCTACTTCGCCGGCCTCCCTTCACCTTTCTTTTCTCTCCACAGTCTAAGCTCCAGCCAAAATGGCTGAGTCTCTACCAACATACTCTGCGTCCTCCCATGTGGGAGCCTTTGTTCACACACTTTGCTACGCCTAGATGGCGTCCCTGCTTCTATTAATATTATCATCATTAGCACTATGGTGTAGTAGACTGTGCCTGACTTGGAGTCAGGAGGCCTGGGTTCCCATCCTGCCTCTGGCATTAGTGAGTCAAACCACTTAAACCTCTGAGCTTGTTCCTTCGTTTGTAAAATGAGAGTGTTGGATTAAATGTCTTCTGCATTCTCTTCAAATTCAAAATCAATGATCCTGTAATCCTGATTAAATTCCTGCCCATACTCTCAACCCTAACTCAGATGCTGTGCCCTCAATGGGTCTCTCACAGCTCCTTGTACCCTCTAGGGGGGTGGAGGGGGTGTTCAGGGAGCACTAGCCCCTCTGGTGGGAGGGAAGTCGAGCCCTTTTCAGGGCTACCTTGGATGTCTACCTTCACCCAACTCCCACCTGTAGTTCCAAGAAGCTACCACACCCTCATAAAACCATCTTGGCTGACGGGCTAAACCAGGTGGAGGGTGACCAATAGTCCTCAAGTCTGTGGGTGAGTTGCGGGGGGAGTGCCTACCCTAAGCATGCGAAGACATCCTTCCCCCCACCCCCACTTTGGCAGACAAGGCGGATGAGAACAACTTGTTCCAACAGCCAGGAAGGCAGCTGAAGCAGGCAATGTGGAGCGCGTAGAGCTTGGTCAGACATGGAAGACACCAAGGTCCCCCACTGCATCCCAGGCCATTGCCAGTTGTCTTGACTTTTGTCCCACCACTAGACTTTGATGACTGGAAGAAATAATGAGGCTGATGACTTTGGGCAACTCTGCCTCACTTAAGTCCAATTCACCCACAAGTCGTTACCCATTCATTCATTGGTCCTCTTTGAAAATAAAGGACAAAAAACAACGGCGTACTCTCCAGTATGCTTCGTTGTCATTGTTGAGTCATTTCAGTCATGTCTGACGCTTCATGACTCCATTTGGGGTTTTCTTGGCAGAGATACTGGAGGTGTTTGCCATTTCCTTCCCCAGTTCATTTGACAGATGAGGAAACAGAGGCAAACAGGGTGAAGTGACTCACCCAGGGTCATACAGCTAGGAAGTATCTGAGGGGAGACTTATACTCAGGTCTTTACGACTCCACAGCCAGTGCTCTGTGAACTATGGTGCCTCCCCCCCCCCCCCAGCTTCCCCTGGCATGCTTATCATCCATTATCAGATTATACGGCTAATTTTGCTTCTTCCCCTACTGGACCATAAGCTCCATGAGAGTAGGGATGATGTCTTAGCAACTCTGCATCACCACCGGTGCCTGGTGGAGTGGGCACTGGGTGTGATGATTCCTGGGATCTAAGGCTGGAAGAGGCTTCTGAAGCCCCTCATCCAGCTTCATTTTACAGACAAAGAAGCGAGACCCCTGGAAGAGAAGGGATTTACTCAAGGTCGCTTGGACTATATGGAGAAGAGACTTGACTGGACACAAGGTCTTTGACTCCAAATCTTGACCTCTTTATAAGATGCTATTCGGCAAAATGGCCAGGGGAAGGGAGAGATGAAGGGACAGGAGGAGGGAAGGGAAGGGAAGGAAACAGGGAGTGGAAGAGGAATGGGGAGGAGGGGAGGAAGGAAGCAAGGCAAGGGAGGAAGGGGAGGAAAGGGAGGGAGGAAAAGAAAGAAGGGATGGGAAGAGGGAAGGAGAGGAAGGAAGGAAGGGAAGGGAGGGAAAAAAAGAGGGAAGAGAGAGAAGGAGAGAAGGGGCAGGGAAAACAGAGGGGAGGAGAGAGGGGAAGAGGAAAGAGAGGAAGAGAAGGAAGACGGAAGGAAGTGAGAGAAGAGAAGAGGGAAGGGAAAGATGAAGGGAGAGGAGGAGGGAGGGGAAGGGAGGAAGATGGAGAGGAAGAAGGGAGGAGAGAGGGGAAGGAGGGCAAGAGGGAGACAAGGAAAGAAAGGAGGGAAGGAAGGGAGGAAGGAGGGAGGGAGGAGAGAAGTGAGGAAAGGAGGAAGATGTGCATTAGAGAGGGGTAAGTACCATGTGAGGGTTAAAGAGGAAAACCCATTAGCTTCTGAGGAAACTGGAGAAGACTTCACAGGTTGCAGGCCAGTAAACTGCATTGAAAGTCATTTCACTCCATCCCAGAGATGCAGCGGTCCCTGACTCAGGGCCTAGCAACATGTAACAGCTTTCAGCTGTGCACCTAATATCTTCTTATGGGTCATCTGGTAGGACGGGGTTATTAAGACTTCTGCGGTTTTATGTATTTAAATTATATTGACCCCACACTGAATTGAGAAGGATATAGAAGGATATAAAGCCACATAACAGCCCTAGTAAGGCTGGACAAGGCCTGTTAGGTACCAGGGGCGTACTTGTTTGGGAGAGGAGAGCCCATTGTTAAATTTTCAGTGTGAGCATTTACATGTGGGAACTCAGCAAATGCTACAGATCTGGGCTTGGTTTATTGTTTTGTTGACTGTTGAGACTTCAAAGAGTGATGGAGGAAATGTTAATGCAGATTAAACTTTAAACGCACACATTTTCCCCCAGAGACTCCGTTGTTAAACATTCCTCAGCACCTTCCCTCCCACAGAGCCACCAGGATGTGCTGCCCTGCCAAGACCCGCTTGGATCGGAACATCCACAGGCAGAGGTAAAGAGGAAGACGCTGCCAGAGAGAGGAAGGGAGCTTGGGAAGTGGGCAGGGTGATCAGAGGATTTACTAGGAGCAGTGCCAGGGCTAGAGTCCAAAAGACCCGAGTTCAAATCCAGCCTCAGACGCTAGTTCTCCAGAGCCACGTGAGCTGTCCCAGCCGCGTATGGTTCTGAATCCAGGTTTCCATACTCCCACGAAGGGCCTTCAGTTGCTGTACACAGCTAAGCAAGAGCCTTCCCCCAACCATGGCCACCGTGTGAGATGTTGTTCTTAATGAGAGCCAGCATTTACCTAGTGTTTTAAAGTTTGCAAAGCAAACTTCGATCTTCCAAGGGTAAGTGATGAAGTTGCTGTTAGTCATAATTATCCCTGATTCATAGAGAAGGGAACAAAGCCTTAGAGATGTCTATCTCGGACTCATCTAAAGCCACTAAGTGTCAGAGGCGCTTCCCACCCCGCTCTCTGCCAACCCTGAGTCTGAAGATTTTCCCACCTCACTGTTGTTGTGGTTCACTTTCCCACTGTTTGTGATCCAATTTACAGTTTTCTGGGCAAAGACACTGGAGCAGATTGTCTCTTCCCTCTCCAGCTCATTTGAGAGATGAGGACATCGAGGCAAACAAGGTTAAGTGACTTACCCAGGGTCACATCCTAGTCCAAGGTGGGACTTGAATTCAAGGAGATGAGTCTTCCTGACTCCAGACCCAGCATTCTGTCCACCTAGTTTCCCTATTCCCCCCTCCCCCACCTTACTTCAAATAATGATAAGAATAATGCTGGCCACGTGTGTAATATTTTGAAAAGATATCCCAGTAGATCTGCCTGTCTCGAGGCAGTAGCTCACGCCCAGCCCATCTCAGACAGATGAAAATGTTAACTGTGTGAGCACCTTCAAACGAGGCTGGAGATTCTGCATTGCCCCAGGTCAAAGCATCCTGGGGTTCTCCTCCTAAGCCTCCATTTTTCTTGTAACCAGCCAGAGGTTAATACTGACCCAGAAGAACAAAGGCATTTACTGAAATGGAAGAGGACGAAAACAAGACACAAAACACACCGTCCTGGGCCCTCAGCCTGGGGTACAGGATCCTGGTGCCTGTCATGTGGCAGGGGATTAATAAGGTGGATCGACTGTTTGTCCAGGAAGAATAGGAATGTCTGACCAAAATCCCCACTGTCCTGGGGCTTATTACACGAGAAAGAAAAAAAGAAGTGAAAGAGAGGCTGGTGATGGTGGTGGTGGTGGTGGTAGTAGTAGTAGTAGTAGTAGTAGTAGTAGTAGTAGAAGTAGTACTAGTAGTGGTAGTACTAGTAGTGGTAGTACTAGTAGTGGTAGTAGTAGTAGTGTTAGTGGTAGTAGTAGTGGTGGTAGTACTAGTAGTGGTAGTACTAGTAGTAGTAGTAGTAGTGGTAGTGGTGGTAGTAGTAGTAGTAGTAGTGGTAGTAGTAGTGGTAGTGATAGTAGTAGTAGTGATAGTGGTAATGGTAGAGTGGTAGTAGTAATGGTAGTGGTGGTAGTAGTAGTGGTAGTACTAGTAGTAGTAGCACTAGTAGT
>CM053586.1:22074880-22097345 GCA_028646515.1 Pseudochirops corinnae
GATGGATGGATGGATAAATGGATGGATGGATGGATGGATGGATGGATAAATGGATGGATAAATGGACGGATGGATGGATGGATGGATGGATGGATGGATGGATGGATAGATGGATGGATGGATGGATGGATGGATGGATGGATGGATGGATGGATAAATGGATGGATGGATGGATGGGTAAATGCATAAATAACCTAACAAATAAATAAATGGATGGATGAATGAATAGATAGATAGACGAATGAATGAATGAATCTCCTAAAACACTTTCCCTCTTAAAAATCCTCAGTATCCCTACAGGATAAAATACATGGCATTGAAAGCCATTCAGAACCCGGCTATGGCCTAGCTACCTACCTACCATTTCATGCTGCTCCCCTTCTGACCCTCTACCTGCTGGCTGAATAAGCCTATTGACTGCTCCGCAGACTCAGTCTTACATCTTTCTCCTCCTGGCTAGAAATTCCATGCCCTCCTCACCTCTACCTCTTGGAATCCTTAGCGTGTTTTAAGACTCAGTCCAGGTTCCTCTTTCTATGGGAGGCCTTCTCTGACCCTCCCCCCTGTAATTAGCTCACGGTCCCTCCCTCTCTGCTCAAATTTTATCATGCCAATTTCTAATGCTGTATCTCTTCAAGTAGACTATAAGCTATTTGAAGGCAAGAATCATTTTTCATTTTGTCTCTAACAGAATGCCTGGCACACAGTAAGTAGGTACTTAATGAATGCTTGCTGAATTAAATTTTGTCTACCAGACCCCACCAAAACTGTATGTGTATGTATGTGTATATATAACACATGTGTGTACACATACACATCTGTACATTGTATTACGTGTGTGTATATTTGTGTGTGTTGTCTTGTACATGTGTGCATATATATTAGTATGCATAGATACATATTATTGCTGTGTGATCCTGGGCAAGTCACTTAACCCTGTTTGCCTCAGTTTCCTCATCTATAAAATGAGATGAAGAAGGAAACGGCAAACCACAGCAGTATCTCTGCCAAGAAAACCCCCAGTGGGGTCACAGAGGGTCAGACATGACTAAAAAATACTGAACAACAATGACACCCACACACATATGCCCCCGTGACACCTTCCAGCAATGAAATAGCAAGAGTCATGAAAACACTTAGGGGAAAGTATTTCCAACCGTAGCAATGACTGCCATAATGAAAAAAGACTGATTAAGTACTTGCTGAGTGCCAAGCGCCATGCTAAGAGGTAGGCAGACAAAGAGAGAAGGAAGACACCCCCACTCTCCAAGAGCTGATGATCTCTGGAGGAGACAACCCACATGGGGAAGGTTTCAGCTACAAGCCGGGTGGAGAAAGAAGTCCCATGGTCCTTAGGGCCCAGCAGCAAAGCAGACAATAATGGATGCATGTATAGGAGACATATTTTATGAATTCATGAATGTAAATGATCAACGGGGAACAATTACTAGTAAAATTCGTTAGCCGATGATATTGCTATTATCGATGGTCTATTAAAATTGGATTATCTATTGTCCGTTATCTGTGATCAATTAAAGACACTTTTGTTTAAAATGAGATCTTTAGTGGATTAGTCAGTCTTGCCTTGTAGTAAAATATTATGTTTACTTTTCACAAAAAACCACAGAAATCAATGGCCCATGTATGCCAAAATATTCATAGCGGCACTGCTTGCAGTAGCAAAGAATGAGACGTGAAGAGGGTAGCCAACAAGTTGGGAAAGAATGGTGGACATATTATGGTACACAACAATAATAACTCGCATTTAGCACTTCAAGGTTACAAGGGATTTTTTGTGTTATCTTACTTGGGCTTAATAATAGTCCTATAAAGGAAGTGCTAAAAATATCCCCATTTTACAGATGAAGACACTGAGATTGAGTGCAAGGTGGTTGGCTAGGAGACTATGGTAGAAGTGGTGATGAAGGGAAGTATGATTTCCTGAAAGTCTGGAATGGACCCAACTGGACCCACCCATAGTGGAAGTATGGCTTTCCCAAAATGTCCACAGTGGGGAAGGGAGGTCACCAATCAGGAGGGCAGGGCCCCAGGCAGGAGCTCTTCCATGGAGTATAACATGTGTCCAGTGCATTCTCCTTGGCATGGTACAGGTTACGGGAATTTGGCAAAGCCCCTAGGTCAGTATCTCCAGTGAGAAAGAAAGAGAAAGAGCCACCGTTGATGACTGTAGAAGCCCAAAGGGATAGCGACTGCAGGAGGCTTGCATGTAGAGGAAAACGTTCTGACAAAATGGAGGCATGGAAATGGGACTGATCCCCTAAGAGCCCTGTGGCTCATTAAGCTAATGCAAGACCCACTGTTCCTAATCTCTGGTCCATCTTACCTCAGTGGTAAAATGGGAATGATTAAATGTCAGAGTTAAGTACAGAGCTGATGCGTGGTCGAGAGCATCAGGTCTTACATGGAGACATAAGACAGAGAGGATGCGGCCCCAGAGACAGTAGGGCAGCCCTTGGGTAAGGAGAGAGGAAAGCACCTGACCACCCCTTAATCCTAAGGGGCCACAGTGGACCCCAGACTGTAAACTAAACGTCCACAGAGGCTGGTTGAAGGTGCCCCCTTCATACGATCTTCTATGGGAGCAAGAACCAGAGTAAAAGTGGGGGCTACAGCTCGGTGCCTTCTGAACTCGTTGTTTGGCTGGGAGCAAAGAATCATCCGTTGTTAACGGCCTGACGCGAGCTTAGAAAGAAGTCAGCAGTGGAGCGGCTCTGGGATCTGGGCTTGGCCCTATGCTGTTTAACATTATTATCAGTGATGATGAAGCTGTGCTTATCAAGCCCTCTGATGACCAAAGGGGTAGCTAGCAAGAGTCTGAGGTGCATGCAGTCAGCACTTAATTAATGCTTTTTGACTTGACTTCTTGTTACGACTCAGCTCTTTTCTCTGATTTGAAGGGAGTCAGAAGGGAGGGAGCAGCTCGGTGATGCTGTGGACAGAGCACAGAACTGGAAGTCAGAAAGACCTGAGTCCAAATCCAGCCTTAGACATGAGTTGTGTGACCCTGGACAAGTCACCTAACCCTGTTTGCCTCAGTTTCTTCATCTGTAAAATGAGCTGGAGAAGGAAATGGCAAACCACTCCAGTGTCTTTGCCAAGAAAACCCCAAATGGAGTCACAGAGAGTCAGACAGGATTGAAATGACCAAACAACAAAGAAGGCAGAGACCAAGGAGGAAGAGGATCCCAGGCATGGGCACAAAGGTGAGAAATAAGAGCACGAGGATATTATTTTATTTTGCCCAAGCACATGATTGTCAGAGATCGAGAAACCCAGCCCCCTCGTTTTATGAGGGGAAGAGAACAAGCATTGACCAAGTGCCCCTGTGTGCTGAGCGCTTTACAAACACTATCTCACTCGATCCTCACAACAGCCTTGGGGCTCGGTCCTCTCAAGATCCCCTGTTGTATAGACGAGAGAACTAAGGCAGGCAGGGATTAAGTGACTTGCCCAGGGCCACCTGGCTAATAAGAGTCTGATGCCAAATTTGAACTCAGGTCTTCCTGACTCCAAGTCCAGGGCTCTACCCACTGCACTATCGGCTGCCTCTGAAAGACTGAGGTGGAAACAAGGGTGAGTGAGTGAGAGGGGGGCACCTACAGTTGGAGCCAGGATGAGGATGAGCCTTCTCCGTCTAAGGCAGGCCAGTGATCTCTCCATTTTTTATTAGATTGTAAGTTCCTTGAGGGCAGGGACTACTGGAGGCCTCTTTTTGTAACCTCAGTGCTTTGCATGGTGCTGGGCACATAGGTCATTGTTGAGTCATTTCAGCCATGGCCAACTCTCCACAACCCTATTTGGGGTTTTCTTGGCAGAGATACTACAGTGGTTCGCCATTTCCTTCTCCAGCTCATTTTACAGATGTGGAAACTGAGGCAAACAGGGTTAGGTGACTTGCCCAGGGTCACACAGCTAGTAGGTGTCTGAGGCCAGAATTTAGCTCAGGAAGATGAGTCTTCCTGACTTCAGACCCAGTGCTCTGTGCACTATGGCGCCACCTAGCTGCCCACCTGGCACATACTAAGCACTTAATAAATGTTTATTGCATTGAATTATGATGCATCACTACTCATTTTGGTAGAAAGGTAAAGGCCACAGTGGTCGTGGGAAGAGGACGGCCTGAAGGAAGCTCTTGAAGAAGCTGGATTCATTTTTTCCTAAATTTGGTCCCTTTCCTCCCGCACCTCATCAGAAGAGATCGTTAAGGAAACGCTCGCTCTTCAACTCCATTAGTTAAGAGTATTTTCACTGGGACTCATGCCGAGGTCATAACCCTGTCTCAATTCATGGATCAATTTGGACTTGATACAATGACAGATGCTCCCGTCCGAATTCAATTAGTCCAGATTTTCTGCTTTTCTGAGGCATCATCTGAAACAAAAAGGAAAGCAGGAGTCAGCTGCAAGCATGGGGACCATGCAGCGTGGTCAGAGCCCCACTTTCAAAAGACCTGGTTTTTGTCCCACCCAAAACCATCAAAAAATATCCTAGGAATTTCATAATTTGGGTGAATAGACACTGAGAAAATCCGATCTGTAGAAAGGATCACAATGAATAATGAAAACTCGCTTTAAGACGGTGGGTGGACCAGGATTCCATCGGAAGAAGGAACTCTCAGATGAGGAAATTCCCTCTACCAATGCAGGTCGGCACCTTCTGAAAGAGCCACCTCCAACCCCAAGAGATGAATGACTTACTGAGAGTCAAACAGCCAACGTGGAACAGAAGCATATTTGAACAGTGGCTTTCCTGGCTCCAAGGACCACTTATCTACTGGCTCTTTGAGAGCACTGCAGGGTTTGCTGATTCTTTTCTTGGGAACATCTCTGTGAAGTGGTTAGTACAAGATTGATTATCCCCATTTCACAGATGAGAAAACTGAAGGGTTGATAGGGTAAATGACCTGCTCGTGGTCACCCAAGCCTGAAGAGGGATTTGAATGCAGCTCTTAAGTCCATCTTGGGACCCCATCCCACTCCCAACTCCCACAAAGGTCCAGGGACATACATTCTCTCTGACTTATGTCCCCACCCAGGAAAAGCATATGACAATAGCAGCTGGCTTGTTTCTCCCACAAAATCTCTATAGCTCATATTTTTGCTTCCTCCCCCCAAAAAACCCTGGAAACATCAGTATCTGAATTATTTTGTTCTTCCCAAAAAAAGTTGTTCAGCTACCCTGGAAGTACTTATGCTAACAAGGCATCAAATATAGAAAACACAGCAAAAATACAAGCAACAGTTCCTGCGGTTAAGGATACGCTTGCTTTCCCTCTAGCAAAAGAAATCAGAAATGGCCTGTCCCTCCCCCACCAGCAGCTCCCGCCCCAGCAGCCCTTCACAGTCCACATGACTCACAGTACTAGGGAAGCAATGAGTTTGGCCTGTGCCTTGGTGCGTGTGGTTCCCTAATGTTCTGGTCTCTCATTCTGCATCCTGGTCTCTGCTCCTCGGGGAGGCCCAGCGTGATATCCCTTACCTCTTCCTCTCATTCAGGAAATAATAGCAATAAGCCCGCGTTATAAATGACAAGAAAACAATCCAAAACGGAGAAATGAGACCAAAGAAATTTCTCAATTACTCTGGAAAACCAGCGCATAGAAACCACACATCTTTCACTGTGTCCATTGTGTGTTTACGTGTGTGAGAAGGAATTTCCAGTTGTTCCACACGGAGCCAAAGCAAAAGTGTGTTGGGACCCCACTTCTACATGTCTTTGAACCTGTTTCTTCATCTGTGAAATGGGGATATCACTAGAGCTTACTTCACAGGGAGGTGAGACATATAAAAGATTTTATATAGATATATATATATAGTGCTATAAAATGCCAGCTTATATATGATCAGGGCAATGTGGGTAGGGAAATAATTTACAGTGCAGCATTGATCACTAAAAGAGATGTCTATAGGTTACAAATATTCTACCAAGAGGAAGGCAAGTGCCCTGGAGTCAAAGGACCTGAGTTCAAATCCCACCTTTGAGGGTTGTGAACTGTGTGACTGGATAAGTCACTTTCTCAGCTCCCGTTTCCCCAAGTGTGAAATGAGGTTGAGTTAGATGGAATGAGGCAGTACATGTGTTCCTACAAAAGCCTGTTTCACTCTGGGGCCACAGTGGAGGCAGTTGGTCAAAAATCCAACTCTTGGTTTGGAAAAAATCATCCATATAGACACAGAGAAAGAGAGAAAGCTGGAAAAAAGAAAAAGAGAGTGAGTTTGCAGACACGCAGTGAATGATAAAAATAACTCCTATTTCTATCACGTTCCGACTCACAAAGCACTTTTTCCACTGGGGCAGATAGGTGGTGCCACAGTTGATAGAGCACTGGGCCTAGAGTCAGGAAGATCTGAGTTCAAATCCTACCTCAGTCACTTATTAGCTGCATGACCCTGGACAAGTCACTTAACTCTATTTGCCTCATTTTCCTCATCTGTCAAATGAGCTGGGGAGGGAAATGACAAACCGCTCTTAATAGCTTTGCCAAGAAAACCCCAAACAGGGTCACAGAGGCTCAGATGCAAACGAACAACTTCTTTGGCATAGAGGAAAGAGAGTTGGCCTTAGAGTCAGGAAGATCTGGGTTCAAGTTCTACCTTTGACACATCCTGGCTGTGTAACCCTGAGCAAGTCACATGGCTTCTCTCTAAGCCCCAGGTGTCAAACTCTCTGCAGCCACAGTAGATACAATTGGGGAAGGGTTAACAAAATAAATAAAAGTATGATACGACATAGATAATGTTAATCAACGACTTTCTAAGTCAAGACAACCCTGCAGTGGCAGCCCACACTGACTATGAGGCACAGAGAGTTGCTGACCTGCCTTAGTGGAGGGAGTTTCCTTACCTGGGAGTTCCCTCTATTTGTGAAAATTGGAAGCTAAGGGCATGCCCATTAACTGAAGAATGGCTACATCAAGTTGTGGTGTGTGAACATGATGGAAGGCTATTGTGCTGTGAGAAATGAGGTACAAAGGGTTTCAGAAAATATGGAAAGACTTATCTGAACTGATGCAGAGTGAAGGGAGCAGAACCAGGAGAACAACATATACAATCATTGCTTCCACATTAGGGGCATGCCACCACTGTGAGCTGGAAAATCCATGTAAAATTTTTCATACCAGAGAAGTCTGGATTATTATGCTATTAAAAGATAAAATATGTTGATATTATACAATATGAGACATATATTTTATGCATTTTTGAGTTTCTAAACTTTTTCTTTGTTGTCTGCTGGCCTTTGTCTGTCATATGTGACTTCTGCAAAACTCCCCCAAATTCTCATTTAATTTCTTATGCCACTCCACGATATATCAAAACCATGTTGGGGAAAGTTGTGCTGTGGAAGGGTTAACTAGTTGTACTATAATTTTTTTCTTTTTTTCTTTTTTGGCTTTTTGGAGGGGGGAAGGGAGGGCAATTGGGGTTAAGTGACTTGCCCAGGGTCACACAGCTTTTTTGTGTGTTAAGTGTCTGAGGCCAAATTTGAACTCAAGTCCTCCTGACTCCAGGGCTGGTGCTCCATTCCCTGCGCCATGAAGCCACCCCTTACTATGATGTTAATACATAAAAACAAACAGTTCTGTGGACATTTATAAACTGATAAATGAAATGGGCTGAACCAGGTGAATGATTTATACGATAACAATACTGTGAAAACAAACAACTTTGAAAGGAGAAGAGAGCTAAGGGCAATGCAACAACTATCCAGGATTCCAGAAGACTGGGGATGAAGCCACTGCCTCTGACAGAGAGGCACTGCATGAGACCCAAACACGTATAAATATGTGTTTGTGTGTATAGATACACATGCGTGCAAGTATGTATAGTATGTGTATATATACACATACATATACATGCAAATACATACACACAGATACATGCACATGCAAATGTGTAGCCATAGACACCTACAAATAGAGAGGCATGCACATAGATACATGTGTGTACAAACACATGTATACATACACACGTGTATGCACAATATATTATACAGCCATTAAAGCAATTCGTATTTTTGACTTTGCACATATGTTACAAGGAATTGGTTTTTATTTTTGTTTCTTAATGAGGAAGGGAAAAAAGGGACAGAAGGAAAAATTAGATTTTTCTTTTTAAAATAGAGGGATGGGGGGGCTACAAATGTGGTGAAGCACGTGCTTTCAGAGGAAATCATTTAACTTAAATGTCTTACTCAGTTACAATAGACCTAATATAAAAACTATATATAAATATATAATTTATGTATACATATACATGTGTGTATGCATGTGCATATACACACATATATTAATTTTTAAAGAGAGAAATCCCAGGTCCAGTCCAGTTTTCCTAACCCAACACTAGTTCAGCAGCATTGTCCCCATCATCTAGAAGAAGCCATGGTGCAGATTGATGGCGTGACCTGCCCACAGCTAACAAATGTCAACAAGCTCAGTGTCCAGCGTTCTGGGTCCTCTGCCCCATGTGCCTTCTCTGTAGAGAATGAGGAATGGGGCCTCCCAGGCTCTTAACTCTTTGAACCTTCAGGATGAGATCTGAAATTTAAAAAAAAAAATGCTCCCAAGTTTTTGAGCCACCGAATGAAGTGTTTGACTGTTTACCTGATAAAAGGCCTGAAGAGCACAGAACAGAAGCAATTGCCGTGGGTTCCCTGTGCTGCAGTCTTCGACAGGCTGAGTGCCGGGCTAGGATACATTCCATGCCAATCTACTTTAAATCTGGTCAGGGAAATAAAAGCAATTTCTGAGAAGGCCTTAAATGTCACAGTGCTCATCGGGTCAAGATGCATGGTTCTCGTCTCACAAACAACTCCGAAGCCAAGGGAGCTGTTCCCAGCTCGTGCAGGAAGGTTAGATGTCTTTTCCTGTAGCAGTCCACCTGACTCACAGAGGAAAAGGTCATCAAGGACTTGAGAGTAGCCAAACCCCAAAAGGGTGTGTTAGCTCTGCACATTGATCAACAACAACCACAATAACAACAAGAAGAATGAGCATTTATTTGGCACCTTAAAGTTGCAAATGCTTGACATGTTATCTCACTGGATACAACAACCCTGTTAGGAGGGTACTATTCCTATCCCCATTTTAGAGATGAAGAAGCCAAGGCTGTGAGCTTAAGGGATCTGTCCAGACTCAAGTCTGAGTTTACGCATCTGTAAAATGAAGTCCCTTTGAGACATAAATTTATAACACAATGACCTTCAAAGAGGCCAACAATTTGCATATTAGGCATGTAAATGCTTCATCCCACCCCAAGAAAAAACAGAACCAGGCTCATCTAAAACTTGAATTCTCCAAATTCAGCTCATTTTGATTCCTGCCAAGATGGCAAATGAATGTCTATGACTCAGCCTACTTCTCCTTCATCACCTCCAAGCAATGAGAAATACACCAAGGAATACAGAAAATAAAGAACCACAACAAAAAGAAGACAGAGAAGGGAAGGGAGGAGATCTTCCTCACATAAAACAAACAGCGGAGGAAAAACCAATAGAAAGATTGAAGAAATAAGAAAATAAAAAAAAAGACTTGAGGTCAGTGGGGAAAAAAACTACAGAGTAAAAGAAAGGACAAACTCTCCAAAAGAAAAAAAAAAAAGACTCCAAAGCAACCACAACTCTAGGAAACAGGAGTGGACAGACTGCATTGGTAGCACAGCAGTGTGGAATCCCAATAAGAGGTACAAGGGGAAAGGTGGCATCTAGAATATTGGCCACGAGTTTGGTAAAGGAAGACTTCAAGATGCCTGTGAAAATTGATAACATAGAAAAGATAGCAGAAAATCTGAACGATATGGTGGAGTTTTTGAGGAGACCCTCTGTTCCTCAATGAAGAATGCAGAGGAGGAACAACAATAGAACAAAATCTAACATGGCAAAACATACATACATGTATGTATGCACTTGGGGGTGTATTCATGCACAAATGAATGAACATTACGTGTTTTTTTCCAGTTTTACATGGTTTCATTTTATTCTGTGTGCATGTAATCTCTTCCAGAGAAGACTTTTTAGCTTGCAGACAAAATGAAAATGTTGAAAGGTTCACTTCATCTTGTTGGCACACCTGTGGGCATCTCGCCCCTTATTCAACTCATGTTTAACTAGAAAACAGAATTTAGATTCCAATTTCACAAGGAGTCAAATGCAAGAAAGTCTAACTGAAGAGTCTTATGCTGAACAGTAACCTAAGACTAGGCAAAGATATCTACAATGATCTTGAAGTACAACTGTAGCAAGTTACTGTAATTTCAGTTTAAAAAACATTAGACCAAGAGGAATTCTTTCAAATTAGTTTAAATATGTTTTATTTTAGACAACCTATATGCCATGTTTTTAAAAATAATACAAGTCCTGGTGTTGTGTAGATGACAAAAAGTGGCAGCCCTGTTATGATGCCAGGTGATCCAAAGTAATCAGCTGAACTTGTTAACATTTCTCTATTGTTAAACCACTCTTGAAAGAAAATCATAAATGGGGTCATGCCACCCTCATAGAAGTCTAAGAGAGCCCCCATGCCATCTGGATTCATGTTTTACCTGTGAAGAACTAGTTTATTTTCTTTTTAATTAGCAAGGATATGTTCGATCTGTTCTGCAGCTCCCATTATAAAAGTTTTTACTGTCTTCCATCATCAAGCCTGCCTTTGACTGATTTCATATAGTCTTTTGACATACTTTTGTGAAGCTAGTTTCTTTCATATGATGGTTCATTACTATGTCAACTTCAGGGACTACAGTGGCATCTATTCCTTCACCCTCACGACCTTCAGCAGAGGCATTTCCACCAATGAGTGAATCATCAGTGGTACCCTCTGTTCTACTGACCATCTTCCTCTCTACCTCCAGCACAGCCCTTTCATGATCCCTTGGATCTTATAGATGCCATCATGGCTGATGAGGTGCTGGTAGTTGATCAGGGTGGTGGAAGGAGGAAGGTAGTGGTGGGAACCCAGAGCTCAGTGTGAGTGTGATGCATGCAGAGCAGGACCTGACGGGGGAAAGAGGGAGTGGGAAGAAAAGCATGACCCTTATGTCATAGGTTCTTGGAAAACGAAAACAGAAGAGAGACAGTCTCTGTTCTCAAGGAGCTTATAGTCTAATAGAGGAGGACAACACATTAAAGGAAGTGGTGCCTGGAGAAAGGCATTTTGGACTGAAAAGTCACAGGAATAGTAAGTGGAGGGAGTCACAGGGTAATTCGTTTTGCAGAAGTATTTGTGTTACTGATTGACTGCATTTTTTCAGAGTTCTACAAAGTAAAGCAACAGAACTAGACAACAGGATTCAGCAAGACAATGTAAGGATTATTGGTTTCCCAAGGGAAAAAAAAGTGTGAAGAAACAAAGACTTCAAATATCATATTCCAGAAAATCATTTGAAAACAATTGCCAGAAGTACTGGAAACAGAGGGCAGAATGCCAGTTGATAAAATACCTGCTGGTTACCACAGAGAGGAATCTTAAGTTTAACCTACCTAGAAATGTAGTTGCCAAATTCTAGCACTTCAATGTTAAAGGGAGAATTTTTGTAAGTTGTTAAGAGGCAATTTACACATCAATAATCATGAATTTGACTGACATGAACTTATTCAATGAAGACAAGAAATAATGAAGAGCCTAAAATATAAGGTCAAAAGCAAAAGAAACTGACCTGCACCTCAAAATTACCTTTCCTGCAAAACTGAGCACTATTTCATCATGAAAAAATAATATTCTTCAAATAGATCAGGAAAGGTAACTCTTTCCTGTTGAGACATACAGTTCTGAGAAGGGGTTTTAATATTAAAATTTACCAAGTTGTTGAAACTTTAAAAGAGGTTTTTCATAACTGAATGAAAGACACAAGTCAAGGATGACTCAATGGTAACATGCTGTTATGAAGAGATAAATTATCATAGTTTTTATGGAACATTTAGAATAAGGAATACTGAAAACACAAAGGCTAGAAATGTGAGGGGAGAATAGTTTGAGAAGGGAGTAGATAAAACTCAGCTATCTGGAAGACTGAAAGAAAGTTTGGGGGATAAGTGAAATATACCTAGGAAAAGGGGCACAAATGAAAGCTGATTCAACAAAAAAAAGTGGTGAAGGAAAGAGAAGAGTCTCACATGTGGCTCATAGCAGGTGTGTGGCCGTGGATAAACCATTTAACCTCTTCCTGCTCACAAGCAGCCTGCTAACATTAATTGATGAAGGAAAATTCCACATAAAGATAATGATATCATAAATTACTAATGGAATCTTTTAAAATAGCAAACATAGACACCATTAAAAGTGAAAATTAAGAAAATTATTTTATGATTAAAAGCGCCTTAGAAAATGAAGCAATGATAATAGTAAGTACGTGTGTACCAAATGACTTAGCAAACAAGTTCTTAAAGAAAAAGCTAATTGAAATTAAATTAAAAAAAAAAAAGACATGGGCAATGAGAAACTAATCCTAAGTGATTTTAATTTTCCTCTGTCCTATTTAGACAAATTCAACAGAAAGATAAACCAGAATGAAATTACAGACTTGAGTAAAATTTTGGAAAAATTGAACGTGACAGACCTGTGGAGACTTCTTTTGGAAACCTTTGAAAATATACGTATCTCAGGTTCCCACAGGATCCACACACAAAAGCCATCATGTGCTAGGAAATAAAGAGCTCATGTTATATGCAAAAAGGTAGACATCTTAAACACTTCTTCACAGACCATTCCTTTTTTTTTCTATCCGATTTCACCAATGTAGGGAGCTTCACCTACCCATGTAAATTGAAAATTTGCTGATGGTTTAGAGGCAGCAACTCAGCTGCATTCTCTCAACATTCCCCTGCAAAGAACTTTAAAATAACACCTCAAATCTAATTTTGGAGTGGTATGGCCAATTTTGTTGAGACATTTTTCCAGCCTAGGAGGTTGGCAGAAGAGGTCTGTGACCAACAGCTGGCCTTGGGGGCGCTCACAGCAGTGGCAGCAGCAGCTTTGGGAACTCTCAGCCAACTAGACAATTAGTCAGAAGGAGATTACAGGGCCCCTTTGCCAGCAGTGAGTACAACTGGCACTAACTGGCAGCTCTATTGCCCACATGCAGTTCTAGGTCACAGCTCCAGAGTGAAAAGAAGCACTTGTGATTGGTCACAAGGGATCAGGGACCCTGGTTGGAGTTCCAAAAGGAGCAGTAGTGCTTGTAGCTGCAGGGAAGCAGGGGCCTTCCTGGGTAAAGACTCCAGAACACAGACCAGAAGAACAAGGCCATACCTCTCCCTGGATCACACCACCTTGGAAGCACCCAAAACTTGCAGACACCCCAGAACTAGCTCTGAAAACAGTAGCATAAAAAAGACTGAAGCTTGGGACAGTACCTCCCCACCCGCCAGTGACCAGAGCCCAACTTTTAACATAAAATTCAAAGTGAAGAAATAGACTGGGGAAATGTGCAAACAACAACAAAAAAAGAACTTAATCGTAAAAAGCTATTACTTTGGCAGGGAAGACCAAGAGACAAACTCAGAAGAAGATAATAATGTGAAAACAGTTACAAGCAAAGCCTCAAAGAAAAAATATTAATTGGACTCAAGCCAAATAAGAATTCCTGGAAGAGTTAAAGAAAGCATTAAGAGTGGTAGGGAAAAATATGGGAAAAGAGATGAGAGTGATGCAAAAATGTATATAAAAAGAAAATAGCAGCTTGGTAAGAAAGGCCCAAAAAATTGCTAAAGAAAACAATACCTTTAAAAAACAGAATTGACCTAATGGTGAAAGAGGCACAAAAATTCACTGAAAAAAAAAGAACTCCTTAAAAAACAGAATTGGACAAATGGAAAAAGAGGTCAAAGCTCACTGAAGAAAATAATTCCTTTTTTAAATATATTTTTATTTATTTCATTACATATTTCTCAATTACATGTAAAAAAATTAATGTTCTTTTTCTTCATTTTTGAGTTCCAAATCCTCTCCCTTCCTCTCTACTCACCCCTCCTTAAAAAGGCTAGCAATTTTATATAGATCACATATGTGAAGTAATTCAAAGTTTCTGATCTGTGATTACTTCAGGAGTGTCAGGAGCACTGAATTTAAAGCAGCGAGTTCAAATCCTAACACTGCTACTCATTTTGTGACTTTGGATAAATCATTTCCTTTCTCTGGGTATCAGAGAAAGGGGGTTGGACTGATTCTAATGAATCATTCTATCTTTCTCTATACTTCTCTCTGTGTTTTTGTTTCTCGTGTCTCTCTGTCTCTGCTTGCAAACTTCCTGAGCGCAAGGATGGTATCTTTATTTCTTTTTCTGTCTATCTTTTTATTGCTCTCTTGAAGTACGGCTCTGCATGCACTGGCTGCCTCAATAAATGATACCTGAAATCAGGTATGGCTATAATCATCTATGACACCAATCAGAACCAACTAGGCTGTCAGGACCACAGCCAGAGGAGCAGGCAGATCCTTTGTTAATTTTCCCCCTGGCCTATCTGCTTGGGTATTCAGCTGGGGCTATGCATCAGGAATCCTAGATTAGTGGTCTCCAATTTTTTTTTTATCACACAGATCCTCATCAGTAACTTTTTTTTTCTTTGTGGTTTTGCTAGAGATGTGGGAAGGGGAAGAGACTTTCCCATTGATAACTATAGCAACTGCTACAGTCAGTTAGGTTCTGACAGCCCTATGGGATTGATCCTAGTGCCAAATGGGGGAAGTTGGGAGCTTGAGAAGTTTCAGAAGGGGGCAGAGTGAGGGGAAGAGTATTGGACTATAACAGACGAAGGGTAGATGTGGTTTTGATGGGAACAAGAGCCAAGATTGGGAAGGGGGAGGATAATATCAATTTTCCCACCCTCTGATTAGGCAATCCCAATCCCTTTGGAGTCAAGTCAGCCCTCACTTTGGATACCTCCACTCTGGAGAGCGTTCTGAGGGCTCTGGGACTTAGGATCATAGACTGAGAGCTAGGAAAGACCTAGTCCAAAGCCCAGTCTTACAGCAGCCAGGGAATCACTGAGCTAGAAGGCAGCTGAGGCAGGAGGCTAAGGCTGAGGCTTAGCATATAATAGGTGCTTCACACGTTCCCACAGACTGTGATTTGGGGTCAGATCCTTCGATTCTGGATCCAGCCAACTTCTGCCCCATCTTCTCCATCTAGGCCCCTTCACACCACACTCCTTCCTCACCTCCCACATCTCAGTGTCTGTTGAATGGGTTTGCTTCCTGGGCCTCATCCCCTGATTGTGATGAGCCCAAATTCTCCAAAGCTGTGCCAGTAGACCACAATTTCTGGGAGATCCCAGGGTCAAAACACCTTGTGGGAAGGGCAATGGATTTAAAATTGGAGGATCTGAGTTCAAATCCTGATTCTGCTCCTTCCGACCAGGATGGCCTTAGACCGGTGACTTGAGCCTCAGTTTCGTCACATCTCCAAGGTCCTTTATAGTTCTAACTCCCGTAACTCTAATTACTGGAAATGCTTCAAATAACGAGGCCCAGAGAAGAGCTGAGTCTCCAATGGAAAAACATCAGCTAAGCTACGTTCAAAGAGATTTACCACCAGACATTTGGCCAAAGCCAAAGGAAGACTGAAAGGAGTTGGGGTCTTCCGGTCTCCAAGGCTGGGGGGCCAGCCACGTGTCCGGGGCTTCGAGGAAGAGATTTGTCATCAGCTACTAGCGGGGTTCAGTGATTCATATGATAATAGTAACAATAACAACAATAACTATCATTTACAAAGCACCTACCATGTGCCCTAAGTAAGCACTTCACAATCACTAACTCCTTTGATCCGCACAAGGGAGGTAGGGGCTACTATGATCTCCATTTTACAGATGAGAAAACTGAGGCAGAGTTTAAGTGACTTGCCCAGGGTCACACAGCTAATAAGTGTCCTGGAGTGGATTCGAACCCAGGTCCTCCTGACTCCAGGGCTGGTGTTCTACCTATTGGGCCACTGAGCTGCCACTCACTTTCTTACTGGCCT
The DNA here is from genome assembly GCA_028646515.1 of Pseudochirops corinnae. Taxonomy (NCBI): domain Eukaryota; kingdom Metazoa; phylum Chordata; class Mammalia; order Diprotodontia; family Pseudocheiridae; genus Pseudochirops; species Pseudochirops corinnae. The sequence goes on from CM053586.1 coordinate 22,090,849, forward strand.
CATAGGGTAACATTTATCTGTCCCCGGGAGAATAAGAGAGCTGCTTTTCTCCAAATATGCTTACTTCCCTACAAGCTAATCAATCAACATTTATTAAGTGCCTGCTGTGTACTGGGCCCTGTGCTAAGCACCAGGGATACACACAAAGACAAAAGATAGTTCCTGCCTTCAAGGAGCTTACAATCTTCTTTGAGGAAGCACTAGTTACTATTAGTAAATATTAACATTAGTTAATGAGCTAGATGCATTGGACTTCAGAATGATGAAGATCTGAGTTCAGATTCCAGGAAAACATTTAGTAGCTCAGTGACTCAGGGCAAGTCCCTTCATCCCTCTCCACTGTAAGACTGATGGCCCTTTTCAGCTCTAAACTGCCAGCTCTTTGACCTCTGTGGCCCTGAGCAAGTCTTGTAACCACACTAGGCCTCGGTTTCCCTGCCTGTAAAGTGAGGGGGTTGGGCCGGGCCTCCGAGGGCCCTGCCAGCTCTAGAGCTATGATCCTAAGTCTCCCTTGGTCCCAGTTTCCTCGATGGCAAAGTGAAGGGGTTGAGCCAGATGGCCTTTCCCAGAACCAGGGGCAGGATCAGCCTTGTTGGACCACGCTGCCCACTCTGTGCCGCTTCCGCTTCCCCGCACTGGGCTCTGGTCCTATTGATCCAACACAAAACAATCGGATCTCCTGTGCTTGGTAATTGGCGGCTCAGTCTGGCAGAGGGACAGGAGCTGGCGTCCCTTGCTCTAACTCCTCATGTGCAGCTAATCAGAGGCCGGGCAGCAGGCGGCCCCTCCGGCTTCTGTGTGTCTTCCCCCACGCGAAAGCGTGTCTGCTTCCCAGCGGGAAGGCCTGACGGACGAATGGCAGGCTGTCCCACCGCCAATGGGCCAGGCCTTCGACTTTGTCAAAGCAGCCGATCAGGACTTGGGGGGTGGCCTCCCGCATCCCCCTGCACCCCGTGTTTTAGACCACGGCAGAGGCACTTCTGACAGCCAAAGGGCAGCGCATCCCACAAGGGCCACTGAAAGGCACCAGGACAACGGAGCAGTGGGAGGAATTGTGACCTTCCCCCGTCCTCCAATAAAATGTGAGCCTCAAGAAGGCAGGCACTGTCTCATCTTGGTATCTGCAGGGCTGGGTCCCTGGTACCCAGTGGGTGCCTAATAAATGCTTCCTGATGGTTTGATGAGGGGATGGGGTAGACCCCCTGTAGAGTGGGTCAGAGAGACATCAAAGCATACTGGCTAGAAGGCTGTACTGGGGAGTCAGAAAGGCCTGGGTTCAAGTCCCGCCTCAAACACATCCTAGCTTCTTGGACAAGCTATTTAACCTCTGATCCCTGGTTTCCTCATCTGTGAAATGGGGGTGGTAATAATCGCACTCGTTTCCCAGGGCTTAAAAGGATTAAAAAAGGCTGCCATCATCCATCATGTCCGGCTCTCCATGACTCCATCTGGGGTTTTCTTGGCAGAGACACTGAAATGGTTCACCATTTCCTTCTCCAGCTCCTTTTACAGATGAGGAAACTGAGGCAAGCAGGATTAGGTGACTCACCCAGGGTCACACAGCTAGGCAGTGTCTGAGGCCAGATTTGAACTCACTCTATGCACTATAGCCACCCTGTTAAACGAGGGAACGTGTGTAAAATGCTTTGTGAACTTTAGAGCCCTATCAATGTGAGCTGTTATCAGGGTGGGTGAGTTTTATTACCCCCATTTCACAAAAGAGAAAGTCAAGTCCTAGAGAGAGACAACGCCTCACCTTGGACCACAGCAGAAGAAGAGGGTGGATTTCAATCCAATCCTTTGTGTTAGTGTCTATCTACTGCCTCCCCATTAGAGGCCCGACATCTGAATGCAGGGTGGGGGTCCTGCACGGGTGGGGAGTCAGGTAGGACAAGTGACCCCCTCTCTCAGGGGTGGAGACCATATCTGTGGTCTAGGAAAGCTCAGTCTGGTGAGGAAAGCGCTGGTTCTGGAGTCAATCAGTTAATTTACTTTATTAGGTGCCTGCTGTGTTCTGGGCACCATGCTAAGAGCCAGGGATGCAAAGGCAAAAACCAGTCCCTGTTCTCAAGGAGTTCTTGGTCTAACGGAAGAGACAATGTGCTGCTAAGTGCAAATGAGAGATAGAGACGGGTGGGGGTACACTGAGAGGGAAGGCACTGAGAGGACCTGGGTTCAAATCCTGGCTGGAATGCATCCTAGCTGTAGGACCCTGAGTAAGTCAGCTATGGGCCCTCGGCCCCAGTCTCTTAGTCTATAAAACAAGGAGCCTCTGATGTCTTTTCCAGCTCTAGAATTAGAATCCCAAGTCCCTCCCCCTCTCTGGGCCTCAGTTTCCTCCTCTGCAAACCAATGTGCTCTGTGGTCCCTTCAAGCTCTCAAGCCAAGATCCCATGAACAGGGTGTGGCTGACAAGGGCAGGGGGAGAGGCAGAGACATTTCCTCCTTGTTCTGCCCTTCTCGGCTCTAAAGGATACAGTTTAGAGACAAGCAGCATCTTCACACTTCTCCCAAAGCTGTTCCAGCTACTTCCAATCCCCTTGGATACCCACAGTCAATGATTGGAACCCTGCAGGATATCGTTCATTCCTGCTTCCATAACACATTATATCCCACTTTGAAAACCGAAATATAATTGAAAAAGCTAGGCTCTTAATGACACTCAGCACACCTTCCTCATCTAACCACTCAAATGATGACAAGTAATTAGTCCCTCGACGCGACGCGCAGCTGAGAAGGAAGGTGAAGATGTTATCTGAGCCCTCCCAGAGCCAATGTCCAGGTCTGCCTTGATTAAGAAAAGCATAATATCATGTTTGCAAACACTCTGGGGAAGGTGGCCCTGGGAACTAATTACAAAATGTGAGCTTGTGCCGAATTCCTGCAAAGTCTTCTCCTTTCCGTTTAACAGGAGAGACAGACCTTGGCTGAGTCAGTCATGCTAAGGATTCAGAAACGATTTCTTGGTGTTAGTAATCTGCCGCTACCGGGTTGTTCTAACTCAATCGTGATTCCTGAAGGCAAGAAGGAAGAATCCCAAACACTGGGGTTCATGAGGTCATTTCGCTCATTCAAAACACGCACATCTCTTGTCCAAAAGAAGCAGAACCAGAATCCAGATTGCTAAACTGAACACCTTCAGAACCCGGTCATTATGGCAGAACCCTTCATCGGTTTCGAGGTAAAGACTGAGTCACAAAGGCACTCAGTGGCTAATATGTCTTTCAGGCCAGCAGAATTAGTCACTGCTAATTTGAGTTAAATTGATAGGGCCCCAGGAAATGTTCATTAATTGGTATTTTAAATAGAGAGCCTGCAATGTACCCTGAAAGAATAAAAAGCAGATTAGAAGTCTTTCACTTCACTAAATGCCATGTTGTTTGGAATCAAATTTGACCTCATCCATAAAATGGAAACCAATTTCTGGATCTTGCTTTATGGCAAAGACTTGCAGGCTCATTCTACATAGAAGCTGATGAAAGGGAAGTGGACATGGGGAAGAGAAGAGGAGAAGGTGGGGTCAAAGGATTTGAGGGCTGTTTTTAAAATGCTTATTTGGGTTAGTGTGAAATTTCTTTCCCTCCACCCATTGATGCTGCTGCTGTCTTTTTTCCTGGACATATGTGGCTAGAAGGACAAAAGTTCATGTGCTGAGGCTAGCCTTAAAAACTACAGCTCTCACAGGGGCTGCTGTGGCTTTGTCTCATTATCTTATTAGCAGTAAAACAATGGGGCCTCGAGGAGGTATTGATGGAACGGGGCAGGTCTATATGAATTATATGAAGCTGACGCTATGATTCTGTTGGCAGTCGGACTGAGGTTCTCAGCTCTCTTCCTGGTGATGGGAATGGGTTGCATGGAATTATCCACACGGTGGGGGGTATCCATCCCATTGACCACCGGTACAATCATGACATCAGGGGATGACATGATCATAGAGCTAGAAATGACCTCCTCAGAGCCATCTAGGACAACTCTCTCTTTTTCCAAATGAGGAAACATTTCAAGAGAAGTAATGATTGTGGTCTAACAGGGGAGACAATACGTAGCTATGTGCTAACAAGATATAGAGAAGGATAAATTCAACAAGACTAACTTCTTTTTAAGTGACAGGGTAAGAATTTGAACCCTCTGACTCCAGAGTCAGTGAGTTGTTTTTTTTTCTATTGTATCATCAGATACTTTTAAAATAAATAAGTTAACTTTCATAAACTATGCTTTTTTTAAGTCTTTGCCCATCTATAGTCAACCACTGGCCCCAGGTGTTATTGGAGGACCATTAGCACTCCCATTCTCATATCTTTCAATAGAAAATAATGTGCTTGGTGGTATACTTTGCAATTTCTTAACTTTGTTCTTATAAAGTGGCTAATATGCACTGTCTCCTTTGATACCCACAACTGTCTAGTGAAGATAATATTATATTTTACAGGGAAGGAAACTGAGGCTCAGAGAGAAGCAGCAGCACCCCTTCCTACCTCCCATGGTCACTCAACTGAGAAGCAGTGGGACAAGAATTCAAATCTAAGTCTGATATTCTTCCACCCAAACATCCCCACACCCCTGCTGCACAAAGATATGACTAGGTTTCCCTTTAAATATTTTTTGGGTGGGTGCGGTGTTGGCACCAGTAGGTCTCTGCAAGTGGTATCAGCAAGGGGGAGGAGGCCATCATTTTTCTGATGGTCTGTCAAGATGAGTCAATATACCAATGTGTCATCACGAGTATCTGAGAAACCCCCTCAGACTCAATGGAATTGAGCTCTTTTTCCTGTAGGAGACCCAAAAGAGGCAGCCATCTTCCAGGGGAAAACTGTCAAGCCCGCTTAGGTGCCAGAATTGGGGTACAGTGTACAAATGTGGGTCACTGCAAAAAAAAGTCAAACTTTCTTTTTTGGCAGTTTTCCAGCCTTTATGAGTCACTTTTCAGAGGTTAAGAGACACATCTATAAAAAATATAATCAAAAGAAAACTGGTGTTCCGAGCATTCCAAAAAGAATATTTTATTAAGCTCAGTTCCTGGGATGAAGGCATTTTTAAAATAACCATGATGACCTTCAGAAAAAACAAGCCCTGGGTAGTGTGGGAGCTCTCCACAGAGGCGGAAATGAACCTCAAGAGTCATGTGAACAGCAACAGCTCTAAGAATGAAGGAAAGACAGGGGCCCACTTCAGACATGGCTCTAGATGCCTGGAAATTTATTGTTTGCATAAAAGGCAAATTGTCCTCCTGGTTTTGGAATCTGGCTGGGAGAAATCCTCCAATGCAATCACATTGCAATTACCCCTGGAGCAGAGAGGCTTTCATTCTAATCCATCCATGCATTAGCTCTTTAGGAAGCCACGTGGAAACAGAGAGACAGAGAATGCAAAGTAGATCTCAACAGAAGACCAATTCCATTTCACAAGGGGCTGGCAGAGTCAGAAAAGTAAAGAGCTCACCATGTAGCAATAAAATCACCTCCATTCAAGGCAAACTGAATGGTTCTCAGGAACTACTCTTCTAAAAGACCAGTGATCTGAACTCAGGAGGGCAGGGGTCCATTAGGACAATGAGGGAGATGAGTCTAGATGCCAAGACGGGCATCACTACTCAGGGTGACCAAGTAGTGAGATTCAGCCCATGCCCTTCACACCAGACAGGCACCAGACATGATAATCATGCTCAGTGCCCTTTGAGCCAAAGTCCACCAATGGTAGTTTGGATCTGCTGGTCATTTCCCTGCTTGGATCTAAAAGAGGCAAAACCCTGAGTCCTACAATGAGACCTGAGGCCTGAATTCCATGCTCTTGCACGGCTGGGGTTTCATCTTTTTTTCTCAAACACAGGGCTTCTCCCTAGAATTCTGCTTTTTGAATATTCTCTACATGAAAATTCACTTGAGATCATCATCCTTGTGATCACACAGTTAGTCAGGACTAGTCAATTCTGGGGCCATTATGGTCTCAGCTTCCATCTCCCAACTAAGTCTGAGTCTCAACAGCCAGAGATGTCTTTAGATTTGTTCTTCCTCTGGAATCTTGTATCCTTGGGATCAAAACCTCGCTCATTGGCTCCAAAGACTGCCCACTGGGGAGTCTTGGCCACATAATCCTTGGTGCTGAAGGTCTTTGAGCCATGGCTGGTCTCATACTCTTGGATGAGATCCTGGAATCGGTCATAATCAATCCAGGTCCACCACTCTCCATCAATCTTGAACTGTAAAGAAAAAGTAGAGTTGTCATATTAGTGGCTAAGGGTGATTACAACAGCATAAAACCCAAGTCACAGAGAGTGAAGCAGAAATCTTTTTCTTAAAGAAATTCCTAAAGCAGATCACCGAGCAACAGTCTGGTCTTCTCTCTAAAATGTGTCTTACGAAGGTTAAAAAAAAAATCCCTCCACACTCTAAGGACTAGCTTGTCTCACAGCAGATTGCATTATAGTCAAAGGAGAGGGAGAGAGAGGAAGGGAGGGAGAGAGAAGTGAGGGGGAGAGAGAGGGAGGGGGAGAGAGG
>CM053586.1:22097845-22198403 GCA_028646515.1 Pseudochirops corinnae
GAGAGAGAGAGAGAGGGAGGGAGAGAGGGAGAGAGAAAAAGAGAGAGAAAGAAAGAAAGAAAGAAAGAAAGAAAGAAAGAAAGAAAGAAAGAAAGAAAGGAAGGAAGGAAGGAAGGAAGGAAGGAAGGAAGAAAAGAAGGAAGAAAAGAAGGAAGAAAAGAAGGAAAGAAAAGAAAAAGTCTGACAGACAAATCCCTTGTAGACAAAGATTCATGGATGAATTCCCACAGTGGCCAGGTCCAAAAATCTATGTCTCCCACATCATGAACCCATCACCTCCCCTGCTTTCTTCTCTGTACCTGACAGTTGAACAGGAAAATCTAAGCATCCCCCAGTTCAGTTCTGCTTCAGCCCTTCCTAGCCCGAGGTGCAGGACCAACGCCTCCCCATTCTAAGTGCTGCCCAATGGGGAGGTGGGGGGTCAGCAGCAGCTCAGGGCTGGGATGCCGCCTTTCTAGACTCAAACTCTGGAACCCACTTGCCCTAATCAGCCAGGCCAGGCTCCCAAGTTCTTGTCCTCATTGACCCAGCAGAATTCCCTGCTGCAAAAAAAAAGGCATAAAATCCTTACTTTCTCCCCAAAGAAATTGAGTGCCTTTCTCACAGATTGCTCCTAATGGTACCGAGTAACAAGGCCCCTGCTCCTCACGGGTGAAAACCTGACATCCATCAGCTTCTCTGGAAATAGGGGAAGGAGCTTCTAAACGCCTTCCCCAGTGGCTCACGTTTGGCATGGGGTTGTCTGTTCCTGTCACCAGAATTATCATAGATATGAGCTGCTGCCCTTACAATGTTTGTTTTAGACGATCATCCAGATCTCGCACCTAGAAATGTTCTGATACAGGAAAGTCCCCACCAGCCATTTCAGCCAGTCCTCCTTGCCCATCATCCACATCTTGCTCTGACACTCCCCGTGCCGCTCTGGTGACTGCCTGGGCTACTGCCCCAAACAGATTTTCCTGATGCCAGCGCTCTATGGGGGTCAGCCCTGCTCCATTAGTCTACAATCCCTGAGAATAGCCAGAGCTCTCAGTCTGTAGTGAGAATAATTTCCTTCTATCCATTATTCAGCCATAGACTCAGTATGTTATGAGTTGGAAGTGGCCTTGGAGAACAGCTAATCTAACGCCCTCATTGTTATGGATGAGGTGGTTCCCTCAGTCCAGTCCCAGAGAGAATGAATGACTTGCCCACGGCCACATAGCTAGTTACTGGTTGTCAGACTCATGAAATGTGAGAGCCAGTCTTAGAGATCAAGTTCACTCCCCTGATGAGGAAACCGAGGTGCTCTGCCTTCCCACCCAGCGTTCTTTACAGCATAACTTGGAAGCCACACTTTGCAACAACAACCAGACAGAGAAGCGAGTGGGAACGCGGCGTGCAAGAAGGGAAGGAGAGAGAGAAACAACGAGAGGGGAGAGGGAGAAGGGACAGGTGCTACAGGCCTTGCTGTGGTTCAGCTGTGTCAGTCACATCCCACCCTTTGTGAGCCCATTTAGGGTTTCTTGGCAACGATACTGGAGTGATTCTCCAGCTCATTTTACAGGTGAGGAAAATGAGACCAACGGGGTAAATGACTTGCCCAGGGTCACATAGCTAGTAAATGTCTGAGGCCAAATCTGAACCTAGAACTTCTTGAGTGCAGGCCTGGCGCTCTATCCACTGCACCATCTAGCTGCCTCTGTCTTGGAACATTTGCAAAAAAAAAAAAAAAGACAAAAAAAAGCCCTTTGGACCTCTCCCATCTCCTGTTACTGCTGGAAGTTTCTCACCATCACCAGCATCACAACTGTAGCAGCAGCCCCAGGTCAGACAATGAGCTGACCTCTGAGCAAATCTGGCAGGGAGGACCATTGGGAGGGCGTGCAGCACTGCACGTGCCAGACCAGACAAGGTCCTGGCTCTATCACGGCCAGCACCCTGCCTCTCACAGCTGCTGTGTCTGCCCACCACCTGAGTGGTGCAGCTCACAATTCCACAGAGGCCCCCAGGGCTCACTGAGCGGGTCAGCTCCTGGATGCCCTTGGCCCCACACTCTCTGGGCCTCATTTCTATTACCCAGTTTCACCTGCTTTAAGCATCTCCAGATCTTTGCAGAGGGATCCAACAGTAATGGTGCTACTCTGTTCTCCGTATTCCAGAGAGGCTTGGCTCTCAATGGCCTATTGCTTCTGGTCATGCAGATGGTCTGGCCGTTGTTCTCAAATGCTTTGGTGGTGGTACTGGGTCTGAACTCAGACTGTCTGGATGCCCAAGTCTGTGCTCTCTCCAGGAAAGCAGTGAACCCCATAGTCAGCATTTTGACCGTGGCTCTTCTGGCCTTTGGAAGCTTGGCCTCTCCCTGATTACAGGATTAAGCTAACCTGGAGTCTAAGCAAGGCATTAATTTACAAGGAATAGGTAAATTCACCAATAATACCAAGATATAAGAGAATGGGAGAGCTAACAAAGCTCTGGCTCAGTGGTTCTAATGCAGCCTGGGCTGTTCCTGTCACCTGTCAGGCATGGTGCTACGTGCTAGAGATACAAACACAAAGAAAGGAGAGATCCCTCCTAACCCACCCCTTGGCCTGCCTGGCCTGGACGCATGTCCCGGGGGCCAAGTGTCACCATTAAACCTGCCTTCCACATCCCAGCAACCACGTCCTCTCTCCTCCCTCCCAGTCAACAGGGATAACACTCATTCTAAGACAATGTGGATGTGCGCCATGGTGCGGCCCAGTTTCCCAGGTTCAGTCAACTGGAACATCTATCCTGAGCAATGTCTTCCAAACCCTGGGATAGAGGAATGGTCACTGACACCAACCTTGCCCCATTATTCCCCTCACTCACCAAGGTGACCACTGACCTCTAATTAGAAGATGTCACCCTAAAATCAATAGGGCCACATTAACTGTGAACCCCAAACTCACAAAGATACCCCATTTCTTCAAAGGAATAGAACTTGAATCAAGAAACCACTTATCCTCTAGAATACACATTGTGTAGACAGGTGGGTCAGTCATGTCCAGTAATTCTAAACCAAGCCCAAGCCACCGAAAGCTTAAATGCATGAAGAAGCTTCCTCTGGAAATGGGAGGGTTCAGCTAGGTGACCTCTAAGGTCATTCCCATCCTGTGCCTCGGGATTCTTTATTCTCTGACAAAGAACAATGTAATCCAGAATTACAAGCATCTCCACCTGCATCTCCACCTGCCCGCCCCTGCCCCAACTCCTCCACTTGGCCAAGAGTCAAAACAAGCTGGAATCCCTCATGGGGATCAAAACTGACTCAAAGTCTGGAGCTGTTTATCATCATCATTCAAAGGCATTTTCCCAGGAGCAAACTGAATGAAGCCTAGACCCTGCTCTCTAGGAGGTTACAACAGTCAAAACAGACTCAAATATATAAAGGCCAAGTGTGCACCCCACAAATGTAACCCTTTTTTGTCAAGTATGCACTTTGTATGACAGCTAAATTGGCTCTCCTTATATGTAGGGACCATCACTGCCCAATCCCTTCCGTCGATGCCTAACCCAACAGGTAATGAATGCATGGTGATAATCAATGAACATTAGCTGAATTAGTGATGACTGAATGGTGACAGAGCACTAATCCCATGAAGTGATGGGGGCAACCCTGGGGCTCCTCAGGCTGCTGAGCACTGACAGTCAACCACACAGAGTGGAGTGGCAAAAAGGAGTCCCAATAAAGACTCTACTGCCATCATGCGCAGACAGGATGTGACCTTCGGTGACAGCCGGGACACACACTATGACAAATGCACTTAATCAAAGCCCAGGATCGAACAGTTCACAGGACTATAGATTTAGAGTTGGATGGGACCTCAAAGGCCATCTGGACATTCCCCCCCCCCCATTTTACAGAGGGGGAAACTGAGGCCCAAGGAGTCTAACGTGTCCAAGTTCACATAGACAAGCAAGGATCTGAGGCAGAATTTGAACCCAGGTCCTCCAATTCCAAAGTCAGCATTCTTTCCAGGGCACCATGCTTGCAAACTATTAACAATGATGTGAATAAAGTTCCAAATTATTAAAAATAAGAGAGATGCAAATCAAAACAATTTCAAGGTTTCACCTCACATTTGGAAAATTGGTAAAAATGACAAAAGATAGAAAGCAGTCAATGCTGGAGGGGCTGCAGCATCACAGGCGTACCCATGTAGTGTTATTGACAGAGCTGTCACTTATCTATTTCTTTAAAAAATCAGGAATTATGTGGGTGCCAGGGGAGGGGGTCATTTTAACCTGGAGATCCCATCAGTCAACACGTATCCAAAGGAGGTCAAAGGTAGAAATAAAGGCCCCATATGCACCCAAATATGCAGAGGACCACTGCTTCGCCACAGCAACACCCTGCCACCAGAATGGGTGCCCACGGTCTGGGAAATGACTAATCAAATGATGAGGGTAAGAGAACATTACTGTACTATACAAAACGCAGAAAGCCTTGAATGAAATGGTGCAGTGACGAGCACACATAAAGGCTATAGTATGAACGAAAATATCATAAAAAGAAATGGGACCTTGTGTGATTATAAAGACCAAATGTGGCCTGGGAGAAGCAATGAAGAAATGCCCCTTCTTCCTTTCATCTGGAGAGGTGGGGGACGACAGGGACAGGATGCTGAGTACGCCTTCAAATGGGTCACAGATTCTGTTAGTTTTGCATAATTTTTTTTTCTTTGTTCCAAGGCTACCTGGGAAGAAAGGGTCTGTATCTGTGATATAAAAACGTAGGCATCCAAGGAACTTAAAAATAAAATAACATGGAAACAAGCCAGCATGCACCACTGGGCCTCTCCCATGGACCCACCTCAGGGGCCAAACACTCCCTAGCCCCCCCCCGCTTCCTCCTCGGCAGGAGGCCCCACATCTTCCAGTCACATCCTTGCGTAGGGGCTCCTTTTGGTCATTCACGGAGCAGTCGCTCAGGGAAGGACAAGCTGCAACCTTGAGGCAGTGATCACCTCCTGGTGTCTGCACACTCACCCTTTCTCTTGTTTTCCACCTCCCTCACACCCTGTCTGGAGTTTTAAGTAGAGCAAAAAGCAGACGTGGGGTTTCTGTTAACACGAAAGTCTCTATCATCCAGACTGAATCAAGAGCTACCGGCCTCCTTCTACAACAGTGGTTCTCAACCTTCCTAATGCCGTGACCCTATAATACTCGCATGTGGGCGTATCTGCATGTGGGCAGACTCGCCTGGAGATGGATAGAGGAGCAGTGTCTCGGTTCCTAAGACCATCGGAAATATGTGTTTTCCCATGGTCTTAGGCGACCCCTGTGAAAGGGTCATTTGACCCCCAAGGGCTCACGACCCACAGGTTGAGAACCACTGCTCTAGATCCTGGCTCCCAAGACGTAGCAACAGCTGTCTGAAGAAGCAGCCTTGTTGGACAAAACCAGGAAAAACATGCATTCTCAGCAATTCTCGCTGAGGGCTGCAGGGTCATCTCTTGCTGTAGGTGAGACCTCAAAGGGCTCAAGGGTGAGGAGACTTCTTCCTCTCTGAGGTCAAGACTCGAAAGAGAGCAAAATCCCTCTACCATGGCTCCAGAAGGGAAAGAAAAAAAACCTTCCCAAGCCTTGATGCTCACAATTTCAGCAAGTCACAGAGGAAGCAAAAAAGGGGTAATTACTAAATGCTGGAGCGGTTCTCATGGGATTAAGAACAAAAGATGCACATAATAATGATGAGTTTTCAGAGTAAAAGCTGTCAGAAAATGCCCGGAGCCCCTCGTTCAAAGCCCTCATCTCTGACTGCCTCCAGGATGTCCCACGTGCTTGACACCAAAAACCCGGTGACAGGCGAGCCTGCCTCCCTTCTGCCCCTTCACATGCCTGGGACGTCTTGGGCCAGTCAGGTCACTTCCCTGGGCCTCGGTTGTGTAAACGAGGGATCAGGGGACCCGTGAGGTCCCTTCCCCCTCACAATCCATCCTCCTAGTTCCACTCTGTCATTGGTCCCGCCATTCTAGGCCAGCTCTTGGCATTACCTTGGCTTTCCCCTTGTCCTTTTCTCTAACAAACGTAGTCAAGCTACATCTATAATAACCTCTTTGGCGTCCATCAGGTGGTGACAGGTGATGGAGGCAGGCAAGGCTGAGTCCTTCCACCACTCACAGACATGCCGGAGCTCCAGGTACCAACTCATACAACGTTGTTTGGTAGCTACCTTCCCTGAACTCAACTTTCTGCCAAGACAAGGGGAAATTTTCCATTTTGATTATTCTTCTTCTGTACTACCCAAATACCAGGAGGATGTAAAATGAGTAATAAAAACAGTAACATAACAGTGCCTTTATTTATCTGGCACTTTCTCAAAGGAACTCCAAGCACCAGGCAGGGGAATTGTGCCATCCATCTTCATAACCCTGGTTGGAGGTGATTCCAATTACCCAGACTTCCCGACTGGCTAGAAGGCCTGCCAGGAGAGGAAGCCAGGAAGCCAGGCAAGGAGAGGAGAGTTTGTACTTGCAACAATGCAGCTCGTAAGAAAAGTTGCAATATTGACTCTCCAAGCAGATGACAAGATATACCCCAAAAGATCCAAGGCCTGTGACCTAGGAGCAACAAACATGGAAAGGGAGGCCATCACCAAAACCAGCTTTGTCATGGAAACCTGCTGTACTCTTCAGGGGAAACAGCATCAGCAGAATCTCTGAGAGAGCAAAACGCCACCATGAGAGACCTCCCATCTCTCCTACTGGCCTTGCCATTTCCCATTCACAAAGTCAAAGTCAAGAGGTTGACTTTCAAAGACTTTTCTGCAAGTCACTTTAAACAAACAAAAAACCACTCCCAAGCAATGAAACCATGAAGAATGGGGCAAGTGAGATTTGTACTCTGTTCCTAACTACCTAATGAATCTTAGGATAATCAAGATAATGAAATGTATTTATTTAACTGAGAACAATAAAAAAAGCAATTATGCTTAATACCGTCTACCTTCTTCTCTGATTTACTTTAATAATAAGTTCTTGCTCATATTTCAAAGATTTATTTTCTCCCATCCCAACTAACTGCACAGCTACAAATAGATTTAGCCTCTGAGAAAAAACCAACCTTTTGAAATAGAGGGGATTAAATTTTATAACAATAAAATGCTTCATTGAACACACAGGTACTTTTCCAAAATTTGATTCTGTCTGAGCAAGATTCTTCATGCCATGCAAACGTATCTCTGTTTGGGCAAATATAGCGAGAGGGCATTGGCTGTTCTATCATACCGAGCAGGCCTAATTGCAGGGAAATAAAAACTTCAGCAGATTTATGAGATAGAATGAAAGGGAGAAGAGGAGAACGACTTAGGAAATGCCACAGCTGGCAAATGGAAGTCAGCCAAGAATCAATTAAACGGCCCTAATAAGGAGCACGCTGTGCTCTGCTCGAGAGGTCTCAGCCTGGGCCCCAGAAGCAGTATCTTTGCTCAGAGGCTTCTGAAAGCCTGTGAGTGGAGGAAACGGGAAGAGAGTGAACAGAAAGCCCAGGAAGGAAGAGAGCAGCCCCATCAGAGATGCCACCAACATTATCAGCTCCTGATCCCTAAGCCCAAATCCTCAAGCCGGCTCCTGACCTTTGAGGAGAAGACGAAGGATTTGCATGTGTTACAGCAGGTTGGGCTTGGGGGTTCAGCTGCCTTGACAAAGGCTGAACTGGGTCAACAACATGGCCAGGTTGGCTAAATATCCCTTTATGTAAAACGGATGAATCTGGGCTGACACCAAAGGGCCCGTCTCCTTTCACAAGAATAGTCGTGAACTTTGCACCTTCCAGGCCCTGGACCTGTTCATCTGCACAAAGTACACATCCAGGTGTTATCTGTGTGGTAACAAGTCGCAGCCTCAGGGACTCAGGAGGAAAGAAGGCCCACTATATTCCTTTTTCTTTAAGCTGCTCCATGATGCCATGAAGTTGGCTTAAATTAAATTTAAACTGAGCAGATTTAAATTTTTACCACTTTTTTGTTCAGTCATTTTTCAGTCACGTCCAACTCTTCATGACCCCATTGAGGGTTTTCCTGGCAAAGACACCAGAGTGGTGGGTCACTTCCTTCTTCAACTCATTTGACAGATGAGGAAACTGAGGTCAACAGGGTGAAGTGACTTGCCGATTTTAGATGAGTACAAATGTCCTTTAACTAGCATTTAGGTCTTTTTCTCTCCTTTCACTGGTCAACTGGGAGTGTAGAAATTGATGTATTAATCAATTCATTAATCAGTTCATGTAGTACTAATTTCCCATCAGATCAATCTAGAGGCCCCATATTAGCCATCTTACACGTCCCTGGATTTCCTGTGTTCACCACACAAATTCTGTAGACATAGGTGAAAGTAAAATAGCTTATGATTTGGAGTAGACTGGACATGTGACAGCAAGGCTAGAACTACAGACAGGAATGTTCTTGGAAGGTTAAGAGAAGAGGAGAAGGCTGTCTCGGCACCTGTGAAAGCCAACTAAAAGGGTCAGGCCTAGAGAACTGGCCAACAAGCTACAGAACAAAATGGCGGTGCTCGAGGGTGGAGGGGTTGTGGGGGTGACCACACAAGGATAAAGATCCCCTATCAAGGCATCGGCACAGGATCTGGGTGGGAGCCAGGCCTGCTTACAGAGCTGAGTAACGATTACTGATTAATTCTCCACAGCTCATTAAAATGGGAGTGTGGCAATGCGGCTAGAATGGAACCATTCAGTAGCTCCTCTGATGAAAGAGGCAGAGAGCTTTGGAAACACAAATTAATTTTAAAATTAAAAAAAAAACACTTCTACAGAAGAAATCTTCTTCTGCTCAACTTCTAGCCAGTGAAACTGGTGAGCTGGGAGAAGAATCCTAAATGCTATTTCACCTGCTCTTAATATACCTTACTCACTCCTTGAGGTCTCCAAGGCCATGGAGGCAAAAATAAATGACTGTACAAATCAGCAACATCAAGCTCAAGGAAATTAGCCAGGCAAGAAAATGGGCCATAGAGCTAGCTGATAATTTTGTGTGTGTGTGTGTGTGTGTGTGTGTCTCTCTCTGTCTCTGTCTCTCTTTCTCTCCGTCTTTCTCTGTCTCTCTCTGTCTTTCTCTGTCTCTCTCTGTCTCTCTCTCTGTCTCTGTGTTTCTGTCTCTCTCTCTCTCCCTTCTCTCCTCTTTCCTCCCCTGCCTCCTGTTCTCTTCTCTTCGCATATATTTACACACACACACACACACACACACACACAATTTATATACTGTTTACTAAGCACGTCTATCTTTTTCAACACATGCATAGATGTGTCCATATCCCTACAATGTCATCTGATTTTCACAGTAAATCTTGTGAGGTCGGTGCTATTACTAGCCTCACTTGACAGGTAAGAAATGGAAACTCTGAGAGGTCAAAGTGAATGGTCCATAGCCACAGACAGTGAGCATGAGAAGCAGACTCTGAACCCAGCCCCAACTTCAGCCGTTCGGCTACCCTGCCTGTCCCCACGGCTTCTAGTCATTGATGGCTCATTCTTGAGAGCGATGCTGCTGAGAATTAACAAGAACAACGATGGCAAGAAGGAAGATTTTATCCAACTAATTGGAAGGGCGATTTTAACTGCATGTGGCACTGTGTAACTTTCACTTTGAATACCTAGAAATCCAGAGTAGAGACCAATGTCTTCAATATGGATTCACAGTAAAAAATTGGATAGGAAGCCCTGTAGGCTTGACTTGGTAATAGAATCCATCCTTACTCATATTTATTACAGTAAACTATCTTAATAAATACAATATTTTTTACATGTTCACATAAAACAGCATTAAACAAATTAGCAGTAATGAGAGCACAGGCAGTCAGATTATGCAAATTTGGCTCCAAGGCCGCTGTCACCATCTGCCAATAGAAACGTCTGCCTGGGTAAGTTCTAATAACCAATTAGGTGACCGCATATTTTCTTTGGCCAGCTTTTCTAGTTCTAGCCCAGGATGGGAAGGATCTGGATAAGAACTAAGTTGGCCCCCAAAGCCACTCAGCCCTATGTGTGACTCTTCCTTGGACATGTCCACAATTAGTACTTTTAACCACACAGAGCTTAAATTTTGGTGAAGAAAAAAAAAAGACAGCCTATAGGCATTAAGGACATAACCTAGTACAGTATGATATGAAAATGGCAACTCCATCTTGTGAGATACACCCGGATGCCCCATCATCTCAGGGGACACCACATCCAGCACTAAACGTGTCCTCCCAGCCCTTGGCTGGCTCCAAAGAGGCTACCATTCCCTAATTTTCTATTTCTGCTTATAATAAGCTCATTCTCCATGTTATCCAGGCTCCTAATCTTGGAGTAATCTTTGACTTATACCCCATTTAGCGCTCACTGTAGCAGAGGTTCTTAACCTGGGCTACATAAGCCACCCCCACCCAAGGGTTGGTCCATGGATAGATTTCAGGGGGTTCATGAACTAGGATGGGAAGAATTATATGTATTTCAATATGATTGGTATCCTATGTAATCTGGCATGTTTTATTTTACACACTGAAAAACATTCATCTGAGGAAGGGTCTGCCAAAGGGGGCTGTAACACAAAACTTTAAGAACTCTTCCACTCTGGCCAGTTAGTCCCCAAATCCTTCCCTTTCTTCCTTTGAAAGAGAGCCTGGTGCTGGAAAGAACATTGGGCTTGATAGCCAGACACCTGGGTTCAAGTCCTGAGCTTGGCACCTACTAGGGCAAGGTCTTGCCAATCCTGTTTACCGGTCTCTAACATGGAGGGAAGATTTGCATGTCCTGACTCACAGGGCTATGGGCAGGACATTTTGTTCTTATCTTAAAGAACATCTATCTTCTTCTTCATTCCCAGGACCTCAGAGCTACAGCCAGTGCCTAGTCGGCAGGCTGGATGTGATTCTCTTTGCTCCCAAATCCACACTAATACTCCTCAAACATGGATCCTCATTAGATCACAGACTCAGAGCTGGAAAAGATTTCAGAAATCACTTAGTCTACTGTTATTTTTACAAAAGAGGAAACTGCCTCAGAAATGTGAAGTGATGGCCTCAGTCACACCAGCTGCGCTTCTGATCACAAACCTACAACAGTCCCGGGAGGTCACAGACAGAACCAGGGGAAGTCCCCCCAACTTTGCCAAGGCCCTCACAGGCTGGTCCCACCACGAGGCAGCTTCTGCTCCAGTCAGTCTCCTCACCCTCCTCCACCCTCACTCCCCTCTTTGCCCTTTTCCCTGGGACACCCATGCTCGTCTACCCCACAAGTGGCCCCCCAGCTCTCCTCTACCCCAAACAAGCAGCCCTCCTACAAGTACCTCTTCTTCCCCTCCAGACCCTGCTGATTCTTCCTTGGGCTGAGCTGCCGTGCCGCCCTGGGTCTGCACCACACAATTTTACACTTAAAAACAGACTGCCTTGTTTTGTTTTCTAAACATGTGGCCTGGGTCAGAGTTGTCCAAATTCAGTTCAGTTCAAGAGGTGCATGGTGGGAGGGGCAGGTTGCAGTAACAGGAGCAAGGAGGCCGAGAAGGAGCAGCATGACAGGAAGAGACGCTGGGCTGGTCCTCTGGCCAGGGGGAGGAATGGCAGGGGTATCTGGGTGCTCTGCGGGTACCTTCATGACACCAGAGGAAAATGCGGATGTTCTCCACCTTGTTGGATGGCCCTGCTATAGAAGACTTTGGGGAAGATCTGGGTGAGAGTCCACTCAGGCCAGGCAGGCACGGATGGGCTGCAATCTGCGTCACGGGAGGGAACTCAGGAGTCCTCCAGCACAGGCCTCCTCTACACAACCCACCTGACCAAGCCAGCTGCTTTTCCTGTCTCTGACCTCCCGGGCATCATTCCTGCCTCCCCAAAACCACATTCAGGACTGCCCTGGTAGGGCCCGAGTGTGGCAGTGCCACTGTCCTTGATGCAGAGAAAACAGTTTGTGATTTTTACAAATCTTTTCCACTTTTCATCTTTGAATGCCCTTGGAATGCCTTTAACTGCATGGATGTCTTGCCAAGCTTTCTCTGAGCTAGTTTTATCCAGCACTGCTTTTCACAACATTATGAGATTACCGATACTGTTCAAAATGATCCATCATCTTGATTCATGAGACTTAACAGCCAAATTTACATTCTAGCCTGGGTGCTGCCTTTTACAAACATCTCTTTTCCATCTGACAAATAAATCAGATGTTTGCTAACTAATGCACTTTCTGGGCTCATTTGGTCTACTAATTGTGGCGACTAATTTACATTGGTTAGACTTTTCATAAAATTATTATAATTAGTGTCAATGTCCTTTCTGTTGTCTATTTCCCATTTCCAACTGGCTATGCACAATTTCAGAAGGGTCCTGCAGTGGGGTGGGGACTTGGGGGGCAGGGGAGAGTTTCTTCATCATCTTCTAAAGCCCAAAGATTAATGATAAAATTACATTTAAAAAAAAAATGAAACCCTTCAAGTCAGTGACCTCATCTAAGGAAATGACACTGAGAAACTAGAAAATTAAATTCAATTTTTAAAAAAGTATTTACAATAGGCTTAACTATTTGGCAAGCTAATTATCCCCATGGCTATTCACTTATATTTCAATTATCTGACAATATTTACAAGACATCTTTGTTTCAAAAAAACTGCAGGTGTGATCACAGAACAGCTCTTGCTCCCAAGTCTGAAGTGCTTGAGCAGAGGAGGGACAGGCAGCCCTCACATCTCATGCATTCGCACAGATCCAGAAGACTGTGAAATCAGAATCCAAGTGTTTGGCTTTTGTTTCGGGCCATTCCCTGGAGAAGTGGTTCTGGAGGCAGCTCAGATGCTGCTATCTGCTTGTTCAAGCAAAGAGCTTTCTGTGTTTAACATGAGCAGAATTTTACCTTGCACAGAAATTGTTTACTTATGGAGAAGAGGAAACATAGGTCTGCTGAACTTTGACTAGCTTAAAAAAAGACCTAAGACAATCCTTTGGATAACAACTCTAATACTGGCTTTCTGATCTGGGCTGATGGCAATCATTATTATTACTGTTTTAAATCCTGAAAGGGAAAAATGGCATTGTTTGTGGAAGAAAGCCTGTATCTGGACATCAGCCTCTCTGGTAGCACTGAGATCAAAATGGAGGGGGCAGAATCAGCAGGAAAACTCTCTGGGCACCTGGAATTCTAAGTGATCCAGCAGATGGTAAATGCTTTCCTTTTTTTCTGACAGGTAGAAACTCTCATCACAGGATTGTTTACTATTCCTGAGTTTTTCTCCCTCACATCAGGCAGGGGACTAGAGGGGATGACAAGGGCAGTTTCTGAGCATGCAGTTGTCTTACAGATTGCAACCCAGCAAGTGCAGGGGCACCCTAGGGATGGCTCAACAAGGAGGGAAAGACATAGACAGGCAAGGAGCAGCCTGTCTGATGAGGTCACTGGAAGGAAGACTGCAAAATAACAAAGATGAGTTGTAGAAAAGGAGCATCAGGTATCCCTGATGCAGGAGGAGAAGAGCAGGCACCAGAGGGAAGGGTACTCTCCACCTTACCTTGGTGTGAGCGATCAGAAGGCAATTGGAGTGTTCGTGCTCACAAGCAATTTCATAGTTGGGGAGCAGATCCACAAGCTCTTCCACAAAGCGTATCACCTCCTCATGCCAAGGCACATTGGCCATGGTGAGGTTGCTGGCAGAGCTTTCTCCACAGTAGGTCACACCCTATGGAGACAGAAGAGCAGGGAGGGTTAGAGTGGGTAACTGACTGCCATCATGGACCTGCCCAGAATGCAACGCAGAACGGGAAGACGCTTTAGCCCAATCCTTCATTTTATAGATGAGGAAAGATAAGCCTTAAAGGTCACAGCCAGTCAGTGATGGCACCGAGACTAGTGGCTACATCTCCTGACTCCTCCCTGGTCCACTGTTCTTTGCCCCATGAAACCACTTTCCATGAGCTGGATATCTGAAGGGTTACTTGTCAGAGTCATCCCATGCTTTATACCCCTTATTTATAATAATACAGAGCATCACTTCAATAGCTTTCACACCTTCCATCTGAGAATTTCAATGCAAGGTAATATTCCACGTAACACTCAAAGGATTATGAGTCATTATTCCATGATACATGGAGCATTCAATAGTTTCTCAACAAAAATGTCTTGATTATTTGTTATAACTGAGTAAACTCCTGTTTGGAGGAGAGGGGAAAGGGGCATGGTTTGGGAATGGGCCTGCTTAGTGATCTCTGAAGGTCCTTTCAAACTTACAAGCAGGGGACTCTTCAAGGAAAACAAGGCCTTGTTTCATTTTACAGATGGAAAAAATTCAGCACAGTCACTGAAAGACTCTAAATCAGAGATTCTTCACCCTTTCTATCTGGTCTTATGAAGCCTAAGGTGTTTAATGCACAAAATAAAATGCACAGGATTATAAAGGAAATGAATTATGTGGAAATAAAGAGGTATGTTTCCCCATTCAAGCTCTTGAGCCCCTGAAATCGATCCGCAGATCCTAATTCTAGGGGTCTGTGGTCCCAGGTTAAGAATTTCTGTTTGCAATGAGCTATAACATTATAATTACCACATCACCGTAAAGATTAAGGTTCATGCTAATGTGGGTAGAATTCTTCCTTGGGAACTTTCTTAAAGATATGTAAGGACCATTGTTCTAGAGCAGTGGTTCTCAACCTGTGGGTCGCGACCCCTTTGGGAGTCAAACGACCCTTTCACAGGGGTCAAAGGGGTCGCCTAAGACCATTGGGAAACACATATTTCCGATGGTCTTAGGAACCAAGACACCGCTCCTCCATCCGTCTCCAGGTGGGTCTGCCCACATGCAGATACGCCCACATATGAGTGGCATTAGGAAGGTTGAGAACCACTGTTCTAGAGTAAGAAGGGACCTATTAAGTTGGTTGGTCTAACCCTCTTATTTTGCTGATGAGGAAACACAGTCCCAGGGAGATTACGTGATTCACCAGAGGCCACTCGGGGAGTGTCAAAGGGGCAGTGTAAATCAGGTTTTCTGACTCCCCAGTCAGTGCTTTTCCCATACTATACCCTTTAATGAATAACAAGGCTGCTGATTTTAAGAAAAATAATAAATGTCCCCTTATATTTTTAAGCACCTAGAGGGCAGGAGCCATTTTGGCTTTGGCTTTGTACCCCAAACACCTAGTAGGAAAGGAGACAGGCTTATTGAATATACAGAAGTTTCATGCCTATATAGAAATACTTTTTCCAAGAAAAAAAAAATTAGGAGACCCTGGACATGGAATACAGAAAATAACTAACCAAAAATGAAAGTGATATTTTAGCAGACAGGAGAAAAAAATTGCTGTTGGGGTGCCATTCACAAATTGGCTGTCGCTGTGCAGTCAGATCACAGATTGTTAAAGCAAAGATTCAAAATTAACATAAAACTGTAAGAATTATGAGAAAAAAATATGGCATACAATTAAAACTACTCCAACATGAACTATTTAAATGAGCTGTTGGTGCGGAAAAGTGGGACATAGATGGGAAATAGGGACTGACGTGGATTATAACAATTTCCCAAGGAAGTTTAATGAATGCAAATCAATTGCCATAATGAGGAGCTCAAAAGAGCCTCAAAACTACATTGGTTAGCAAACTCCTAAAGTACATGCCGGCCAGAGAGAGAGATATAAAAGCTACAGGCAATCATGATTTGGAATACAAGTGCATTTGTGCAATGTTACAAGACTGACTCTAAGAAATCAACAGCCACCCGACCCACTCCCTGGCTTTTCCATCTCGGTTACGTTCTTATGATGATAATCTCTATGGGCACCAAGAGCATCCTTGAAGAATATGTGTCAGAAGACAATGGGCAGGCTTCTGTAAAAAATGTTCCACAGCAGACCACAACTTTCCAGTCACACCACTGACTGAACGGCATGGAGAATGCGAGATCCCATTCTTACTACGGCTGACAACAAGCAAGCATTCCACCTTCCAGGCTTTATTTTAATATAAAGCATAGGTAAAAATATGTTATTCTTTGAAAAAACGCAACAAAAGAAATCACTCTGTTTGGCAAAGGCTAAAACAGGGAGATGCACGTTTGCCAAAGATTCTCACCACAGTGATAGGGGAGGCTGGGTATAGAGTTAAAGTAAAGATGACCATGGCCTCCTTGGACTAATGCAAGAAGGGTCCTCAGGGGCTATCTAACCCAAACCCCTCAACCTGAAACCTGGAGCAGTGAGGTGGTGTGCCCAAGATGATGGCCCCGGTCAAGGTCACAGGTAAGGACCGAACTCTTGTCCTTTGACTCCAGAGCCTGTATTCCTTACACCACACCAGGGGAATCTCTATGTACAGTGAAGTCTTGCATCTGCTCTTGTTTGTGGATGATACAGAGACAACTGAATCAAACAGGGAACCTCCAAAGCAAGATCCATAATCATTCCTAAGTTAAGTCCAACCATCCACATGGGAAAGACCAAGAGGATGAAGAATGCTGCTTGTCCAGATTAGGAAACACAGTTAGATGGAAAGTCCATAGAGCTGGTGCGATGGGATCTGTATGTTGGACAGACACGGATGAGGAGTAAAACTGAACAGGAGAAGAGCAGGCTAGATTCCCTTTAAGGAAATGGTATCATTCTTTTAGTGACAACAGGTTTAATGAAAAGGAGCTTCTACCTGAAACAAAAAACCCTCTTTTGACATCAATCCTCATCCAGTGCCGTTGTGCAGGTGCCAGGTAGAGAAGACTAGAGGACCCAGAGAATTTAAATCAAAGATCACCCAAAAGGCCAAGGGGAGGCTACAAAACACTGCAAAGGAGGAATCAGCCTAGAGGAAGCATCAAAGGTGTAGGAGAGTCATTCATGACTGGAAAAAGAGATGGTGAAGCACATGAGAAAAGAGACAGTGAGAATCCATGGGAAGAGTTTGTATAGTGCAATATCGAGAGGATAAAGGAAGGATGGGCCGACAAGGAGATTTATGGGAAGACGTGAAGAAGGTTCACACCAGAAGAGCAAGCATGGAGGGGTCACAAGCTACATCACTGAAAGACAAGCCCATATCAGGACTGAGCAAACACTGGAGCACCCCCTACACCAACAAGGTAACACTTAGCAAACATTTACTGGAATACACTGTGTTCTACCTGGGGAAGGGCAGTTTCTCCAAGAAGAAGACAGTACCAGAGGATATCAGTTCTTGAATTCAGCTTCCCACCCACAGCACCAACCACAATATTTCTATGAAGTAGGTGTCATCTGGCCATGGCTATGAAGACGAAAGGAAAACGTGCTAGAAATGGCAGGACTGGATTCTAGTGCAACATTCTGATTCTGTGCTTTGAGAGAAAGACAAAGGAGATTCATACCACCAACACACTAAGAGAAGGCTGCATTTAAAGAGAGGGAATGCATGAATGAGGGGGGAATGGATGGATGGATGGATGGATGGATGGATGAATGAATGAATGAATGAATGAATGAATGAATGAATGAAAATACCTTTATTCAGCACTTACTCTGGGCCAGGCACCCTGTACTGAGTGCTGGAGACACAGAGGCAAATAAACAAGAGTCTCTACCCTCAAGGAGCTTGCAATCTGATAGAAGACAAACACATGGACATGAGCTGATGTGGGGGGATGGGGGAACCTCTCAGCAATTACTGTTAGACTATCAATTCCTGACAAAGGCCATCCCTCTACCTGCCCCCTTTGGGATGCGCCTGTGGGCACACATTACTCGGGTCCCATTTCCCTTCTACAGTCACACGGCTTTACACCAGGCCCACAGACAGGCTCGGAGCTCATAAAGCATCTCTTGGTGCTTTGGTGGCGCTAACAGCCGCAGGGTAACCACCATCCATTTCTGCACATCCTCCCTATAGTCGCTTCTGGTGCTACGTGCAGGGCTACCTGAGAAGGCACACCACAGAGACAACAATTCCAGGCCCTTACGCCATGCTTTCCCAGCAGACAAAGTTCACCATTCCTGGGTCTCCAGAGTCCTCCAAACTCTCTCCAAACTGCATCCTGGAGACCAACACAGGATGAGAGAATTTATCCTTGAAAGAGACCTTGGAGGTCACCTTGCCCAATACCCACCTCCCCATTTTATGGATGGAGGAACTGAGGTACTGTGTAAGAAGCGGCAGGTTCCAAGTCTTTGTCTAATGCTCCTTCCTCCTCACCATGCCCCACCTCAGCTCTCTCTGAAGTCAGGCCACAGAAGAGATCCCAGGAGCTGAGAACCCCAAATCCTAAAGGTCCACAGCAAGATTCGCCTGCTCCTGCAACCAGCCAGTTTTCAAACACAAATCACAATGTCTTGAGCTACAGCCTTACACACATTTAAAGCAACAGCTCTGGGAGGAATTTAACTAGACAGTCAAATTCACCCCACTGGGGCTACTCCTAGCAAGCTCTCTGAACAATCAATGTCTTTCAAAGGGGCAGGGGGGAAACAGTTCAGTAAAAGAAAGCCTCACTCAGACTGGGTCTGGGGTCTAACGATTTCCACAATCATTTGATTTGTTGGTGGGCATTTCACCAGCTAATGAGGCAGTGTGTGAAGAGGCATGGTAGATAGGCTGCTGGGCTTAGAGACCAGAAGATCAGACACTAAGCCTTAGTTCAAGTGACCCTGGGCCAGTCACTTAACCTGTGTGTCCTTCCAGCATCTCTCAGACACTCCAGATGCTAAAGGACACATAAACAGAAGGTGTTAGTGGAAGGAGTTTCCATGCTGATGGAATCACAAATTCTTGACATATTTCACCAGCTACAAAATGTTGCTCTGAAGTGCTTTCATAACCAAACGAGACAGTATTTGTAGAAAGTGCTCAGCCCTGAGCTGGGCACACAGGAGGCACCGTGTAAATGGCTACTCCTTCCCTTCCAGCTTTCTCCTCCTCTCATCACAATTTTGTGGATTCTGAGGGTGTACGTTTCCAAACAAGGCTGCTCTGGAAAGTCATTTTCAGTAGGAAATTCACTTTCTTTGTTTTCAGATATGGGAATGATTTTCTAACATTCCAGGGCTGTTGTTCAGTCATTTTTGTCGTGTCTGACTCTCTGTGACTCCATTTGGGGTTTACTTGGCAGAGATTCTGGAGTGGTTTGCCATTTCCTTCTCCAGTTGATCTTACAGATGAGGAAACTGAGGCAAACACTGTGAAGTGACTTGCCCAGGGTCACACAGCTAGTAAGTATCTGAGGCCAGATTTGAATTCAGGAAGATGAGTGTTCCTGACTCAAAGCCCGGCGCTCTATCCACTGCCCCACCTGGCTGCCCTAACATTCCATTAACCCATTGTGTATCTCCTGGAACATCTGCCACTGAAATCATAGAAGAGCCTGTGCCTGACCTTTCCTTTCCAGCTTCCCCCAGTATCTAGGAGAGGCCTCTGCATAGCACAGAGACACAATAAATGATGACAACTGATCATGAGACTAAACAGAAAGATGAGAAGAAAAATAAATGCTCTTAGATTAGTTGGAAACCTTGAGATGGGAGAGATAATTTTTTATCATGTTATTCAGAACATTCTTTTTTGTCTCCAAGATTTGACCCAGTTCTACTAAAATTAAATTCTAAGTGATGCTACTCAACCTTCACTTGCACAAAAGGTGAAAATTCGGGAGAAAGACAAGATGATTGAACCAAATTTCTTAATTCTTGACTACAAGGAATCAGGAAAGATTTTTTTTTTTAAACCAACACCAAGGTACATATGGATCTCATATACAGATAAGACCACTGGTAGAATAACATCTTATTTGCTGTACAAAACATTTAAAAACCTCAGAGACTTACTGAAACAACAAAAGGAGACAAATAGGAATTTACCAAGTCTGGAAAGTTGATTAATTCTCAAGGATCAATGGAAACCAGTTTAGTGGATGCAGTATGATTTGCTTTAGACATGTCTCAACTTTTTAAACCCAAATTAATTAATTAGGCCAATAAAGTCAATAACCAGTATGTCTGCTGATACATTATAATATACTTCCTGTAAAATACTTCAAGACAGAAATGAATTTTTTTCCTTTGTCAATTTCCATACTGGTCAAATCCAATTAATGTCAATTTGGCAGCACTGTCAAGACGCTTTCATTGAACTGAAATTTCATTGTGATAGTTGCTGCTACCACACATTCTCTGCAATCCGGAGCTGTCTTTCACAGACAGAGAAGAAATAAAGTGGGTGGGTCTTCAACCTCCCTCCCGGAATTAAGGTGCAGAAGAAAACTAATGACAAAAAAAAAAAAAGAGTCTCTTGCAGGAATCTGGCCTCTCCTCCAACAGCTCCATAAGCTGACATTTTAGAAGCACCTGGGCCAATGTCAAACTTAATGACATTCGTAAAAATACTAGTCCATAAAGGAATGACACTGCATTGATGTCACATTCGAGTTCAGAAGTTTCAAAGTCCCTGTATAAGATCTGGTTTCCAATGCTTTCCATCACCCAACCCAAGTTCATTTTCTAGCCTTATCATGAGCCACCCTCTTTACCAAGACTTTCCCTAGAATTGGTTTACTCACTGTTGTTCAAACACCTCTTGAGCTTTCTCACCTGCAAATACCCCTTGGCCTCTGCCCAGGCTGTCTCACCTATCGTGGGTTCTAGATCCAGATCCAGGTATAAGATTCCAGGTAAATCACCACCTCTCTGAAGCCGTTTCTTCATCTCTAAAACAAAGCAGTTGGACTACTCGGAAGATCAACCAACTCAAGTTCTACCACACTCATTCAATGTGATCATTTCTTAAAACAATTATTGAGCACCTACTATGCACATGAGATAAAATTTCTACTTCTGTAAAATGGACTCAATGTCAGAAGAAGGACTTGAATCCAGGACTCGCTGACTCTAAGGCAGTTCTCTAACCACAATAATGCTGAAATGTGATACACATGAAGAGAACTGTAGGAGACCAGGCTGGACTAAGAACATCAGGCTAAGGAGAAGAGCTGGCAAAGGGGGGAAGTCCATAAAGATGGCTGCATATTAGAGCTGGAAAAGACCCTGGAAATCACCCAGCCCAAACTTCTCATTTGACAAATAAGGAAACTGAGGCTCCAAGAGGGGGAGTGATTTGCCCCAGAGCTACACATGGGCAGAAAGCAGACCTAGGATTTACACCCTGGTCCTGTCTCCAAATCCAGGGCTCCTTCCACCCCACCAACCTCTAACCTGTAATGCTAGACCAAAGGAGAGAATCTTTGCAAAGCCTGTATCACAGTGTGTGGAACGCAGGAGGTGCCACATGAGTGCTTATTCTTAGACTTCGGCCAAGAGGTCTGCCTCCAGGGCTCTTCTCCTTCAGAGAAGGATCTCTAAGCATCCCTCGGAGGATCCAAAGAGCCCATCCTCCTCCTTCTTGCTCTGTGCCCCCTGACCCATAATTACCTCTCCTCCATCTTCTCCACAGAAACTTGGCACATGATGCTTCCCAGGTCAGGATCCTTTGGAGAACCACAGAAAATGTAGGGGCAAGCCTAGAGAAGAGAGTAATGAGAGCAGGGCCGCAGGAGGCGTACATGGGTGGCATCGTACAGGGTAGATTGGAATGGAGGGCCCAGAAGACCAGTTAGAGGACAGAGAAAGAGGCAGCAAGAGGCTGTGAGTGAGACTGGAAAGGAGGAGATAGATGTGAGAGATTGTAGGACCACATAAGGTTGGAAGGAACCTCAAAGGCCACCAATCTCAACCTCTTCATCTGACAGATGAAAAAACAGAGGCCCAGAGAGATCTAGGGACTTCCCCAGGGTCACACATCCTGTGAGGGGCTGAAACAGCATCTAACCCAGATCTTCCTTCCTCCAAGTCCAGTGTTCTATCCACTATCCCATGCTGCCTCTAATTTCAGACATTTTATAGACAGAATCTGGGGGACTTAGCAACTGGCAGGGTCCACCAGGGCTAGAAAGAGAACGACGGTTCCTCCAAAGAAATAGAGGAGGGGTAAGTTTAGAAAGAAGGTGGAGAGTTATAAGATACCATGTGACAGTGATTTGCACTGCAGCATTATCTGCATAGATACGGGTCCCATTTGGTTTAAAGAATTGCAAAAGTAAGATTGCAGTCTACATTACTATCCCTTCCTTCTGTTGCTCACCGTCATGTCCACTATCTGCAAAGCAGCACTGACTACAAAAGCGTCATTCTTGAACCTATTTTTAGTTTTACCCTTTGTCCAAACAGGCTGATGCCAAGGCCAAGGTGACCCAAACATTTCATGCGGTAAGAGATTCCCAGTTTGTTCCCTGATTCAAAAATAACATCCTGGTAAAATCTTACAAATCAAGGTTTCTTGCAATAAGAGATACTTCAGTTGAATTATCCCCTGAAAGTCTTGTGGAAGTCCCATCCCTCCAAACCCAGTGCAGATGTGCTTTCCGTACCTTTATTAAGCAAGCAAATATGGAAAGATGCATTAGTTGGGCAGTCTCAGAGCAACACTGACTAATGCCTGCAAAGGCAGGGATGACAGTGCCATCATCCTGACACACGGCCAGAGGGGGTTTGACGGGGATACCTGAGCTGCCTGGCTTGCATTGATCCAGATGGCCACACACAGGCTACCATGTTCATTATACTGAACAAGAAATGGTCTCTTCACTTCTAAACCATTGATTATAAATTCATTAAACCGAGTTCTACATGGAACAATAAGAGAAAAAAACAACAGTGCTTGAGTGAACAAAAGCAGAAAGGATGAAAAAGCCGCGTGGAGATTCCACCTCTAAGTGGGTAGGAAGCTTCAGGAAATGATCTGTTGATATGTAGAGTGCCCTGTAATAAAAATGTACTTTACTTGGATTTAAATATCACTTACAATGACTGAATTATCCACATAACCTGTCACACAGGGGCTCCGGGTGGGAAATGGTTTGCTGAAATTGCTTTAACCATTGATGAGCTCAAGCCGGGAGGTCTATGTGAAGCCACACGATTGCAGCGCTGACCACTATTACTTTAAGAGATCTACCATAAAGGAATAGCAGCCATAAAGGGTGATGACCAACAGGGCTGAATGTGGGAAAGATACAGGCCTGGTCCAGTGGAGGCTCTTATTCAACCTTTGGAGGTATCCTGCAAGTCAAATCATTGCCTGTAGAATATAATAATTATGCGCAGGAAAAGCCTGGTCAGACAACTTGGCCTCCATGGTGGGACTGAGATACCCCGGACGTGATCGTTATAGAAGGATTCCACTGTTCTTAATACCTTTAAAAAAAAGCCATTTAAGGGAAAATAAATGGGACCATCTCAGCACTGCAAAACTGCAATCTCTGGGAGCTGAAGAATAAAGCCTGCCTGAAAAGGTTTTCATGCTGGTTAGACCAGCCAAGAGGCCACTGCAGTCAGAGCATCCTTCAGCTAATAAATACTGAAGGACTGCAACTTCTTTTAGTTTATGCACAGTCAGAAGATCTGAGCTCAAATCCTACCTCAGACTTTCTATGTGACCTTGGGCAAGTCACTCAATCTCTGACTCAGTTTCCTCATCTGTAAAATGAGGCTATAGTAGCACCAACTTCCCAGGACTGTCATGAGGATCAAATCACCTCAAATGTGAGGGAACACATATGTGAAGCAGCAGGTAAGCTTCACGACTCCCCATATAAAGGCCCCTCTTAGCACTAGCATTAGGTAACGTGAAGGCCACACTCTCTCCACTGGCCACTCCTGCCTCCAGGCTGACAATGCACAAAGAGCCAGCCTGGCTTCATCAAGACGAGTCATACTATTTCCACTCTCTTTATTTTTTCATGGTTCTTTTCCTTTGCTCTGTTTCTTCTTTTCCCAACATGACTAATACGGAAATGTTTTACATGACTGCACATACGTAACCTATATCAATTTGCTTACCATCTTAGAGAGGGAGGAGGGAAGGGAGAGATGGAGATAATTTGGAACTCGAAATTTTTGTAAATGAATGTTAAAAATTGTCTCTATACATAATTGGGGGAAAAAAATTAAATACTACTAAAAACAAAAGACAAGTCATGCCAGACTCACTTATTTTCTTTCGTGATGGTACTAAAGTACTGGATATAACTTACTTGGATTTCAGTGAAGCATTTAACAAAATACGTCATGCCTTTGGACAAGAAAGGCAATAATATAATTCACTGTTTTTGAAACTGACTGAAGGACCAGACCCTAAGAGTCTTCAATATCAATGTGTCAGGAGGAGGTCTCTAGTGGGGGGTCCCAGGGAACGTGCTTGGTTCAGTGCTGGCTGACATTTATTTTTAATAAAGGTATGTTTATTGAATTAGAACACCAAGTTGGGTAGAAGAATAAGGACCCAAAAAGATTCTGACAGCTCTGGGATGAATCTGGCAAGATGAAATTCAACAGGGACAAGAATAAAGTCATACGCTTGGGCTCAAATTATCATCCTCCCAAGAACAAAGCGGGAGAGGCCTGAGTGACAAGGATCTGGATACCTGATAAGTCGGCAGGAGGCCACACAGGCCACCAGACAGTGAGCTTCAGTGAGGGGGCGGGCCTTCCCAGAGAAAGAGGTGATGATCCCCTGGGCCCCACCCCAACCAGAGACCAGACCACGTGTGCAGGTTCAGGGCCAAACCTCGGTTTGGGGAGAACATTGAGTGATGAAAAGAGAGCACCCAGAAGAGCGCAATCAAGATGGGCGGAGGCCTTGAGTGCAGGACATTTGAGGATTGGTGGAAAGCACTGGGGAAGTAGTTTAGAACAAGTAAAAGAAGATGAGGAGGAAAGGAGGGACGTGACAGTGTTCCAGCACGTGAATGGCTGCAGAGCCAGGAGAAGGCATGGAAGTTTCCAAGACAAAGTAAAGGCCTGAAGAGCTTAATTTCAGGGAAGAAAATTCCTCAGGACCAGAGGTGACCCCAAGTGGAATGGGCTGCCTGTGGATGGGGTGGGTTCTCTCTCCTTGGAGGTCTCAGAGCAGAGATGTCAATGGCCAACCATCTGTCCAATATGTCAGGGCTGGGATTCCTCTGGGGTCTGGGCTGGACTAGGTGACCTTTGAGTTCCTCAAACCTTAAAATTCACTGATGCTGATGTAATGACTCTGAACCTTCTGTGCTGTCTCCTCACCTGCTGCTGAGGGCAGGGACAATTTTATTTCTGACTTTGAATCTCCACCACTCATCACACTGCCTTGAAGGTTCCAGGTGTTTATTTCATTCAGTCAAGTTCAACTCAACAAAACATTTATTTAAGTCACACAGTGTTTTAATAAGATCAGGGTGACAGTATCTAAGAAAGGGCTATTGGGAAGACCAAGGGAAATAATAAAGGACTTGGAAAATCTTAATGTTAAACCCCAACAAGAAGCAAATCTCAGTGAAGCTGTCCGTAAAGGGAACTGTCATATTCACACCTGCCAGCTGGTACTTAAAAGTGTGAGACGCATGATAACGTCTTCCTACAAATAGGAAACTCACTGTTACAGCCTTGTAAATTGCTGGCAAACCACCTGGCTTCAGGAGATCAAGGTCCAGAGACCATTCTCGCCGTCATTGCCTGAGAATGACTGTGTTAGGAATGCAGGAAGCTGGGCTCGGTCTGTTTTATTTGATATCCTAACTAAAATTGACTGCAGAGATCAAGGCCCTCCTGGGACGACCTAAAAAATTGCATTGCTTTTTGTTCCTGGTCTGATGGAGAGAGAGGGGGCCAACTTCATTATTCTGTCAGTGAAAAAAATGTCCAACTCAACACAGCATGGAATCATTGGCCCCCTGAACAAAAGAAACTGATCCTCTCTACTAATCTAATCTGAAATTCTATCAGAATAGTTAGCATTTCTCAGCCACTCTAAGGACTAGAAATCAGCTGGAAAACTGGCTTTCTAATACCTGTGAGAATTAGAATTAGTCTTGATAAAGGTCTTAGGAATACAGGTCTTGACTCTGAAATGAGATCTCTCTGAAAGGAATACACACACAAACACACAATCAAACAAACATTTAACAAGCACCTATTATGTATCAGGCACCTTGCTAAGCACTGGAGATACAAAGACAGTCTCTGTCCTCAAAGAGCTTACAATCTAATGGAGGAGACATGTGAACAAAGGTATACAAAGCAAGCTCTATACAGGATAAACAGGAGGGAAGGAAGAGCAGGAGGCATTAAAGGGAAGAGGCAAGGCTGGGGAAGCCTGGAGAAGGTGGGGCTTAGTTGGGACCTAAAGGAAGCTGGGGAAGGCAGCAATCAGAAAGAAGGAGGGAGAGCAGTCCAGGTATGGGGGAGGGCCACAGAAAATGCCCAGAGCCAAGAGATAGAGTGGCTTGTTTGTGGCCAAAAAGCCAGTGTCGCTGAATCAAAGAGTACATGTCTGGGAGTAAAGTGTAAAAAGATGGAAATAGGTTATGAGGGCCTGCGGATGCCAAACAGAGCATTTTATATTTGATCCTGGAGGCAGCAAGGAGTCACCAGAGTTGATACTGAGTAGAAGGTGACACGGTCAGACCTGTGCTTTAGGAAAATCACTTTAGTGGCCAAAAGAATGATAGACTGGAGTGGAGAGAGATCTGAGGCGGGCGGACCCACCAGCAGGCTACGAAGTGATGAGAATCTGCACCAGGGTGGTGGTGCTGTCAGAGGAGAGAAGGGAGTGCATTCAAGAGAGGCTGCAGAGGTGAAATCAGCGGGCCTTGGCAACAGCCTGGACATGGGGGGTGAGAAATAATGAGGATTCCTTGGTGACTCCTAGGTTTTGAGCCTGAGGGACTGGGAGGATGGTGCTGCTCTCTACACTAACAGAGAAGGGGGGGAGAGTTTGGGGAAAAGATAATGAGTTCAGTTTTGGACATGTTGAGCGTCTACTGGGACACGCAGCTGGAGACATCTGAAAGGCAGCTGGAGATGCACACACCCGTACACACATGGATATACTGAAAACCAACACTGATTACAATCTCCAGTCAGGTTTTATACGATCCAAACTAAGGGCTCGGAGAAGGGGAATGGATCTGTGACCAATGTTCAAACCGATACAGGATATGAGGATCCTTTATCCCTTCAAAAAGCCACCAAGGTCAGAGACCGCACAGAGTGACAGAATTGAGACATGCAGCAAAGGAAGTGTCCATCGGCGAGGCTAACAATATAACAGGGTCATGAAGATGATGCAAAAAAAATAATTGAAGTCACTGGAGATTGATGAAAAAGGCAAAACCAGCTAAAGTCTCGTCAAAGGGTGCAAATGTGCCGCTTAATCACCTTAATTAGCCAGACCCACTCCTTCATTTGACAAGCACGTGTTAAGTGACAGGCCTGATGCTGGGCCTGGGGACACAAATCAGCACTCGCCCTCAAGAAGATGGCCTTTCAGGCTCACCCCAGTGCCTAGCACACACGAGGTGCTTCATGTTGACTGACTGACAGTGTAAAGAGCTGGCGTGAACACAAATGAGCGAGTCTAAAACAAGGGACCCGGACGGACAGGACTTACAATTAACCAAGAGCAAGAAACTCCATCTACCCGTGTGTGGCCACCTTCTGAAGTCACAGGCTTAGAAAGGCGGGTAGAATTCTTAGGAGACTGAGGGGCTAGCCCAGGGTCCCACAAGCAGAGTGAGCCAGGGGACTTCTGGGCTCCCCCGTATTCCACTCAGCGATCTGGGGTTGGGCAGAGGAGGAGAGCCCACGAGAGCTGGAGATCAGAAGGGACCTGCTAGAGGAGGGGGTGTCTATGCTGAGCCTAAGATGACAGCCTCGGCAAAGGCGCAGATATGAGAGATATGCTCTCATACAACACAGAACAGGAAGCATGCCATGGTGCCAGAAGGCAGAGGACTCCCTTCTCAGTCTCCTTTGCTGGGTCATCATCTCCGTCCCCTGTGGGATTGGCGCCCACCCACGCTTTGGAGTGCTCCCCAAAGGTTCTGTACTGGCCCTCGTCCTCTCTTTGCCTCTCTGCCCTGGTAAGGCTGTCAGAGGGTTCAATTATCATCCCTTTGAAGGTGACTCCCATACGTGTGTATGTATACAAACGTATACATACACATATTCGTATACATATATATTTACCATCCTTAGACTCTCAATCCAAGCTCCAGTCTTCCTAAGCCCACAAATAAACAAACACTGGACATCTCCCATTGGATTATCTCCTGGGCATCTTAACTTCAATGTCCAAAATTGAATTACTTTCCCCAGAAAATCTTTCCTATATCTTTTGAGGGAACCAGGCTCAAGGCCTCAGGGCCATCCTTAGCCCTTCATCCTCCTTGGTCCTCAATGCCAATCAGTCTCCAAGTCTCGTCCATTCTTTTTCCGTCTCTCATCTCTTTCTCCTTCTCTGCACTTCCCCAGCTGCTGCCACGGTCTAAGCCCTCATGACCTCTTGTGGACCATGGCAGTGGCCTCCTCACTGGCCTCCCTGCTTCACTCCAGTCCTTCCACACAAGAGCCGAAGCCATTTGCCTAAAGCACAGATCTGACCATCACTACTCAAAGAGCTTCCACGGATCCCCACATCAGCCTATCGGCTGTCTCTCACACACTCCCTTCTACCTTCTGCCCCATGACGCGCACAGGTTGTCTGCCCCTCACCCCACCAGGCCTGGTTCTGTCTCAGCATCCCCACCCCCAGAGGAAAGTGTCTCCACCTCCCCCAATTCCTGTGTCTATATCTTGTATTTACTTACATGTCAGCATGTGGCTTCCCCGATGACCGCCTGCCCTGCCACTCCACACCAAGCCCTATAGGCTTTGCAGCTGACTTGCAGCCAAACCTTCCTCTAGGTGCTGTCGCCCCCATCGAAACGAGAGCTCCTTAAGAGTGGAGATGGTCCTGCTTCTCTTCTTACATCTCCAGTGTTTAGCACAATGCTTTGTCCATAGTAAGCATTTAAAAATACCTTTTCATTCACTCATCCCTTTGGTGGTCCCATGGACAGAGCAGGGGGCCAAGATTCAGAAAGCTTGAGTCCAAACCCAACATCCGACACTAACTGGCTGTGACTGACTTTCCCCCAGTTCCCTCCACTGTAAGATGGGCCTCATCCTAGCACCAAACTTCTGAGCTGTTGGGAGACTCAAAGGAGAACTGTGACATTTGTGATGGCACACAATAAATGTGAGTTTCTATTACCCTCATCATCACAGTCAGTTATTAATTACCAAAAATATAAGGCCCCTGAGGACAAGGATTTCCTAGCACAGTCAGTGTCTAACACGTAGTAGGCGCTTAACAATGCATGTGACTGACTGAATGAAGGAGGGGGATAAGCAATAAGCCTGGAAAGATGAGCTGGAGCTGGATGGTGAAAAGCCTGAAATGCCTAGAGACAAAAGTGAGATAACAAATCAGTCCATGCACCAGCATTTATTTGGTGCCTACAATGTAACAGGCACCATCAAGACAGAAATGCGGCAGACCTCCCTGAGAAGTGACAGTCAGACTCGGCCTTTGGGAGCCTCCCTCTGGCTGAAGAGGGAGAGGCTTGGCCTGGAGAGACCGACTGGGAGGTTATGACAGAAGACCAGATGGAAGGGGCTGTGAGCCGGGAGCCATGATGGTCATGAAGAAGTGAGGAGATGGGAGGGATGCTGGGGAGGCAGGGACAGACCAGACCATTTCAAAGACACCCACCTGCCCGAGCTCCCGAGGACCCACCGCTCAGCCGGGGCTGCACTTTGGGGACAGTGGAGGTGGCCCCAGCACTGAGGTAGCCTTGCTCTTCTGGATCCCCAGCATGAGATCTAGAGAGAGGGATTCTAAGGGCTCATGTGGGACACCCACAGATACCAAGAGGAGGACTTCCGATACTGCCCACAGCTCTGGAGAGACTGATACAGATGATACTGAAGGAAGGAAAGACGTGAAAATAAATCCCTTTGAAGAAAACCTCAGCCCGGAGGCTTTTGGGCTCTGACAGGGGCCTTTGGGGCCTGAACACATGATGCTCCCTATTCCAAAAGAGTTTCTTTTTAAAGATCCCAAACCAGGAGTTATTCCCAATGTAAGATACATGAGTGTTGCCAGGGAGGGGGGAGATCTTGAAGCTCCCCCACCACTGCCCCACGGCTGTCTCATTTCCTTTCTGCTGGGTTGAAGATTGACACTGGAAAAAGTCTTCCCAGCATCTTCTAAGGGTGGGTAGAGTCTGACATCCCAGAGCAGCAGGTCACTGGGCAATCTCTCAGAGCTCTGAGTGTGAAGGGCAGACACAAGGGGAGGCTCCGGGACACTGGGAGGGCTCCTGCGGCTTGTGTCCATTTGCTTTGTAAATTCCTAGCCAAGTGGACTGTGAGGACAGACAGCAGGAGCTCTTAGTACGGGTACGTCAGGCTGATTCACCTCTTTTCTCACGGCCACTGAGCTCTCTGGAACAGTAGCCAGTACGTGTTGCCTTTTCTACCCCAACCAGGAGGCTTCCTGGACCTCGTGAAATCCCAAAACTCTCTAAAGCAAGAGTTCCCACCCAAGTCCACAGATCAATGGGGGCTGAGGACAGATCTCAGGGAGTCCACGATCTTGAGTGGAAAAAGAAAACCGCAACTTTGTTTCTCTCGAACTGCTCTCCTTTGTGTTTGACTTTATTCATTTAAAGACATGATTCAGGGGAGGGGTCCACAGGCCTCCCCAGACGATCTGCCAAAGGAGTCCCCCTCTAAGCAGTGGCTTCACTTTGAACAAGTGAACCCCGTCAGTGTTAAGAGCCTCATGTTTAGGGCTTGTCCAAGAGAAACACTGGACTCGTGGCCACAGACATTCACAGATTCTGCATTGGCTGGGATGGCTCCACTCTGTGGGAGGAAGGGAAGGGGAGTAGAGGTGGGGGGGCCTAGGGAGGAAGGAAGGCAATGAGGTACAAACGTAGGCTCTCTGGGAGATGGTCCCCGAAGTTCCATCTTCTCTTGTGGAGCGTGTGACTCTGAGGTTTTAAATCTTGCCCGGAGAGCTCAGAAGATCCATTTCATGGTCAGTGCAGGCCCGCCAGCCGCCCCTCCTGGGTCCACTCGCCTCACCTTACTTCTTGCTGAGCTAACCTTGATCTCCTTTCTCTGCTTTCACTCCAAGGAGGCTCATGTCTACTTAAATAAATGACCAGAAATAACAAGGAAATAATTCTTTGTCAAATCCTTCAGAGGTGCCTGGGTTAGGTTCAGTTCACCGGAGAAACATGAAACCTCAAGCTTATTTGCCAACCTCAAAGCTCTCTTTGCAACAGACACTTTACTAAAAGGCTGGACACCCCAAACATTCATGTTTGCCTCTTGCCCCCTCCTTCATCTGTGGAACTTTTTAGTTTAAGGGAAAAGACTCAGCAACTGATTGGAAGTGGACATTGAGGGAGAAGGAAGAGCTGAAACTGACCCTCAGGCTTCCAATCTAGGCCGCCAGGAAGGACAATGATGCAACAAGAGGCAGAGGGGAGGGCTAAGGGTGCTTTGGGGCACAGAAAGGAGAAGACTCCAAGTTCTGCTTTGCATACACTGGGTTTCAAATGCTCACAGGACATTCGGTTAGCGATGGGAAGAAGCACTTGGCACGAGAGAGGCTAAGATGATGTCATTAAGAAACATTATGAAGAAAGATTAAAAAGGAGCCTCTCATAGAACTCTGGGGCACACTCAAACAAGGGAGTGAGATACAACAAAGAAGACTGAGAAGTGGGCTGGTGAGAGAACAAAAGACAGGAAAAGAGGGTGATCAGTAGTATCAAGTGCTCCAGAGGAGTCAAGAATGGCAAAGACTGGGAAAAGGCCACCAAGGTCAGCAGAGCAAGCAGGCCGCGATGAGCGATGGAGCTGGGTACCAGACTTCCGGGGTTGAGAAATGAGGGGCAGAGAATGGGAGCCAATGAGAACAGACGGCTTTTACCGAGAGATTCATTACATGTTCATCGCTTCTGAAATTCCACCGGGGCATTTCACGAAAAGGCGTTTCTGGATATTTGTCACATCACCAGGACATTTTTAGCCCATTACTGATTACCATTTCTCCGGGCAATGATCAAATTATTCAAACGTGTTAAGATTAGGTTCATTTCTGCAATAAAAATAAAAACAACAACAATACTGGGAAGCTACTGTTTTCTAAACTGTGACGAGAGTGTGCCCGAGGACAGCCAGGCTGAGCACAGATTTACTTAGAGGTGGACGACAGAGGATGTCTCGACACTCACTCATTCGAGAGAGATGTCCCCACCCCTCAAGCGGAGAGACTGCCCCTGTATGTATAACAGACAGGTGCTGTTCTAAATGTCTGCTTGGAATCGTAAAGATCTGCTGTTCCTAACGCAGAGCCTCCTCTTCCCATAGGGACTCTGGAACTGACTGTGGTTTAGCCCCCTGCTGGTCCACAAAGGCCTATTTAACCCACAATGTAGCCAAAATATTGTACATACAAAACAAAAAATAATACCATGAAAACCGCGGCAATACTTATAATTAAACAAAAACAATAAAAATGGCTTGAAGAATATTTTATCTTGAGTGCTACTGCTTGGGAAAAACCTGGCTTAATCAGAGACTGAAGCAGCAGATACTTTCACGGAGTCTGTTGGGGCCTTGCTGGGGGCTTTGTGAGTTGAGGAGGCCACTCCTTTATATGGCAGATTTCATTTCAAAACGAACTGATGAAGGTGTGTCACTGGGATGATTCATCTATTCCTCAATCATGGTTATGGTTGACCTCGAGCTTCCAAATAAAATTTTAAAAAAAAGATAATCAGAGAAGAGGCGAGAAAAGTAGGGGGAGAGCGGAAACGTAGACAGCTTTGTTTTAAATGCTGGTCCAAATTTAAAGAGAAATAAGCTAGAAGAAGGAGGATGAATAAGAAGGATGGGAACAGAAAAAGCCCAGACTCTGAAAGGGGGCAACCTGGGTTCAAATCCCGCCTCTGACACTATGGCTCCCTGGACCAGACACAGGGGAGGAGGGCCGGCTGACTTCACATGTCCTTGGCTCAGTTCCCCCACTGGCCACTAAGTCAAGTCCAAATTCTCCAGCACAGCATTCGAGGCTCCCCACAACCTGTCTCCCACCTTCCCTTCCAGTCCTGGCTCTCACAATTCCCCTTCACTCCCTCCATGATTGTGCCAAAACGCTCATTCCCTTCCCCGGTCCTTCTGCCCCGTTGCCGCCCTGCTACATGCACTTTCCTCCTATCCACCTACAGAAATCCAGCCTTCCCAGGTCCACTCCGATGTCTCCCGGTCCGGAAAGCTTTCCTTCATCTCACCTGGCTCTCTCCCACTCTGACCGGGACACTGGCTTTTCCTTTTCCTGTACAGTTACTCTATGAGCCTGTACCTGTAATTGAGTATTTGAGACAAACGTTTCCATCGGGCCGGCTGTGTGCCAGGCACCGTGCTAAGCACATTACACTTACCTCATCCGAGCCTCACAACAGCCCCGCTGAGGGGGGCGCTCTTGTTAGACCGATTTCACAGCTGAGGAAAACCGAAGCTTTTCCAGCATCACACAACTAAGTCAGTGTCTGAGGCCGGAGTTTTGCCAGATCTTACCGCTGAGCGCCAAGACCACTGGTGGTCTTCCTTACCTTCCCAGACCACACACACCCCAAGGCCAAGGTCTAAGCCTTATTTGTGTGCCCCAGTGTCTAGCCTGACGCCCTGTAGGCCGTATAGGAGCTACAGTTGGAAGGGGCCCGTGGACACCTCCTCGAAAGGTTTTTGGTCACAGGTAAATAAAGAGAATTGAGTGCCCTTGCCAAGGTCACCCAAGGATGAGGAGCAGATCCAAGATATGAAGCCAGGAGGCCACACTACCAGGATATCCTCTTAGTGCCCACTGCCTGCTCACCAACAGGAATTGAGATGTCAAGGGGGTGCTGTCCCTAATCAGTCTTTCTTTGCTCACTGCAGTGTCTCTGGAGTGACTTCACTGTGCAACAAGGCAGCCTGGAGGCTGGAGGCCACTTGAGATGTCTCTGGAAGGAGTTAGTTAAGATTCAAGAGATGAACTTTTATTACATTTCATGCCGGCTTTCCTTTTCTGATACACTCCATTTGAAAGTCAAATAAAAAATTGCTTGTGTTTATTATGAATACAAACGGACAGCCTACAGTGCAGAAAACAGCTCCCAGAGCATCATTCAAGGAGGTGTATGCTGGGACAGTTTACTCAGAATTGCTGGAGAACTCTGGGGCCCAGCTGCTCAAGCAGCAAGGACCGCCATTTTCATGACTCATCTCCCCACCCCCCACAAGGTGAATTTACTTGTTTAAACTTCCAGCTTGGGATAATTCAGCTCTTTACATCAGAGGATCCATAAATGCTTCGCAGAAGTTCAAAACTTTCCAGACCCTTCAAAATAACAACTAACTTTTTGACCACATTTACTATCTTGGGGATAACATGGCTGATGAATCCCATCCCGGTCCCTCCTGTCACTATATGTCATCTTCCTCCATTAGAATGAAGCTCCTTGAGGGTAGGGAATCATCTTGCTTGCTTAGGTTTGTCTCCCCAGAGCTTAGTACACAGCAAGTGCTTAATTAATGCTTCTTCTATCCATCCATCCATCCATCCTATCTGATGGTTATAATATCTATCCTATCTCTCTAGGCTACCTAGTTATCTGTCTATCTATAATATCTATGCTATCTGTCTAGGTTATCTGTCTTACTCTCTACCTATATAGCTATGTTTAACTGTCTAGACCAGCGGTCCTCAATCTGTGGATCACGACCTCTTTGGGGGTTGAATGACCCTTTCACAGGGGTCACAGGGGTTACCTAAGACCATCAGAAAACACATTATTTCCGATGGTCTTAGGAACCGAGACACCGCTCCTCTGTCTCCAGGCGGGTCCGCCCACATACGAGTATTAAAGGGTCGCGGCATTAGGAAGGTTGAGAACCACCGGTCTAGACTATCCATATGGCTAGTTGTTATTTGCCTATAACATCTCAGTTGTCTGTTTGTAATATCTATACTGACATCCATAACATCCATGTGTTGGGTGGTATCTGTCCATGCTAAGCATAACTGGCTACCCTCGTCTGAAATCTTTGAGCCTGCTCTTCCTGTCAGGTAAATCTGAACTGATGAAAAATCCTGACGACAAACCTCATCAGAATTCTCTTCCCTTCCACACTTCGGTCTTCCTCTAATCTACAAGCCTGCTAATGTCTCCCCAAGAGAGAGAAGCGCCACTGTTTTTCTGCAGAGACATTTGACTTTTTTTTTTTTTATGCCGTTACTATATCATGTCAGCGCAGAAGGCAGAAATGCTATTTTCCTGGCTTAGCAAACTCTCCTCTCACTGCTGATGGCCCAAGCGCCCCATCCTGGAGGCTCCATCTCCCTTTGCTGGGGGCTAACTGAAGCTGTTCAGCAGCAAGTTTTCCTTCTGAATATATAACCAACAGCGATTTAACCAGTAGCTACTGTTCTATGTTGTGTTGGTCCACGGTACATTTGTAAGTCTTTAACTATAATAATCAGCACCATTTTTCTGAGTAGGTCTGAACCATTTTTTCCTATAGAACCCCAAATGTCAGCTCTCTTGGTACCTATACATTTATTTCTAGTTCCTGTGGCTTTTACATCCTTCAATCACACACTATTTCCAAATGGCATGTTTGTTTTAAATATTCAAGTGGAAAACTTCCCCTGCCCCGGACCTTTGGATCAGATAAGAGAACACACACTGTTAACGAGAACAGCTCATGGTGAAGGAAAGAAATAAAGGTTTGCAAAAGACTCTTGGCAATGCTAATGAACACATTTACATAGCCAAGAAAAAATGACCCAGGAATCTTCTCCAAATCAGGCCTTTTAAAAGATGAAAACGAATTCTGAGGACTTAATTAATTTTAAATTTAATCCCTTCTTCTTTGGCTCCTGAGCACTGGAGCCTCAGGTCTCTCTGCCTGACAGTTTGACCCCTAAAACATCTTCGAATGGAGCTGAGAGACGTTTAACTTGGGGGCTGTTTTGACCTTTGACTCTTCAGTATCTGCCAGTAAACTCTGCTGGATCGCTGAAATTAAGTGTCTAATTACACAATTTCACAATAGTCATAATTAAGCTTCTAAATAACTCAAGTGTCGTTTAAATCTGACATCTGATGCAAGTAAAACACCAGAGAGGCCACAAGCCTGAAGTCTTCTCCAGGTCTCCCTTCCTCTGTTTTTAAGCTATGCTCTAAAGACATTCCCTGGACTGCAGTCTCATCTGCAGAAGGGGGTGGCAACGCGATCCCTCAGGTCCCCTCCGGCTGAAGATTCTCTGAACATGATGCACCATTTCTCCCAATAGTCTGCTGTTCGTGCTCATAAACCATAAACACAATTTTACTCTCAGTGATGAGAATCTATCCTGTATCACAAGGAACCCGCCATGAAGCCCTGTGCAACTCATAACAAAAGGAAGCAGACGTCCCCATTCAGCCCCTGCATGACTAAGTGCACATGCCACACACAGGCCTGGAAGCCTTGGGAGCCTTTGGCCGGGTCACTTAACTCCCTGTGAAAGGAGGGAGTTCGACTGGCTGGTTTCCAAGGCCCCCACCAGCTCTGGACCCAGGATCCTGTGTCAGTCCCTGAAGGAGATACAGAGATCTTTGAGAAACAGCCCCTGTCCTCACGAGGCTTCAGTCCACAGGCAGAGAATAGGCCACACAATCGAATAATGCACATTAGCTAGAAGGCTGACTAGATGACTAGGCCAGGACAAGGGCAGGCAACAGACAGACAGAGTTATACTGGGGAAGCTCCAAAGGGCCAAAAGGCCTGTTTCCAGGAGCTGCAGCTGAGGCCAGGGCTCCGGAGGGCAAGCAGCAGCCGGGGGGAAAGATCCTGTTTGTCACCGCCAAGACTGGGATCAAGGCACACACCCAAATTTAAACAAGCCCCAGCAGCAAGGTCGGCACTGAACCACAAACTAAGCCAAAGTGGCTCCTTCCAAATAAAAACAAACATGAGCGAGGGGGTCAGAACTGCTGAACTAGGACAAAACGCCAGCAGAGACACTGATGCTGCCTCAATGGCCCTGGTAGTCACAGGGGGGTCAGGAGAACCAGGAGCCTG
The DNA here is from genome assembly GCA_028646515.1 of Pseudochirops corinnae. Lineage (NCBI taxonomy): Eukaryota > Metazoa > Chordata > Mammalia > Diprotodontia > Pseudocheiridae > Pseudochirops > Pseudochirops corinnae. The sequence goes on from CM053586.1 coordinate 22,134,808, forward strand.
GGTCCAAGTACGGCCAGCAGCTCCCTGCATGACCACGGGCAGATCGCTAAGCAGGGCACTCAGGGTCCCAGCTCAGCAGCAATGAGGGGGCACAAAGTGCTCTCCCCCACCCTCCTTCGTTCCTCTCTCTTCTGTCTCTTCCTCCCCCTCTTTCTCTCCTTCTCTCTCCTCTCTCCCTCTCTCTCTCTCTCTCTCTCTCTCTCTCTCTCTCTCTCTCTCTCTCTCTCCCTCTCCCTACAGCTAGTTAAAGTTGTGGGCAGGGTTCTCTAGATATGGCCTAGAGTCAAGGCTGTCCTCAAAGCACTTGGAAGGCCAGCTTTCACGTGGCCCTTTGAAGTGTGCCAAGGACCTCCCTCACAATAAGCCTGTGAGGTGAAAAGGGCAAGTATTGGATCCCCATTTTACAAATGGAGAAACTGAGGTTTAAGAGAATCTAGAAAGCTGGCCAGGACCACAAGGTTACTAAGTGGCAGATCTGGGGTCCAACCCAAGGCACCCAGCCCAGAGCTGCTTCCACTCACGTGTTCTGTGCCCCTAGAAAGCTCCTAAAACAATCTAAGAGTCACTAACCACGTGGCAGACAAAGGCAGAAGGCTTGATTTCCTAGACAGATGGGTTTGAGGACAGTGTTATACTTATAAAAGCAGCGAGCCATGGGGATGCATTATTTGCATGAGTCCCTCCAGGAATGGTGATGTCTGTGCCGATGGATGTGTTCCCCAGGGATGTAACTGAGGAAGTGCTGTGACCCATCTGCACAGGCGTCTGATACTGTGTACGTGTGTGTTTATATTTACACGGGTGGTTGTTGTTGTCCCTGATAGAATGTAAGCTCGCCGAGGGCAGGCACTCTCATCCTTCTGTCACTGTACACTAGTGCCCAGCGCATACCAGGCACTCAGTAAATGCTGGTTCAGTTACGAACAAAAATGTCAACACAGATTAGGTGCCATGTACCGTAAGCACTGTACTAGGCACTGAAGAGAAGATGAAATAGGCAAAAAGCCTCTACCCTGGTTGGGAAGGGCACTGAACCACATATTCATGAATAAATATAATCTAGAGCAAAATGTGAGAGATACAAAGGGATTAAAGAAATGTGAAAAGAAGGCTCAGAGAAGTCTCCAAGAAAGAATGGGCCCTGAGCTAAGCCTTGAAAAAAGGGAAAGATTTCAAAAGGCAGAGATGGGCTAAGCAAAAGCATAGGGATGGGAGAAGGCAGGAGGGGCTGGAGAGGGCAGAGCAAACAGAGGAGAGTCTTCTGAGACAAAGCTGGGATAGTAGGTGGAAGTCTGGTGGGAGATGGCCTTGAAGGCCAGGATCAGGAGTTTATTTGAAGGTCAATGGGGAAAGGCCCATTTATTAAGTGTTATAGACATAAGTAAACTGGACTAGGGGTAAAGTCCAGTGGATTTGCAAGGAGCCAAGGTGGTCAGGAGGCTATTTATTGGCATCTGCCTGTGGGTCAAGGAGGCAGGAGCAGCACCCGAAGAGATGCCTCGTCTGAGGGTCACTAAAGTGAGCCCAGGTTCTGGAAGGCTAAGGAAGTGGGGTAGAGAAGGGGAGCAGGGAGGAGGGGAGGGGAGGAGAGGGTGAGCAGTGGCAGCACAGCCCCATGGGACTGTCGTTTTCATGGGTGCACGCTGTACTGACTCCTCAATCCCTTTTTTTGGCCTTGCTTCCTAGTCACAGCACATTATCTGAAGTCCCCGCCAGCTCTCCGGCGAGACGCCCTCTGCACTGGCCTCTCCACGCAGTAGAAAGGACCGTCATCTGAAGACTTCACAATTTCACTGTGTATATTCTTTTCCAGATCACATTTAAAAAAATAAAGTCAGTCCCAGCAACCATTCCAGGGAGGGTCCACTCACTTTTTATGTTCCTCTTTTCAAAAGGTTTCATCCATTCTGGAAAGAATTCAATTCAGTTGGCTTTAAGCACAATTGCAATTTTTTTAAATCCAGAAAATAAGTCTTGCCGGGTCAGTTTGCCTCTTTTGGCCGGGAATCACCATCTTCTGAAGGGACATAATGAGGATCTTTGCCGTGTTTGTTAAGGCTTGATGAATTCAGATTCACAGTTGGGCACTTGACATGAAAGTGACTCCTTGAATCTTATTCATTGATTTCAGTACCTAACCATCTTCAGAAAGAAGAAAATCACCATTTACAGAAACCTCTGACTGCCCTGGGAGGCTGAAGGAGCCGCGTCAGGAGCAGAAGTCTGCGCGTGGCACCAGCTCAGTGGTGGGTAGATGTAGTCTCCGATGAAAGATTTATCATCCTGCTCAGAGCATATGGTTACTTGCCAGCTGCCACCACAAGATGAGGAAGAAAATACTGAAATTAGTTCCACCACTGAAGTAGGAACCCTTGTAATCTCTCAGTGTTTCAAATGCATGCCGATCATGCAATCACAGGAGAAACCAGGGAGCTGAGGCCCCTCAGCATAGGAAGGGCTCTCAGGTGGTGGGGGCCACAGATGAATCTCAGGAGGTGAAAAGTGGCCCCCAGCAGGGCTAATGCCGTACTCACTCTGACCGGCATGTGCACTGATGAGCCCTGCACACCTGGGCTTTTTATTCCTGTGCACCTGCCTTAATAACAAGTTAAAACTTAAAAATGAGAGGAGGGGTTTTTGTTTTCATATGATGTTGCTTTAACAAAAAGTGGGAGGGAATCTGAGTTGAAAGCAGAACTCCAATCAAATAACAGTGAAGCATCTGTGTTCCATCAATTCTAAATTACAGCCTGCTGAAATCATACTTGCAGACACACCTAGGCATGCATGCCCAGGGACCAAGACAGAGACACCCGAGGGCTGGGCTAAAGCTATTCTCAAATAGGAAGAGCAGGGAGAAAGGTGGGCTTTGTCGATCCTGATTTAAAACAGCTATTAAAAAACATGCCCCCTCCCTCTCCACAAAGATGGTGAACCTTAAGCATCAAGAAAATCTTCTGCTTGGGAAGATTTTTTAAAATCCCATTGTATTTTGTGAGGCCAGAAAAGCCATCTAGCAGAAACACTTGATCTTCCAAGCCCCCTGCCTTTAAACTCTATTACACAGTCATTGGCTGGACAGTCTCCTTATCCATGCTGTACGGATGGTCCCATCATCCATTTTGGACAGGCACTGCACAGGGACAATGGGCTGGACCAAGGGGAACAAGAGAACAGGCCAGACCAGACAACTACCTGCGGGAAACTGAGCGGTGCCTTTCATGACCCAAACTTCTTGGGGAAACCAAGATCTACCTTTGACAATAATGTGAATACCATAATGCTACATGACCACAAATCACAGAATGGTATTATCTCTGCAAAATAACACTGCACACTCCCCAAAGGGCAAAGGAAAGGAGCACTGTGGGCAGGGGTCTGCAGCACCAAATTAAGAACTAAGGATTATGGAGCAGACACAGGACAAAAGGATGGCCGCGAAGCCACTGGGTCCTTAGGTGGGAAAAATGAAGGAACATTACTTAGGGACAGGCTCCTTGCTCCACTGGTGTCTGCGCAATGTCCACAGAGCAAGATGCAGCCCCCAGCCTCCGGGCATGTGCCCCAACCTCACAGAAGGCCACAGACAAGAAATACAAGGGGAAAGGGCAGGAGTGAGACTCCCAACACGGAAGAGTTCATGGATGCATCTGGGTATCAAAGTACCCAATGCCAGCTCCATGGCAGGAGAACATGGTTCCAAGTGAGTGACAACTGAGGGAAGTTACGATGCTGGGGCAGGCTGGCCGATGGTCAAAGGCAGACTGAGAATCTAAGATCCCAGGTCCCACACACAACTTCCTTCCCCTGAGGACAGTAAAACTTTTAAGAAGTGAATGCACATCTGAGAAAGGCTTAATAATTACTGGAAGCATCACCAATGGTTAGGAAATATTTGTCCTGGATGACAAAAGACATTGATTTCATTTATATGACACTAAAAGTCCACCAGAAGGCAAGGTCACTATTTCCAAGATTTAGTTATATTATAGTGGGCTAGGAAATGGCTGATATTTGTGTCCAGATCTAAATAATTGGTTAACACAGGTGGGAACGCCCAAGGAACGTCCACTAGATAACTCAAGATTGGGAGGTTCATAGGATACTGAGCTGGAAGGAACCTCAGAGATCACCAATTCCAAAATGCTCATTTTGCAGATGAGGAAACTGAGGTCATCTCACAAACAAGGGTCTCGATAGCTAAGTAACCAGGTACTCCCCTTACTGTACTTCACCTTCGTCCTCCAGTTTGAAATTCCTTTTATTTCCAACATGAAGGCCTCTCTTAGGCACTTAAAACCCTTCACAAGCTGAGCCCTTTCCTACTCTACGGCTTTCTGATACTTTGCTTCCTTTCGTACTCCTGGTGAACCAACCACACTGACCTCCCACACTCCTGGGGCTCCATCCCCCTCACCACGGCTGGGAATATTCTCCCTCCTTCCCTTTGCCTCTTAGTTTCCTGTGAGAGCCAGCTCCAATTCCAGCATTTGTAGGAGGCCTTTCCTGGTCTCTCCTCCCTGGTAACTGTCCCTGCCTCCCTTGCTAGGGCCTCACCCTCCATCAATGCTGCATGTTTTCATTTACACACACACACACACACACACATACACACACACACACACACGTATGGATGTATAGGTATATGTACATGTATATGTACATATGTACATATACATGTACATATACAAATCCTCATTGCTTACACACACACACATAAACACACACACACACACACACACACACACACACGTGCTTGGCCCATAATAAGTACTTAATGAATGCTTGTGGACTGACTGAATGACTGTTAGGAAAGAAACAAAGAACTCGGGATGCTACAGAATGAGCGAAGTCCCAAGAGCCCCCTCCAAAGGAGAAGGCACCATCCTCCAAACGTTGAAGAAAGGCAGGTGGCCACCCCTCCTCCCCTTTGCCCCCAAGTATGACAATCCAAAAGGCTCCATCAATTATACTCGGGAGCATCAGTGTCTGGGAACAGCACCTGGCATGAAGCCTCAACTTCAGCGGCCAAAGTACCAGCTGCCTACTTCAGAGGTGCCTCAGGGAGGAAGAGTCCAGATGCCGCTCTTGCCCATCTGAGGGCTCTCTGGGCCACCCACCCGGGATGAGGACATGCGGAGTTTGGGAGCATCTGGCCCCTCTCCACACCAAGCACTCCACAGCAGATTCTCAGGACAAAAGCCCAAGGCTACCCGATGGGGGCCTTACCTTCACCTCAATGAAGTCCGGCTCCCCCAAGGACACCAGCTCTGCGTAGGCTTGAAGTTCTTCCACGTTCCAAGCCTTCACCAGGGTCAGACGATACACTGTGCGTTGTTGCTGAAATAGAGAAACAGCCAGCTCAGATTAGAGGAAATGCCACCTGAAGCTGATTCCTGAAGCGGGGAACAAGTCAGAGGCGACCCAACATTCTTGTCTGGCCACACAGAAACCCAGGAGGAAAACACTGGAATGAATGGAGAGGTCGGCAGAGCCACCGCTGTGAGCACAGGGAAGCCCTTGTCCCTTCCTTCATGCCCTAAACTGAAGAATGAAGAGCAGTGCCAGATTCTGGCCGCACAGGAGCCTGGGCCAGGGCAGAGCTCAGCGTCCAAGGGGGCCAGGAGGCACCACAGACATGAGAGGACACAGACACGTGGCGTACCTCCTCCTACACATGCACACAGGAGTGGGACAGAAGGAAAGGGGAGAGTCCAAATGACAGTACATCATGGGGGGCCAGGCAATGACAGGCCCTCACAAGGGCAAGATAACCCCCATCCTGCAAAGCGAGTCACTTTATTTCTTCAAGGGAGTCATTTTCCAAACCCCCCAACACCACTCTCAAGACTGCTCTAGGAAGGGAGCCCAGCAAGAGGCAGATGGTTAAACTGAGATGCCTTTGTGACCAAAACACAATCCAAATGTCCCTCTCCAGGCTCTGTCCAAGCTCTTCCATCACACAGAAGGATCTGGGGTGCTAGTGAGATTCAACTGTGAGTGTGTGATGGCTCTGAGCCAGGGTTTCATCACCTGTTCTGTGTGTCAGAGACCTCTCTGGCCGTCTGTGGAAGCCAAGGGAGCCCTTCTCACAGTAACGGCGTGAAATGCACAAAATGAAATCTACACAGGATTCAGAAGGAAGCCAATTATATCATATATAAGTATTTATAGAGTAAATATCATATATAAATATTTATGTATTTAAAAGAATATAAAATTTTAATAAAATGTTTATGACTATAATACAATCTATTACAATGTGATATATAATTTATGATATATAATTGATACATAATGTGATATATGATTTACATTGTAATTTATATTATAATAAAATATTACAATATAAAAATATAAACAAATCAAGTTCACAGACTGCAGGAGAAGAAGCTGTGCTCTACTACGTGGTTCTTATTTGGGAACTAAAAATGCTCACTGGCGAATCTCCCCTTTCTCTGTCCCTTCTGGCAGATGACATGGCAGTGCCACTGAGGAGGGATGTTTAAGGCAACAGTTTCGACCTTCTCCCCCCACAATTCTCTTAGCAGAGCGGCTGATGGCTGACGGAGCTCATTGACAAGCAAGGACAGATCTAAATCACGGTCAGCACGGACAAGGAAAAGCCAGGCCCCTGGATTAGCCACAAAGCGGGAGGTCCATAGCTGGACACCTGGAGCTCAGCCAGAAGATTCATGACCAAGCAGCCTCCCTCTTCCTGCCCGATGGGATGGACTCCAGGTACAGACTGGGACGGCCATTTCTCTGGATGGGTACAAGGCTGGAATTTGTTGTGTGTGACTATACAGCTTTGTAATAAGGGTTTTGCTTTTCTTCTCTTTTCAATTAGGGTGGAGGGAAGGAGAAAAAAAAGAGATTTTGGTTAATTGAAAGAAAATTTAATTTTAAAAAACTTCAATTTGATTCAACAAGCAGCCAAGTTGTGCTAAGTCAGAACATCATCCAATCTCACGAGTGGAAGTGTTCTCAGATACCATCGAGTTCACCCCTAATGTGAAAGGGATCCCCATTAAACATACCTGAGAGGGGGAATCCCCAAGCTCTGGAGGCGGCCCCTCCCCTTTGGGGCAGCTCTAATTTTCAGGAGGTCTTTCCTGAATCTTTGCCTCTTTGTGACTTCTACCCACCATTCCGTTCCCAGTTCTGCCCTCTACAGCCAAACAGAACAAATGTCACCCCTTCTCCACCTGCCAGCCTGCTATCACACCAGGGGCTCCTGGCTCTAGGGCTGGAAGTTACACCAGGGGCCACCTAGGCCACAGGCACATTCTCCTCCTCCCCTCTTCCCACTGCTAGCCTTGCAGATGGTGGATGTGACATCTTAAAGAGCACATTTTCCAGTGTTATAAAGTTACATTATATCAAATTATTAAATTACATTACATGAAATAAAATATATTTTCCAATGTCATAAAAAAAATACGAGCATTCCTCATTTAGCAGCTGAGGAAACTGAGGCTCCGAGAGGTGAGAATTTGCACTGAGGTCCCCCGAAATCTCATCTCCAGGCCAATGTCCCCCACACCTCCACCCTGCCCTCACGTGACATGTCCTAAGACTTACGGAGGTCCTTGTCTTCAAGGAAATTATCTTGTGCTGGTTTAGTCTGAACCTTTTCCTCCCCAAAATGAAAGCCATCTAACGCCACTACCACTACAGAGCTAAGGGTACGTATAAGCAGTTTTGTGAATCAGCCTCCAATGACTCCACTATTTCCAATGAAAGCTTTGAGTTTCTTTCTTTTCCCAGCCTGCCAATACCTCTGAGAACAGAAGAGAATAAGAGCCTAAGAAGATCAGATTCCAATCCAATGCTCCAGCCACTGGACACATGCAATCCTTCCAAATCACCAGCCACATCATCTTGACTCAATAAGGGCCAATCTCTATGCTCCTGGACTGCTCTCTCATGGGGAAGAAGCTGCTCCTTAGGCAACACTAGGGTTTGTACCCATTTCACCCTTCTAAGAGCAAACAGGATAAGCCTAATCCCCATCTCCACAGCAGCTTTACAAATATCTGAAGACTGGGACCAAGCTCTATCATGTCTTCTCTTCTCCTGGCTAATCATTCCTAGTTTCTTCAACTAGGAATAGTTTTGAGGTGCCTTACCATCTTGGTCACCCCCTTCTGGATAGTCTCCAGCTTCATTTCTAAAACATCCTTCCTAAAATGTGATTCCTAGAACTAGTGGAAAGAACACTGTCTCTCAAGGTCAGAGGGCCTGAGTTTAAGCCCCCAAAGTGAAACTAGAACAGGTCACTCATCCTGGGCTTCATTTTCCTCATCTGTAAAAGGGAGGTAACAATTCTCATGTACCTCCTTCACAGGGCTGTTGTGAGGACAGTGCTTTGTACACTTATATTTCCTTGAACGTGACCTGGGTGCTGCAATACCGGCAATCAAAAAAACTAATGAGAATTTTCAGATCCATAGGTTGAAATGCAGTGCACAAAAATGGGAGAAGAGGGAATTTTCTAATCAAGTCACAGTTTGAATAATACAAATTATGGCAGCTCTTTTCTGTAGAGTGTTTTCCAAGATGATAAGGTAAACCACAAAAACACACAAAATAAAGATCTCAAGTTAGTGGGCAGAGTGGAGATAGAGGGCCCAGTCCGTTGGAAGCAACTGGAGAAACAGGTGGTCTCAGAATGAGTTAAGGCAGAAAATCCACGAGGCACCAAGGAACAAGGATAAAAATGACTCCAAGAAGACACTGTTTAAAAATGTCTTTTATGAGGAATTTTACGACACTGAAAAATGAGCTTTTAAGATGTAACGCCCACCATCTGCAAGGTGAGCAGGGGGAGGGGGAGAGGAGGTAAGAACTGTGCTCATCTATCACACACTCACAACTGAATCTCACCAGCACCCCAGGATCCAGACATCTGGGCTTCTACCTAGTAGCCCTCCCAGGCTCCTCTCTTCTAGGGAGGCGGCAACACAAAAGGACCCAGAACACCTGATTTTCCCAGACCGCTGCTACGCCTCGTGACTGCTTTCCTTGTCATGATCTACATTCCGTTCACCCATAATCTAAAATGAAGAGAGGCAGTGATGGAATACAACGATCCTTCTTCACTTTGTGACAAGTTAGCTGAATGAGAAATTAAGATTTCTAGAACCCAAAATAAAACGACCAGTAGAGAGAAAGACTGCTTGAGAAAGAGAACAGAAAATCAGATTCCTAATTCTAAAAAGGCCATGAACTCACTTGTAGGAAGAGCGGAGCTAAGCCCCAATGCTCACCTCTCCTCTGTGACACCTATGGAGCAAAGTGGATAACCTTGCCAAAAGTATCCCCCTGGCTTGTCTCCTTGACACGTCTTCAGATTAGAATGATGCTGATGCTTCGATAAAAGTGGCACTTGATGGTAGGAAAAATGCCTTTTCACAACAACCTCAGAAGTAACTAGCGCACCAATTGTTGCTGACCACAGTAAATCAGTTCTAAAGCACAATAATCTAACTTTGAATTAAGTGGCATCAGAACCTGAATCCAGATCCACCAACTCCCAGACCACACTCCTTTCTAGCTAACTATTTTGCCTTTTGCTCTTTTTCTCAGGATACTTTAAAATAGGCTAAACATCAGTAGTGTTTCTAATAAAGAAAGGGAGGGGAAATGTTTTTAAAATGCGAGTAAGGCAAGAATCATGTTTCATTAGTCCATAGGTTTATGTTCTCTCCTGTCACTATACATAAACTTAGTATTTTAACTCAGGAAACTCCAGAAAGTCACTGAGAATTAACTGAAAATCTCTGTGACCTGTAAGAATCACTTAGCTATCTACCCACAGTACTTCCCGACAAACTGCCTCTACAGGAAGCCTGGGAGATGAAATGAGGTCATAGAGAAACTGAAAAGATGCCTCTTCGAACAAAGACAGGCTTCAGAGGACACCAAGGGAAATTCTTGAATAATAAAGGTGAGGATTTGAACAAATATGGGTTGACCTCGAGTTTCTGGAAAAATTAGACGTAATTCAGAAAGGCAGGTTTATTAGTGACAATGATCAATGTATATGTATGAAAGACAGTACTTTTTAAAAGAAATGCTTGAGTTGTTGCTCTTAAAAATTCAAATCCCACTTAGCAACTACCTAATATTAACTTCAATTTGTCTTGTTTCATTAAATAAGAAAATATTTAGTAAATTCTGAGTTTAGGCCAAGTTCATGAACCTACATGCCTACCTAAATATTGACTGAAATTTCCTTGCTGGGTTCTAACACTGGTTAAATGAAGGTTCTATGATTTAAATGCACTCAGAGTAAAATCAGTTCAAGATCTAGAGTAAGTTCAAGGCCAGAGAATTTAGTGACACTTGAAACACACAATCAACAGACAAGTTCTAGAAGACAAATGGGGAAAGTGGGGAACAGGAGATATTGGAGAAAAGTCAACTTTATTTTTCATATTTCATTTCAGAATATTTTTTCCAAAATAGTGAGGAAATGATATGGACATAATTATATGGTTAATTACAACAGAACCAATTAAAAAGTATTTTAGGAATGCCTACTTTGTGCAAAGTATTGTGGGGGAAAGAGAAGAACGTTACAGGATGCTGGCATTCGTATACTTTACAGTCTTACTGGTGAGATGGAAATAAACCCTGTAGAAAAACTAGAGAAGAATTCAATGGAAGATTAAGACCTGGTGACCAAACAAGTGACATAAGTCCAAAGAAAGGAAAAATTCATGTGGGCCAGAAAAGTCCCAGAAGGACTATTCCCAGAGGAGCTATTAAGATTTGGAGGAGAGAGATGCTTGGAGGAGGCGTCATTTCAATAAGACTTTAAAGGGTGGCCGACGAGGGCCGGATGCAGAAGTAAGGAGCAGAGAGAGGAAGAGAAAAGGGACAAGGCCATTCTAGGCCTAAACAAGATAATAACATGAGAAAAGGAAAGAGGGGGGAAACATGTAGCACTTGTCCATCATTCAAACCGGAGACTGCAGTCACCTGGCAAATCAGCTCACAAGTCGCCAAAGCTGACAAACACATCAGACGGGATGTACCAGCACAACCAAACCCAACAGACCGTTGTGACACGCCCCACAGACTGATGTAGGAGCACCGCACCACAAAAGAAAGATGCAAAATAGTAACCGTCCTAGCCCATCAGCTGCTGTCAGCAAGGAAGAGAACTTTATTGTCTGGGGCCCCGGCTAATAGCAGCTGAAAGGTGACATACTTTTCCTGCTCAGTAAATATTCAATGGTTTTGATCTGGAAGATGAATGATATCACACATAGAACCACAGGGTGTCAAGTAGGAAAGATGCCTTGATGTTGAAAATTTTTAAATTTTTTATTGAACATCTCAAGAAAAAGCCCTAAAGTTCAACCCTTTCATTTTAAAAAACTGAGCATCTCTAGGATACCCCCTTACCCCTTCCTTGGAAGCACAGGCCTTGAAGGCTGCCAAGCGCCCTCTCCCATCTCTGTCAATGATAAATGGGGTTGTAGCCATTTCGAGAGACCAAAAGGACGAAGAATATAATGATAAGTCTAGAAAACAATAGGCAAGTAACTTCTCAAAGAACTCGTCAGCCTTTCACTGAAGCTTAGAAGGGGAGAAAGATTGGTTGGGAAATAAAAGGACAAAAGAGCAAGGGTGTTTAGATAACGAGAGGGTTCATTCGATCTGCACAGCTAACCCTGGGGTCATCAAACGCAAGCACAAGGAGAGAGGAGAGCCAGGCCGGCTGCACAGAGGCAGCGTGGTGGCACAGTGGGCAGAACAGATGGACGGGAGTGAGAAGATCTGAGTGTGACTCCTGCCTCAGCTGCTCCCTTCCCCGTCTGTAAAATGGGGGTATTAACAGCACCCACCCCCCCCCCCGGGTCGCCCTGAGGATCGAGGGAGTTAGCACGTAAAGCCTTTTGCAAGCCTTCAAGTGCTGTATGAATGATCACTGTTACTAATATTAGTCACATCAACATTAACAATAACAAACGAATTTTGTTCACAACGTCAGCTACAGAAACAGTCTAGGAAGGAGAAGGCACCGGGCACTGAGTCTTTCTTCCGTTCCCTAATAGGACCCAAAGGCCACAGAATTCGCCTTTGTGCTTCTGGAAGATCCACTCTCCTTCTCCATGGGGTGGATGCCTATAAACATGCGTCCCTGCCCTGTGCACAAACGGAAATGTGACTTGGTTTCCTCATTAGCAAGTTTATTTAGGTCCTGGTCTGGCTCAATACCAACAATTACAGTGCCCAGTAGTTTGTTTTTAGCTTTGAAGGTTATTGTTCTCATGTTAAGATAACAACTCTTAGGCTGTAAAGACTGAGCAATGATCCAGCTCCTTCACTGCCTAACTTGCCCTGTGGCCTTGGTCATGGCCTACTTCCCATACCAGTTTAGCTGTACATAAATGGCCTTGCAGCTACTTCAGGAGGCAATCATGATGTGAAGAGAACTCTCATAAATGGGCACAACCACAGAAGAAAAGCAAGTCAATCTGTTTCCGAATCTTGGTCAATAAAATGAAAAACCACATAACCATGTGTACAGGGAGAACATTTCTCCCACTACAATGTAGGGTTGTAACTATCAAGGCATAAGTCAACAAGAACAAGGAAAATATCCTCTGTGGGTTTTTTTCCCCAATAAATATGTCTCATACTAAAGACCAATAATCTCTAAACTGAATTAACTCTAATGATAGATCTTCCCTAAGGAATACAGCCTTGAACCAATGTGCAATGATGTGATTTTCTGTGAGAATAATTACTTAGCACTTAATTCTTAGAGTAAATTTAGCTTCAGAGCATTTACAAACATCAATCAATTAATTTTCACAACAACTTTGTGGAAGAAATCTGCACCTGATACAAATTGGGAGGCGGAAGGGAGGCTGGGGGGGAGGCAAAAGACTTTCAGGGAAACAAAAACAATGTGATTTGCTGTTAGGCATCTAGGAAACCCTGCCTCCCCCATCATCCTTCATTCTTTCTCCTCCAGTGGCCATCACCCTAGTTCTCTGGACCACTCTCCACCGCTTTCCCTGACTCTATTCTCCCCCAGTTCTAATCTCCTTTACACCTGCATGTGTGAACTCCCCACCTCCTACTGTAGGAGCTGACAACCTTTTACGGGAACGAAATTAACAAAATTAACATTGTCGGTAGTCGCTTCACCTCCCTGAGACGCAGTCTCCTCATCCTAGAAGAATTAAGAGGGTTAAGACTAGACGACCTCGGAGGGTTTTTCCAGCTCTAAATCTATAACCCTGTAAATCTTTTTTTCCTATTTAATATTATTTATTGTTTCCAATTACACGGAAAGATAGTTTTCAACATTGACTTTTATAAGATTTTGAGTTCCAATTTTTTTCTCCCCCCCTTTCTTCCCCTTACCCCTCCCCAAGATAGCATGCAGTCTGATATAGGCTATACATATACAATCTTATTAGACATATCTCCACATCAATCATGTTGTGAAAGAAGAATCTAAACAAAAGGGGAAAACCATGAGAAAGAAAAAGAGAGAGAAAATAGTTTGCTTTGATCTGCATTTGGACTCCATAATTCTTTCTCTGGCTGTGCACAGCACTTTCCATCTTCAGTCTTTCTGAATTGTCTTAGATCTTTGCATTGCTGAGAAGAGCTAAATCTATCAAAGTTGATCATCACACAATGTTAGTGTTACTGTTCTCCTGGTTCTGCTCACTTCACTCAGCATCAGTTCATGTAGGTTTTTCCAGGTTTTTCTGAAATCTGCCTGCTCATCATTTCTTACAGAACAATAGTATTCCATTACAGTCATATATCACAACTTGTTCAGCCATTCCCCAATTGATGGCTACTCCCTCAATTTCCAGTTCTTTGCCACCACAAAAAGAGCTGCTATAAATATTTTTGTACATGTGGACCCTTATCCCTTTATGATCTCTTTGAACCCTGTGAATCTTAAAATATTGAGCGAAACAAAATACATTTAATAGTTCCTATCCCCCGGGACATAATGATGGCTCAGGTTGCCAGGGCTCTAGACCTGGCCTTTTCTCCCCTACAAGGCTCCTGCTGTATTCATTGTTCACCATCATTTGTCATGTTTCAGGGACGTGAGGCAGTCACACACGGTCCATGATTCATTCCTTTTGTCCAGCCAAAGGAGCTGTGGACAACTGTCCTGGCCTGCCCTGCCCCTCACAATTTCCTCAGCCTGATCAGAAGCCCTTTACAATCCGGCTCCCACCTACTTTGCCAACCTTAATTCACACCAATTCCCTTCAAGCAGGCTATGTTCCGGGCAAATTGGATTACTCATCTCTCCATTTCTTCAAGTGCCCTCTCCCATCTCTGTGCCTTTTGTTCATGCCGTCTCCATGACTAAGATGGACACACACACACACACACACACACACACACACACACACACACACACACACACACACACCCTTTAAGGCCCACATCAGAGCTCCCATAAAACATCTCCTGCTTCTCTGCCCCTCAAGCCTAAGATGATGATTCCCCTTCCCAAGCCCCCCAACACACACACACACACACACACACACACACACACACACACACACACACACACTTTGTGACCTCTCCTGTGCACACATTGTCTAATGGGTGTTATAGTTACTTGTCTACCTGTCTCATCTCCCCTGCTTGAAAGTGAGCTCCTTCAGGGCAGGGACGATGTCTCATTTCATGTGCGTATCCTCAATGCCTTGCACAGCAAATGGCCCTCTGTCAGAGGACACTCCTAGGCAAGAAATCCCCTTATTCCAATGTAGTTCAACATTTTTTCTGCAATGAATAGCCTTAGTTGTCTGCAGGATGGTTGAAGGACTTGCCCAGGGTCAAATGGTCAATCTATGTTGGTAATGAGATTTAACCCTTGCTTGTTTGGGCTTCACGACTACTTCTCCATCCACTACCCCACGCAATACTTAATAACTTCATTAAACTGAATTTTCTTCCCTGAAAATCCCAGGAAGCCCCCCAGGAACCCTCTTTTGCCCAATGACATCACAGTCATCTATGAGCAAAAGCAGAGGGAATCGAGGCCCCTAGGTTGCCTCAGCACAGCAACCAGCCGTTCTCTTCCCATACTCTGCACCGAGGAACCAGATCCAAAATGGCCCAGCTAGGGAATAAAAGGCATCTCTTTTCCAAATGGCCCTTCTGCCTAATGAAAACAAGTTTGGATCCTGCTGAGGAAAAGTACAGGATGGGGCTGGTGGAGACCTTCTCTTGGGGCTGCCACCTGGACCCCAAGAAGTAGCAACCAGGGGGGAAATGCCATCCAGAGTGTCCCATAGGCCCTCTGTCAGAGGTACTTTCAAATCAATGAAAGGTCATGCAGGGAGGGCCAGGCCCAGGGTTGTCAGTGAGGCTGCCACAGGAATATTTCCCTTCCAGGCAGGGTAATTGGTTTTTCTCAAAAGCAGCCACGTGTGCAGAATGTCGGCAGTCACAGGAGAGAAGGAGGCAGGGATATTTATATGCAGCACCCCCGTGGCTGGTTTTGCAAGGAAAGCAGACTTCTCTATACTCTCCTCCAGTGACTAATGTTGTTTTTTTTTAAATTGTCTCTATTAAAATCTATGGGAAACAAATTGGGTATTGGCAAAGTAGTAATCCAGCCTAGCAAATGAAACCTGAGCTGCCATAAATGCTAAGCTTTAAATTAAAAAAAAAAATCCAACCCTAATTGCCGTTGTTTCTCAAATCAATGAAGTTCTAACAGGAACATTTAACATCCCTACTGAAAGTGGGATAATGTGACAAACCATACTCAATTTCTTTTCAATGGCTTTTGGTTTACACAATGCAAAACAGGAAATGAAAAATGATGGGAACAGGAACTGCAAAGACACATGTCATTCATCGGAAGAAAACCTGAGATGCCCATTAGGGGTTAGGGTCAAGCAAAGAGGGAGGGAGCCTGCTGAGAAGCATCCATCTCTAAGTGCACTTTGGCAAAAGGGCTGAGAGAGAGACATTTCTGAGTAGTAAATTAGACTGTTTCAAAGCTTGGAACAGGGACCACAGATGGTCGTGGGAAGCGTGCTCCACAGTCGAAGGGGAATGAGCACAAAGACTGAGGCTCTCACTGTCATGAGGTTACTTCCAGGATAAATTAAAGAATTACCCCATCTGGGTCTTAATGAACGGCTGAGAGGGCAAGGCCAGGGGAGTGAGCTCCCATACATTCGAGCAACCCCATTCAAGGGAGTCAACATCAAGGGAGAACTCTGAATGTCAAAGGCAGAGTCAAGATTTCAGACCTGGAGTTGCTCTGAGCTGTAACTACTGGGCGTCTGAAGGATGAGCCTTGACTGACAGCAGCTCAGGACGGAGCTGGTACACTGTCAGGTCTTTGAGAACAAAGTACAGTCATCCACCCCTGATGGGAACCAAGTGTAAGTGACCTCAAGCTGGACATTCTGGCCATCAGTATGCTGGGGTGGGTTTGGGTAATGGCATGCCACTGATTTTATCTGGGACTCTCTAAGAGAAAGCAATGATTAACTAGGGTGCAGAGAGACTTCTGTAAGAGTCATGCTCTCGATATATGTGGACTGTCTTTATCTTCTGGGGGAAGGAAGATGTAGGCATGGCTTTCCTGTTAGTATCTCTGCTTCTGTCCAGCACCGATGCAATGAAACCTGAACTCAAGAGAGCCTAGAAACTTTTCATTCCTTCTTCTGTGACCCAAGTGAATATTGTTAGGTTTTTTTCATTTTCCTACAACATAATACCAAAAAGAAAAGAAGGAACTAAACATATTTTGAAGAAAAATTCTCTCATGTCCCAATGTCTGTAAATGTTTCAGAATTGAACTTGGTTACCTGGCATCAACAATGAACCTAAGTACAGACAGTGGTACGAACAGCATGCCCTCAGCCCTTCTTCCTCCAAAAGGCAAAGCCAATCAGCACTTATTTAAAGGAGTAAGATATTTCTAATGTGCCAGCAAATGATGGAGAAGAAAGCACAGGCCTGTCCACAGCCATGTTTGTCCTACCACCCTGGCAGGTCTGTCCTCCACTATTGCCATAATAGATGAGAGGTTAGAAGGCAAACACATTTAGAAGAATAAAGAACATATCGATCTTTTTTTCTCAAATTTGAACCTCTATTTTCTCATCTCAACCAAGAACTCAGAAGTGCTGCCTACACAGAGGTACAAGCTGATAATTCTGATGATAAACACTGTTCAGTGAATTCTATGGATGAAGATGGAACATCAGATGGGCCCTATTTCACAGGCGGCATCTCTATGCAATGGATTACTAGAGAGGGTCATCGTCTCCCTGTGGAACCAGCATAGAGTGGGGAGCGGGGGTGAACGGGGGGAAGAACCTCAAGTGCAGCCATGTGTCTCCCCATCTATGGCAGAAGTGAAAACAGCAAATCTTGTACATGGTTTTCTGTGAAGATAAGCACCAGGCTGGGAAGATCCAGCGCTTCATCTCCAAATGGCTATCTGGTGGGCATCTCAAATGGAGCATGTCCAAAGTGGAAGCTGCTCTTTTCTTCCTCCACCCCCATGAGCTCACTGCTCCTCCAAACTTCCCTATTTCTATGGAGGGTCTTATAGCCTTACAGGTACATGGCTTGGCAGCCTCAGTGCTTTCCCTTCCTTTCCCTCTTCCTCGCATCTATGAGCCAAATCTTGTAGGTTCTACTTCCAAGGCACCACTCACTGGACCTCTTCATTGCACACACAGTCACCATCTGACTCCCGGCCTTATCACCTGCCACCTGGACACCTGAAGCCATTTCCTAATGGATCTCCAAGCCTCCCTCCAAACAGCTGCCAAAGGAACATTCCTTAAGGATAGGTCTGGCCATATCACTCCCAGCTCACAAAGATCTTGCGGCTCTTTCTTGCCATTTCTTTAAATGCCTCTCTGTGGCATTTAAAGCCCTTCACGATATGACTCCAGAATCCCTCTCTGGCCCACTGCTCATCACTCTCCTTCACTCAGTGTTACAGCCAAGCAGACCTACTTATCATTTCCTCATGCAGAACGTTTTGTCTCTCATCTTCACACTTACAGGCCTTGCCCATGCCTGGAGTGAGCTCCCTCTTTTCCTTCTTCCTGGAATCCTTATCTCCCCTCAAAGCTCAGGTCAAGATTCAGTTCCTACATCAACCATTCAGTCCTTCAACAAGGATTTATTAATCAAATACAATGTGCCAGGTACTAGCACTAAGATCAGGGCTTTCAAAGACAAAAATTAAACAGTTCTTCCCATCAAAAGACTTACATTCCACAAGCAGAGACAACTAACATGATGGAGGGAGGGAGGGAAAGAGGGAGGAAGGGATGGATGGATGGATGGACGGACAGATGGACGGATGGACGGACGGACGGATGGACGGGTGGACGGGTGGACGGGTGGATGGGTGGATGGATGGATGGATGGATGGATGGATGGATGGATGGATGGATGGATGAAAAAAGCATTTAAGTCTTTATAATATGACAAGCACTATGCTAAATTCTGGGGATGCAAATATAACAACAAAGGAAGTCCTAATTCTCCTTAAGGAGCTTACATTCTAATATATTAAATGGAGTCAAAATGGTGGTGGCCAAAGAAGGGTACTGTGGGCTAGAATATTACAGGAATGGGAAGCAGCACCAGAGAGAAGAAGAATGGCACGTCCCTTCCATGAACAACGGCAGAACTCCAATCATGATCCCATATTGGGAGAATAGGAGTGAAAGGGATATCAATGGCAAGACGAGAATTGGGAAGTGAAATGAAGCATGGCCATAAAGTAGTGGCTCAGAAGAGGCAGGCACCAATCAGGACGACCCTGAAGGTTTCTTCCAGCTCCAAATTGATGATTCTGTGATAATGAAAGATTCCTGATGAAAGAAGCTTAGATTTTTTAGATACATCGTCAGTATTTTCAAAGATCACCACACTGGGCTGGGCATCCAGAAATGCCTCTAAGACTCAGGTTAAAATCCACTTTCTGCAGGAGGTTGCCGGAGCCTCCCCATCCAACGTCACCCCATGTCTCTGCTTTGTGTCTTGGACACACAGAAGCATACATAAATAATTACAAGGGAGCTAGGAGGAGGGGGTGAAGGACTGGGAGCTGGGGGGTTGGAAGAATCACAAAAGGCCTCATATAAGTGGTAATGTTTATACAACTATAATTAATACCTATACTAAATAAATAATCCTCAAAAAATGAGAAAGAATTCTAGAAAAATCCTGGCATTTGTGCTCCTTTTAATCACCAAAGTTGTTGTTTTTGATTTCGTTCTTGAACTATCTTGCTTAATTGCCTCATACAGCACAGCATTAAAACTAGGAAGACCTGGGCTAAAATTTATGCGTTTAAAATTTTTATTGGAAGAAGAGGGTCTGTGGGCTCTGCCAGCTGAAGAGATCTGGGTCACAAAAAGGGTTAAGTACTCCCTGATCCAGTCCATCTACCAGTCCAACACCCTCAATTCAGTAATCTGTTATAATGGGCTCTTAGTTTCATTTTTATTTTAGGTCTAAATGTTAAGGCTACAAATCTCAGAGAGAGACAGAGACCTGCTGGGATTGATTCAGAAAGATCAGTCTACATTAGGAAAACTAATTTCATGACAGTAGACTACAAAGGATCACATCAGAAGTTTTTGCATGCAATTTTAACATGCACCATTAGCAAAAATGTTACAACAAACCAAGAGCTAATTCAAAGTTCCCCTCAAGAAGGCAATTTTCTTTCATTAAAGAAAAGGGAATGTAAATGCATTGCTAACCATAATGGTGGGCCACCAATAGCTCCAAAACTTTGGCTCAGGACTAAACCCTTAAGGGAAATTCGAAATGATTTTTAATAATTTTCATTGTCCACACACATGAAGAGCTATGGGTGATGCCACAGGATAAACTAGACTTAAGTTCGTTTATTCTCAGATAAGAAGACGACAAGCTATAAAAAACAAACCTGATGTTACAAATCAATGCCATAAGAAGGTAAAATCCAGGACTAAAGAGAGCTGAGCAGGGGAGGCAGGGAAGGGGATGGGAGTCCCTTGTTGCCAGAGAGGGATGACAGGCACACTTGCTACATCTGAAACACACCGCATCTCCCCAAAACACTGTTCACTCTTATTTGGTTCAGCAATGGTCCTGAGTACATCTGGGACCAATGAAAAGTGAGCAGTCCCTTCCAGCTCTGGGACTGTACAAGCTATGAACTCTAGCATAGACTATGATGGTCACGAGAGGAAATCAAATCCAAAGAAAGATTTTCTGAAATGCCAACAGGACTGTGTCAAAACCCAAATGAACATGCTTACATGTGAACAAGGCAACCCTAGGCAACGCATTAGCCAGGCTGTGCTGAGAGCCAGACTACTGAAGGAAACTATTAGCCATAGTCTCCTATCACTGAAGCACAGGACAAAGGTCACACATCTTTTCTGCAGCAGATGTGAAAGAAAAGAGTGCTGGAAAGGAAGTACCCAGCAAGAGAGCAACTTACCCAGAATGCCACTCTCCAAATCACAATGGGATCTGGTCTATTTTTTTTTTTAAAGGAACCAGGAAAAAACATCCTACTAAACAGGACATAAATAGGACAAATACTATGTCTGATCAACTGATTCTCCTGAAAGATGATTTGTACCCATCTGGAAACTCAAGTTTCAAATGTTACAATAAATACTCCCTTGCTGGAGCCTAATGTTCAGATTCAAACCTTTCTCATCGCCAGGAAAGAGGGAAGGAAAAAAAAAATGTCAAAATGTTCCGAGCGTCTCTGTCTCCCACCCAAACACCCCTGCTCAGCTCTGCAGAGAGGCTGACAGATTGGAAGGTGACTCAGCCAGGGAAGGAGCCTTCTAAGGAGTCTGTCCTCCTGAAAGCTCATTAGTGGCAATCACGAGCACCTCTGTGCGCAGCTCTGTACTTTGGGCTGACTCACAAGGAAATGAATGGGAGGGTCTAAAGAGATGGGGGAGGAAGAAAGGGGGGGGTCAACTTACAAGATAGACATTCAAAGGTCCATAACCAAGCTTCTCTGATCTAAGTAGGTCTCTGTTCTGTCCACCTGTTTGTCTGAGTTATTTACTAATACACTTAATACAATAAACATGCCAAGGTAAATTCTAGGTTTTTTTTTTCATTATATTTTAATTTATTTTAAACTTAAATACAAAATAAGAAAAGGAAAAATATTGCCATGTACACACAAAAGAACGCTTCTAAATATATGTCTTCCCTCTTTATCCCATTCCTGTTAATCTACATACCCTTCTATATACCCCCCCCAATCCTATCCCCTATCCCTCCCTTATCCTCTTCCTCCCTATCCCCTTGCCCTCTTATTTTTTTCTGAATTTAGAAGACTTTTATTACCTGACAGATAGATAGATAGATAGATGATAGACAGACAGAAAGACAGACAGATAGATAGATAGATAGATAGATAGACAGATAGATAGATGATAGATAGAAAGATAGATAAGATAGACAGATAGATAGATAGACAGACATAGAGATAGATAGATGATAGACAGACAGACAAGATAGACAGACAGACAAACAAGATAGATAGATAGACAGACAGACAAGATAAATAGATAGAAAGATAGACAGATAGATAGATGATAGACAAACAGAAAGATAGACAGATAGATAGATAGACAGACAGATAGATATAGACTGATAGACAGACAGATAGATGACACAGATAGATAGATGACAGACAGAAAGATAGATAGATAGACAGATAGACAGACAGATAGACAGACAGATAGATAGACAGATAGATAAGATAGACAGATAGATAGACAGACAGATAGATGATAGATAGACAGACAAGATAGATAGACAAACAAGATAGACAGACAAGATAGAGATAGAAAGATAGACAGATAGATGATAGACAGACAGAAAGATAGACAGATAGATGATAGACAGACAGAAAGATAGACAGACAGATAGAAAGATAGACAGATAGATAGATAGATAGATAGATAGATAGATAGATAGATAAAGAGATACGCATGTATTATTCTCTCTTTGATGTATTCCCGATGACAGGAGGGTTCCAGAACTCTTCCTCCTCCTCCCCCATCTAATTCCTCTCTATCAGTTCTTCTTCTCACACCTCATTTGTAAGAGATAATTACTTTTTTACATTTTCCCCCCCATCACACTCAGCTTTACCCCACTCTCTAGAACTACACAATTACTAATGACAATCTTAGACATACAGTTTACATTTCCACGTATAAAAAGCAAATAAATTGTCCTTATTAAGTCCCTTGTTAGTCTTCGATGTTTACTTTCTATTTCTCTTGGGTCTTGTATGTCAAATTTTCCATTTAGTTCTGGTCTTTTTGCAATAAAATCCTGAAAATGTGTCAATTCACTGAATATTCTTTTTTTTTTTTAATCTGGGTATGATATATTTGGCAGTAACTCCAGTTCTTTTGGTCTTCAATATATAGTGTTCCAAGACCTGCAATCTTTCAGTGTTGCCACTGCTAAGTCTTGTGTAATTCTAATTGTGGCTCCACCACAGTTGAATTGTTTTTTTCTTGTTATCTGTAATATTTTCTCCTTAACCTGGGGGTTTGTGGATTTGCTATGATTTTCCTATAGGTTTTCCTCCAAGAATCTCTTTCAGGCGGTAATTGGTGGATTTTTTTTCTCTTTCTACTTTCCCTTCTTTTTCTAAAACTTCAGAACAAATTTCTGTAAGTGTTTCTTGTATTATTGTATCAAGATCCTTTTTTTGATCATGGCTTTCAGGTAGTCTGACTATTCTTGTATTTTCTCTTCTTGATCACATCAAGATATGATTCTATATCTTGTTTTTCTTCCAAGATGTTTCACATTCTCTTCTATGTTCTCATTCTTTATATTTTGTTTTGCTATTTCTTGATCTCTCATAACTTTGCTGACTTCTCCTTCCTCAATTCTCATTTTCAAATTTTCATTTTCATTTTCTTCCTTAAGATGCTGGATCTCCTTTTCCAGGTGGTTGTAATGGTAATGGAAATTTAAAGATCTTCCCTGCCCCCTTGATAGGCGTAAGTTAACTTGAGGACCCTCCCTGATTTGAAAACAGACTCTGTCCCCTAATAGGCTGCATGTGGCCACTTGGAGCCTGTGGTGGGAGGCTTATTTTTCAGGGGGCACAACTTTTGTTACTTTGTAGTCAAGGGGGTCATGAGAGTTGTGATGTTCTCTGACCCTGGAGAAGGCTATATATACCTCTGCTCTGAGATGAGGTTTTGCTTTGGGGCTAACTTTGGGAAGAGTTGTATGATTTGGTCAGATGAAACTCTGGGCAGCCATTGAGCCCCCCAGTTTTGAAAACCCAGATGTTGTTGCTTCTCTCTCTGGTGACTAACTATATGTATGTGATAGTCAGACACCTGGAAGCCCTGTCTGTTGGTCTGCTGGACTGCGTTATTTTCTCTGTCTGTATTTTTGTCTGCTTGTAACTTCTGTTTGTATTCTCTGAAATTCAGGGTGCTGACTTTTTCCCCTGAACCAGGTAAATGATGTATGTTTGATTAAAGTAAGATTGTTAATGCTTTTTGAGTTGCTTTCCTCTAGAAAAGCAGATCTAAGAACCTGTGCTAGCAGCCGCCCTGGGTATGCTGGGGTGCTCCCTGCTACAGTGGCTGACTTTCTTTTCATAATCTTCTTGTTTTTCTTGAATTGTTCTCACATTAAAAACATTTTTTCTTCAATCTTTTTTATTTGATGTTTGAAGTCTTTTTTGAGTTCTGTGATTTCTTTTGGGGCAGGTGACCACCTGACATTACGTTTTCAGGTAGCAGAGGGTTTCTTTACGTCAGTATCCTCCTCTGAAGACAAACCCTGGTCTTCTCTATTCCCATGGTAACTGTCTATGGTCGAGTTCTTTCTCCTGTGCCTGATCATTATTTTTTAGCAGCTTATTATTATAATAACCTCTAATCCTAGGATGTGGGGGATGATGTCTCTCGCCTCAGGTGGTTCTTACTGTCATTTTTTTAGCTTTGTCCTGGGCCCAGCCTCTGCACCCCTTTCCCACTCTGGGCCACAGCTAGCGGCACACTATGCTGGAAATGCTCTTTCTCCCTGAGAACCCTCCAGTGGCTGTGACCTTCAGCTGTCTCCTCTGGCCTGGAACCAAGACCAAGACCTCAGCTCTCTGGTAAGTGCCCACAGCCAGCAGTGTCCCCACCCACCACTTCTGCACTCATGAAGTGGGTGCTGGTTCCTTCACACCCAGGACTGTGTCTCAGCAGCACAGTTGGGCCTGGCATCCCTTCTGAGCAGAAGCTCCCTCAAGCTTCTCGCACTCAGACATCCAGCTCCCCAAACTCTGTGACTGAGGCTGAGACTACCTCCCAGCCCAGCTGCCCCCAGCACTCATTGCTTGCTGTCTCAAAGGAGCTAGCCTGGAGGAGCTTACATTTCACTCAGGCCCAACTTATGTTCTGGGATCTTTCTTTGGATCTTCTCTAGTTGTCCCAGGAGGACTGCTGTTCTGCCCCAACTCTTGTTCATTTCTGCCACTCTACTTTGACCCTGAGGCCCTATTTCATCTCCTTTGTGGAACAAATCTGAAGAGCTTGGAATTTTCTGACCTACTCCACCATCTTCCCAGAATCCTCTCAATCCTCTTTTTCTAATAAATTCTTCTGCCGGATAACAAATCTACACATTTGGGCTTCGATAACTCCGCTCCTTTCTCTTGGAAATTCAGCATGGGGTTCAAACTTTGTGATCAGGGGTCCACCATGCCCAGTTCATACTAGATGGGACTTCTAAGAATCCAATGGAAAGCACTAAGTTGCCTTTAACAAAAAGTAAGTGCAACAAATGAGGAAACCAACATAGAGCAAGAGGTCCGTTTTCTTGGGAAAGGTGGAAAAGCTCGCTTGGAAGAGTAAACGTGAAGGCCGGGATCAACAGATCAAAGATGCTCAGCATCTGAGCTGGCTTCTTTTTTTCAAAGCTTCCAAGCTGATGGTGGGTCAATAATTTCCATCGTGAGTCAGGCAAACAGATAAATGTCCTTTATGTAAAGCTTTTTAATAATTAGCTCTGAAAGTAAATGCAGTCGCTCAAGAGAAAAGCGCAAGGAGAGCCCCTTTCTCTCTCCCAAGGACCAGTGCATCTCTGGCTTGGATCACGTCTATGCTTTATCTCCAGACATCATCAGCAAGGGCAAGAAAGAAGAACATGACTGACATATTCCCCAAAGATGTTTAGTAAGGGCAAATAAACTAAAGGTTAAGAGTAGGAAAATATCTCCTCAGGAATAGATTGGAACTGCAAAGGATAAAGCTGATCATCTAAAAGAATGTTCCCAAACTCTCATTTCCATGGTTTTCTAATTCAGTAACTTGTCACAAAGACAGAAAGTGCGTCCTTCACTTTTAACATGGAGAGTTTGGATCAAGTAGATTCGGAAACAGCTGTGTCTAAATATTATTATCTTAATCCCAATTTTTCCAACATACCATTGCTGCTAATAGCATAATTTGAGTTCCTATAATGTTGGCAAGTGGTGCCTTCCCACATAGTTCAGTTTTGGACAGGCCCGCCCACCATATCAAGGGTGAAGCCTCTTCTCCTTCCCTCAAACAGAGCCCCAGCTCATTGCCCTTGCCATGCCCACTGCCCAAACCTGCTAATAAAAGCTGTTACTCATCAGACTGAGAAAGTGAATCCTTCTTGATCCAATAATTAAGGGAAATTAGCTTCTTTTTTTTATCATTCTCTTAAATTCTCCTCCCAGAAATCCTCCTTTTCATAAATTCACCTTAATGGTTTTTTTTGTAAAAAGAGTCATTCCAATCTACCAAATGAGAGTGGTTAACCTTACATTTCATAAAAATGAGGCCTATGGCTAATGGCCCTCAACTAATTCTGTCTGGGAGGAAGTGGGGAAAGAAAGCAGAGAAGACCTACTCCTCAGTCTGATCTCTGAGATTTCATAACCCCAGGATTCTTGCTCATATAAGGTGTATTCTCTTTC
The DNA here is from genome assembly GCA_028646515.1 of Pseudochirops corinnae. NCBI lineage: Eukaryota > Metazoa > Chordata > Mammalia > Diprotodontia > Pseudocheiridae > Pseudochirops > Pseudochirops corinnae. Next base: position 22,160,816 of record CM053586.1, read on the forward strand.
TTTGGTCTACAATAACAAGAAACAAATAGTTGAGAGTACTTTGTGAGGGCAGCAAAACCCCATAACCACCACATCTGACCTTCTGCTCATCACCTTCTCTGGCAACCTGCTCTCAGAGATCAGTGCACGATACATGACCTGACACATTTTTAAATGACTGTTTCACTGTTCTGATCGTTCCACATAAGACAGAAAGAAACACTGCATTCCCAGGAGCACTTCCAGATAGACAGACAGCTATGATTCACCAAAAGCACCTCCTCCTTTTGGCTTTTCTAGGCAGCTCAAACTGCCACGGTGCCCACTGTGGAATGATGGGATTCCAGGCCATCCTTCAAGAGTCCACTGCAGTCAGTAAAATGGCCCGACTAAGCAAATAAGGGTAGCAGCCTGGGGAAATGACTAGAAAACATTGGAGGGTAAGATGGGAGAGTGGAGGAGGGTGGTATGGAAGCCATTCTGGAGTCCAGATTCTGGCTCCGCACTGACCATCTGTGTGACTTTCAACAGGTCAGCCCCTTCTCTGGGCCTTACTTTCCTCCTCTGCAAAACAAGGAGGGGGTTGGACGAGTTGGCCTCTCAGGGCCCTTCCCCTTCTCAATGATGAGCCTCAGTGTTTATACAAACTCCAACCACTAGATTGTAAAAAAGCTTAGTGAACTCAATTCTCTAATTCAGAGAAGCACCCTGCAAAAAAAAAAATTACCAGAGCATGCTGGTATATTCATTCTTTCAGATGTTATTGTCATGTGTTTTCTGGACGGAAATACCTGAGTCATTGCTTCAATACTGCCTGTGGCAGAGCAGAGAAGGCCCATGGCCTCCTTGGGGCAAGGGGCCAGCTTCTGGTTTTAGCTCCACCATGCACTCTATGTTGGGTGATCCTGTTTGGGTACACTTCTCCTCTCATTTTTCTCTTGTGTGAGTGGTCTGGAAGATCTCAGATGACAATGAAGCTACAGACACTCAACAGATCTCCTCCTGCCCTACACAGTGACATGGCTCCAGGAGAAAGAAAGAAGATGACGGAGAGGTGGAAGAATAGATAACTGTGGTCCACGGAGCCCTTGGTTCTTCAGAACAGGCCTGCTACTGCGCTGTAGAGAACAAGGCAGTGCTAGGACCACCAGGTCCTGAAGCCACCAGATGGTGGAGTCCGGCAGGCTGACAGGACTAGACCCATCTCTCCCCTCCCCTCTATGGATTTCTAGTATATAATCCTGTCTCCTCTAGAGCTGGAGAGGGCAGATTCAAATGGAAATGAATAAAGCATGTTCATGGTCAATATAAAAGCTGACCATTTATGTCTGTCTAGCTCTTTATTCTTATAAAATAAAAGTCACCTTGGCTCTTAAAACTGTAGTTTTCCAGTAAAGAAAACTTCTTTACCCAAGGTCGGTCAAAATTTTGTCAATAGAACTTATTCAGTTTTTAAAGTGAAAATATCATTTTCCTTATTTCAAAACACTAATTTTCCTTTTTATTTGAAATAAATGGAAGGTATCCGTGGGTGAAAATAAATACATTGGTATTAACAGTTGAGTCACAACCTCCTCAGAAGTCTTATATACACGGAAATAAATTTGGTCTATGCCCTTGAGCTTAAAAACAGTGTATTACGCCCAGATTTCATTATATTATTCTATTCCTTCAGGCTTAAAGCTGTTTATAGGAAAATAGAACACGTTTTATACCTTACTCTCCATTTCCAGTATAGCTTCTCATTCTCGAACTAATGGAACCCAATAGGCTATCTTTGCACAGGGCACGCCACAGGTCATAGGTAACTTGTTCAAATGGAAAGAAGGAACTTTGAGGCTGATGAAATTATCACGCTGGCTTAAAATGAAAATGACCTTCTTCTCCTGGGCCCAGGCTTCTTGCTACACAAGAAGCATTAGAATTTAAATGCAAGGCTTTGTAGGTGGTTGGTCACCAAACTAACTTCTACATTTTCCATTTATACAGCCATGTGCCATTCTTTAAAATATTCAGGCTGAAAATGGACGATAATTTATAGGAAACTGGATTTCTGGGCAGTGCTGACACCAAACTACCTGGTTTAAGGCCTTACAGAGATCTCCCCTTTTAGGAAGAGTTTACATGATGGGACTATCTGATTATGTTGTAGATTAAGCAGGATGGCAATATGTGAGGTACTTATTTGGTACAGATGCCCTTCTAAAAACAGGAAAACAAGGAAGACAAGTCTTGAGGGCAGAACATTTCAGTGATGACCTTACAACTCAAGTAGGTGGTAAATGAATGTTACAACTAATCTACCCAGATTATCTGATGACACAAGTGATTCCAAGAGACAAATATCAAAGAGAAATGTTGGGATTGAGACTCAGTAAGACTTAATCAAGAGCTTAAAGCTGGACCCAGCTCCACTCAGCTACTCCAGACTAGGAAAACCCATGTCAGATGACAAGAGCTCTTAGTCTCAAAGTCACTGCTCCAAGGAAATGCTGCATTCCTTGTGCCAAATGGCTGTGCTGAGCACCCAAGAACAACTAAAAACTCATCAGCTTAGACGTTTCCAGACTCTTAAGTCTTCACTGCTGTATTAAAGGAGGTTCACACAGCAGAAGTGGCAAATGAGCTATAATGACACCAACTGTCCATCCATGAAGAAAAAAAGGTTAAATTAAGTCGTGTGCACATCCAAACAGTCTTCACAGCTGCTTCCAAATGTCTAATTCAGTGCCTTTAACATCACAAAATGGTATCAATCAGATGTTTGAAAAACTCTTTTGGTTTGCAAAGGACCACAATTAACTGGCAGAGGACAACATTAGAAAAGAATTTAGCACATTTCAGCAGCCTCAATGAAACTCGAATGTTCTTGCCACAGAAAACAAAACGGATTTGCTCTTTTAGGAGGTTTGCAAATTGCTAAAATTGAAAAGTGCTGTTGACAGAGTCCAAATTTTTCTTTAAATCTGATTCTCAATGAGGGACCGCCTTCAATGGAAGTTATCCAGTGTAGAAGGTCAAATTTTGTATCTTGTGTAGGAAGAATCGGTTTTTTAAAAAGGCAAGAAACACTGGAGGGAGTGAAGGAGAACCTTTGGAGCAATGTCTTTGGTGGCACCTTTGTTTTTCATAGTGACAATGACTTTTATCCTCTTTTGACTCAGTTCTTATGGTAGTCATTTCCTATCTTTACCCAAGAAAAGCCTTGTAACAGAATCCAAATAGTTTTTACTCATTACTTTCTTACACTATAAAGAATATTCATGGAACATTTGGAAGGTAGGTCCCTTGTCCCAAGATACTACAATTTACCTTTAAAAAAAGTCTTAAGTCTATGAATCAGTCAGTCAATCAGCAAGTATGTATTAAGTGCCTGCTGACCACTATTGCTAAGATACAAAGACCAAAAAGAAAGAAATTATCCCTGCTCTTAGCAAGCTTACAGGGTCTTCCTTAAACTATGCATTTGTTTTTGTTTGGGGGTTTTTTACATCAACAACCACAGGGCAGGGGTTGCACAAACTCCAAAGCCATGAAGGACCCTCAATTTCCACGTTAGTATTTGTACACAAAAGTTGAAAGGAGTTTTGTTATTCATCTTCCAGTTAATGGAAAACTCTAGCCTGCTCCTTGAGGATGTAATAAGATGCATACCCAACTCTTCTAGGACAAGGTCAGATGAAAGCTTAAATGAGGAAGTGATTGGTATTTCAATTTCCTCCCTATGTCTCTGCAAGTTTATTTTTTCTCAATTAACTTTTTGTTCTTTTGGAGGTTTGGGGGCTGATTACTCTTAGGATTATATAGCACGCTCTAATTGCTCCTCTGGCCTCTGCTGCCAGCCAAGCCCAATTCTATTTGGCTCCTTTGGACAAGGTATTGGGGGATGCCAAATCGGTAACCTTCTGTGCTTTCCTTACGCTAAGCTTTAGAATATGCCGATGTTCTTCCAACTCATCCATTAGAATATTTTCCTTTTATCCTTATGCAACTTAGTAATTAATTAAGTAGTTTAAAGAAGGAAGAACTGGGAGGGCAAGGCTGGGTTTGGCAGTAGATATGGAACTTTCCCCAAAACTCCAAATTGAGGGCTTGAATTACAAGTATACACAAGATAATGGTAGAGAACCAGGGGGGAAAAAGGGGCCAACATTTATCAATAGGTCTCAGGAGGGTAGTTAAGAGAAGAGAACACTAGACGAGGAAGTAGGAGACCCAGAATCCTAGCTCCATCACTTCCAAGCTGTGTAATCTCGGGTCATTCCTCTCTGGGCCTCCTGGACTGACTGACAATCCAATCAGTCAACTAACAAATGTTGATTAAAGTGCCTACTATATGCCACACACAGTGCTAGGCACTGAGTATGCAAATACAAAGAATGAAACAATCTCCACTCTCAATGAATCCCTTCCACATCATGACTTTCTCCATCATGGTTTCAATATATCGTGCCTCAGCAAAAGAAATAAAATGAAATTTTGGAGGAGTTTTGTGCAAGCTGCAGATAACACACAAAGGCCAGTAGGAGACACAGACAAAGGTTTAGAAACTCAGAAGTACATAAAATATATGTATAGCACTGCATAATTGTACGTATAACATAATACCTTTTAAGGTACTGTAAACACCTCATAAAAGAAAAAGAAAGAATTCAAACTTCTTCTCTGGTATGAAGGGAGGGCTAAGAACTTTTGCCTTGGAAACCTTGGAAACACATGAGCCTGGTGATGGAGCATAAAAGAAATAGAGGGTTCCCCACTTTCCCTTCTCCTCTCCCTCTCCCCAACAGATCTACACAAGGCTGGGCCAGATAATGGCGAACGATTAAACACTTTCCTCTGGTTTGTTTTGAGTCTCCAGGCTTGGAATTCTTAGCTCAGTGTCTAGCAGAGAGGAAATGTTTGATAGATGTGCATCTGTCCATCTATCTCTCCACCCCTCAGAGTCCTGATGGCCTTCAAGGTTAAGCTGCAGCACTTCCCGCAGGAGGAGGCCATTCTTGGTCCAGCCTACTGCAAGCACCTTGTCCTCTAAGGGCTGACCTTCACCGACCCAATATGTATCTTGAGCAAACCTGGTTTTATATGTTTTCTTTTCCATTAGAATGTAAGCACTTCGAAGGCAGGGGTTGTTTTTGCCTCCCTCTGTATCCCCAGTCCTTAGCATGGAGAAATGTCTGCTAATTGATGTACTTTGCACCAGGACAGTCAGGAGAAAAAAAAAATCTATTTTTCCCACACAAAAACCAGATGACAGATTGTAAACTAGCCTGATGGCTCCCATCAGAAGAACTCAAAACCAGAAAAGAGAAAGAAGGTCTTGATGCCAGCACATCAAGGGAAAATCAGAAGAATTGCCCAAACTTTGAGAAACCCACATCTCGACATGAAGTCACTTAGATAGTTCCTTGGATCTTTGTCTCAAAGTATCTTCTGCCTCTTTGTAGACCTTCTGTCCCCTTTCATAAAACAAGCCTCCCCTCAGAACATCACACCTGTGGTCTGCCTCAATCACTACATGGCCTTTATGGGAAGGAGCATCTGTCAAGACGCACGGAGCGAGAAGAGGGGAGGAGAATGAGCCGTAAGGAAATATGAATCCCAATCATCATCTGTCCACATTATCTGTCTGCTCTCATACACACACACACACACACACACACACACACACTCCTTCACACCTTCATTACAAAGTTATTTAAAGTCTATACCAATATGATCCACAATCCACAGACATGAGTTTGAATCTTGCTTCAGATAATTACTCACTATGAGACCTGGACCTAGTCACTTAACCATTCTGTGCCTCAGTTCCCTCATCTGTAAAAGAAGAGGGTTGAACCTCGCTATCTCCTCAGATCTGCTCAAGGTCTAGGGTCACAGAAGAAAGAAAGAAATTAACCAGTACATGATCCGTCTTTTTTTCTATCACTGACCTTCAAGGTTTCCTGTTCCTGGTTGGCATTGTCAATATACCTGGCACCCTTTCACCTCCACAAAGACCAGACAGAAAAGAAAATGAGGAAGAAGTCAATTATTAGGCCATGGACGGCCACAGACGGCAGCTGCTGACCCAAGGCCTTGTTCCAATGCTTTATGTCAAATCTGATCCACAGTTTCTACCTCCCAACAGCACCATGTCCACAAGAGCGGCACGCACGTCAGAGCTAGACTAAAAGCTATTAACTAAACAGGACAATAGTTAAATTGCTAAATTAAATAAGTGCTTTAGGACTCAGACAACCACACAGGGAAAGGGCAAAGCAGCTCTTCACTGATGACAGTGGCAGCAGGACATAATTAGAAGACCTGGCCTCATCACTTCAGCATGTCCTAGCTGCTGGGTGACCTGGAGTGACCCCTCTGGGCCTCAGTTACCTAATATCGAAAAATAAGAAAAACTAAAGACTCTACTAAACTAAAACTAAAAACTAAAGAGGCTCCTACCCTCAAAGAACTTACATTCTACCCAACAGAGATGAATCCAAAAGTACGCTCTGTATTCAAACACTCTTTGCATAGCTCAAGTCTTCTCTGTACATTATAATAGTGCAGCTTACCCCAATAAAGGCAGGGGGTTTGACCAATTGAACTTTCGAGGTCCCTTCCAATTTAGCAGTCTATGGTATCACTAAAGAGAAATAGGATTCCAAAGTTTTTGAAAGAATAATAAAAGCCTTCCTATTTCATTTCCACTCATTGAAGGTCTCCTTGGGATAAATACCAGGTTAGAGCAGGAAAGCAGAGCTTCTCTCTTTGTGATTCTCTTTGTACAATCCCATATGCAATTATGTGCTTTATAAATGTTGGGTGATGGTTGTGAAGTAGACTTAGCTCTTGTGTGCTAAGGCAAAACAAAGACCGAGAGATTTTTTTTTAAATCCTCCAGGTAATTCTATTGATTCATAAAATCCTTCCTTTATGTGATGCTCCTACAGAAAGTGGAAAAGTTGCAATGGGAAGGAAACTCCAAAAATATTGCTAATTTTCCTTTTATTCAGAACTGGCATTTTCCTAGAGAATGAGAACCTTGGAGACTTTGGGCAGATTGGTCCGATACAACTTCAAGGCAATCGGAGTCCTCTTGCTGCAGTTACAAGGAGTGATGAGATAAACTCTGATTAATGATGAGATCAGTAAACTAGCAGCTTGAACTAAATAAAAGAGAAGGTACAGAAAAACACAGGAGAAAGACAGAACTGAAACAGAAAAGGGAGATGGTGTGAAGAATTGTGAACTTTTTCCACTGTGGTAGTTTCAAAAGTACTAAGTCACACAGACCCTGGGCAAATCACTTCACCCTGTCTGCCTCAGTTTCCTCGGCTGTAAAATGAGCCAGAGAAGGCAATGCAAATCACTCCAGCACCTCTGCCAAGAAAACTCCAAATGGGGCCACAAAGAGTCAGACACAACTGAAGAAGGACTGAACAGAAGTTTGAAAAACTGTATTTTTACATGCAATCCACAAGGTTCCCTCTTAAGACAGGATACCCTTTGGCTCTAGATATATCTTCTCCTCCTGCCAAATGTTCCCTCCCTTTTCTAGAATCTTCTATACCTAGACCCTTTCATGATACACACACACACCATCACACCTCCATTTCTAGGATATCAGAGCAGGGAAATCACTCAGACATCCATGAGAGAAAAGTAAACCTACCTTTGCCCTACCCCCAACCATAGAAGTTCTGGCCCATGGAGCTGAGCAGCCTTGGCATGCCGGTGACAAAGGACCCTCACAGTTTCTATGTTTTACCAAGAGCAGCTACAAAAGTCTGATGCAGTCTGATGCACCTTTCTCAGAAGGCGACCTTGCCAGAAGCACTGTTGGCCCTGTTTCTCTTATCATGAAATGAAGACCACCACAAGGCCAAGGGAGAGGGCATGGGATGGGGGGAGTGACCTCCCTAGTTTTATCATGACCACCAAAGGGTGGCTCATGCCAGGCCTTATGCCTTCCTTTATGCAAATTAAAATAAACCCAGAGACAGTATAGTATAGTGGAATGAACACCAAATTTAGTCAAAGGCCCTGGGTTCAAATCTTGACTTTGTCATTTACTAACTGTACAATCTCAGGCAAATCATTCAGTCTTACTAGGCCTCAGCTCCTCCTGAGAAAAGAGGAGGCTGGGCTGCATGAGATCAGTGAAGCTCCAGTTTTGTGAGCCTGGGATCTAATGAAAACTTAGTATTTTGGCAGAACCAAGATGATGAAGCAACAAGAAGAAAGATAGCTGAGCTTCCCTCCCAACCCCCAAAACTCCTCCAAACAGATCCTGATGGAGAAATCCAAGGCAGAAAAAATATGGTGAGTCATTTTTCCAGCACAGAGACAAACAGGTCTGCAAGCATTGGGGACCTGGTCTGACTAAGAGTGTATGTCACAGAGCACTCCAGTGCAGGGAAAGGGTTGGGCACCAGGACAAAAGGAAGTCCAAGAGCCAGCTGGGGGCACCATGAGATCACACAGGGAATGCAAAGAGGGGCCAGTTGGCAGCTCTACTGCCCACTCCCCAGTTCTAAGTCACAGATCCAGGGCAGAGTGAGGCAGGGTCCCTCACCACCCAAAGGAGCAGTCATGGACTATATCCTGTTCACCAATCAAGGAACAAGATGAAAAGCAAGTGGCAGTAATGTGGGTCAAACCCCAAGAGCAAAGTCAGGTCTCTGCTCCCGCTTCTGGAGAGCAGTCTGAATAACCAGAAGAATAAACAGGGCAGGCTGAGGAGAGTGGGGGAGTCCATCACCCATCCACTGTTGCTCAGACCCAAACCCAAGTCGGGAACTTACAAAGATCAGACCAGGGAGGACAGTGATCACTTTGCCCCAGAACAGACCATTTGAGGAGCAATGAAAGTTTGTAGGCACCCACCCTGAGCTGTGCTTGAGAATTCAATACTCTAAGAATGCAGCAACATGACCAGCCTAGATCTTCCCTCCAGAAGTGCACATAGCTTAGCCCTAAAATCAAGCCTGAAGCCAGAAAGTAGGCTGGAAGAATAAGCAAACAAAAAAAGAATTCCACCCCAAAAAAATTATAGTGACAGGGACGATCAAGGAACAAACCCAGAGGAAAAGAATGACTCCAAGAAACTATAAAGCAAAGCCTCAAAGGAAAATACAGCTTGGGCACAAATTCAACCATAATTCATTGAAGAAACAAAACAAGAGGCTTTTTTTTAAAGTTATAAATGGTTTTTTTTTTTTAATAACATGAGCATGCTTTAAAAAAATGAAAAGAAATGAGAGCCAGGGAAGAAAGAATTGCTAAGATAATTAATAGCTTGACACAATAAGTACAAAGCTTTGCTCAAGCAACAAATCTGAAAATTAGAATGAATCAAACAGAGACCATGCGACAACAAGAAATAGTAAAACAAAGCCAAAATACTGGAAAATTACAAGAAAATTTAAGTTGTCTCACAGCAAAAACAACTAACCTGAAAAACAGATTGAGAAGAAAATATTTAGTAATCATTAGACTACCTGAAATCCATGACAAAAAAAGAGCCTAGACATCCTACTTCAAGAAATGAAGAGAAAATTGCTTAAATATCTTAGAACCAGGGGGTATAAAGTGGAAACAGAAAGAATCCACTAGTCACCTCCCGAAAGAAACTCCAAAATGAAACCTCCCAGGAACATCAGAGCCAAAATCTCGAACTTCCAGATCGAAGAAAAAATACTGCAAGCAACCAGAAAGGATTCAAGTCCCAAGGAGCCATAGTCTGAATCACACATAATCTAACAGCCACCACTATAAAGGAGTGGAGAGCTTGGAATATAAAATACTGAATTCAGTGGGTAAAGGCTTACAGTCATCCCCCGAAAAAACTGAGTATAATCCTACAGGGGGAAAAATAGGCCTTAAATAGGCCTAAAGAGCTTTCAAGCACTGCTGATGGAAGCACCAGAGTTGTATAGCAATGATGAAATTCAAACACAGGAGTTACAAGGAAACATAGAAAAGCAAACACAAACAATCATCGGGGACTAAACAAGAAGAAGTTATTTCTATTCAATATCAGGAGATGAATATCAATCATGATCAGGGGTCACAAAGGGAGGCTAACTAAACAAGGTCTGGGAGTAGTTCTTGAGGATCTCAGAAGAAGAAAAGGAGGCTCACGGGGAAGTAACACACTAAGGAGAAAGGAAAAGGAAATTTAGGGGGAATCATCTCATGAACCAAGGCAGACAAGTAGAAGTTTGCAAGAGAAAGGAGAAAGGGGGAGGAGGCCCAGAGGATGCTTGAATCTCGCCTTTATCTGAACTGGTCAAAAAAGGAAAGAATATACATACACACACACAGAGTTGGGCACAAAAACACATTTCACTCAAGGGGGAAACAGAAAGGAAGGGGAGAAGGGAGAAGGGAGAATTAAATGGAAGATAGTTACATTACACACGCACACGTCTAACTGGAAATGTGTATACGGCATATATACACGTGTGTGTGTGTGTGTGTGTGTGTGAACACACACATGTGTCCGTATTTATAGATGCTCATTTGCACACAAAGGGAGAAGAAAACAGCATTTATATGGCCCCTGCTATTTGTCTGGCACCGCGCTAAGCACTTTACAAATACTATGTGACTTAACCTTCCCAACAACGCTGGGAGACAGGGGTCTTTTGACAGCTGAAGAAATTGTGGCCAACAGAGGTAAAGTGATTAGCCCGGAATAACACAGCTAATAAGTGTCTGAGGTCAGAGTGGACTCAAGTCTTCCTGATTCTGGCACATTCTCTCTACCGGGTTCTCGCTACCTCCTACTGGATATGAACAATGCGGACATTTGCTTTGCTTGACTACACACTTGTAACAGGGGCTTTGTTTTTCTTTTGATCTCAACTTAGGTGGAAAAGAAGGAGGGAAGACAATTTTTGTGCTGATCGAAAAAAAATAATATTCAATTGAAGTAAATAAATTAAACCAGTGTCATTATTATTATTTTGAACATCACTGGGCAATCAGTCTCTGGAGCTGTGCCCCATGACATCTAGGACAGAATAAGATGCCATGTAGAAAACTACATAGAGCTGTGTCTACCCCCCAGCCTGTCACAACATGGGACATGCAAGGCAAGAATTAAGAATCCCTCAACTCTTGTAAACTGAATTTAACAGTGTGGGTCCCATAGCTATTGCCTTTACTATCATACAAAAATTTACATGCAAAATTGTATATAGATTGGAAAATGGATGATACCAACCTATAGCTCACCCATGAAATGAAGGAATCCTCAAACCTGAACTTCTGACATGAAAAATGTCTAAAACGTTTTCAAGGAGAATCATAAAATTCTCAAGATAGGCTCAAAAAATTAAGACAGAATTAATTTTAATTCAAATGAAATTGAGAAATATTTAAGAGTCTACTAAATGTCAAGCACTATGCGTAGTACAGTGAAAGAGACTTACGTTATGAAGAGGCAGAGAGGAAAAAGAAGCAGCCCAGCTCTATGGAAGAGCAGAAGCAAAGGCCCAGGGATGATCGAGTGCAAGAGCTGGTGAGAGATCAATGAAGAAACCACAAGACCATCACCCAAAGGTCAAGAGGACAATCAAGTTGGAGAGGGAGATGAGCAGCAGGCTGCAGGAGCCAGGATTTATTCTGCTTACAGGGCAGGGTCAAACATGGAGCGGGAACAGGGGAATGAAGAATAAAAGTGCTTTAGAAAGACTGAACTGGTAGCAGGACACATCAGCCAGCAAGAGTGTGAGGATGAAGTGCTGGAAGCTGAAATTCAGATGGCAGGAGTAGAACGAATCTTGAGATGGACTTCAGAAACATGAAAAGGAAGAAGAGAATAGGGTCTAGTGTTTAACTGAATGCACAGTAGTAATAGGCTGAGAGAGGGAGGAGTCAAATAGCTTTACATGAGTGGGGAAAGTGGCATCTTAGGAGATTGGGGAGAAGGGGTAGGGTGAGAGATAAACTGCAAAATCAAATAAATAATAACAGGAAAGCACATTTCCAAATGTATCAGCAATCATCACTGTAGCCAATGAATTTTTCCAAAAGTGACCAGATCTGGTTTAATTCTTGAGTCTGAAACAATTTTTCACATGGAATAACAAGTGACTTTCCAGGCTCTTAAAAAGATACCTCCAAGGCTCTCATCCTACCATGAAAAAAAAATCTGAAAAATTCCTATAGCAAAGGAAAGAACCCTTATATATAAAATCCTTAGAATAGTAAATTGGAAAAATATTAACGTCTGCTCTCTAACTCTCCAGGTAACTTAGAATCAGACATAGAAAACTCAAGGTTTCCATCAATTATCTGACCAAAGGGAGAAAAAAGTCAAAATGCCCCTTACAAAATTAATCACTCTTATACGTATAATCAGAAATATCTAAAAAATGAATTCATAAATCTGATGTATTATTTAGGTAACTAAATACAGATGTTCATAGATATATGGCAACACAATGGGAAATATAACAGGAGGAATTTTCAGTGAAATAAGTAAACCTGTTTTTATTACGTATTAGTTTTAAGCATTTGACTCAGAGCAAATTCAGCCCTGAAGGAGGAGCTGTCTCTCATAGGTCCATCAGAATTACATAATATTCCATGACACATACAAGGCTGGTTTCAAGTGAGGAGTTTAAAAGAGAGCTATATATTATGTCATAAAGAATTTCCTGTATAAGAATCAAATTGGAGACAGATTTCCTATAATAATGAGGTTCTTTTTGTATGGTCCTACGCGTGTAAGACAGATGGGAGACTGGAAAATTCTGAAAATTATTACTGTTTTCCAACAATATCTCTACTAGATCTACACCCCAAAGAGATCAAAGAAAGAAGAAAAGGCTCTATAGACACACAAATATTTATAGCAGCTCTTTTTATGGTGGCAAAGAATTGGAACCTAAGGGGATACTGTCAATTGCGAATGACTGAACAAGTTATGGTCTATGAAGGTAAGGAAATAGAGCCATAGGAAACAGTAGAAAGGACAGTATCAGGGAAACCTAGGAAGATTAGTATGAACTGGTGCAGAGTGAAGTGAGCAGAACCACAGCACAGTTTACACAGTAACAACAATAATGTTTGAGAGACTGAAAAACTTTCATTGATGCAATGACTGACCATGATTCAGGGCTGATGACAGAACATGCTACCCACCAAGACAGAGGTGATGGGATACACATACAGAATGAGACATAAATTTTTTACACATGACCAATGGAGGGATTTATTCTGCTTGACTATGTATATTTGAATCTGTTACAAGGTTGGCTTGTTTGTTTTTTCTCCAATAGAAGGGGGTAGGGAGAGAAAATAGATTTCCACTCACTGAAAAAAATTAATATAATTTTAAATTTGTTACTATCAATTAGAAGGACTTGGACTCAAATTTGGTCTCTGTTACTTAAAGATTTGTCACTTGCACTTTGGGGGCCTCAGTCTTCTCATCTGTGAAATGACCCCTAATGCCTCTTTCAGTTCTTGATCTATAACAATAACCCATAAGCACATATACATGAGGAACTTCATAGGATCACAGGCGCATAAGATCAGAAAATTGAGAGTGGGAAGAGCCCTTAAAGGTCAGTGCTCCCATTTTGCAGATAAGAAAATAGAGGCACAGAGGGGACATGATTTGCATAAGGGCACAAAGGCTGAGGCAAAACTGAATCCAGCAATGCTGACTCAAAGTTCAGTGACCTTTCCCCAGTCCCACACTGCCTCTGTCTTCCAGAACAGCAAACAAAACCACTTTATAATCACAAAATGAATGTTCATCTAAATTAATTTTAAAATATAATTATTAAAGTGCTTTTTAAGAAATAAATATATTGGGATGGTTCTGTTCAGAAGCATAAAAGCACATAGCTGCCATCAGAATGAATAATTGTCTTTTAAGTAATTAGAGAAATCTTATCTTCATAGGACATTTGAGAAGTGAAAATACTAGACTGACCAATCTTTACGGGGCCATCCCATTTTCAGTTGTGATTAGGAAACTGGACATGAAGAACAAAGCACTGTCCTCGGGGTCAAGCCTTCACTGCTGAAGGAGAGCCGGCACATCACAGCGACTGGCGGGGAACGACACAGAACAATCGCTCGTCCATGTCAGCCACAATCTGCTTCCGGGCCATTAACTACAGTGACAGCAAGAGCTGGACACATCAGCAACTGCTTCCTTCTTCGTAGCAAAAGCATGTGGGAATCAGGGCAGGCGGGCACTCTGGTTTGTTTCCACTTCTGGGAAACCAGGAAAAGAAAGAGCTAGCTAGCATGGCGGTGGGAAAGAAGATGTTAGCAAGAGTTAAGAAACCCAGGCTCCAGGGCTGCCTCAGGCAAGATGCAGCCTCTCTAGACATCAGCTTCTTCATCCCGAAAACATGAAAGTTGGCTTAAATGATGTCTAAAGTACCACCTTCTCCCTAAGGTGTTTTTACTTCAGGCAGTAAGTGCTTCTAGATGGACGGAGCAAGGAAAACATAGTCTGAAGTTCTATGATACTAACTAAACCCAATATTTTAAGTTTGTCATGCTAAAATATTATGTCTTTTTCTTTTTTAAAACTAAATTTTTGGGGCAGCTAGGTGGATCAATGAATAGAGAGTACCATCCCTGGAGTCTGAAGGACCTGAGTTCAAATCCAACCTCAGACACTTGACACTTACTAGCTGTGTTACCTTAGGCAAGTCATCTAACTTCAATTGCCTTGCCTTCCCCCCCTCAAAAAAAAAAATCAACTCCCCCAAAAAACAGAAATTTTTTTAAAATGAGTTGAAATTTTATAGCATTAAAACTAATTTAAAACTTTTTAAAAGGTGATTATTTTGTTTTTGATAAATCCCAAAACATAAATTAGTTAAGAAATAATTCTCTGATAAAAATTACTGGGAGAACGGGAAAGTGGTCTGACAGAAACTAGGCTCAGACCAAAATCTTACACTATTCTATAATAAATCCTAAATGGATACATGACATGAATATTAAAGATCATAGCTAAAAAATTAAAAGAGAAGCAGATCATATACCTCTCTCACAGCTACAGGTAAGAGATGTATTCTTAACCAAACAAGGGATAGAATTGATTTAATATCTTTTTAAAGGGTTAATTTTGATTACATAAAATTGAAAAACTTTTGCACAAACTAGATTAAGAAAGAAGTGGCCAAATGGAAAAAAAAAATCTCTGTATCAAATTTCTCAGGTAAAGGTTTGGTATCTAAGATTTTAATATAACCATATATACCTATATACATATATATATATATATATATATATATATATGAAAAGAGGGAGAGAGATGGATGAGTAAAAGCCATTCCTTAAAATAGATAAGGGGAAAAGGATATGAAGAAATAGTTCTTGAAAGAAGGATCATAAAATATTAATAACAACACCAAAATGTTCCAAATTACTAATAATAAGAGAAACGAAAATTAAAACCACCCTAAGATTTTATCTTAGACCCAGAAAATTGGCAAAGATGATACAAGATGGGAATAGCTATATGAAGGGGTAATGAAAAGACAGGCACGTATTTTGGGTGGAAATGTGAATCAGCACATCCATTTTGGAAAGCAGTTTGAAATCATGCAAATAAAGTGATGTCTTCATAATTTCTAAACCAGAAGTTCTCCGACTAGGCATGTAGTCTAAAGAGGAAATTGATAAGGAGGAAGTCCCCATATATACCAAAATATTTGCAGCAGTACTTTTTATAGTAGCACTCTAACACAAAAGTACTCTGTACTCTGGAAATATCAATTTAGCAGCTATATAGAGGACAGACTGGAGATGGCAGAGGCTTAAGACAGTGAGATGAACTGAAAGGCGACTGTAAGAGTCTGAGTAAGAGGCTATGAGGTCAAGAACCAGAGTGGGGACCACGTGAGCTGTGAGAAAAAGACATATGCCCAAAGATGCTGTGAAGGTAGAATCAGTAAGACTTAGAAACTAATGGATAGATATGTGAGTGAGGGAGAGTCCAGAAATAAGAATGACTCCAAGGTTACAAACTATAATGAATGGCAAGGAAGTGGTGCCCTCGATATAAACAGAGAAGTTTAAAAAAGAAGTGGGTTTGGGAAGGAAGATAATGAGCTCTGTTTTAGATATACTGATTTTTAAATGTCTATAGGGCATTCAGGTAGAACTATTCAATGATAATTGATGACCTTGGGCTTAAGTAAAGGAAAGACACTATCAGAAATACAGATTTTTGAGTCACTTGAGTAGAGATGACAATTGAATTCATTGGAGCTAAAGAAATCACCAAGAGAGACTAGAGGGAGAAAAGAGAAGGCCCAGGACAAAGCCTTGAGGTATATTCACAATGAGGAGAGGAAGGCAAGGACAGATACAGATTATGACCCAGCAAAGCCAAGAGAAAATGGTATCATGAAAGCCTATAGAAAAGAGAGTATCTAAGAGAAGGGAGAATGAGCATCAGTGTCAAATACTGCAAAGAGGTCACTAAGGAAGAAGATTGAGAAAAGGTGTTTAGATCTGGTCATTATAATATTGATAACTTGGGAGAGAACAGTTTTGGTTGAATAATGAGATCAAAAGTTACAGTGGGGAAGACTTCCCAGAAGTATGTGAGCACAGAAATGAAGACGATAAGTTTCAACAGTTTTTCCTAGGAGTCTGGCTGTTAAAAGAGTAGAGTTATAGGATAACTTGAGGGGATGGTAGGAGCAAGCAAGAGTTTGGGAAGAGGGGGTATCTTTTTTTTTTTAAGATAATGAAGAACTGGGCACATTGTAGGCAGGGAATGAGCAATAGAAAGAGACAGATAGCAACAGATTATGAATCACAGAGAGGACTAACATAAGGGAAGGATGCTAGAATGGGATTCAAGGGCACAAATAGAGAGATTGGTCGGTCTTGGCAAAGATAAAGGCCAATTCATCAGAAACCAGTTCAAGGGAATAATGTCATGGGTCTTAGAAAGTAGAGCAGAAATCAAATTTATGTTTAATCTGTTTTACTGGGAATCATTCAACTCTCCTAGTGACTTCATAGATAGTTACTACAGTAAGTTTTGTTAAATAAAATAGCCAAGTCATTGTTCAGCTTCCTAATGTAGCTGCAAGATTAATCTGAAGAAAACAGACAACCCACTGCTTTTCAGATGTATAATAAATAGCTTCTAAAATGAAACCTACAGCTCCCACTCAGTTATGAAGAATATATATTAGGGTTATATGAAGTCATAAGAATATCATTTTTACAAGGTGGACAACTGATTAATCAGACCTGACTACTGACTTAAATCAATTTGACTTAAATGTTTTAAATGAAACAGAGACACAGTGATAGATGGAAATTTCTGAAGTCATGATCTAACCATGCCTGCTCTACCACTTCTAATGGATAAATCAATGAATGGCCCTAAGCAAGGGAGAAGTAATCTACTTCATATTAACCAGAGTGTTCCCAAGGCCAGTAACACTCTGCCAGTATACAGACGGCTATCATTAAAGAAAACAGGAAGCAGGTCAAGAGCTACCTGGATCTTGAGTCCTCAAGTAACACTCCGCTAACGGGGTGAGGTTATGAAGCAGGCTGCTCATTTATCAAGGATTAATTCTGAGCAAAGATTTCTGTAGAGCTGAACCATTATTTAAACTGTAAGTCATATTTGTTCCACATGAATGAAAAAGTGATGCTCTGTGTTAATTAGACTAACCATTAACAACTCAAGGGTGACATCTGAATGGTGACTGTGGTTAGCAAAGTGAAACAGGGTGTTTATGACTGGGAGGCTTTTGTCATTTGCCAAAAGTTGACATACTTGTTGTTGTTGTTCAGCCATTCAGTCCTGTTCAACTCTTTGTGACCCCATGGACCAGAGCACACAAGGCCCTTCTCTCCCCTACCATCTCCCAAAGGTTGTCCAAGTTCATGTCCATTGTTTCCATGACACTATCTATCTGCCATTCTTTTTTCCTTTGCCTTCAATCTATCCCAACATCAGGGTCTTTTCCAGTCAAGTCCTGTCTTCTCATTATGTGGCCAAAGTATTTAAGCTTCCTCTTCAATATCTGACCTTTCAGTGAATAGTCTGAATCAATTTCGTTAAACATTGACTGATTTGATATTCTTGCTCTCCAAGTGATTCTCAAAAGTCTTCTCCAGCACCACAATTTGAAAGCATTGATTTTGCAGCACTCAGCTTTCCTTTTAGTCCAACTCTCACAGCCATATATTGCTCCTGGAAAAACCATAGCTTTCCCTATGTGGACTTTTCACTATATGGTCAGAAAGGTTGAAGTCTACATTGTATGCTCTCCAGATTTGCCATAGCTCTCCTTCCAAGGAGCAAGAGTCTTAATTTCATGGCTGCAGTTGCCATCTGCAATGATCTTTGAGCACAAGAATATAAAATCTGACACAGCTTCCATTTCTTCTTCTTCTATTTGCCAGGAAGTGATGGGACCAGTTGCCAAGACTTAGCTTTTTTGATGTTAAGCTTTCAAGTCGGCTTTTATACTCACCT
Source organism: Pseudochirops corinnae (assembly GCA_028646515.1). Classification (NCBI taxonomy): domain Eukaryota; kingdom Metazoa; phylum Chordata; class Mammalia; order Diprotodontia; family Pseudocheiridae; genus Pseudochirops; species Pseudochirops corinnae. The sequence continues at coordinate 22,179,282 of CM053586.1, forward strand.
CTCTCACCCTCATCAAGAGGCTTCTTAATTCTTCTTCACTTTCTGCCATTAGAGTGATATCATTTGTATATCTGAGATTGTTGATATTTCTCCTGGCAACTGTCATTTTGGCTTTTGATTCATCCATCCTATCATTGTGTATGATGTGCTCTGCATATAAGTTAAATAAATAAAGTGACAATATATATAGCCTTGTCATATTCCTTTTCCAATCTTAAACCAATAAGCTGTTTCATGTTCAGTTCTAACTCTTTCTTCTTGACCCACACACAGGTTCCTCAGGAGACAAGTAAGAGGATCTGACACTCCCATCTCTTTAAGGACTTGCCATATTTTGCTGTGACTCACACAGTCAAAGGCTTTAGTGTAGTCAATAAAGCAGAAGCAGAAGGTTTTTTGGGTTTTTTTTTCTGTAACTTCCTTGCTTTCTCCATAATCAAGCAAATGTTGGCAATTTGGTCTCTAGTTCTTCTACTTCCTCAAAGACCAGGCTGCTCTTAGGGTAATTCTCAGTTAACACATTGTGGAAGCCTAGCTTGCAGAATCTTAAACATAACCTTTGCCGGGTTATAAAATGAGTGCAACTGCTTGGCAATTTGAACATTCTTTGGCATTGCCCTTCTTTCTGGCTGGGACATAAACTGATCTTTTCCAATCCGGTAACCCCTGGTAAGTTTTCCAAATCTGCTGGTGTATTGAGTGCAGAACTTTAACAGCAGCATCATTCAGGGTTTTAAGCAGCTCATCTAAAATTCTGTCACCTCCACTTAGCCATACTGTTAGTAATGCTTTCTAAGGCCCACTTGACTTCCTTCTCCAGGATGTCTGGCTCTAAATCAGTAGCCACAGCACGGCACTGTGATGACTGCTGATGTTAAAAGATTTTTCTTGGATGGCTCCTCTGTGTCTTCTTGCCACCTCTTCTTAATCTCTTCTGCTTTTTTCATCTTTTATTCTGCCCATTTCTGCATGAAACATTCCCTGGATATCTCTAATTTTCTTGAACAGATCTCCTGCCTTCCCCATTCTGTTGTTTTCTTCTATTTATCTGCATTGTTCACATAAGAGAACCTTCTCATCTCTCCTCGCTCTCTGGCAGTCTTCGTTCACTCGAGTACATCTTTTCCTTTCTCCTTTACCTTTTTACTTTCCTTCTTTCCTCCGCTATTTGTAAAGCTTCACCAGACAGCCACTTTGCTGTCTTGCTCTTCTGTGTCTTTGTAATGCTTTTTGGTTGCTGCTTCCTGAACAATACTGTGAACCTCTGTCAATAGTTCTTCAAGCATTCTATCTACCAGATCTAATCCCTTCAGGCTATTTATCACTTCTGCTTCACGTCCATAAGGGAAGTTACCTAGGTCATACTTACACAGTCTGATGGTTTTCCCGATTTTCAACTTAAGCCAGAATTTTGCAGTAAGAAGCTCATGATCTGGGCCACAGTCAGCTCCAGGTCTTGCTTTAACTGACTGTGTATAAAGCCTCTCCACCTTTGGCTGCAAAGCTTATAATCAATATGATTTTGGTATTGAGCAACTGGTGATGTCCGTGTGTAGAGTCATCTTGCAGGTTGTTGAAAAAGAGTGTTTGCTGTGACCAGTGAGTTATTTTGACAAAACTCTCTTAGTCTCTGCCCTGCTTCATTTTCTTCTCCAAGGCCAAACTCACCTGTCATTTCAATTATTTTTTTGATTTCCTATTTTAGCATGCCAATTCATTATGATGAATGTAATAATTTTCAGAAGACGTTGTAGTTGTTCGTCAAGCAGAGATTTGTATTACTGTGATGCTGAACGGTTTGCCTTGGATTTGAACAGATATCATTCTGTCATTTTTGAGATTGTACCCCAGCATGGTTTTTCTCACTCTTTCATTGATTATGAGGTCTACTCCACTTCTTCTTGACCACAATAGTATATGTAATGAATTAAGATTCACCAGTTCATCCTGAATTAAATTCACCCATTCCCTTCCATTTAAGGTCAATGATACCCAAGACACTGATGTTTACTCTGTCTCTCATTTGACCACATGCAGCTTATTTTGGTTCCTATATCTTACATTCCAGGTTCCTATGCAAAACTGATCTTTACAGCATCGAATTTTCCTTTCGTGACCAGACACATTAATAGGTTTCCCAAAAAGTCACAGCAAATATTTCAACAAACTTCAAGATCTTCCATTTTCCTGGCACCAATAGTCTTACCACACACTGGGAAATATTTCTATGAACTGCCATAGCCAAAATCTTTCCTCATATGGTGGTGAACTTTCTGGTGGCAAGCATCTTTGAAGAAAGACAGTCCCATCCACAGACAAGATTTCCTAACACAAAGTCAAGTTCAAAGGTAAGAAGGCCACCAAGGTTGGCACTCCACTGATATAATTCTCTAGGGCACGGGGCCACTGAACACCACCAATAACACCCTGGAGAGCAGGACTTTCACAAGAAACCAAGTGGTATCAAATATCCAGGGTTAATGACAGAGTACAGCATCCCTCAAAAAGAATTCTAACTGCCGAAGTTTAAGCACCAATTCTTCAACCAAAATTATACCTTTGATATATAGCACAGAGTACAAACTTAATAAGGAGAATTTTTAAAAGTAGAGATGAATTAAACAATCAGATAAAACTAGAAGATTGTGTTAAGGCTGGAGCAAAACAGAGCACTGCTCTCCTGACTCCTCCTCTAGCCAATTCAAAAAGCATTTGCTAAATGTTAGCACATATGATGAATTCAGAAAAAAAGAGGGTCTTATCAGGTTGACTTCAAGATATGTCTCCATTTTTAATTAGTCACTCACCATTTTCTCATAAACTAAACTGCACAAGTCTCTAAGATCTCAACAACCCTATCTATAGGTAGGCATTTATCAATGTCACCTAATTCGTTTCCCTGGTGCTCATGTAGAAATAGCATCTCTCTTTCCTTTCTCTATTGTTCAGAGGCAAAGGAAAGCATCTCTCCCTGAACACACAAGGTGCTACTCAATGGCCCTAGGAAAGTACCTGCATCTCCTGTACCTCAGTGTATGATTGTTCGGGGTTTTTTTAAACTGGAATATACTCTGTGTATTGGACTCATGTTCAATTTCAATTCAACAGTTATTAAAGTGCCTGCTATGTGGAAACCACTAGGCTAGGCTCTGGGAATGCAAAGAGATGACATACTCCCTGCTTCCAAGAAGCTTATATGAAGACTTGAACATAGCTATCCTGTCCTCATCAGGGCTTCTCTTCTCCAAGATGAACAACAGCAAAAAAGAACACTGATACCAAATGAAAAACCATGAAGCAAATGCAACAGCCAAGGTATTGATTAAGTACCTACTGTGTGCCAAGCACTGGGAATATGGTGCAAGGCAAAAAGCAGTCCTTGTCCTCAGGGAGCTCACACTCTAAAGGGGTAGAGAAGATGCCAACAACCACAGAGATAGAAGAGACAGGCAGAGTTGAGAGAAGGCTCTATTGGGAGGGTGGGGGTATAGGACACCAGGAAGGGGTTTGGGCTGAATCTTGAAAGAAGACCCAGGCAGGGAGGAGGGCCAAGGGGAAGAGGGAGAGCATTCCAGGCCTGGGGAGACAGCCAGAGAAACGACAAAGAAAGGAAGCATTTCTGTGAGGAATAGCATGTAGGCCAGTATAACTGGACTGCAAAGTATGTGGAGGAGAGTTACCTGTAAAACCAGCGGAAAGGTAAGACAAGGCCTGATTGTGAAGGGCTTTCAAGGTCAAACAGAGGGTGTTATATTTGATTCTGTAAGTAATAGGGAGCCACTAAAGATTATTAAGTACGGGGGGCTATGTGGGCAGACATGTACCTTTTGGGTTTTTTTTGCTTTTGGGGGTTTTTTTTGGAGGGGGGAAGGTAAGGCAATTGGGGTTAAGTGACTTGCCCAAGGCCATACGGCTAGTAAGTTTGTCAAGTGTCTAAGGCTGGATTTGAACTCAGGTCCTCCTGACTCCAGGACCGGTGCTCTATTCACTGTGCCACCTAGCCACCCCTAGACGTGTATCTTGGGGAGATCACTTGGGCAGCTGGCTAGAAGATGGATTAGCATGGGGGAACATGAGGCCAGGAACCACCAGGTAACACCTGTGCAATGGTCTAAGTATATGCAGCAAGGGCCTGTTCCAGAATGGTGCCCATGTGAGTGGAGGAAAGGAGATGTCTCTGGGAGATGCTGCAAAGACAGGAATGATATTCCAAATGATAAATGACTCAGTAAGTCAAATATGTAAACTGCACATTTTTAAAATTTTAGCAAGAATTAAGAATTAAGAAAATCAAAAGCAAAGAGGCAACAAGCTAGAGACCAGACCTTGTGTCAGAAACAAGTGAGGTTCAGCCCAGTCTCTGACACAAACGGGTTGTGGGACCTGGAGAAAGAAATCCTTCCTCTCCCCCCAACCCCAGGGACAGTGGGGCCCTAAAGTGCAGAACAGCTCGGGATCTGCATTAGCGGAGGAACTCTTCTCACCAAGAGTGCTCCACTTTAACATAATCACAGGTCCTACCTTGCTCCCTCTAAAAACAAAACACACAAAGCAAAAGACGATCACAAACAGAAATAAGAACTTGTGTGATTTTTTTTCAGCATAAGAAGAACCGAAATTAGAGCTTCATATTGTTTTTTTAAAAACCTGGATGAAATCATGAAAAATCTGACCAAAATGAAAACTATAAGAGAAAGCTTAAAAAGCTCAATAGAAGCAACCAGCATTAGATTTATTGTGGGTAAAAACAAAACTGCTGCCAAAGGAGATGCAGACAAAGCAGAAAACAATTTCCCTTTCAAGATCATTTAAAGCGAGGCAAACAGAGCCAACAGATCTCAAAGATAAGTCAGGATACAGCATGTTACTGACAGCCTCGAAGATGCAGAAATGGGAAGAATTACAAGTACTACCTGTCTAAAGGAAACTACTCAAGAAAACTCCAGAATCCTCAAGAGCAAGCAAGCATTTAGATACAAACAACCCGGGGGGGAGGGGGGGGAGAGAAGTCCCGGCCACATTAGGGCCAGACTCTACCAGACCAATGACAAGGAAAGACACGCGAGAGCCCAGGGGAGAGCCATTGGGATCACAACCAGGTTCTCAAGCCAGATGACACATAATCAGGAGAAATGAGGTATGACAGAAAATACTATTTTAAAAAATCACAGATTTATCTACTCTTGAGAATACTAATTAAACCCTTTAAAAGGACATTTTTAAGTCCTATGGAATGTGAAGAGCTCACAGAAAGCAATGTCCACTTTAAAGCAGCCTTTGAAACATGACCAGGCCTTGAAGCTCCAAGGACAAGTGCTTAAAACTGTCCACAAGACAAACTGCATGGGGATGCAGCACTAGTCCAGGAGAAACTGACCATTTCCGAAGAAAGAGGAGGGGAGAGTTATGGGAAAGCAATGCTCTTAGAGCAAAAATTCTACCTACCATCAATAATAAGGGAATCCACAATTTAAGGAATATAAAGAAACTATACCAATTTCAGAAAGAGTGGTAGAGAGATGGAGCAAAGTGAATGAAGGGCTGGCTTCAGAGTTGGGAAGATCAGAATTCAAATCCTGCCTCTGACATATACAGGCTATGCAACCCAAGGCAAGTTACCTGAGCACTCAGGGTCCCCCAACAACTCTCTAAGACCAAGTAAGACCAAGTGGCAGGTGTCACAACACTGATGGAGGGAGTTTCCATAGCAGGAATTCCCAGTTATACCCTTATCCAAAAGAAGACAAAATGAGCAGAAGCAGAGACAAACCAGGTAATTCTAACCCTACAAGTGAGAGAGATGGGAGAGAGAACTGGAAGGCAGTCTTGGAAGACTGAGCAGGCAGGCAGTGAGGGCAGACACAGAAGAGAGAGATAACACAAAACCATGAGGGGGGCAGGAGGATCAGGGAGTGGCTTTTCTTTAGAGAGCTGAGACCTAACCATGTCAAAAGCTGAAGGGAAGGATGGACTAAAAAGGGTGTGCCTGTCCTTAGGGACAGAGCCCTGGGTATCCCCAAAGAGAAAACAGAAACATAACAGAGACCTCACAGACCAAGTCATTTAGGATCCAGCTTCTTTCTGGCTCTGAGCATCTGGTCATTTGCAAAGCATCAAAAATTTGGTCACACCCCACAAAACTGTAGCATATGCACAGGAATCCTATCACCAAGCACACAACCTTAACTGTGCATGGGACGTCACTCACTGTACTATCTCTACAATTACAATGTTCAGCCGGAGGTTGTGCTGAATCATGAAAATCTGTGCCCCACCTCATTATGCCAGAGAGGCAGTGAAAGGGCCATATGGTCCCAGGGTACAGATGAAACATCAAGCAGAAGAAAAATGCTAACTTTTGGCAGCAGGGGACTGACGTGTCAAGAATAACAAGGCGATGCAATTAAAACCTGATAGCCATCCCCAGTGCTACTGGGCAAGCTCAGCCTCAAGATTGTAACCACCCTCTGAACAGGCACCCAACGCTACCCTGGGTCACACCAGGAATACCCAAGAATGCTGCCATACTGTAAGCTCACCATTACTGAGCACATTAGAATATGCAAAGTGCTTTCCTCTCAACTGGTATCACATGCAAGTATCATTAGTCCCATTTTATATATGGGAAAACTGAGGCTCAGAGAATGAGTGAGTTGCCCAAGTTTCTACAACCAGTAAGGAACATAAAAAAGGGCCGTGTTTGAACCCAGTGCCCGACTCCCAGCCTGACACTCTTTTCAAAGCACCAACTCACTTTATGGCTCCTGTCTTTAAACAGTCTACAGTCTAGCTCAGTGGGGTCAAACTCTGATAGGAAAGGATCTTTGTGGACCCTACACATCCTGATTTAGAAAACTATAAATTAAATTAGCATGACCTCTCCTGTACTATGTTTTTATTTATTCTGTTAAGCACTTCCCAATGCCATCTTCATGTGGTTCAGGAACGCCTGGGCATGGGCTGGACAGGCCTGATCTATCCCAGCCCCTCCACACACTCTATGTCTTCTCTCAACCTGGGTTCTGGCTCTGCATTGCTCGGCTCACTCCCCCTAGCACTCGGCAGCACGTCACTGAGCTCCCCCTCCATCATCTCCCAATTAGACTATGAGCTCCTCAACAGCACGGAATAGCTTGCTGCTTTTGTATCCCAGAAGATAGAACAATTTCTGCCACAGAGCTGGCAGCTAATAAGTGCTTTGTCTGTCTACCTATTTATCTGATGAAGAAATGAGACTGTGCATACAGGAAACAACTAGCAAATAACACAAGACCATACGTCATCATTGTCAACTGAAGGCTAATTTCAGCAGAAAATATACTGGACACTGAAAACATCTATTTAAAATGAATTCCTTACCTACAGAAAGAAAAAAGGGCCTGGAAACATTTCATTGTAAAATCATAATTTTTCAAAAATTAAATTATTTTCAACTCAGTTGCAAGAGAGCCCTTGATTTCTATACTATCCGGAGTAAATCAGAACTTCATCCTTAAGCCGGCATCATAAGAGCCGATCAGGCCTCGGGGCTCATCCTATAAATCATGCTCCGTATGTTTTTAGCCTAAGAGAGTCCTTCCAAAGAGTGTGGCTGGAATGACTATTTCATTACATGCTCCATAACTATCGACTCATTTTTTAGTATATCCATAGTAATCGTCTATAAATTTCATGGCCTCCCCCACCAAAATTTAGCTTCTCCTACTCCTTTGTACCATGAAAAAGCACATGATTATACTCAGGCCCAATTAAATATGACAAGACAGATTCAGAAGACAGATTAAAAATATGTTTTGGTCAATTGGGGAACAACTGTTTCTCAAACAGTTATTAGAAAAACCAGCGAGCGCTTAATTTTTTTAGCCACTATCAAACTGAACCACACTAGAATGTCATTCACCAAGAGACTAATCCATTATGGGGTTATAGCATCCATAATCACAAGAAAGGGACATACGGGAAATGTTAAGATCACCTCTGGCGAGCAGACCTGCTCATGAGCTTGTTGGACAGTTTTTCTCAAGAGATTCACTGAGGATGCTATATTAAAATCAAAGTGGCCACCACTGACTGACTTTCTCAATTCTGCAGGTTTCTGGAAAAGCTAAAATTGATAGAGCTCATTAAGGTTTCCAAAGCTCCCTCACAGATGTTATCTCGCTGGATCCTCACCACCACCCTGTAATATAAGCACTGTTACTATCACTAACTCCATTCTATAGATGTGAAAACTGAGGCTGATAGGGGGTCAGTGACTTGCCAGGGAGTATCTGTGGCAGCATTTGAACTCAGATCTTCCTGATTCCAGCCGCTTCCATTCAGAATCTTCAAAAGAGTACAAATATCAACCATATTTATTACAGGCCATTAAGGTAAATGAACACAGTTTGATTCAATATTATTAAATGCCTACTATGTGCAAGGAGGGCAGTGTGTTAGATGCTAGAAGGAGGAATGAGCCACATAATGATGTAACTCTCGGGAAAGAAGAAGGCAAGGAAGAGATGGACCAGAGAGTGGCCTGAGACCTTCCAGACCTTGAGCGAGGGAAGATCAAGGGAGGACTTGAGGGAGGGAGCAACCAGACTGAACTCTAGAGGAAGGGGAAGACGTCAAGGGGAGACGAGGGAGAGTTTGCTTCTGAAAGGAAAGGGAGGGTGACACAGAGGGGGAGAGCAGGTAAGAGAGAATACCCTGAAATGTCACTGCCAAAGTGTGGGAGGCCCAGAATGTTGGGGGCCGTCAGTATTTAATTCTAAAGGGAACAGGCCAGAGAGCCAGGGGAGGGTTCTAAGCAATGGAGTTATACAGCTGTGCACTAGAAAGATTATTTCATCATGTCGATATATCACCAATCAATGGATAAGCATTTATTAAGTGCTGACTGAGGCTCAGGCATGTGCTGAGGCATGGGAGATTATAAAAATAATAAAAAGCCAAAAAGTTCCAATGTAAAAGGGGAAGAGCAAGAAGAAAATTATCATGGTGGCTTCCCAATCTACCTGGCTTAACAATGAAAATCGGTGGAGATAAAAACTGAAAACTCACACGGCCACAGAATACAGTCAGGCTCCCAGAGCAGGGAAGAGGCGATACTTCTTCAGGCCTATGTGCCACCTTTTGTTTTTATATCATCTTTATTTCCAGTCAAGTTTACCTCCCCTCCCCTCACTTTTCTCCTCTCCTCTCCTCACAGTAAAAATCAATAGAGAAACATGCTTACATTAGTTCTCCCCTTCATTTTAAGCCCAGCATTTGGGATAAGATGTGGGAATGAGAAAACAGGTCTAAAAAACACCTAAGAAAAATCTGGTGCCTACCTTAAAACTGTTTTTCCATTTTACCTAAACAAACACCTTTCATTTTGCTTCAGAAAGAGAGGGCACAGGACCAATTATATAAACAAGACAGGAAATCTACAGAGTTGTATAAGTTTGTATGTAGTTGATGTCGGAGGCGCTATGGAAAGACTGACCTGGTGACACAATGCCATCAGAGCTAGGTGTGATCTGGTCCAACTACCCAGGAAATCGATGTGGAATTATAATTAAAAAGTCAATAAAGTGTCCATGCCCTCTTGAGAACTGTAAACAAAGAAGCTGCCCATTCTCTGTGAAATGGCCAAACAAACAGTGGGCCATGAGCACCATGTAACATTACCGGGCAGTAAGAAACAATGAATATGAAGAATTCAGAAGAAGAGGGGCGTGCAGAGAGGGGATGACTCAAAGTGAAATAAAAGGGAAACCATATACCCAATAACTACAGCAATGTAAATGGGAAGGAAGGAAGGAAGGAAGGAAGGAAGGAAGGGAGAGAGAGAGAGAGAGAGAAAGAAAGAGAGAGAGAGATGAAAGAAAGAAGGAAAGAAAGAAAGAAGGAAGGAAGGAAGGAAGGAAGGAAGGAAGGAAGGAAGGAAAGAAAGAAAAAGAAAGAAGGAAAGAGAAAGAAGGAAAGAAGGAAAGAAAGAAAGAAAGAAAGAAAGAAAGAAAGAAAGAAAGAAAGAAAGAAAAAGAAAGAAGGAAAGAGAAAGAAGAAAGAAAGAAAGAAAGAAAGAAAGAAAGAAAGAAAGAAAGAAAGAAAGAAAGAAAAAGAAAGAAAGACAGACCACCTGAATGCTGTATAGTTATTAGGATCCAGCTTTGCCAGGACAAAACAATGAGAAGATGCACGTCCCTCCTATCTTTGCAGAGGCAAAGGACTACGGGTGAGGAATACAACACACACTATCAGGCCTGGCTGACGAGTTGGTTAATTTTGCTGAGCTGCAATTCGTCCTTCTCTTTGTTACAAAGGATAATTCTCTGGGGACAGGAGAGAGAAGAATAAATTCATAAATGAAGGTGATGCAAAAAAAGCCAAAGCTAGAAACAAAAATCTACAAAAGAAAACTGGGATTTTCAACTTTTCGTTAATGTTCCGCTGCCTTCTGAATAGTTTGTTTAAACTTTGGCAGGCATAAATAACCTTATTTAACTAAATACCACACCTCTCCTTGTGACATTCGGCTTGCTTGGATTCAAAATGATTACATCAATGAATCTTGTCAGCGAAGCCATTAGCAGCAGCAAACAGCTGGTGACAGAAAAGTGGCTGTGGGTACACTAGACAGTTTTCTAAATTGAAAGTGACACAGAGTTGGTTACTGATTTCAACATCTGTTGCAGATTTTACACTTGGATTTCCTAAAAATATGAGCTGGCCCCGAAGCATCCGCTAGCCCCTAGCAGGCCCTTGCACTTCACCCGGTTCACCTCATACCCTCTAAACACGGGCGTCTGCCAGAACCAAGTTCAGTTCAGGCAGCTGGGAAGAACTAAGGCCTTTACTGTAATTTAGAGAGCACAAGCCAGGCTGCCGGCAGAGCGGAGATGTGAGGCCCGGAGTTCTTCATGAATGTTTCATGAAGGTCCCTTCTACGGGACCCAACTCATAGGAACGTCTGTGAGAAAAACACCTGGACGCCGTCCAGGGCCCCAGAAACGGGGCTGGTGGCTGCTAATCCGCAGAAATCACACGATGATGGCTGTAGATGGAAGAGGAAGACCACTTCAAGATTTCTAAGTCAACAGTTCAAACGCTGGTTTTTGTGGCTGTAAAATAACCTCCGCAGGACTGTCAGCCACTGTCCACAATAAGAATGACGAGTTTAGTAATAGCTCCCATTCATAATAATACAATAACAGCTCCCATTAAAAGGTTTGCAAAGCACTTTATAGGTTTTTCTATTCGATCTTCATAATAATCCTGGGACACAGAGGCCACTGTTAGCCCCATTTTAGAGATGAGGAAACAGGCAGAGACTAGCTGATCTGCCCAGGGTCAAGAGTCTGAAGCCAGATTCAAACTCAGCTGCTCCTGAATACAATACCCTATACACTGGGACATTCAGCTATCTCTGACTATGAGCTCAGACCACATATTTTAAAATTCAGCTCATTCCGTTCGACCCAGTTCAACAAGCATTTATTCAACACTGAGCGAGGCACAGTAGGAATACAAAGATTTTTTTTAAAAAGACAATCATTTCTCTCAAAGAGCTTCCGTGTTACCTGGCGGGGGAGTGTGTGGCATCTACCCACATAAATGGCATGATGGGGAACAAAGAAGATATTCAGACATCACTCGCATCTTAGAGAGAAGAGAAACAGATTTCTTCCATTTTCATTTCAAACTGTATTTCTAAGGTAACATCCCAAATCATGGAAATCCACAGACACAGCGCCATTCATAATTTATCTTGTAGCTACAAGAGAAGGAAATCATTTCCCAGGAACTCGATTGATTTATGGTGTCAATTCAAATTCATGAGATCTTGTTTTTACCTTGAACAAAAACCGAATAGGAGGAAAGCAATTATGAGTTTTATCCTTAGGTCAAGTGCAGAGAGAGCTTTAAAAAAACACAAATAAGGGGTTGGGTTTGGGAGAGTGCTCTGAACTCCAAACCTGAGCATCCTCACTTCCCACCAACACAAGGGGAGGCCCAGCCCAGCTCCTTAAACCCTTTTTCAGTCAAGCATTAAGTGGATTCAGATGTTCAGTCTGAAAGCTGTGGGAAGGTTTGCTTCTTGCTTGGCAACCCAGCAAATTTTCTGAGGTGTGCCTCCTAAGAAACTGAGAATGATTTGTGATGATTAAGGCCCAGGGCCACAAAAGAGAGAAATACCCAAGGCTTTCTACAAGTGACAAAGCTGACATCCAGCCCAAACCTGAGACACGGCCACCCTCGGGGTCAGCAAAGCTCCCACTCTGACCTCATTAGGTCATCTCTGTGGCTTATGTTGATGCATCTACCCAATTTCACGTGCACAACTCATACGAGAGACAAAGCATCCAGGTTCATTTGCCTGGTCCAGTTCAACAAATTTTCTTAAAGGGCACCTATGTTTATTGACGGAGGGTGAAGAGAGAAAGGAGAGTGACTTCTTATAGAAAACCGAAGGAGGTTGGGTTCAGCAGGAGACGAACCAAGCCTCATTAAATCCATCCAGCATCACCATCCATGAGCAGTTTGGTCAATCTGTGTGTTTAACATTCAATACAGTCTTGCACAATTATCATATACCTAGAATTATAACAAATCCCAACCATCAAAGTAATCTATGAGACTCATTCATTTTCTTCTCCCAATCTGAAAATTTTTAAGTTTTCTGGTGCTGTTAAAAGCTTTTTTATCTCCCTATAATTATAGCCTAGAAATATGACACAGCACACAAGTCAGATTTGTTTAAACCCCAAGGTTGTCTACTAACCTAAAAAACCAAACCCTTATTTATATATTTGGCTATGTATACATACATATGTATGTATGTACATGTCTGTATATGTGTATTAGACAGCATAGGGTAATGTAAAGAACACTTGCTTTCCAGTCAACAGACCTGGGTCCAAATGCCAACTTTGGTACCTTACTACTTATATGCTGCTCATGGTCTGAAAGGCTGGAGAAAGAGTGAAAAAAGAGCTCACCCTTCATCCAGTGGTCATGCCCCTAGAAGAGAAGGCATTAGAGAGAAGGAAGCTGGGCTCATGGAATCATTCCCAACTCAAAAAATGTAATCGAATTGAGAAGATATTAAAAGGCCTGTCCAAATGTCCTTGCTTAGAGAAAGGGGGGAAAAAACAATTGTCTAGCCTCCCCCACCCTTAAACATGTATTCATTCTCTCTCTTTCTCCTTCCCTTTCCCCTTTTGTTTCTCCTTCCCCTTGCCCTCCCTCCTCTCTCCCCTTCTCTTTATCCCTCCCTTAGTAACCCTTACACACATGTCTACATGTACACACACCAATGGTGACAGCTGGAATGGACTGAAAGATCAGCTAATCCAGCTCCTTCATTTGACAGATAAGGAAACTGAGCTCAGAAAGGCGCTGTGGCTTCTTACCCCAGGTCAGAGCTGGTCAGTCCTCTAACCAGAAACTGCCCTCTGGCCACTATAACATGGCACCTTGAGTTAGATGCCCAACTCAGATTTCTAACAAACCTTCAATGTTGCCATTTCCAAGTAAACCCCCAGCACTCGACCACTAAGACATCAGCTAGCTATGGATCATGTGTGACAGCACTGAGTTTGGTTTGTAGACTCAGACCTTGGCTGTCCTGTCCCAATTAACATGGAAGCCTTATAAAGAAACCCACTGGGTAACCACATTTGTCAGTGACACAAACCAGCTCAATTCTCTAGAAACAGTGCTACTGTTCAAATCCTGACATCCAGCAATGCATGGGGAGCAAAATAACATCCTTCCCTTCTGTAGAGGGTGAAAAATATTTACTGAAGGCTTGGGAATAGCTGTCTTAACTATAAAAGGCTAAAACAAGATTAAATACCTGAACGCCCTACCAAGTCATGACCTTGCCGTGATGGGACATTGGCAAAAATAAATTGGGTCACACTGCTGATAAAATTCAATGGCCCAAGCTGGATGGTGGTTAGAGTTTTATATCTAAGAGATTTCTGGTTCTAGAGGATGCCTCTATGACAGAAGCTGTCTTTGGAGGGAAAATACAGGAACGCATTTGCTTGTTCTGTTCACCTTGACGAACGTACTTAGCCCCATACAATGTCCACTGTATTTCACTCCTTCCTACTCAGAGAGGGAATAGTGTGACATGAGAGGAGCCTCTGGAAACAAAAGCAGCTGACTGTCAACAGTCAGAGGGAAACAGAGAAGTCTGCCTTCTTCTGCTTTCATTTCATGGAAATGGAGTATTTTCCCCTTGAGCCATTCATTAAAAACTCTTACTTTCCTAAAGCTCCCCCCACCTGCTACCAACCCATCCCATCCTTAGCTTATCTGTACAGAGTTGTTTGCTTGTTACCTCCCCATTAGATTGTAGGCTCCCTGTGGGCAGGGCAGCTCTTAGCCTGGCACACAGTGGATGTTTAAGCAATGTTTACTAAGTGAATGATACTCTCTACCCAGAGAAAAGTAAATAAAATTAAAATACAAATTTCAGAAGGAAACCCTGTCTTTGCTATCCCATTCTGTTAAAACAAACAAAATCTGTGTATTTTTGCATCAACCTAAACCCATCAGATTACTGTCCTAATAAGGATTGTTGCCAGTTGTGATTCAAGGGCTACATCTCCCAAAGGCTGTCTTTGGGGACTCTGAAAATCAGCAACATCAATCTTTCCTGACATCTTACAGGACCAACTGCTGCATCAAGAAATCGAAGAGGATGCCATCTTAACTGAGTACTTCATCTGGAGAACGTTCTTAACATGCACAGCTCTCACTAATGTCAGGGGTGGACACTTCTGGGAAGGAGCAGCTCAAGTCTTAACACCACCAAATACCCAGAAAGCAGATGTCCAGTCCCAGAGGGTACCAAACAAGACTTCCCAAGGGGACTTCTCCAAATCTAATTAGACTTTCATGATAATGATGCTGGCAAGATATGCTTGGGCTGGGAAATCGCGAAAAATATCTCAAAGCCTCACTCAGATTCCTATTAGCACCAATTCCTAACCCTACTATGACCAATAACAGGAACACTGATGGAGTAATTGGGAGTTGAACATTTAGGTCAATGAAGATGTTTCAGGCACCTCGCATATATCTTCAAAGAAAGAAGGCGGGGTGGGGAGTCCATCTGGCCAGACACTGACCTGTGTGACAGTCATGGCACAGTCGTCATGAGAAAGCCCACTCTGGAAGGAGCCACATGACTCGGATTCAAGATACATCTCCACCTGTCACAATCTGTGAAACCTGGCACAAGCCAATTCGATCCAACCTGCCAAATGTCCACGAAGCTGGAAATACAAAGCCAACAATGACACACAGCCCCTGTCCTTCAGGAGCTTATGTTCCACTGGGGGAATATGACAGAGAGACAAGGGAAGGAGTGTTAACAAATGTCAGAGATCTGATCTATAAATGTGTGGTCTCTAAGGCTTTCCTGGCTGCAGCATTCCATAATAAGGTCAGTAATTCACAGGAATCGTCAGCCAAGAAGGGGCAGTCACCAAACTTGGGGCCTTAGGGAGTCATAAACAAATGTTCAGAGTGGGCAGTTTTACAAAGTGTATCGAAGTTGTTCAGGTAAGACGTGAGATTGATGGCATAGGATCAAGGTCATGCTGAAGACATCACATGGAGGACTTCTGATCCCACTAAGGGGGACCTCGACAGCCTCTGGGATCCCTCTGCCACTGCCCCAACTGCCACGACTAGGGCAGACTCATTGCAAGGAAGGCTTTGGCCAAATGGGGGAAAAAAAAACATTGAGTTGTTCTGTAAATGGTGTTGGCTTCTTGTATTTAATTCTGGAAACAGATTCCAGGTGTGTTGGAATTTATCCAGAGCAGCACTTCTTGAACTGTGGGTCATAACCCATATGGGGTCATGACTCACAGTTTCAGAAGCCCTGATGTAGAGTGAGGCTTCTCCATCACTTGGTGACGTCAGTGTGATGAAGCCCATGGAGCCCTGCTCAGAATCATGTTTTTAAGTGTATGAAATTAAACATGTGGGATTGTAAAGGAAGCCAATCATACTGACATACAAAAACCACATCCCTGGACCCCAGGCAATGGTCCCTGGCTCCAATCCTGCTCCTTCAATCCCTGAAGCCAGGAGGGTTTCTAGGCTATGTCACAGTGACCACTAAAGCCAGTGTGATGGAGCTCAAGGTCAGGACACAAGGCGCAAAGGTCTCTGAGAGAACGAAAGCCTCTTCCACAAACAAACTAAGGGAGGAGCAAACACCAGAGCAACATCCATTACACTGAGGCTCCCTAGCTCTGGGTTTAATTTTTCTAGCATGAGTGATGGTAGATCTCTCTGCATCTGTGCAAGCTCCAATCAGATGGTCAGGATAGGGTCAGGAGATGCCCTTGGGTACGTAGGGTCTGGAGGACCCTACAAGTGAGAACTTTTTTTTATGAGAATCCCTATCAGTAGATCTATGTGTATCTATAATTGTGTCTTCCCAACCCAACCAGATGGTGAGCATTTCAAGGGCACAATTATATACACTCTGCATTCCCACGGAAATAAGCACAGTGCCATGCACCCACACCCATACACACACACACACACACACACACACACACACACACACACACACACACACACACACACACACGGATACTGGGTGAATGGATGAAGAAAGGAGGATGAAGGTGGAGCAATCATTTGGAAAATAATGAGAGGAAAAGAATGAGCCAGTAAGGAAAGACCCCAGGCTTGGGGCTGATGTCCTGCCTCTGCTATGACCTCAACTTGCCCAGCCTCACCTTCCTAATCTGTAAAATGAACATCACTCTTGTAAGGTGCAGGGCAGTGGTTATACTCCAGTGAGGTAATGGACTGAACAGACATGGTGAGGATCATGCTGGCTGAAGAGCTGGGAAGACCTCCAACCCACCCCAGCTGAGTGACCCCAGACCAGTCTTAGCACCCCCCTCAGTGGCCCAGGCAGCTCTCTGAGGCAGAAGCCACAGAGAAGGTGTCAGCCTGCAGCACTGGGAGAAGAGTTCCTTATACCCCTGAAATCACAGGACTAGTCACCATCTCAGTCCTTATCCCAGGGGAAAAAAAAGCCACATTTGGAAAAGAAGACAAGGATTTGGAACTCAGCGCTGCTCCTTGCTGAATGACCCTGAGCAGGAGGCTAGATGTCTCTGCGTCTCAGTTAATCCACTGACTTATTGAGGAGGTTAGGCAAGATGACCTGTAATGGCCCCAGGGTCTGAGTTTCACAAGGCTTAACAGACGTGACTGGTGCAAGCTAATGGTCTGACATTTTCTTAACACCTACCTTTGCAGCCAACGCTCTTAAACTGTCCAGGAATCTTTGCCAGAAGTCCCTGAAGAGCGGCCGGTCAATTTTCTTCAGGCTACCTTTGGTGCTGGCATCTACACTGACGTACAACTGGGTAACTGGTTCCAGGTTCCTTGGAAATGCGAAAGGGAAAGAGAAAAAGTTACTTCAATGCAGGCCTTTCATGAGGTCGAAGTTAAGAGTTTTTAACAAATGGAAATTAAACATTTCTCCATGTTCATGGGCTTCCAGCTGCTCCCAGAATCCACAGGGACATCTCTTATCCCAGGTAATGCTGGATGCCAACTTGCTCCCAAAAGGTAGCAGGAAGACCTGAAATCATTCCAGAAAGATAACAACAACGAATCAATGAGTCAATGAACCAACTGAAATGGTATTCATAAAGCATTTGCTCGTGTCAAGTGCTGGGCTAAGCACCGTAGAGACAACGAGAGAAGGGGGAGATGGCCAGACAAACGTCTTCTGTTGGGAAAGTTATAGGGATGGTGAGCAGACTCATCCCCAACTTCCAACAGCAATGACATGACAGCTAAGACCTTACTTCAAGGAACCAGAGACTTTGAGAGGTGAAAGGACCTCGGCAGTCATGGAACCCAACCCCACGGACAAGGAATCACTGCTTCCCTAAGTCTGACGAACATCATCCAGTCTCCCCTTAAAGACCTCCAAGGGTAATGGAACCCACTAACACTTGAGGCAAACCATCCCACTTCTGGACAGCTCTCACTGTGGGAAAGCTTCTTCCAATACTTCAAACACTTAAAGCCCCCCTGCCCAAGGCCCTGCCTCGAGTCTTCTCTTCCTCCACAGCCAGTCCCCTCAATCAATGCAGGATCTCAGGGCCCTTCCCCATCCTAGTTATCTTCCTCTGGACACTCTCCAGCTTATCAATGTCCTTCCTAAACTGTAATGCCCAGAACTGTACAAATGATGATATAAAAGAAATCAGGCCAAAGTTTAGGCTCAGGCATGAAAGTTTCTGCCTACCACCTCCCTGACTTCCTTTTTAAACTAATGAAACTAAATCCCAACTAAAATCACACCTTCTTGGGAAGCCTTCCCTAACCCTTGTTAATTCTAGGGCCTTCCCTCTGCTAATGATATTCCTACATATATATATACATACATACATATATAATATATATATACATATATATTCATGTACAATATATGTATATGTTATCTCCCGCATTAGACTGTAAGGTCCTTGACGGCAGAGACTGTCTTTTTGTATCCCTAGCATTTAGTGCAGTG
This sequence comes from Pseudochirops corinnae, assembly GCA_028646515.1. Classification (NCBI taxonomy): domain Eukaryota; kingdom Metazoa; phylum Chordata; class Mammalia; order Diprotodontia; family Pseudocheiridae; genus Pseudochirops; species Pseudochirops corinnae. The sequence goes on from CM053586.1 coordinate 22,197,832, forward strand.
CCTGGCATATAACAGGAACTTAATAAATGTTTACTGACTTAATTATTTTATCGATTAACCACCAAGGCACACTTGCAGGTGTCCCAGCAATGCTGGGAAGCCCCAGGAGACAAAAGTCAATGCAACCAAAACAAGTGCCATGTCCAAGAACTGGTGCTGCTGAAAAAGCCTCTTAGACCAACAGTAACAAGTCAATTCACTTCAATTCAACAAAGACTCATTAAGCTCCTATTAAGGTGAAAATGATTACAGAAGGTCCCAGGGGTGTGAAAATGAACAAGATGTGGCTTCTGAACCCATGGGGCTTGTGAACAAGCCATGGGGCATGGCCATCACACAGCGATCACTCTTAACAAAAAGGGGAAGGGGACAAGTGCTTCAGCAAGGAAATGTTTATGTGCTCAGCAAGGAGCATGCAGAGAGAGCTCTTCTTCTGATCAAAAATTCTCTATCGGTCCCATATGTGCAAAAATATATACTGCAGCTCTCTTTGTGGTTGCAAAAAACTGGAAATATAGGGGATGCCCATCAATTGGGGAATGGCTGAACAAGCTATGGTATATGAATGTAAT
>CM053586.1:22198903-22244769 GCA_028646515.1 Pseudochirops corinnae
AAAAAAATCTGAAACTCAAGTGATTGTGGAACCGAATCTTGTAAATTAAAAGTAAATGAGCAAATTAAAAAAAAAAAAAATTCTCTATCCATGTTTCCTCCAGCCAAGATCAACTGTTCCCATGAGTCCCCCAGGACAGGATGACGATTTTGACTATTTGAACTCACAAAAATGCTCATAGATAGATGCTTGTGTTCTCATAGATTTGGAAGGGGAGTTTCAGAATGTCACTCCCTGAGTTAAAATAAACACATCGTGTAAGCAAGTGAAAAAATCTGCAAACTAATGACGTGAACCTATCCACAAGGCCAATGTACAGGTGGAAGTCGAGGAAGGCTCAGGAACATTACTCTGAGCAACAGAATCTCTCTAAACAAACCCTACCATTCGCCAAAGACACAAAGGAACGGCGTATCATTACTTTCAAAGCCATTAGTCTGCCTTATCATCCTTCTACAGACACCTCATCCATTTGGTAACAAGCTATGCTACCTTAACTCAACAATATTTTTATTTTTTAATGGAAAGGTTACAGAATGCCAGCCTAAATGGACACTTGCTACTAACAATGAAAAGTGTTTATCTTGAAGGGGCCTGATGTCAAATGAGAACTATTTCATCATAACTACTTGCATTGTGAACAGCAGAATCCAAGAGTGGCGATTACTTTACAGTCTCTTCTCTAGTACTTGTCAGAGGAAAAGAGGCGCCCATATATTCAAGGCAATGGCTACCCCGGAGAGCTCCCTGTCTGGAACAATCATTCCTAAGGAAGACTACCAAAGACTGTCATCCCATCCAAGCTAAGGTATATTTATGAATGAGTTCTAAGACTGACATGGTGCAAACAAGGTTTGAAGCAGATGATAGGAGAAGAGAGGAGCACAGAGGGAGGCAATCCTTGGAGACATTTCCCTCAGATAGGGAGGCTTCCTAAGAAATAAAGAGAGAAGGGGGGGAGGTCTGGCTGCCAGCAGAAGGAAGAGAAGGTCTGAGGGGAACAAGCTGAGCCTCCCTGATTTCATCTCTGCCTAGTAATTGCCTCACTGCTATTCATGAGGAAGAAGCTACTCATTTGCTTGTCTTGCTTTATTATTGTAATCCAAAAGACAGAACGAAATCATTTTAATTAAAAAGTACAATCTGAAAATTACCATAATATCCCATACAGTTATATTTAATACCTAGGTGACAGGTTCTCAGAACGTTTATAGAATTTTACATTTCAGACCTGCTTACAGTTGATCCCTGGGATAAATGAATGAGAAGTACAAAAAAAAAAAGGACAGCAGGGTTCTCAAACCAAAAGCCAATCTCCATTAAAAAAAATTTACAAATCTGAGCATGATTGTTTCAAAGACATGCATACCGATCAATTTAAATCACTGAGCTGCTAACAGTCATTTCTTCTGTGAACCCACGGCAACAGCAAGACCAAGGCTTTCGCCACCATCCAAAACCCCGGGTTGTGTTCCATCCCACAGGGGACGTGGCCACATACAAACAAGGCCATGATGTGCCCAGCTGCACCGGTCAGTGGAAAGAGACTGAAGTGAAAAAACAGCCATGCAATTAGTACTCCTGAAGGCAAGGATGATGGTAATTAGCTGATGCTTCTCTGTTGCCACATTCGGTCTCATTTGGTTATGTGCAAAAACTAGGCCACAGATAGTAAAGCTTAATGAGGAAGGAGGCCACTGAGGGCACCCCCACGGACTGTGACCTTCTTTAGGGCAGGGACACAGCTGTGTTTGGGGAGCTGCCAAGCCAGATGCAAACATGACTTAGTCTGGCGTAACGATTCAGGCACACTAACAGGTGGGGCAAAAAACAGAATGATGTTTGCCATTATCATTAGGAGAAGCAGATCCACGCTGCTGGTTCGGGGTAACGATGGGATGGAGGAGGGAGGCTATGGGTGGATGGCATCATGTGGTGGATTTCAAGGACAAAGAGTCAAGAGCTCTTGGCTCACATGCCTCTCAGAGGCAGAGGAAGCACAGGGCTCCCACACGGCATCATGAGTTCTTTTTCTCTCATATCTTTACAACCAAAGTCTGGTCCCTGCAGGAAGCGAAACCTGATGGGGGTCAGGGGTGGCTGAGGGCACTTGTAAGGGCAATGGGCATAGGAGCTGCTCCCAAAACCTCTCGGGGATGGCACCTTCCATATATAAAAGTATGTGGTCTGATCCAAAGCATCCAAGAACTCCAAAGAGCTAAAACCTAGGGTGGGAGGGCTGGGGTAAAGCACAGGCTGGACAAACTAAGTCAAGGAGGTTGGCTTGTGTCATGACTGGAGTGGCAGCATGAGAAGTCCACACCACACCCACACTCACCTCCTGACAGAGGCAACAGACTTGGGCCAGCAGGAGACAGACATTTCTGGACATCACCAATGAGGGAATTTCTCTATACATATTTGTGACAAGGGTTTAAGGTTTTCTTTTTTTTTTTTTTTAAAAGCAGAGGGAAGACCATAGAGGCAAAGCCAAGATGGCAGAGACCCAAGCCAGAACCCAGCTGAATTCTCCCAACATTCCTCTCCTAACAACTTTAAAATAATGCCTCAGTCAAGTTTTGGAGCAGCAGCATCAACAAAAGGTCAGAGGCAGACACTTTTCCAGTCTAAGACAACTTAGGAGGTTCAGAGGCAAGGTCTACAACACCAGGGAGTCTGTGACAGTGGCAACAGCAGCTTCAGGAGCTCTCAGCCCAGAGATGATAAGGGGATTGGTCAGAAAGAGATAACAGTGGACCCTTCGTTGGCACCAGGTGCAGTTGGCACTGATTGGCAACTCTGCTGACCATGAGCAGTTTTGGGTCATAGTTCCAGGGCAGAGAGGAGCACTTGTGGTCAATCAAAAGGGAGCAAGGGCCCTGGGCCACAGTTCCAGAAGTGCTAGCACTTGCAGCTGCAGAGGAATAGGAGCCCTTCCTTGGTAAAGACCAGAGCACAGACCAGGAGAGCAGTGACCATCCCTTTCCCCAAATCACACCAACTTGGAAGTACCAAAAACTTGCAGACCCCCAGAACTAGCTGTAAAAACAGCAACACAAAAAAGCATAAAGCTTGGCACAGTGTCTCCCCAACCCCAGGGGAAACAGAGCCCATCTTTAAATTTTTTTTTTAATAAAGCAAGGGGAAAGTTGAGAAAGAAAATAGATATCTGTTCATTGAGAAATAATTTTAATTTTTTTTAAGGATACAAAAGATACTTTTGCTACAGAATACAAAAGGTTGATCTTCAGAGTGCACCTTGCTCTGAGTGCTAGGCTCAGCCTAAAGCACATCCATGCTACTGTTTTGGGTAATGATAACATAAAGAGACTATGGGATAAACAGCTCTCCTAAACATAAGGAACTGGAGTTAAAAACCAACTATGATGGGGGGGGGGGAATTTGAAACTCAAGGGATTGTGGAACTGAATCTTGTAAACTAAAAGTAAATAAACAAATCAATTTTAAAAATTTAAAAATTAAAAAAAGAGAGAGAGAAAGACTTGACCACTGAGTCTAGTCCTATAAGTGTGTTCAGAGTGCTTAGCTCCATGATGGTTTGGGGAAGAAAGGGCTAACTCCCCCCCCCACACACACACACACACACCAGTTAAACACATAGCATCCAGGGAAAAGTGAAGACATTTTAGGGAACCAGGATGACCGGTGTGTGCTCATGATCAGGCTGTTCATTCCTCTGAAGCTGTAGGGCCACTCTCTCCTCCACTACTATTGTTCCCTACTGGTTCCAAAAGATTGCTCTTCACAGATGCTCCACTGGTCACTGTGCGTCACTGCCAGGTACTACTCCACACAAACTCCAGACATGCTCTATCTGGAGAAAAGAACAATGGTATTCTCACCTCCCTAGAAACGGACACTATGGCTCTTGTAAATGAGCTAAAATCACACTAGCTTTTTTTGCCTAAGGACAGCTTGGAGACACCAACCCTGTGGGGCACTGCTGGGTCCCACATCCCTCTAAGAACAACTCTGAGCCACGTACCCCCTAGAGATAGCCTTTACATGCCTAGATGGCCATATTTGTCTTTCCTTCCCCAGTGTTTAGCACGGTGGCTGGCACAGAGTAGATACTTAATAAATGCTTGTTTACTCAAAAGATTTACATGAACTGATACAAAGTGAAATGAGCAGAACCAGGAGAACACTGTACAATAATACTATATGACGATCAACTATGAATGACTTAACCATTCTCAGCAATACAGTGATCCAAGATAATCGAAGGATTTAGGATGAAAAATGCTCTCCATCCCCAAAGAAAGAACTGATGGAGTCTAGAATGCAGATTGAAGCATGCTTTTTTTTTTTTACTTTATTTTTCTGGGATTTCTGGTTTTTTGGTCTGTGTTTTCTTTCACAACATGACTAATATGGAAATACGTTTTGTGTGACCTATATGAAATCCCTTGCTTTCTCAGTGAGGAGGGAAGAGACAGAGAGAAGTTAGAACACAAAATTTTTAAAAACGAATGTTAAAAATGTTTCTACATGTAACTGGGGAAAAATAGAACACTAAATAAATAATTTAAACAAGAATAAAAACAACTATGCACTTGCTAGGGACAAAGCTGCTGCTGATGATGATGAAGAGGATGATATGATTTTGAGGAGGATGATAATTGGGCTTTGGCTCTAAGGAACATCATCCCCCTCATGCCCCACCTCCCTTTTTTCAGATTTTTTTTATGTATTGTCTTCCCCCATTAGAAAGCAAGCTCCTTAAGGGCAGGAACAACCTTTTTTTTTCTTATTTGTATCCTCAAAGCATAGCACTATGCTTAGCATGTAGTAGGTACTTAATAAATGTTTACCAAATTTCATTGAATTGAACCAGATCTTCTGACTCCAAGTGCAGCAGTCTACACATTCAACTATATTACCTCTCTAAAATTGGGTCATAAAGAAAAGAGATAAAATCTGAAAGACTCCTTGGAACAGATTCTGCCCTTTACTGTTTTCCTAGTCCTATTGACATTTCTGAGATGAAAACTTGTCAAATATTAGCTGAGGAAAGGCTCGCAGCAGAGACGCCTTTCAGATGGGTAGGCAGCTTCGGAAAGTCATCATGGAGCACGGCCCTGAATAGCAACAGATCTTTGGGGCTGTGGGTCTCTAGGCTCCCTCCTAAACTGATAAGCCTCCTTCTTGGAAGTGATCACAGGCTTGTCAGGCTTTTTCTAGGTGAAAGGGAACGATGAAAAATCGAATTGACTAAAATGACAACAGGTACCATCATCAAAATACATTTATGTATATGTGTGTGTATACACATATATATACACACACACACACACATATATATATATACACACATATAATCTGTCCACACACGTACCATATGCAGTCATTTGCCTGACATGAACTGTGAAAACATGATCCAAAATGTCTCCCCCTTTATAAGTAAAATAAATATTAAAAGGCCCACATTGCTGAGGAAGCATTCAAGAACTGTATTAATAAATGTAAGTTAAGGGGCCCTTACTGTATTCATCACAGTAAAAGTAAATTTCCCTGCTTAAAAAACCACATCCTCATATTTGGAGGAAAGATGCCACAGAATCCTCCACAAGGTTTCTTTCCACAGTGGTCTTTTCCAACTGTTTTGAATTGGTTGTTTTATATCCACAAAAGGCAAAGGAGTTGAGTTTTGGTTTGGTTTGGTTTTTTTTTTAATCTAAAGAAGTCTATTATATCAGGGTACTGGAAAGATCCACAACATCAAGAAATTCATGTTTTCAAAAGTTGTAAAATACTTCCCTTTGCCCAAATTGGCAAAAACTGCTTTAAAATGATTAAATCTCATGGTGACAGAGCTGTTAGCAAACAGGCACTCTACTCCATCAGTGGCTACTTCTTACAGATAGGAACAAGCTCTCTGAAGAACCACTGGCAATACACAAGAGCCACCAAATGGACAATCTCCTTTGGCCCAGCAATTGGGAAGATACGCCTGTGAGAAATCATTTATTTGGTCCCCTACTCTATTCCAATTGGTATCAATCAATTCCATGGGGGCAGCGATTATAGGTTCTGTACACTAGGTCCCAGAGCTGTGAGCTGCAGATTGTAAAATCACTTGTGCAATCATAGGAAACCAGCTTGTTTTTCCTTGTCATGGTGACCAAGCCCAGGGTGGCAGAGGTGACTCAATTACATGGAAAGTTCTCCAATTTATTTTCATACCTCTGGACCATTCTTCTTTGTACAGCAAGAGCAGGTGACCATCTTATGACCACTTAGTCACTGGAGATGCCCCATGCTTCACCTAATCCATGACCCCCGGCTAACATGTCATTTTTGGCCCTCAACAGCAAGGTCTATCAACTAATGAGAATCTGTATTTTACCACGCCTCTTTTGCATATTTGGGTATCAAACTGCACCAGTACAAGGTCCTGGAAGAAGGGGGCATCTCAGATCATGAGGAAGATCTATGGTCCACTTCATTAGAGGAGGCCATGGACCCTTCCATAAAGGGCCATTGGCTCAGAGCTTTGTCTCAGTCTCTGTCACTGTGGGTTGGACATTTTTAATCCCCACACACCAGGACATAACTAAAAGGAAAAAAGGGCCAGTGGGCACCAAAAGTTAGTCACAGTCACGTTATCTGTAATAGTGAAAAACGGGACATAACTTCCCGGCCACCCCCGCCCCCCGTATTCCAGCCCGACCCCATCTTCCCCATCCCTACCAGGGAAATCCTGGCTTCTGCTTCTGGGATGCCAGGCTCTGGGCGGTGAAGCTGAGCCTTCACTTCTTATTCTTCCCAGAACTGGGCCCCCACGTGACTTCTGGAGGTTCTCCAGGCCATACTGCCGCATACTCACCCTGCCCCCTCCAGTCCTCCGGCATCTGCTTCCTTCTCTGGCTAGGACAGAAGCTCCCTGAGAGCAGGTCCGCCTTCTGCTTTTCTTGTCTCCCCAGCCCTTAGCCCTGAGCCTGGCACATGGGAAGTGTGCATCATCTATCAACATAACCAGCAAGCAGATGATGCCCAAATAAATTACTATATATTCAGACAAGGCATTAACGACAAGCCATGAAAATGATCGACATGGAGAATATGGTGAGATGCAGAAAACCAAGCAACGCGATGCAAAGAGAGATGAGCGAGTGTAGTTAAGTCTGGTGGCATTTATTAAGCACCTACTGTGTGCCCGGCACTGGACTGAGCACAGGTGATACAAAGAAAAGCAAAGAGCAGCCTCTGCCCTCCAGGAGTCCCCAGTCTAGTAGAGGCGACAAGATGCACACCACATACAAGCAAGCAACGTACCAGCTAAATACACAATGATCAGAGAAGGCACGAGCATCTGAGGAGGACTGGGACAGGCTTCTCATAGAAGACGAGATGTAATGAAGACTTGAAGGCAGCCAGGGAAGCCCGGAGGTGGAGACGAGGGAGGAGAATATGCTGGGTGGGGGGGGGCAGCCAGAGAAAATGCCCAGAATCAGGAGATAGAATGGCATGTGGGAGAAGCAACAAGGCAGCCAGAGCCCCTGGGTCACAGTATATGTGGAGAAGAGTCGGGTGTAAGAACCCAAAAGGTCAGAAGGGAACAGAACATAAAGGGCCTTAAACACCAGAGGATTTCCTATTTGGCCACGGAGGTGACAAGGGCCAGTGGAGTTTATTTAATGGGGGAGGCAGGAGGTTCTGGGGTGACATGATCAGACCTGTGCTTTAGGAAGATCAATCTGACAGCTCAAAGGAGGATGTGGGGAAAGTGGAGAAAGACTCGAGGAAGACAAACCCCCTCCCCTTCCTCAGCAGGCTATTACAATAGTCCAGGTATGAGGGGATGAAAGTCTGCACCAAGAGGGCAGCTGTGCCAAAAGAACGAAGGTGGGAGTGTACGAGAGAGGTTACAAAGGCCAAATCAACAGCACTTGGATATAGGGAGTGAGAGCCTGGGGTGTCCTAGACAGTTACAAGGATCTTAGGAAGAAGGCAGGACACAGAAGGAAAAACAATGAGCTTGGTGTTTTGGACATGCTGAGTTTAAGATGTCAATGGGGCATCCAGTTTAACGTCTACTAGGCAGCTGGAGATGTAAGCCTGGAGGCTGAAAATGAGTTAAGGGGAATGGATGAGGCGATCTGAAGGCCATCATCACAGAGACGATAACCGATCTAAGCAACATACTACAGAGAGGAAAGAGAAGCGGGTCCAGGACAGAGCCTTGGGCGTCACCCATGGTCAGTTGGGTGTAAACCGGAAAAGGAGACAGGGAAGGAGCAGTGAGACAGGGAAGAGGAGAACCAGGCAAGAACAGTGTCCTGAAACTCAGACCCAAGACAGGAACCTAGAGAAGAAGGTGACTGATACACAGAGTCCAAGGCTGCTGGGGACAGTGGCAGAAGGCATCTGAGGGATGGCAAGGGAGCTCTTGGCGAACAGCCTCAGTGGGAGAGCTGGAAGAGAAGACACACACAACGCCTATGTGCACCTCCATCATTTCGGGATGCCTAATCAGTACTTCAGGGACCTGTGATTTCTTTGGTATGGATACTGCCTCCACCAACACAGATCATGACGCCTCCAAAACTTAGTGCGATGTTTTTCCAGATTTCTTATGGCCAAAAAGTTCACCACAGAGCAGCCAAAGTGATAAGCCTATGCAAACTTGGCCAAGCGGCACTGGACAGGGTTCAGCTTGGTCGGATCCACCACAGTGAGGGCACTCTGTGGGAAGAGCCTCCAAGAAGCAACATGCCACAAGGAGACATCAAGGGAGGATCCCAGCGGTGACAGCACTGTCACCGTAGAGAAATCAATGAAGACAACAAAACCGTAAGGACAAAAACACATGGGGACACAGAAGGAATAACCTTTGGCTGCTCTTCATTTTTATTTTATTTTTTTTTCTAAACAGAATATAGGCTTTATGTGGAGATTTTGTTCCCAGCTTGTTTGTAACTGTGGAGAGAAGTTATTTCATGCATGGTACCATTTCACCATGGACATACAGTAGTAATGAAGTAGATGAATTGGACCCAAAGGATTTCAGCTGAAATCCTGGTCCCACTAATCATTTAGAGGGGGCCTGTATAAGCCTGGGCAGGGCACTTAAAGTCTGTGAGCCTCAGACTTCTCACCTGTTAAACAAGGGGGCCAGAACAGACCATTTCCAAGGCTCCTCCTCAGCCCTTCCTGTGGATTCTCTGACAAATTGATGTAGCTGGAGGGGCCTCATTTCTGAGCCATCCCTCAGCCCCACCTACCTGCCAACAGAGTTACTGGGAAAAATAAACATGTCAATACCCCAGGCTATGCAGCATGACTGAGAGTCTTCAGAAGACTGCTACAGATTCTAACAGGTGGGATGAGGACCACCCATTAGCAGGAGAGAATGGCCTCCTTCTATTGACTCTCAGGGAGAGCGCACTAGGTCTCTAGCAGGAAGGGGCTTCCACTCCAGGAGCCCCCAGATGTGGGATTATGTGACTCTGGACCCTCCCACACCTCTTTACGATTCCCAGCATTGAGTTTGTCACAAGCATGCTTGTGAGGAAAGAGCGGCCCTCTGGAATGTCTGGGCAGAAGGGAAGAGTACCAGGCATGCATTTTCCTGGGTTCCCTGGGAAGGGGGGGGAGGGGAGGAGGGTGTCTCACAGACACTCACACACACACACACACACACACACACATACACTCCTACAGATGAGGAAACTCTGGTCTCGGGTGCCTGGCACTGAGTAGCACTTGTGCCCTGCCCATGACTGGCATAGCTTTCAGTGACACTCTTCTGCCGCCCTGCCTGTTCGCTGACCCTCCCACACCGCACAGAGATCAAGCTCAGAAAACACCCTCTCTGGCTCCAAGGATGATTCATTTTCCACATCCTCAGGAGTCAGCCATTCCATGCCCTCAGGCTTTAAACTCTACAACTAGGCTTGTTCAATCAGACTATGATCTTTTAGGGAAAAGCCTCATAAACTTTCTGACTGAACTTCGAGCTGGGCTCCCTGAGCCTCCACTGCTCATTCAGATCTCAGATCTCTGCGTTATCTGGACCACTTATCTAGCTAAGTCAACTCACATTGGCAGGGCATCTCTGTTTTGCACCCCCATGGGCTACAGAAGTCTTCCTGCACTTTATTTAAATGCTCAGAAAGGGGGTCAAGTCCTTTCTCTGGACAAACCAGATTTTCATACACCTTCAATCCAGTCAATTCAGATATGCAGGAAGTGGCCCAATATTTTAAGCTCGATAAAGCGGCCATGGAATGTAGGACAAACCTGGGGGCTTCCTGCAGTTAAAAGCAGAGTGAGTGGTCCTAAGGGAAAAGAAAGATTTCTCTAAGCATGGTTTAGGCAAGCTTCAGAGCTATTCATTAGCATATAGCATTAGCCTAGCCACCACAACCCAGAGTCATCAAGAGCTCAAAAACACAGTGGAGAACTTTGGTAATTAAAATCCAAGCTACCGGGATAGAAACCTCACAATCTCTGTGACTCATCCATGAAGTCAGCACAAAAACCTGGGCACACTGGGGGAAGAACGCGTGAGGAGAAGGCCAAAGAGTGGCTTCAATTTTGTTCTAGGCATTTTAAAAATCTTATGCACTGTGCATTTCATCCAAGCTCATCAAAAGCAAACATTTGGACATACAAAGAACAGGAAAGAGACATGGCAAACCACTATTCCATGTAATCTGTATGGAGAGAGAGCTACACATGTGAAGAGATTTAACACATATGATTTACCTTTGCATTTCCATCAGTGCTGAAGTACTACGTAAAAATCACAAAATGTATGTAAAATGGATCAATCGGATTTCATAATATTGATTTCAGGAGATATCAAGTACAGAAGGAGACAAGACAAATAGGAGGTAGGCATCTGGACTCCAGGAGAGGGAGGCCACCGTGCCATAAAAACCAACCCCCATGAGGGAGTCAGAGCAGCATGAGGAGACTTGGGCAGCACGGACATAGAGAAGAGCACAATGAAGCTAGTGACTAAACACTGTCAATGGGAAAAGCAGCAACACAGCGACCCAAAGTGAATGCTGATCAATTAGAAAGAACAATCTTGGCCCTGAAGAAGGGAGAGGAGGTGGCACGTCCCTACCCCTTTTTTAAGAGGTGGGGACTACAGGGGCAGAAGACTTCTTCAGTGTGTGGGTTAGTTCTGCTGAATTGTTTTTACCTTCATTGTCTGTGTAACAAAGATTGCACTCTGGGAGAAAGAGGAGGCAGGTGATGTAAAACAAGAGAGAAAAGCTAAGCAGCAGCAGGACAACGTACTCATGATAATTATAATAATGTAATTAAAAACACCACCCCGAGGCAGCCCGCTTATAGCCAACTCAGGCTGTCCATAAACACGCACTTATTGGGCACCTCCCATGTGCCAGGCATTTTCCAGTGGGGAGGGACCAGGCCCAGGCTCCAGGCACAGGCTCTAGCTCACTTGTTTTTGTTTCCAGGCCAGGTTCAACAGGACAGAGAAGGAGAGGAGGCTGATAAGAAATGATGAAATAAAGAGGAAAGGCATCAAATTTTACTTTTAAAAAGCAAGTAAAAATAAAATCTCCCAGGGAGTCAAGCGGCCGTGAAGGCCCCATCCCAAGCAGCCTCACATGTGCCAAGCTCCTCCCTCAAAAAAGAAAGAGCCCCGTCTGCTCCCACCCGCTGCCAGGGGGACACCGAGACCCCTCTCTGGGTCAGGACCCAGTCCTACCTGCCCGGGCAGACCACAGTGCCCCTAGCCAACGGGTTCACTCCTCCACACCTGCCTCAGGCATGCCTTCTGGCAATGAACCCTCAGAGAAAACTTCTAGGTTGGAGTTCAAATTGCAGAGGGAAAAGCTTGGCTAGAAGGAAGAGCCACAGCCACAGACGAGGAAACACAAGACAGATGGTCTCAATTACCACTGTCTGCTCCAGACTCAGGTGACAGTCAGCCGGGGATCAGCTTCTCAGGAAGACAGAATCCAGACCTGGAAGGAGGCTCAGCCTCACCTAGCCCAACCACATCACCTCCCATGCAGGGGATCTCGACCTTTCTTGTGTCACGGACCCCAATGCCCGGATGGCAAAGCCCTGGGGACCCCTTACATGCACAAAATCAAATGCAGGGGAATACAAAGGAAAGCAAGTCTATTAAAATACAGCTATGAAAACCTTAAAAACACGTCACAGACCCCAGATTAGGACCCTCCCTCCCCAAGAGGAAGAAACTGAGGCCCACACAAGTTGTGGTCCCAGGCTACTTTGACTTAATCAAAGCTGGAATAAAGCAAATCACTTTGGACCAAATCAACTCACAAGTGTCAGAAGCCTACAAAACTCTCCTCTCCCCATGCTATGCTTGCCAAAGTCCCAGAGCACATTTTGAGTCATGCTTACTAAGTATAATGTGACCGAGCCTTTTCTCTTTCAGGCTGTGGGCCTGTGGAGATGCCAATTAGAGTACCCAATATTAAATCCTTTCCCCAGACCAGGGAACAGGTCAGGCCTCTCAGGAAGTCACCCCACAAACCTGGAAGATGAAGCCCCCCAAATGGGAAGAGTTGGTGCCCTTTCTACAGCTCCACCTTGCTGGCACTCGTCTGAGCTCCCCAAGAAACTTTTAAAAGAATTACGAGAATTACTTCATACAAGACCCCCCCACTACAAAAAAATGTGAATATTTTTAAAAACACACATAAAAAAACATACCACATGACACAGCTGGTTACCACAAGAAAGTTCTCACAATCACATCCACAAACATCTGACCCCAAAAAAGGCACCAGAATCCCAACTGTATGATGGGGCTTGTGCTGGCACTGAACACTAATTAGCTTTTATACTGGCTACTGGGAGGGCTGCTTTACAGAATTTTACAACAGCAGCACGGAGAAGGATTCCGAGAGCCAATGAACGGGGACATTCAGTTTAACAGAAATACTCATTAAGACCCACAGCCTGGGCTGTTTTCTGCATGCAGCCGAAGTGAGTCTTTCCACCCTTATTTGGGCCATGTCTAGCCAGTTTCCTGAGAATCCAAAGAGCAAAAACTTTGGGCCCAGTGCCATAAATTCAATGAACTAATTTATCACTAGCTGCCTATCAGCATCAGTGGAGGGGGTGTCTAAACCAAGAGTCCCCCACACCAATAAAATCACAGGCCCAGACCTCCCCCAACCAAAAAAAAAAATCTTTCATTAAGTTTAAAATCAGCCTCACATTGTTCTGTTAGAGCATACTGCTCCTGCTTATAAAAATCATTTGTCTACCAGTCCCCTAAAGATTAAAAGAATAAATCATGTTTCCAGGAGTCAAACTGCTCTTTCAGTCAGTTTTACAAAATGCATTTACTGATTTCAAGAAATGTGTACAAGAAGTCGTCATTTTGTGTATTTACAAAAAGCCATTGTTTTCAGAGTTTGGGCAGCTGCCTCTGTTACGGTAACATAATCTTAGCTGTATTACGGACAATCAAACAGATTATCAGAGCTTATAAACTGACCAAGCGGCATAAAGGAGTGGCTGGTTAAAAGCTATTTCCTAAAACCATCAAGAACTATTTCTCGTAGAGAGAAGTTTTAATTTCTTTTTTTTAAAATAGATAAGACATTTTATGGGCAAATAGGACAACTGGCAAAGGAAGGGTAAAGCTGGATGCCGATTCCCACTGGACGGCTCTTTATTCTATGACAGTGCTTTGCACACAGGAAGAGTTTAATAAATGCTTCATTCATTCCATCGTAACAAGATTCCAACTCTCCCAGAGCACAAGACATTGAGTGGAATATAAGATATTGATTTGTTTTTGGTCTAGGAAATGGAGATTAAAACATTCGCATACCCCAGATATAACAGAACCAGGGACAGAGTGTATACCGGACCCTGCTAAGCTGATGACAGTGGTCACTACTATAATTTCTAGAGGGATTCCAGTCCTTTGTCACTGTGAACTTAGGTAAAGGTGGGAGAAGCAACCAAATTTGAGTAGGTAAATGGAGATTATAGGACAAGTAAGTCAAAATAATGATAAGGAAAATTAATTGGTCCTGAAGCCAGAAAAAAAAATATATATATATATATGAATCATATATACAAATATACATATACAATGATGACTATAATAGAAATGAAAAGAACATTAAAACGAAGGCAAACCCTGCGTAATCAGAATAGCCAATCTGAGTTCCAGCAAAAAGCTGAAAAATAGGGCCGCTAGGTGGCACAGCAAACAGAGCACGGGCACTGAAGTCAGTAGGACCTGAGTTCAAATCCGGCCTCAGACATGTAACACTTACTAGCCATATGACCTTGGGCAAGTCACTTAACCCCTCAAAATAACAAAACAAAAACAAAAAAATGGCACCTCTCTGCTTTGGGGCGGAGAGGGGCCGCAGCGGGGGAGACTAGAAATGGATGGGGAGGAGCCTATGCATCGGAATGCTGCATATGCCAGGAAACAGGGCCATCACTCCATCAACAGATTTTAATTCCTTTCCCTGTTAAACAGGAAGGCTTATTAGAGGGAGGGATAGGAAGTCAACTTGAAAATGGCAGCGATGAAGAAAACAAACCAATAAATCTTTAAGTCATAAAAAAAGGAAAGGAAAGAGATCAAGGGTCCCTCTCTCATGGATTCCACATTGAACAGACGTCACATTCGCCACTAAGGCAGCTTACTCAGAGTCTGGACATCGGTCAAACACAGACTGGACTGGCAAGTCTGGCTAGGCCTAAGGGGCCTGAGTAATCACCATCCCCAACACCCCTCACCTGATCTCCATGGGAAACTGGGCATTGGTGACCAGGAAGCTGGAAATTCTCTGCTGGTGCAGCAGTTTCAGGAAGCGGTTGATTTCTGGGTACATGATGGGTTCTCCTACAAGCGACAGGGCACAATGTTTCACCTGCAGACCTTCCTCCAAACGACTGGCTTTCACACCGGGAACTCCTGGGAAAGGGAGACAAGGAGACTGACCCAAGAGGGTAGACGAGAACCAAAGACTTCTTGCTTCCTTCTAACTGGACCAGACAAGGGGGAGGAAGTGCCCGCTGATTCTGGGTATCACCAGGAGGAGGTGGTAGAAGCAATCACAGGAGAAAGAGAAATGGGTTTCTTTGATTCAGAAAAATGTCACCGACTGCTTCTTAGTTTAACCATTACTGGTTGATTAAATTAAGCAATATGGCCAGTTCCTGATTTTCTAATGGCTGTATCTTCCCAAATGGTGTTTCTACCAGAAGGAAAAGCTCTCCCAGTCATACTCAATTCAATGAACATTTATTATGAGCAAGATGGTGTGGAGGAGAGGACAGTGAACTAGCCTCAAAGCTCTATGACCCTGAGCAAATTACTGATCTTCTCGGTGCTCGAAGCAAAGTGCAGAAAAGCTGTCAATGGCACTGACGGAGGGTATTTCCTCACCTGGGAATTTCTTATAACACTGAAATCACAGGGCCAGCCCCGAGCCCTATGTATGGCCAAGGCACAGAGCTAAAGAGTAGGCATTTAAAGATGAAAACGGACGGTCTGTGACCTTGAGGGGCTTATAATCTAAGGGGGGATCTGTAGAGAAGGACACTAATGCCACCATGGGGAACACAGCAGATAATCTCGAATACCAAGGGGTTTTGGTTTGTTTTTTTACCGGTGCCTAAGAAAAGACACCTTTCTCCCCCTCCACATGAGAAGTCACCTCTCGGTTAGCAAGCCTCCAGGAATTCTGAACCCAATCAATCCCTTCTGTATTTGGTAGAAAATTCCAGAGTATGACTCCCCCAATTCAGGTACCCATTGGCACTAAATACAGGTTGATTTGGCAGACAACAGGATGCTGCTGAACAAAAGAGGAAAACCAATCAGAACTGTGCCCTAAGAAGATTATGCTGACAGAGTAAGAGGAAGGATGGAAGGGGGAAGATGAGACTGCCTGCTGCCTGGCCTCCCTAAAGTGCCTCCATCTTTAACTCAGAACTATGGCGATCAGAAATCAGCAACAGGCAAGCCTAAAACACAAGATTCCTCCTCCTGTACCGAGTATCCACTGGAGATCTAAATTACCTACAGATTTCTTTACAAATGCTATCTGGATTTCCTCTGGAGCCCTGGGTGTGTTCCTGGGAGGGTTACAACACAATCTTTTTTAAAAATTTGCTGATGGGATCGCTTTTTTCCTATGATGATGCAGTTCAATGTGTCAAGTATTGGATGAAATGTGTTCCAGGCACAGGGGACAGACAGCCCGTGCAAAGGTCCAGAGATGGGAGATTATGCACACATATGTGTAGTTCAGACAGAGAGCTGAGTGCAAGAGAACAATGTGCATTACACGTGGAAAAGGAGGCTGCACTCAGGCTGCAGGGGACTTTAAATGCCAGACAGAAGAACCTGGATTTCCCAGTGGGTTTTTAACAAACAAAAAACATAAGTTCCCTGAAGGCAGGGACCATTTCACCATATCCCCATACTCCAAAAAGGGTAGTCACTGAAAAAATGGTTGTTCATATGCTGCTGTCAATCAATCCATGAGCCCCTACTGTGTGCTGGGCATTGTGGATACAAGCACACACAATACCTTCATGCAACATGCTTACTTTCTACTAGGGGAGACAAGGAACAATATATAAGTTTGAAGAAAATAAATATAAAGAGAATACATACAAAATAGTTAAATTCCAGGTAAGTGGGAAGGGCACAAGTAACTGGACAACAGAGGAAACACTCCAAGCAGGAAGTGGCGCCTGAACTGCGTCTTGAAAGGAGGAGGTGGAGATGTGACTGGGAGACCCAAGGGGGAGGCAGGACAGAGGCGTGGAGCTGGAGACAGAGGAAAGGCTATGTCTGCTGAATGCAGAGTGTGGGAGGGGGAACAACGTCAGGAGAGCCCGATAGGATGGGCTGGGGCTGGGGCCAGGTGGCCAAGGGCTTGAAGGCTAAACTGGGCGGCTCCTATTTCGTCCTTAGGGGCATTACAGAGTCACTGCAGTTTACTTGGTCAGTCAAGTAGAGATGCGCGCTCAGAACGTACCTAAGGAAAGTTGCTTTGTCTTCTCTATCAGAATTCTATCAGAATAGAGCCCCCTCTCCCTACTTTGGCCAGGTCTCCCATGCAGTGAGATCTTCTCCACTATCATTATACAAGTCAATGGGGGAGAATACGTCACAGTCTACTTACTCCACAGTCCTAGATGTTTCCTACAATGTAAACTGTCTCACATGATGGCACTCCAAGAATCGCAGGCATACGGCCACAACGGGACCATAGGAGCATAAAGATTTGGAGCTGAAAGGGCCCTTAGGGGACATCCAATCAAAATCCCTCATTCTGTAGGTGAGAATCTCCAAAGGTCACACAGCTAGGAAATAGCAGAGGCAGAACCTCTGGAGGTTAGGACTGCAAACCCAGAATCATTTCCACTGCACCATTTGTAACAAAGAGCTTCTCAGGATCAGTTCCCCAAATGTGTTCCATCTGAGTCTCCTTGGCCTGGTCAACTCTGGGCCAAGCTTGCTGTCTGTCTGCAGAGCCTGTACAAGACACACACACACACACACACACACAAAGAGACCTGGGCCCATCCAACCACATACTGTAGTCTGGGCGATTTGCATTTTTCATCTGCTCTGGGTTTTTTCAGTATGGATTGTTTGGCTGATTGATCTTGAATAACTTGGTACTTCACTAAAGGGGCTTTATAGTAATCCACGGCTTGGTACAATTAGTACAATGTCATTTGCAATTAGAAGTATTTGGAGAACTTCACTAGAGGCATAATCCTTTTAGCTGGACTCTGTACAAGATATCCTGGCAAACACCTTAGGAGAGCAAAGGTTTTCCTTTGTTTTATGCTTCACTGGATGCTAACACTTAGTGAAAACAGCCAAGCTCCCGGAGGTGAGAGGGTGCAAGCGCCTCCAGATGGCCTTGGTTCCTTTTGGGGGGGAGGGGTAAGGGGGGGCGGGGAGAAAGTACCATCCCATCTATTTTATTTTTCATTCTTTCTGAACCTTCTTCTCTTTGTGATTTTTTTTTAATCCATCCCTAAAGTATCTTTAAAACTGTCTCGCTTCCAGAACAAATTCTTCTGGATGTTTTTGGTGAGATCAGCTGCTCTTCCCAATTTCATCAAGTCCCAAAGTCCTTTTCTGATACATTACAATCAAGGAGAAAGGTGACAGGGCCTAAATTCGATGGTTCCACTTGCCTTGGCTCTGGCACATTCTGCTCAATTTGACACACGTTTTAAAGCTCCTACTATGTGTGAAGTTTCATGCTAAGTGCTAAGCACAAAAGGACACTGTGAAAATTAGCATCTGATGAAAATCTTCTTTCCGTTCCCACCTCGAGGCACTCTAGGGACACCCTGGCTTGGGGAGGTTCTTGCCGAGATTTTCGTGGCTTTGTTTCCCTTACACATTTCTCCTCAATAACGTTTCTCAAGGTGCATATGATGCTACTGTTGGTGAACATGTCTCTCCACTTGGCAGGAAGACCAAGTGCCTGATGGCTGACACAGTTTCTGGTCTCATTAACATAGTGCCTGGCACATAGTAGGCTTAATAAATGTTTAATAGAGTGAAACTTCTATAATAAACGGAGATAGAATCAAAGATTGACTTCTCCCCATTTCCCATTTTTACAGCCGAGTTTGTTTGACACAACCCAGTCAGGAACCGCTGTTATTTTGCCCACTGGTGTCTTTTCTTCATCCTTTGTGCTAATTCAGTATTGCTTTTTGATCTCGGTTCTATCTAGCTGATGAGTGGGCTGAACACAGACTGCAGGTCCTGACATGACTGCTACCCAGTGACAAGTAGCCAGTCTTCTCTTGTCCATTAGGATATGGCCAATTTCATTTCTGGTGATGTCCTTCAGTGCTCACAATACCACTGCCTTCTGATTCTCTTCCTGAATAAAATACCCATAACATTCATCCAAGAGGCTTCTGGCTTGATGAGAGCTGCCACAGCCATGCTCTGCTGGAAGGGGTCTCCATGCCATGATGAGGCATCAGGGAGGACTTGTGTGAAGTGTGTCTGAACTAAGTTCTTAAAATCAAGATTGAAACTTGGTCCTTAACTAACCTCATGTTGCCTAGGCAACTCAAAATTAGATATAAAATTTCCTAGTATTCAAAGGCCATAATAGAGTATCATTATCTTCAATCCCCAGATGAGCAGAGGGTAGATTCAATCTGAACTCTAAAATTAGGTTTATCTTCAGGGAGTTGATTATAGCTGGTACAAGGTCTCTGAGGTTTCATTAAGTGTATAAGAACTGAGATGTAGTCACTGATCAGTAAGGTTGATTTATAAACTATTTAGAAACAACCCTGATCAACTACGTAAGTCCCCAAATAGTGATATCTTTGCTTGTTTTCACTGAAGAGCAAATTTTCCAATCCTATGGTTACCCTCATGAGTGAAAGGGCTTGTAATTGGAAGTTCTCCTAATGGCCTTCAAAACAGCAAAGACTTCAACCAAAAAAAAAAAACCACAAAGACAACTTGAGCCACCATTTGAGAAAAAGTGTATTCCTGTTCCTTACTTGCCTCTGAAAAGAGTAGTGACGTAATACTAATCTAATCACTATTCAAGAGAAAAAGGGTAAAATAAATTCAATCAATTAAATAAATTACCCTTTAGGTGTCCCCTTTAGCAATCAGTCAACAAAACCCTAATCTACCAATTCCCCTGACAGAGAAGTCCTCATCATTAACAACTGTCCACATCCTACCTGGTCCAACAGAAGAGACCTCACAGCCAGAGTCTGCTGCACTAAGATGCTGCTGCATCTTAGAAAAACCAGACCCAGAAGGATCTGAACATCATGGCATTCTTCACTGTCTCAGAGGAAAGCAATAAGAAGACATGACCACCTTCTTATTCCCTTGAAACTGGAGGTACAGGGACAGAAGGCAGTCTAGGAGACATTACGCACATTACTGAAACAATAAATGGATAGCAATGTTTCCCAGCACAGTGCCCTTTTCCAAGTCATTTATAAGAAATTCTTTCAAAAAGCCTCCAGGCTTTTCCCTAAAGCTGAGGGGATTTTTTGACAAACTATTTTCCATGAGCAGAGAGTTTTGCTGCTCTAAAAATTTATTATTTTCTCCTTAATTAAACAATGTGCTTTATACCTGTTGCCTAATATTTCTTCTCTAATCCCAGATGCCTCCTTATAGCACCATGTTCACCAGATTCCTACTGTGGTTCATTAAATATATGAGAATATTTTTACAAGCTTCTAAACTTTCTCCCCCCTCCGGATATATTCTCCATTCTACCTTTAAAAACTGCTCAGCCAGCATTATCATTTACACCAATCACACATATCATTCCTATTTTTAAAATTTATAATAAGGTTTAAATAGGCCTCTCCCTTCACTGAGTAAAAATATAAATTTAATTCACAGTTCTTCAAAAGTGGCATTGCTGGCTAAAGGACAAAGAGAATTATGTGGCTGACATACATGCGACTAACAGGAACTTTCACTATTTGCTTCTAGAAAAAGAAGAGTCTGGAAATAGGTATTTTTCTTTATTCTTTTATTTATTTATTAATATAAATCTTTTATTTCTTCAGTGCTCTCTCCTCCATTCCCTTTCCTTCAGTAAATAACTTCTTGTCATGTAGCCCTCAGAACACCTACCCTCAATTTTAAAACTCTGCTTGTCAGAACCATCCATTTGATCCCCTTCGTTTCTCATTCAACCTTAAGCTGTGGATGAAAAAACACCATGAGTCTGGTAGGAAAGACCAAATCAAGGGCTTGTGGGCACATCTCTCAGCAATCCGGCCTACAAAAGTGCATCCTGTGCTTTGCTCCCTCCTTCCTCCATCCAAACCTCCAGCCTGAGGCAGGTTTAGACTGCTTTCTGTCCACTGTCCCCCCGAGGGGCTAAAGGGACAAACAACATGCAGGAACCACAGATAAAGGGGTGGTTTTTTAAGAAGTATAAGAAGTGATGTCAGCAATATACCTGGTTCCAAAAGGAACCATTTCCTCCCCCAAAATCAGAGATAAATCTGTGAAACTTCTAAGAGCACACTACATTTCACCAAAATCTGTTAAAAATTAAGAAACACATTTTCATTGTTGTTTTTGGAAAAATTACCTCCCAGAAACTTAATCAATGGTCATTTTGTTCAAGATGGTGGACCAAACCAGACACCAGATCATCATGGGGATGTTCCAGATGCAATCCAACTTACTAAGTTAGTGCAGAGGGAGAACATGAAGTACTGGGAAGAACAGTGAATCTGAGGGCAGAAGATCTGAGTCCGAATTTCCTTTCTGATACTACCTGGGTGGCTTTAGGGAAAGCACTGAATCACTCTCCACCTCAGGCTCCTTCTCAGCTAAACAAAGGCAGGGGTAAGTCGGGGAGAAGAGAAGGGATAATTGCAGACACAGACTAGATGACCTCAAAAGTCCCCTCAGATTCTGAAGATCATCCCAAAATGTCAGGCTATGGACTTGAAACAAGGACTTCATTTCACCCAGTCAATTGGGGCAGAAAGACTCACATTCATTCCTGTGCTGTTCATTCATTTCAGTCATGCCTGACTCTCTCCATGACTCCCATTTGCAGTTTTCTTGCAGAGATACTGGAGTGGTTTGCCATTTCCTTCTCCAGTTCCTTTGACAGATGAGGAAACTGAGGCAAACAGTGTGAAGTGACTTGCCTAGGGTCACACAGCTACTAAGTGTCTGAGGCTGGATTTGAACTCAGGTCCTCCCAACTCCAAGACTGGCACTCTGTCTTGTCCACTGTGCCACCCAGCTGCCCATATTCACTCCTAAAGAACTCCCAATTTCTCCACAATGATTCCAGGTTTACTATGGGAAATCTTCAATCAATCATTTCCTTCAGTGATTCATCCGTTTAATATTACTTACTAGGCACGACATAAATAACAACAAAAGTTAAAGTACAGAAAGGGTATTTTTAAATGAAAAAACTTTACCTGCCAATGAGAGAAGAGCCCCTGTCACATGGAGAAATGAGCGCCTTCCTTGGAGCAATGTTGGCTAGCACGGACACTCTGGCCACATCTAGATAGCAGGGGCTAGTTAATTTTGCACGTGCACAAAAAAGAAGCTGGCAAAGGTCATGAGAATGAGGCATTTTAAGAAATCAGTGAACTGAGAGAAATGAGGCCAAAGTGTTTTTAGACAGCCAGAAACCAGTGTAGTCATGCAAGCGGTCCCACTCCTCATTTACCTCTGGCCGGATGTGGCACAGACTCCTACGGGCATCAGCTAGGAACTGCAACCCATTCAAACCCGGCCACTTAGCAGAACCTAGAAATCAGAACGGGGCAATGCCCAGGATCCTAACAGAATGCAGCTGCCAGAAAGTGAACCATGTCAGTAAGAGGGAAGCCCCGTAAGCTAATATACCAGGTGAGACAAGCAGAATTTATAGCCACAGTTGGCGGGCAGGCGTAAGTGGGAGGTGAATCAGCAACCTAGGTAAGGTCAATGGGAATTTTTTTTGTAATTAGATAATAACACAGAAGAAATGCTAAAGGAATGGGATGACTAAAAATTGGTAATACTAAAGAATAAACTGATTTCAAGTTTTAGAAAAATAATTACAAGAAATATCCAAGGGCGGCTAGGTGGCACAGTGAATAGAGCACCAGCCCTGGAGTCAGGAGGACGTGAGTTCAAATCCGACCTCAGACACTTAACACAAAAACTAGTCATGTGACCTTGGGCAAGTCACTTAACCCCAATTGCCCTCCGAAAAAAAAAAAGAAATATCCAACTTGCAGAATTTTCCTTTTTCATGTTTGTTTGCAACAAAGAATGAATTTTTCCAGAGATGCATTAATTAAATCTGGGAGGTAATTGGGTTCTCTTTCCAAGCCAGCTCCCCAAAGTCATAAAGTATATCTCAACTACAACTAACCAATGTTATTGACATCAACACACCATGTTTCTGATGGAAAATGCACTTGGATTTCCAAGTCAAGAAAACCTGTTCCCAAATCTCCCTTTGATAAGAATAGATCACCTAGTATTAGCATTGAGGGAGTGGAGACTCCACTCAAAGGGTCAGGAAGAGGAGGGCATGTACCCCAAGACACTACCAAAACTGGCTGACCCCACATCTGTGTTAGAAGGCCCTCTGCCCCAGGTAAATATAAGAGCAACTCACTCTCCATTTAAGGAAACAAAAGGCAACAGCTTCTATGGGACATGGAGAGGGGACACCACGGATTCCGAGGGTCAGGCACTCTGGCTGGGTAGATGGCTAGTCATCACAGCCCTCCTCAGGGTGGGGGTTGTACATCCCAGGTCCCTCGTACACCATAATAGGTTCGATCAGCATTTCCCGAGTTAAATGGAAGAAGAGCAGATATTATCACTGGAGCCATTCACTCAGCGAGGCTGTGGAATTCCATTCTCTTGTGCATCCCTAAAAACCAATGATAGATAGTCACCTGTCTCCAGTAATGCCTGGGGCAGACACAAGAAAATGAGCCGAAAGACCAACATCCAAAAAGGCCAGTGAGGGCTCTAAGTGGTCTCCAAGGATGCAAGGCCACCTTTAGCAGGAATGAAATAGTGTCCTTCTTTGGAAGGCATCAGCTTTCTGCCACCTTTCCAAAAGAGCTTTAGCTCCTACAAAGAATTCATTTCATTTCATACTTCTCGGGTTTTTCCTCTTGTCCTCTGGTGCTTTCATCATAAGATTTGCTGTGATTAGCATAGCAATCAGAGCGACTTTGGAAAAATGCTGATCTGCTTTAGGTCAGAGCAAATTTAAAAGTATTAAATAAATAGCCATCTGAGTCCTCAAGAGTGAGAATTAAGTTCTGAAGATGTGCTGCCCTGCTACAATTCCATTTTTTTCCTCCCCTGATCTGACCAGAGGACTAGCAGAGCCCTGGTAGGTGGATAAACAGGAGCTCGTTCCAAAGAGACTCTACTCTAGACAATGGTAATGTTGCCCAGAAGACTTTTTGAAGGCACCATCGCTTTTTTTAGAGCCCACTAAGGAATCAAAGAAACGGCTCTGTCTCCCACGTGGGAATTACTCAGGAAAAGGATCCAGTTCCCATTCAGATTTCTGGCATGAAAGCAGCAGGGGCAGCTGAATTTTTAGAAGTCATCCTTTCTCCAGGCTCATGCTACCCTAAGCTTTCCCAGATCCACAATCCCCTCCTATAAATACTGAAGCTCACCCCTTGCTCTGACAAAAGGCAACAAATACTTAAAAAGTCTTTGCAGAAACCTATGAATCATTTATGCATGTTTGATTTCACCTAAGATTCTACCTTCATGAAGCTACAGATGCATGAAAATAATATTATGAACATTAAGACACTCTTACTTAGCCTGGTTTCCCATTAGAACCTTGATGCTTGGAGGTATGGAAATGGAAGGTCTAGACCTGAGGCTCAAGTCAGGGAATGTTAACCAATCAGAAGCCATTCCACTCTCCTGAAACTCACTTCCCGACTGTGTAAAATGGGAGTAACACCGTTCTCACTGCCCAGCTCACAAAGCTGGTGAGAGAAAGCCCTTTACAGACTCTAAGAAGGACCATGCAAGTCTGAGTGACTATTATGAGAAGCAAAGACAAAGAACCCAGGGGTTCTCACCCCTGCATCTAGGCAGCACTGAACCAGGCTGGAGACTGCATGGGCTCCCATCCTCTTCTTACACATATTCAAGGAGAAAGTATCCTCTTTTGTCACCCCCTTCCTGGATGTTCTCCAACCACCAGAGAGGTGGGCATTAAGTAGAACCAAAGACCCCCCCTACAGACAGACCCCACACCCATAACTCCCTGAAGTCAATTCCATTACATGTAAAGGTTCTGGGGGTCCAGAAGGCATGACTTTAGATGAGTCGCTTAGATCAGTGAGATCCCCCTCTGCATCTCCAACACCAGCTAATACCCAAAGGGTCCCATCAGAAAATCCTATTGTCTTTCCAAGTATTCAGCCAAGAGGAAGTCTCCCTGAATGTGAAGTTGTTATGACTTGGCATTTGCCAGTCTCCTAACCTGCTGCTCAGGAGAGAAGATTTACGTTTTACTTTGAATGGGCTTATTATATAGGGTCATTTTTTTTGTTATCAACTAACCAAGTTTACCAAAAACAATAGTTTGTCATAAGTAGACTGGCAAAAATTCCCCTGGGGATTAGTGTCACCTTCCCTGGGGGCATTTATCAAAGTTGTGTGTGTGTGCATATATACATATGTATATGTATATACACACATATGTATCTATAAGAGACAGAGATAAGAGACTGGTGTCACCACTGCTCCATTCAAAAGAGAAGTTAAACACTCTGGCCAAACACAGGCATCAAATACAGGAGGAAAGGCCTCAAGTCTGCAACATTAGCAGCATTTTATGAGAAGCAAACAAGCTGGAAAACTCCTAAACCCTTGGGCTTCTCTCGGGCAGGCACTGTCTTCTGACTTTCTCCATAGCCCCACATTTAGGGGGTCACTCATGACAAACAGTAGGTAATTAATAAAAGCCTGTTGACTTGTCACTGAGAAAAGTTCAGCAGGTCTCCCAGACCTAGACCCGGGGCAGCCGGATCCAGCCCACCACCTGCTCGCCGGTCCGCACACTGGGCTGCAAGGAGGAGCTTTACATGCATAAATACGATAAACCTCTATTCAAACATGCAAAACCATTCTTA
This sequence comes from Pseudochirops corinnae, assembly GCA_028646515.1. Classification (NCBI taxonomy): domain Eukaryota; kingdom Metazoa; phylum Chordata; class Mammalia; order Diprotodontia; family Pseudocheiridae; genus Pseudochirops; species Pseudochirops corinnae. Next base: position 22,224,569 of record CM053586.1, read on the forward strand.
GCTCAGGCTGCAGTAAGACGTAGGCCGCAGGAAACACCCAAGAAAACCAGAACCATTTGCCACCTGCCCAGTTTAAGGAGCCGCTCCACCTGTACGTGAGACAAAGAGAGATGGGGGGAAAGAGGAAGGTGGGAGAGGCAGAGACAGAGAGAGAGCACGCACACACATTCATTCTTCACTCTGTGCCAGTCACTGTGCCAAGTGACAAGGAAAGAGATTCAAGCAAACAAGGCCGTCCTTTCCCTCCAGGACCTTACACGGGAGGGGGGAAGACAAACGACAAAGAGGAACAGCAGGGGAGGGAAGGCCTGACCACAGTAGGCACTCAATAAAACTTGACTTGATGGTCTGAGAGGCACAGGGCTAGCACAGCCAGGGCAGCCAGCACCAAGCACGCTAAGGGCCCCGCCGGCCCTGGAGGCCCGAGGGAGCTCCAGGAGCAGAGCCCATTCTAAGGCAGGGAGGGAGATGCCAACCTAAGTGGAACGCAGTTAATGCAAAGCCTCATAAAAATGAGAACAAGGTTGAGACAGAAAAAGCTGAGGCCCATGAAACAGCTTCATATAAAATCAAAATGCAATTAATTAAACAGAACGAATCTGTTTTCCTTCCAAAAGAGGCCTGGTCTTCAAAGATTCAAATCCACTCAATGCACCGGAATCAGGCAAGGCCAAAAAGCAGGTCCCTGTCACTCAGCAAGGCCATTCATGCTCCCCCGACATGATTCATGAGCACCACCAAAAGTCTCCTTAAGAAATTTATAAGGAGTGGAGTCTTGAGGGCTCACACTCACAAGACCAGAGTCAGGCTCCATTTATCAAGAAAAGAACTAGGCATGGCATGGAGTCCACAGATTAACTGGGAAAATAACAAAGAATCTTTCTGAAACCCAAATCACATTTCAGCTCCTGATCTTAGGCCAGAAAAGTGCTTTTTAAGAATGTTCCATCCCTCTCCAAATCTGCCTGGGTTAACCTAAACAAAGGACCATTCATTTTCACAACACTCATGCAAAACAGGCTGATAAAGGTTCTGTGACTCTTCTGACTAAAGATTAACTGTAATAATAACACTTTATATTTGTTTAGCACATTGACCTTTCTGAAATGTTTCCACATCAGCATCTCATAAACTGACAATCTGGGGTTCCTTTAAATCATTTTTAAAATCTTTCCCAATCTCAAATTCTAAATGCATCAAGACAAAACACGGCCCCTGGAGCCCTGCACTGAACAAGGCTCTTCTAAAGGAAGCCATGCAGGGGGTGGGTTTCAAAGACGCAGACAACGGGCAGGGGCGACACATTGAAAGGAACCTCCAGAAACTGTCAGAGAATGGGGTGACTGGTCCCTGGGGAGGCCTAAGCACCAGCATGAACTCTGCAGGCCGAGCCCCATCAAAGGGAGCACAGGAGGCCAGTGATGGCATAAAGCAGCCAACTGAATGCAAACAGGCCCAGTAATCCCGGCCCTGAGCAAAGTCTCATTGTGACCTGAAGCTGTTAGTGCCCAGGCCCCCCTCCCCTCATCCCCAAGCACTTCTGCCCTATCCCTCTCATGTGCCCACCCCACACTGCCCCATCCTTCCATCCGAACATTAACAAGCTTTCCTGCATATCAGAACTGCCCGATCCTCCAGAGCTACTTTGGGTACATGTTGTAGTTAATGTTCTTCCCAGTGGTAGAACGGAAACCCCTTGGAGGGAGGACCTGCAGTGCTGGCGTAGGGCCTGGCACGCAGAAGGTGCTTAACCTATCCTCATTTTCTTGGTGCCTGAACTCAGACAGGTGACTCAGAAGTATTCCGATAAAAAGAGAAATGGTGAATCGTGTGAAGACTGGCTTTGTGCAGGTGACTAATGCCAGTCAATGCATCACTTCTATGATAACTGAGGGCCCTGACAATTTTTCAAGGTGCCAAATTTTATTTGTAAGACTATTAAGACAAAGGGCAGCTAGGTGGCTCAGTGGATAGAGCACCAGCCCTGGAGTCAGGGGGACCTGAGTTCAAATGTGACCTCAGGCACTTGACACTTAACTAGCTGTGTGATCTTGGGCAAGTCACTTAACCTGCAGCCTCACACACAAAAAACAAATGGGAAAGTCCTTTACATTCCCAACTGCATATCAAATCAGCTTGATTTTTACAAAGGAGGTGGGCTCTGAGCTAGACATTATCTGGAAACAACCCTCACACTGTCCTGCTTATGATGTCCTGTCTCATGCGCCACACATTAAAGCAGCTACCCTAGGCTCAACCTGAGAAATGATCAGAAACAAAGACCCTGTCTAATCCCTCTGACCAACCTGGGATCTCCCCCATGAGGCCACTCCCTCCACTGGTGCAGATCACACACCCAACTTCTCAAACTCCCTTCTCCAATTCTGCCTGGGCAGATCCTGTCTCCAAGCTCCTCTAAACCCCAATAAGACAAGATGACTACAGCCTGGAACCCAAGTTCTGCTGTTCACTGAATTGCTGCACCAGCCTCCTGACCCACCCCACCCCACCCCCCAATCACATCCTCTCATAAATGCACATCAGTTCAGGCTGTTCACCCAGACTGGGCACGGGGAAAACCTGACCCACAAAAGGTCCCCAGGTAATCAGGGAGCTGGAGGGGGGAAACCCCATCAAAGGGAAGAGCCCCTGAGGCCCAAAGGCAAGAAGCTGCATGATGATGCATTTTTCTGAAAGTCAGATAGGAAGGGAGGGTGGTGGGGATGTCAGAATAATTCTTACTTTCCTGCCCAAACATTTCACAAAGGAAAGACAGTTCAGACCCCGGCATTTCACAGACAGACTAAAGTGGGAGGTCTGACTGCTAGGAGGGAAATACCTTTAAACTGTCGGATCATGTTCTGGTGATTTTCGATGGCCTGCTGTAAGATCATATCAGGCTGATCCATCTTCCACCGCCATTCAGTATCTACTGGATTGGTGTGGTGCCTGCAGAAAGAGAGTGCACAATTCTCAAAGGTTCCCTCTACAATTTAGCAAGGTGATGGGCAGCCCTCAGATTCTGGCAAATTCATTTCCCCAAATCACAAGGGTCTCTCCCCAAGGTTAGCTCGGCTGGCTATAGTGAATGTTTAATAAACTGGTATTTACCAAGTTCTTGGAGCCCAACACAAGCCTGTGAACCTGCTGGGAGACAGCAAGGGGAAGATTCCTGACACTATGGTCCTGCAAGCTAAGAAGCCTGATGCCTAGAGCACTGAACTTAGACTCAAGAAAATCAGAATTCAGATCCAGCCTCAGACACTTCCTAATCTTTCTATGCCTAACCTTTCTCTGGCTCAGTTTCCTCATCTGTAAAATGGGGCTCATAACTGCACCTCCCACATAAGCCTGTTGTGAGGGCCAAGCAAGATAACATGTGGAAAAGCACTTTGTAAACCTTGAAGTGTTATGTAAACTCTAGCATCCTTATGGTCATTAAGTGCATCATCTACCCAGCAAGCAGTCCTCAGCCGTCTTCACCTATACCCCCCCCACACACACACACACTCACATACACATACACACACACACATACTCACATACTCACACACACACACTCACATACACACACTCACATACACACTCACATACACACATTCACACACACACACACACACACACTCACATACACACATACACACATTCACACACTCACAAACACATACTCACACACACTCACACACACTCACACACACACACTCACATACTCACACACACTCACACACACACACACACACACCCCTAACTTCTCTCTTCACATCACCAGGGTTAGTACTATCTACATGCCCCACTTCCAAGTAAAAAACTGCCAATGGCCACTAAAGAAACCCAGAACAGTGTGCCTGGGCAGGGAGGGCTACAGCATCTGTGGATGGACTGCACAGCCAAAGGCCACTTGTCTGTCTGCTCTTGGGAAAGGAGGCACTGGCTGAAAGTATTAAGGGATCAGTGCAAATTCATCCCAAATACCAGAAAACCAATTCAAAGAAAGCTGCCTCTTGAGGTGGCCTGGACTCACAATGACCGTTTACCATCATCGCTGCCATCGTATCACGATTGTTGCCGTTCTTCTTGTTGTCGTTATCGGTTTCACCGAAAAGCCATAGGTTAGAAATGAAATCGATGGCCCTTGTGACGGAGCTAATGTGGCCACATTAACCTGCCTGCCATTTACAGCAAACCCATTCAAATCTGAGCAAGCCAGAAATTGGACATCATTATTCCACTAGCTCATATTAGCATTTCCATCCAAACTTGACACTTTCTGCAGTTAATTAAAGATATCTATCAACCACCTGGTTCACAAGGACACTTCACTGGAACAGACTGCCACAGGGCCATGCTCTGAAACACCTCTGCAAAGGGGTACAGGCATCTGGGCCTACACACGAGCTCCTGCTTTTCAGCACAGTCTTCTAGAGGGGGAGACAAAGGAGAGAAAAAAACGGCCCGAACCAATCTTTTATGCTATGACCTTGTAGGTCAGCACATAAAAAATGTGAGCAGAATGGAAGGCAGTACCTCGCACATCAATGGCTGGAGGCGGAAATGTCCAATTAAAAAGGGGACAGACTTAAACAGAAAACAGAAAAAGACAGTTTTAATTACGTATTGAAACTGCCTGGCACATAATACAAACCAAAAAATCAATGCAGCTAGAAAAAGAAAAGAAACAGCCAGCTGGGCTGTTCACCCAATTCACCGTAAACATCTGCTCAAGGTCCAAGAGTCAGAACACGGGAAACTGATACCGATATGTAAAAAGCAGAGCCATTCCCCACCAGGGACAAGGTCAAAGGACTGAAGAAGATATTTCAAAAGAAAAAGTGCAAAAAATCAATAAACACAGGAAAGAACATTCCGAATCACTGATAATAAGAACAATACAAATCTTTTAAAACTCGCAGGCTTCACCCATCAGACTGAAAAAACTGAGTAAGGCAAATGCATGTGTCGGGGACAGGGAGAAAACACATTAATCCACTAGCAACGGCATTATAAACTGGTTCGATCACTCTGGAAAACAATCTAAAATTTTACTAAAAAGTTACTAGACTATACATACCCTTTGTCTCAGAGATAGTACTCTGAGGCATATACTGCCAGGTGAAAAACAGAGGAAAAAGTTCCAAGAACAAAGAAATACTGATAGCAGAACTTCTGTAGTAGCAAAGAACTAAAAGAAAAATGAAGGAGGAGGAAGAGGGAAGAAAAGAAGGAAGAAAGGAAGGAAGGAAGGAAGGAAGGAAGGAAGGAAGGAAGAGAAAAAGGAAGAGAAGGAGAAGCTGGAGTGAGAAAGCAGGCAGGAGGCTGCATTTTGCTTTGAAGCCTACAGAATCCCAAATGAGAGGAAGTCAGGGCTTCCAGCCTGGTCTTCAGCTGCCACCTTCCCAAGAGCATCAGTTGATCTAAAAGGAAGAAAACTCAAGAACCGCCCATCATGAAGCTTGCAAAGAGAAGGGGCACACCCTGGACATCATGGGTCACTAGCTGGAACATAATACCTAGCAAAAAGTCCGGGACTGCTGCGCCCCTGCCTTCAAGGCCACAGAGACCCGGTTCATCATTGTTCTTGGGGTTATTATAAAACCAGCATCATCATCAAGAAAGGAAAACTGACAAACACCAGCATCTGCCTTAAGGAGGAGGAATGAAGAAATCAAATGACCTTTTCTGGCCGAGTAATTCAAACCTTCTACTAAAAGGGGTTTACTGACCTAGGACCCTTAGCTACTCTCAGAAGTTGGATGCCCAGAGAAAATTAAAATTCCCTGAAAGCCTCCAATCCCTTGTCTGCCTTTTCAGACAGTTCATGTAGCAATGAGCCCGGGGTCCCTGGATCATGAAGACCAGAGATGTCATCACCGAGTAGGCGACCGGCTGAGGATGAGGCTTCCCCATAAGTTCCACTCATCCATCCTCTGAGGTGGCATCTCATACCCTGTGACTAGACCTCAGCCACAGGGTCCAAAGGGTCCTGAGGAGGCAGCAGCTCCGCCTGAGGGTGAAGAAGGACTCCACACCCACACGGCTTTCTCCCACCATCAATCCGACTGAGATAACTCCCTACAGGGCTCCCACTCTGCCATCTGAGGAAGAAGACAACTCTTAAACCTCTTCTATGCATACAACAGCCCTTTGAACACCTAAAGAAAGCTCAAATGCTCTCCCCTTTAGTCTTCTCTTCTCCAGGATACAAATTCCCATTTACCTCCACAGATACTTCTCCTGAGCCACAGACTCTAGGTCTTTCCCTGTTCTGGGCTTTCAACACTTTATCAATGTTCCCTCTAACCTGCAGTATTCAGCACTGAGCAGAATCCGCCAAATGTGATCTGAGTGGCACAAAGTAGACAGGGGCCGTCCCCGCCTCGTCCCTGGAGGAGGATCCACCACAGGATCTTTTGCATCAAACTGCAACCTGACCATGTAACCCTCCCCCCTCCTGCACTGCTAAATGTGATTCCAACCTGCACAGTGGAAAGAGCAGTGTCTCTGGGATCAAAGGACCTTGGTTCAAATCCCACATCTGACCTCAACCAAGCTACTTGTCTGCCCTGGGCCTTAGTTTCCTCATCTGTAAAATGCAGGGTCAGATAAGGCAGACTTTGAGGTCTCTAAAACTAATGTTTATTATTATTCAATGCTGACTCATTTAGCTCAACCCAGTGCCCTTCAGGGGCCTCGAGGCCATACATGGCCCTCTAAGTCCTCAAGTGCGGCCCTTTCGATTCCATCACCAATTGTGACATTTAGTGAGTTACCTCTGTCTCCTAGTTATGTGGCATCTACAACTTGATGAAGATCAGTCTATGTCTTTATCCAAGTCATGGACAAAACAGTCACCAAGATAAGGCCTAAGAAAGTACATGGGGGTGCTTCCCTGAAGACCTCCTTCCCAGCAGACATCGAGCCTTTAGTGGTGACCATCTGAGTAAGAACTTGCAGCAATTTCTGAATGCTTCCAGCTCTACTAAGCTTAGTCTGTAGCTCCCCATCCTTCAATAAACAATTAGCAAAATGGAGCCCTGGGGGTGCAGAGAAAAGAGAAAAAAAGGCCCTGCGCTCTACTGGCGAGACATGGACATGCACAGGCACAAGCAACATCTCTACAGAGGGGATGGAAAGTAATTACAGGAGAGAAGGCTCCATAGCAGCTGAGGGGTCCAGGGATTGGAGGTGAAGGAATCCAGGGATCCTACAAGCAGCCGTGGGGGGCGGTCAGTACTAAGCTATAACACAGGAAAGAAGAGCCCTATGGATAAGGAAGAGTACAGCTGAGCCACAGAATAGGTGAGAAGGAATTGTGAGTAAGAAAATTAACGAGATTAAGAAGGAGCCATTTGGTCAAGAGTTTTTACAAGTCAAACAGCTCATGTTAGATCTTAGCTGTAACAGGAAGCCAGAAGAATTTATTGACTCAGGGGATGGGTATAATATGGTCAGACCTATGATGCAGGAAAACCACTACAGCAGTGATGTGGAGCATAGGTTGGAATACAGAGAGACTTGGGGCAGTGAGATTAATTAAGGAGCTATTTTGATGGAGCCAAGATGGCAGAAGAACAGGATCTCACATACATCCAAGTTCTACCACACAATTCCTTCACTGAGATTATGCGCCAGACTGAATTCTGATCAGGAAATCCAGGGGGAAAAAAATCAGTGAGTCACTCTTCCAGTCAGGTCAGAATAGGGAAAAAGACAGAGATGTCTGTGACACTGAGGACTGGGTCTACCCAAGACCAGCATCAGGGCAAGAAGAGGTCCCAGATCCAGCAGAGAGGGCTAGAAATAGAGGATAACTGGCAGCTTCCTTGCTCATGAACCAGTTCCAGATCCAAGGGGGATTAAGGAGGAACCCTTTACCTATGGATGGCTTTACAGAGTAAGGAGCAGTTACATGCTGTAGGCTAAGAAAGAAGCAACTTCAAAAGCAAGCAGCTACATGGTTGTGACCCTAGAAGTCTTGGTGCAAGCCTGCAGCTGAATAATCAAGGCAGGAATCCCACACCAAACAGGAGCCTGCACTTCTGTCACTCTGAACCAGCATGGTCTTCTAGCTATCTACTGAAATTCCAAATGGGGCAAATCCTACAAGTGTTGCTCAGGCCCAAATCCAGACCTGGAACTTACAGAGCTCAGACCAAGAAGGCAGAAATTAGACTTTATCCTGGTTCTGGCCACTTTGAGAGTACTGAAAGCTTACAGGTCCCCAGACTGAGCTGTTCTTTAGAGGTTAGAATAACTCAACATGGAATCCCCAAGAATGCAGCAGAACCCAAACAATCCCTCCAGAAGTGCACATGGTCCTGCCCTAACACCAAGTCTGTGTTAGGAAGTAGGCTGGAAGAATGAACAAACAACAGCAAAAAAAAACACCTCAGCATAAAAATGCTATGATGGTAATATAGAAACTCAACGTATAAACCCAGAAGAAAATAACTCCAAAATATCTACAAGCAAAGCCTCAAAGGAAAACATAAGTTGGGCATAACTTCAGCTAGAATTCCTAGAAGAGATGAAGCAAGAGATTTTTTTTAAACCCTAAAAATGTCTGCATAATTAAAATAGAGTACTATAGGAAAAAAATTGGAAAATGAATGAAAGCTACAGAGGAAAGAATCAGAAAGGGAAATAACAGCTTGATATAAGATCTATAAAAACTTTACCCAAGTTACAAACTCCCGGAAAATTAGAATGCGGCAAGTAGAAGCTAAAGACTCCAGGAGATACTAAGTATTAAAATAAATCCAAAAAACAAAAAGAAAAAAAAACAGAAGAAAATGTAAAGGGTCTCAAAGCAAAAACAATGCACCTAGAAACAAGATCTAAGAGAATTAATTTTAAAATCACTGGACTCCCTTGAAGGCCATGACCAAAAAAAGAACCTAGATTTCCTATTTGGGGAATTTGTAAAAAGCAAACAAACACTGCACAAGCTCTTGGAACCAGAAAACAAAGTAGAAAGAGAAAGAATTCACTAGTTACTTCCCAAAAAAAACCCCAAAATGGAAATTCCCAAGAATATTGGTCAAAACACAGAGCTTCCAGGTCAAAGAAAAAATACAAGAAGACAGAAAGAATCCAAGTACTGAGGAGTCACAGGCAGTATACGACATGATTTGGCAGCCATCACTACCAAGCAGTTTAGAACACATTATGTCTAAAGACACAGGTATACACTTAAAATCAAGAATTACTTACCTAGCATAATTGAATATAATCCTACAGGGGGAAAATGAAGCTTCAATGAAATAAAAGACTTCTAAATATTCTTAATGAAAAGACCAGAGCTGCAAAGAAACTTGAAGTGCAAACAAGGAGTCGAGAGAAGCCATAAAAATAAACACGGGCAAACAATTATAAAATATTAAGCAAGGATAAATAGTTTACATTCTAATATGAGATGATATATGTGTCCCCTCAGATTATCATCAGGGGTCATAGAGTGAATCTAATTAGACAGATGCCTGGGAGTGATTCTGTTGTGTTTTGATGACCTTAAAAGATGGAAAGGGAAGAGAAGAGGAATACACGAGAAGGGGGAAAGAGAGAGGAAGGATGAGGAAAATTATCTCACATTAGTAGAGTTCAGGAGTAAAGGTGTACACAAACAAGGAGGAATGGGTCAGGGCAACAGGTAACACTCGAACCTCACTCACAGGTACAAAACTGCATTTCACTCAACAGGAAAACAAGAGGAAAAGAAGAGAAGGGAGGGAAGGTAAGTTGAGGGAGGGATTATTTCTAAACAAAACAAATTCTATCTAAACACGTACAAAAACAGTCACCACAGCTTTTTTTGCAAATGGCAAAGACTTGGAAGCAACTGGGGATGGCTAGACATGTTATGGTACACAAATGTGATGGAATATTATCACGCTGTGAGAAGTGACAAGGCAAAGTGCTTCAGAGAACCTGGGGGGACTTGTATGAATGGATGCTGTATGAAGTGAGCAGAACCAGGAGAATGGTTTCTACAGTAACAACAATGTTGTAAAGACAAACAACATTGAAAGACTTAAGAACTCTGATCAATGCAATGACCAGCCAAGATTCTAGCGAACTAGTAATGAAACACACAACACATACTCTGCCAAATTGGCAATAGTTTAAATATGCAGAATGAGACCTGGGGGTTTTTGGACAAGATCAACATTGTCCAGTTTAACTTCACATCTTCGTGACAGTGACTTTGTTTTTCTTTCTTTGTCAATGGAGGTGGGCAAAAGTATATGGATTTTCATTGATTAAAAAAAGAAAAACAATTAATCCTTTAAAAGAGAAAAGGAAAGCTATTGCAATAGTCCAGGTAAAGAGGTGTTAAGGGACTGAACTAGGTGGCAGTTGTCTAAGTGGAAAGAAATAGGATGTATGTGGGGTATGCCGTGGAGAATATGCATGTGAATATGTATGCCACAAAATGTGGTAACTAATTAGATACATGGGGCTGAATACCAAGGTAAGAATCAGGTGACTAGAAGGATGATGGGGATCACAGCAATTACAGGTTCTGAAGAAGGGTGGTTTGGAGGGGAAAGATAAAGAGTTGTTTTCGATACGTCGAGTCTAAGATGGCTACAATACACCCAGTGGGAAATGTCCAACAGGCCATTTGTGATGGAGCTCAGAGAGAGATTAGGACTGGATATGTAGATTTAGGAATCATGTGCATAAAGGGGATAAATGAACCCATGGGAATCAATGAGTTCACCAAGCGAGAGAATAACAAGAAAAAGAGAAGCAGGACTAGGACTGGGCCGTGGAGTACACCCACAGTTAGTGGGTATGACACGGATGAAGATCCAAGAAAGGGGACAGAGGAGGAGCAGTCGGAGACACAGGAGATCTGAGAGGGAGCATTAAAAAGAGAACCCAGAGAGGAAGAGGGGACGATCGACAACGTCAAACACCACAGAAAGGTCAAGAAGGGTGAGACCATTAGAACTGGCAATTCAGAAACCACCAGTAACTCGGCATAGAGCAGTTTCCATTGAATGTTGAGGCTGGAAGTCAGACTGCAGAGTCGAGAAAAAAGGAAGCGGAAACGAGGGAGAATCATGGGCTTCCTTCAGGCTTCAGCCCGAGCACCACCTTCTGGGTGGGACCATGCCCAGTCTCTCCCATTGTTAACGCCCTCCCTCCTCCACCAGAACGTAACTCGTTTTCTCCTTCTCCCTCCCGTGCCTAGCTCACAGTCCGCACTTCAGAAACGCTTGGGGATTGACTGATTGCTCACATCAGAGATCCGTGAGAACCCTTGGAGGTCACTGCCTTCAACAGTCATTTAACAGATGAGGGAACTGAGGCCCAAGGAGAACAAGACTTACCCAGGGTCCCCCAGCCAGTAAATATTTTAGAGAAAATTCAGACCCAGGTCTTCCGGATATAAAGTGGAAGTTCTAGTCGCCACACAATGTTGCTTTTCAGTATATAAAGCTTTCCAAAGTTTGCCTGTAGAGTGAGGAAAGCTGGCAGAGAAAAAACCAAATTTGGACTTTTGTTCACTATCAACCTTCATGTTCCCTCAGCTGTCACCTTTTAAAATATTCTACTTATGTCATCACTCTACCTGTCAAAAAAAAATTACTTGTTTAATTGCTAAGAGGAAGAGGAAAGCTGATTTTCACAGTGGTGGGAGTTGATTTCCCATTTATCAAAGACACATTTCCTAACTCTTCTGCTGCTTTTTTTCCAACTGACTCTGTGACCTCTCACTAATATCACCTAACTGAAAGGAGATTTAGAACAGTCTTTTAGGATTTCTGAATTTCAGGGGAGCTGTGGCCACACTGCCTCCGTCTCCTTCTAATTTACATTACCTACAACATACTTTTTTTTGCAAGAAAGGATTTGCAGATTCTAAACATGTCCAGGGAACTCAACTGTCCCGTTCCTCTGAACAAACAGTGATGAAAAACTGATGAAAGGTAGCAACTGGATGGAATAGGGATTTCTGAGATTGCTCCTGTCCTCCCTGAGCAAAGCAATGTGTTCTATAGGTGGATCTCATCTATATTCCCATCAGAAATAATCCTCTATTTATCACTAGAACAATATGCCTTTAAAAATTAATCAGGCCATTTCCTGCAGAATGCAGATGTTTCAGGGGAACAAGGATACAAGATTACAGGACACAGGACCTGGCTACCTTGACTAAGTGTCATAAGCCTTATCAAGTGATATAACAGAAAGGTCAGACTGGCAGAGTTGGAGGTCAAATGAATTTACTGCAAAACTTAGCCAAGGAAGGCATTACTTTTATCTCTAAAATAAATTCCAACACAAATCAATGACAACACTTGAAGAGAGGAGAAAATGGTATCTCCAGAGAGAAATCTATCATAGACTTCACTTTATCTATTGTGTGACAGAAAGGAGAAGGAGAGAGAGACAGAGACAAAGAGACAGGGAGACAGAGAAACGTTTTGTCTTCTATGCATAAGTATACACTGAAAATTAACAACCTCCCCAATTCCATTTGCAAACCATCTTGACAGATGTGTCTCTCGTCACCAAAAGGTGAAAGTGAAACATGAATTGGGCTGGTGAAAAGAACTGCAGGAGAAGATAAGAGATCAGAAATGGAGTAAAACAAGAAGTTCTGATTCCCACTCAGAGGACAGCAATGGTACAGTTTAATATTTCTCCTAAGGGGCACGAAGGATCTGGACTCCCCCAGCCCACTGGGAGATCTCTTTCTTAGCAAAACTATCGAGATGGGCCACATAAGACTTTTCAGAACTAATGAAGCGTTTCGATTTCCCTGAAAAAGCAACGACATCCATTCTTGCTTCAAGAGAAGCAAGCCAATCGCTGGCCACGTTATTATTTCCTTTGGAAAAATAAAACACTCAAATTTTGTGGCGAGAATTTTTGGCTGATTCATTTGGGGAATGTTTCCTTCTGATTGGCTTAACTGCTAACTCACAAGCACAGGAAAAGCATCCAGCAATTTAAATCTCATTTGACTGGTTGACGTCTCCACATGGGTATACTTTCAACCTAATCACCAGCCTTTAATTCACTGGATTTTAGCTCTTCTGCAAGAACATAACATTAAATCAGGTTTTGCTTGAATGTGCACTACCCAGAATGTCAGGAAAGCTGGATTCTACACAACCTATAACCAATTTCGAAATCACTTCTAAATCTCTATTTGGCCAACTGTGTTTATTTAAAAAAAAAAAATACACACATACCCAAAATGATGGATTAACTAAGGCTAATACTATGGCTAAGGTAACCATGTGAGTTAAGCATGTCACCCAGGAAAGACATCTCAAGCCCATCTGAAAGACAACGTTGGTATGACCAAAAAACCACAGTAATCAACACAAAAAAACACCACCTTCAGCAATGGGCCAGTCAGCTGCAGCCAACAACACTCAAACACTGCAGAGTACAGAGACCGACCCAAACAAGGTCCACGTGTCCCCTCTCCCCTTGCTGTTCGCCCATACTCCACCCTTTAAATCAAACCACAAGAAAAAAAGCCTGTGAGGAGCTATGGCTCTCCCCTTCCCAGGACCTCATATCCCCATCTTCTGCCCTGTCCTGGCTTGGGAGGAAGGGAAGGTTATGCATGGTATACACCTCCCACCTCCCTCCCACTCCCAGTTATTCACTTCTTTCTCTGAGAAATGTAATCAAATCACAACTACCACTGCTTCTGGAAAGAGAGTTCTACTTATCATCTTTGTGATTTCCCCCCCATTACTACCTTTCCTAGCCACCACTCTCCCAATTGGATTATCAGTTCCTTGAGGAAAGGAAAAGGAAGAGGGAGGGTAGGAGACAGAAGGAGAAAAAAGGAAAAAGTGAGGAAGAAGGGGGAAAGGAAAGAATAGAGGCAGGGAAGGAGGGAAGGAAGGAGAGGGGGGAAAAGAGAGGAAGGATGGGAAGGAGGGAGGGAAGGAAGGAAGGAGGGAAGGAAGGAAGGAAGGAGGGAAAGCCCTTTTCAACATCAAATTTTAAAATTAATTGGTATACAGCTCATTTGGGGCGGGGGCAAGGGAAATCTTTCCAATAAATAAATCTTTCCAATAAATTTCTCTGATAAAAGTCTAATTGCAACGATATATAGAGAACTGACTCAAATTTATAAGAATAACAGCCATTCTCCAAGTGATAAATGGTCAAAAGATGTGAACAGTTTTCAGAGAAAGAAGTTCAAAGTATCAATAGTATATGAAAAATGTTCTAAATCACTAATAATTAGAGAACCGCAAATTAAAACAACTCCGTCCGATAGGTCACCTTACATCCATTAGATTGGCGATGTCGATTTAAAAGAAACAAAAATGACGAATACTGGGGGAGGCTATGGAAGAACAAGTCCATGAATGAACTGCTGGTGGAAAGGCAAACTCGTCCAGATATGCTGAAAAGCAATTTAGAACCATGCCCCAAAAGTTATTACACTGTGACTGCCCAGTGGCACGGCGATACCAGCACTAGGTCTGTACACCTAAAGAGATCAAAGAACAAGGGAAGGGATTCAGGTACACAAAAATACTTGTAGCAGTCCATTTTGTGGTGGCAAAGAATTGAAAACTGAGGGGTTGTTGGTCAATTAACTAAATAAATTACGGTACGTGGGTGTGATGAGATGTTATTGTGTTGTAAGATATGATGATGGGGATAGTGTCAGAGAAATCTGAGAAGACATGTATGAACTGACACAGAGTGAAGCAAACAGGACCGAAAGAACAGCTTATAAAATAACAATATTAAGGACAACCTTGAAAGATTTAACTCTTATCAACACAATGACCATCACTGACTTCAGAGGAGTCATGGCAAAACATGCTGCCTGCCTCCTGACGGAGGTGACAGAGTCAATGAGACACAGATCTTTCGGGATGTGGCCAAATTCAGAAATGTGTTTTACTTAACTATATATGTTCACGATGGGGGGGAAAGGGGTGCTCTTCTTTTTCATTTGGGGTAGAGAGAGAAAAGGGAGAAAAGGCAGGTTTTTATCGACTGAAAGAAAATCTAATTTGAAAAAATAAAGGCCATTTGAAATACCAAGGGCTAGTTACTTCAATGCATCTGTGACCTCACTAATGTTACTCCCCACCCCTGTGCCACCTTGCTCAGTGCTTGTCCAAGTCTCTCCCCTCTGCGTGGGGAGCAGGGAGAGCATCCACAGGAGTACCCTGGGCACCACCACCCTACATATTTCTTGAGGTTGCACCAAAAACCCACCTCATTTTCTATTGCTGAATTTCTCAAATGACTTCTGCAATGTTTTCCAACCCGATGCTTGAGCACAGTCCACCACCACACCTGTCCAACGAGCACCTGCGGGGCCCTTGGTGTAACCTGTGCACCAAGTCCGTGGGGTCTCATGACTCAAAGGCAGACAATATGGTGGGAACAATATCAAAAATCAGGAGTTTGGTCTCAAGGAAAAGCTTGGGATCACTACAAGCACTGAGCGTTTTCTGAGGGCACATGCGTGAGCCATCTTTCTCCTGCTCAGTTCTGGACCGAGCTCATTGTCCACATGGGATGTCTCTCCAAGACCCACGTCACAACAGACCGACTCCATGGGCCGCACACGCAAATGCACAGCATGGGCAGGACCAGGACCAGACTCATTCTTTCAGGCACAAAATTGTTCCTATGTAAATAGTGAGGCTGAACTCTTTCAAATGACTCTGGATCTCATTAAGGAGCCTGTGCAATGCTGTAGGGCTTGACACAATCAGCAAAATGTCACCTGGAAATGGAAGCATCTGGAAAGTCCTGCCATCTATAAGAAATGTCTTCCATCTGTACTCAGCACTGGACCTGCTCCAAGAGGATGGTAAGCATCTTGGGCAAGCAACATCCCCATATTATTCCTCATTTCCAATTAATGGCCAAAGCGCAATCAGAGTTACCTCTGTCATTACAAGATTCAGGGAATCTGGTATGAGTTTCCATATGCACGAGGGGCAGCTTGTAGGGAGCTCTTTAAAACATTTTTCTTTTTATAATACAATCAAACCATGATGCACGGTGATACCTGTCCTTGTGTCTCTGAAGATACAGTCTGCTGTGGAGTGTCACTGGCAAGCACCCCCCAAGCTGGCTTCTAAACTCTCAACAAGGATGCCCTCACAGCACATATGGGTAACTCCATAACACAGGCTTGTGGCTAAGTGTTATCTCTCTTTTCTCAACTGCCTTGTTTTGGAAATAACAATATCAATCATTTTTCCCAAACCCTTCACAGTTTCCTCTCTTTCAGATGTCTGGAGAACAATGAGAGATGTCCCAAAGTGGCATGGGCTGCCTCAAGGGAACGGGGGAAAGAGGGGGAGCTTGACACAGAGGTTAGATGACAGTTGTTAGTGCTTACCCCTCTGAAATTATTTTGTATCTATCTTCTAAATTAAAACAAAATGATTTCTGCAGCAAGGTGATACAGTGGATAGAGCGCCGGGCCTGGAATAGAGAAGCCCTGAATTCAAATCCAGGCCAACCTGCTGAAACAAACAGTTAGCTCTGAAAAATTGAAACTGAATAAAAAATTGACATTGACACAGAGTCAACACTATCATTTCCCAAAAATTTTAATGGCCAGGCTGTTCCTAGGATAGAAAACAGTCAGCTAGACTGTATTCCAAGCCTTCCCAGTCTGGTGGGTCCTCCCAGAGCTTGAACTCCCCTGGCATGGCCTTCGAAAGCCAAGAGCCAGAAGTTAAACCATATGAAAAGATTCACATGGAATCATCTTTTGTAACGTTCTACTGTCTACATGGAAATGTTTTTTCTTTTAATGTTTAAGTATTTATTTTTTATTTCTTTTTATTACTTTATTATTTATTATTATTTATTTTATTATTTCATTTTTAATTTTTATTATTTTATTATTTATATATATTATTACATATTATATAATTTTTTATATATTTTTATCATTCATTTTCTATTTACCTTTTAGGTATATTTTACTTTTTTAATTTAAATTTATTTTAATAAATTTAAATTTAATTTAAATATATAATACATTTTTTTAATTTAAAATATATTGAAGACTTCTGGCCGTCCCACCTCCCCCCCTTTCCTTGCCACCAGCTAAGCCGAGGCAGGCAGGCGATGCAGGCAAGAAGTGTTGTATTAAGCATTTACTCTTTGCCAGACACAATCTTTTCTTTTTGCTTTTATCTGTATTCCTAAGAAAAGACTGGCCCAAGGAGCTTCTATTCTAAAAGCAACTGATAAATGGAAAAGGGGAGAGAAGGTACCCACACACGAGTGTGACAGAAGAGCCCACAAAGCCAGAAACACAGCTGCCTCATTCAAAGAGTGACCAGCCTGAGCTCCTCCCCAAAACTGAGCCCCCTCCAAGGAACTTGTCAATGGGAGAAGGAGGCCAGCGTGGCAAAGGAATATTCTAGGGCAAGAAGGGAAGCTCTAGGCCAAGGGCAGGGCCGCACTTGAGGACCTAGAGAGCCACATGTGGCCTCCAGGCCGCAAGCTCCCCACCTCTTCTCTAGGCACTAGAATTCTGTGGACTTTGTGAAGATTTAAAAAACAAATTTAGAGTATTTTTCTAAATAGGAAAAAAGAAAAAGTTTATGAAAGCTATTAAATAATTTTTTACTAGGGTTTTTTTTGATGTGTTTGCTATAATATCCTCAAATGGAACAGATGGTAAACTCTAATTTTAAAAGTTAATATATTAATATTTCTTTACCAGCAGGTTTGGTCGATGAAAGGCTGCATTTAGTCATGTCTTTCTACAAGCTCTTTAAGTTAATGAGTTTGTGAAGCTTTTGTAATTTGTTACTTTTTTTTTAACGTGAGTGAATTTAGTACTCATAATTTAGAGCGGGATGGGATGGAGCATCGCTGGCTCAAGACAGGCAGTGTGCATAGGCCATAAGCTCTCCAAAGAGCTCTGCTAAATCACTTTCTAATCTTCAAATGCAAAGCATCTGCCCCCCAAGGTCAGGGCCTCAAGCAGGCCCCAACTGCCCATCCTGTCCAGCAAATTTGGAATGAAAAATAAAGAGCACCAGGCTGGAAATGCCTGGTGATTTCCTATTTAGGTCTAACCAAGATGTAATTCAAGTGCATACAAGGTCCCACAATGAACCCCACCAAACCACCTTGAACAAAAGACCATCCCATTCCTATGCACATATTTTTGCTTCTTAATTCTTTTAATCGTGTAGAATACACAATATTGGTAAAGGGGATATTAAGTATTCTAGTGAGGCCAATTTTAATTTTAACCATGATGATAGATAAGCTAGAATGGCAGTACTACAGGCAATCAGAAAAATTATTTGCTTTGTAGGAAGTCAGTTGCAAATTGAGAAATCAGCTTTCTAGTATTTACCAAAACCAAAGCAACAGAGTTTATGAATATTATTACAAAGGACCTAAAGCTAGCAGGGTCCCTCGTAATGTGGAGAGAGGGCTGACAAGTGCAGAAGAAGAGAGGGGCCTCCCCAGTAACTCAGACAAGCTCTTCAGCTGCAAGTTCCCAGTGTCATGAATTGCTTCCTTCCAACCCCACACAAGACAGAACAGGAACAAGTGGAGAAGCAGTTTGCTTCAGAATGTTTTTGTCCAACAAATCTGTAACACCTAAAAGTATCCATTCAGTATCTTAATTTCCTTATTTGAGACCCCAAAGTGTGGAGAGCTCTTTTCTGAAGAGGTGAACAGTATTTCTGAGAGACTAGGAACAACCAGAGAATTCGACACCAACAAGCTTAGAAGCTTGGGCAAGTCCACTCACTGCACACAGCAGAGCAAGGTTCCTTTGGAGAGGGGGTTCTCCACCCATACAATCTCAAGTTTATAAGGATGTCTATAGGTCTTTTAAAAATTTTTCTCAAATACATTCTGTAGTCATCCTTTTCCAATTTCACAATGGAAAAGTTTAGAAACTTAAGATCACAGTATTTAGATTTAGAAGAAATCTTAAAAATTGAGCCATAATGAGCAAAGGAAGGAAGGGAGAGAGGGAGGAAAGAAGGGAAGAAGAAAGGAAGGGAGGGAGGGAAAGTTAGTGTTGCAGGGGCACACTAATACACTATTGGTGAAGCTGTGAACTGGTCCAACCAATTCTGGAAATCATATGACCACAGGATCACAGACTTTGGAAAGTAAAGGACCTAAGGTTACCTACTCCAACCTCTTCATTAGGCCAATGATGAGTGAGGCCTAGAGAGAGCGAGGGAAGTGCCAGGTCACAAGGGGAAGAAGCAGCAGAGACAGGATTCTGCCTCAAATCCTCTGACTCTACCTTTCTGCCTCCCTCTGGCATTTCACAACCAAAGTCACTCAAGTGCTCAGAGCCTCTGGGGTCCAGGATGCAGCACAAGAAAGATCAAATACTCCAAGGAGCAGCAAGAAAAGCAAGCAAGACGAGTCCCCTGATGGGGGAGGCCAAACAAAGTGACTGACCGGCGTGCAAGGAGAAGCTCCGGCATGATCATAAAAAGGGGGCGTGAGCAACTCCAAGATGGGCCGTGGGAGGACTTCGATGGGAAGAAAACAGAACTGAAGAACGACAACGAGGGCTCAGTTACTGTGACAGCAACAACACCAAAGACCTCTCGGCTGCGTCTCCCTCCCAGCCGGCTGCGTCTCCCTCCCAGCCGACTATTCCTCCTCCCAACAGAGGTGGGGACTGCGGACCACAAAGGCGGGCCTGACGCCATCCAGGCGGGTTAGGCATTAGTTGGTTTTACTTAATGGTGTTTCTTTTTCGGTTACAAGGACAGTTTGGGGGGTATAGGGGAAGATAAGGAAAATGGACCGGTTTAAAACAAAAGACAACTATGTAAATTATGTCTTTAAAAAACCTTGAGGGGGCGGAGCCAAGATGGCAGCGTAGCAGCAGCAACATATCGCAGCTCTCACATAGCCACCCAAAATACCCACAAAATAGGACTCTAAACCGATCCTAGAACTCCAAAACGCACACAAAGATACTTCCCACTAAAGTCAGCTCGGCTACGAGGAACCATATCAGCACTGTGAACCGAAACCAGCCTGGCCTGAAGCCACGGCTGTGCCCCGGGGCAAGAAGCAAGAGATAATTGTTACAATAGAGGGAGAGAACAGGAAGGCAGAAGGGAAAGAGTCAACCTTACTCTCACGGAATTTGGCTTAGGGAGGGAATGACATAAACTCTAAACTGGGCATCTCGCCACATAGAAGAGTTGGGGGAAGGGGGA
>CM053586.1:22245269-22262523 GCA_028646515.1 Pseudochirops corinnae
CTTTTTAAGGCATTCTTCTCCTCATTGGCTTTTTGGGCCTCTTTTGCCATTTGAGTTAATCTATTTTTAAGGTGTTATTTTCTTCAGTCAGGTTGTTGACTCTCTTTTCGTGATTTTCTTGCATCATTCTCATTTCTCTCCACAATTTTTCCTCCACTTCTCTTATTTGGTTTTCAAAATCCTTATTAAGCTGCTCTATGGCTTGTAATCAGTCTACATTTTTCTCGGAAGCTTTTGATGTGGGAGTTCTGACTGTATTGTCTTCCTCCCGTTCCATGCTTTGATCCTTTTTGTCCCCAAAAAAGGAATCTAAAGTTGGATTACTGGGCTTGGTTTGCTTCTTTTGTCTGCTCATGTTGCCAGTCAGTTAACTTGATTTTTGAGCCACAGTGGATCTCTGCTTCCCGGGGGGAGAGCTTTGTCCCAAATTGCTGGGATTTTTGCAGCTCCCGGAGCAATTAGGAGGCCACTGTCTCTGCAGCCCCTCCAGCTTTGGCTCATTGGTCACACACCTCAGGACCACCACCCAAGGCCATGATCCCGATCCAGGCAGCTCAAGGCAAGAGCACTTAGCCTCTGAATGATGGCTTGGCCCCCCTGCAGTCTGCAAGCTGGGAGCTTCTGGAGCAGCCATGTGGAAGTGGCTGCAGGGCCTCTGCTTCTGCTGCTTCCTTGTCCTGGAAGCAGTTTGGCTGGACCCTCTCCCCCGAATTTAGCCGAGTTCCACTAACCTTTCACTTAGTCTTTATTTCTTATGGCTTGAGAATTCTGGAAATCTCCACAGCTGCCACTGATCCACTCTCCTGAAGGCTCCAGCTGTGGGTTGTCCTGGCAGCCCCCGGGGCCAAGCTGAGGTTTCAGGCTGGGCTGGTTTTGACTCCCAGAGTACTGTGCTGAGCTCTTCCTGTCCCTCCTGCCAAGCTGCCTTCAGTGGGAGATGTGTTTTTCTGTAATTTTGTGAGTTCTAGAGCCCTAAAATTTGTTTAGAGTCATATTTTATGGGTTTTTGAGGTGGTTATGTGGGAGCTGTGGAGTTTTCCTGCTTCTATGCTGCCATCTTGGTGGATATGGGAAACACTGCTTAGGGCTCCAGGGTGGAGGAGCACAGACCATGGGGTCTGGGATGATTTTTTGCACTGCATATGTGTTGAGTTTCAGGTGATTCTTCTGCTACTCATATAGATAGGTCCCTGTTTTGTTACTCAGAGAGTAACTCAGAGGATTGAGAGGTCACATCACATAGTATGTGCAGTCAGGCAAAACCTCTTTCTGCATTGGCTGTGCCCCGAGGGCTACATCTCATTCTGTGCCCTGAGTCCAGTATTTCTCTGTCAGGAGTGGAGAAGCGGGCTTCTTTGTGGGCCCCCTGGAATTGTGGCTGGTCATTGCACAGAGTTCTTTAAATCTTTTATAGTTGTTTGCCTTTAAAATATTATTGTTATTGTTTAAATTGTTCTCCAGATTCTGCTCCCTTTGTTCTGCGTCAGTTCGTACAAATGTTCTCAGGATTGTCTGAAACCATCCCTTTCCTCATTTCTCATGGCACAGGAGTACTTCAATACATTCACGTACCGTAGTTTGCATAGCCATTCCTCAGTTGATGGAGGCCCTCTCAGTTTCCAGTTATTTACCTGCTACACTTTTGTACATTTGGCCTTTCCTACTTTCTTTGGTTTCTTTGGGGTACAGACGTAGTCACCTGGCCTGTGGCCAGTGTAGGGCTTTTTGGGACATTGCTCCAAATTGCTTTCCAGAATGACCGGACCACCCCCTTGTGTCACCAAAGCTGTGACACCACTTTTTCCTGAGGTCTTAATCTGCTCGTGATGTACTCTATTGTGCTCTGGATTTACTGTGATGCCTAATCTGGAAAACAAATAGATGATTTTGTAGCTCCATTCCTGTTTTTTTTTAAACTTCTCTCTCCTAGGATCAGAACCATATCCCTTTCTCTGCCCCTTGTTGGAGAATGACTTAATGTCTTAACTGATTTATGTCTCCTTACAGCTGCCAAACAGTTTGCGCTGTGTTGTAGAAAGTCACTTTAAGTCTACAGATGATATAGGGAGAGAGGCCAAGTTTTGTTGTTGTTGAGTTGTATGCAGCTTTTCATGACCCTAAGTTTGGAGTTTTCTTGGCAGAGATGCTAGAGTGCTTTGCCATTTTCTTCTCCAGTTCATTTTATAGATGAGGAAACTGAGGCAAACAAATGAAGTGACTTGCCCAGGGTCACCAGCTGGTAAGTGTCTGAAGCTGGATCTGAACTCAGGAAGATGAGACTTCTTGGTTCCAAGCCCTTTGCTCTATCCGTTGCAGCACCTAACTGCTAAGAGAGGCCTAGATACTTGCCCTAATGTTGCAGTTAGTGTTCTGAGTTCCTGCCTTCAGCCTGGTCTTATATCTCCAGGGAGGCTTCCTTATATCCAGTGAGAGAAAGTGCAGTGGAATTCCTAGTAAGAAATTCTTGGAGATTTCATATGACCTTAGAGCTTTGGCCCACATTCTTCACTTTATACAGGAATGAACTCGGGGTCAAAGAGTGACTTGTCTGGGGTCAGAGAGTGACCTGTCTGATGTAACCCAACCAACCAATGGCAGAACCAGGCTTGGAGTGCTAGTAGTCCACCTCTCAGCACAGCCTTCTGGCTGCTGTGTGGAAAGATGAGGAAAGGGAATTCAAGGGCAAGACATAGCACCTGTCTTCCCTAAGATACCAAGATCTAGAGTCTAGAACAAAGGGGATGATTGTCTCATTGGATTTCGCACCGGTTATACCACACCTGGAGCATTGTGTACAGTTCTGGTTAGCTTACTAAATTTTTTCCCCCAGAAAATTAAGTTTAATTTCTTCAATTAACGAGCTTTTATTTTCTCTCCCTCCCACTCTGGAAAAAAGAAAAATAAAACTCTTGTAACAAATTGCACAATCAAGCAGAACAGATTCCCTGAGATTGAGAGGGTGTATGTAGAGGGAGTAATCTCAGTGGCTGAGAGGCCTCCCAACTACCTCAAGATTGGTCAGAGGACTTGGGAAAGAAGCATCTTAGGGAGGCCTAATTGGCATTTTCACAGAGTAGGAAGAGAGAGTTATTGTTCTGTGTGGTTTCAGAGGGCAAACTGAGATTCACATTCAACAGACATTTATCAGAGATATTTACTGTGTGTAGAGTGGTGTGGTAGGAACTGGTCCAGGAGGCAGATCAGGGTTGGAGCTGTCCAGCAGTAGGATGGCCCGCCTTGGGAGTCAAGAGAGTTTTCTGCTGCTAGAAGGGCCTGGATGCCTCCAGCGCCAGGGTGCCATAGCCCAGGACTTATTAACTTTTTTTTATTTGTCCTGGGAGAATGGTGAAGCCTGTGAACCTCTTCTTAGAATCATGTTCGTAAATGCATAGAACAAAACACACAGGACCATTAAGGAAAACAGGTTGAAATACAGTTATCAAGATGAAAAATGAACCAGTCTATACACACCAGGCTAAGAAACTGTTTTGTCGAGGTCACTTCCTTGTAGAGGTTTTCTGGTTACCTCCAGAGGCTTTCTGAACGTTTCCAGGCCGTGAAAGGTGACAAGGATGGATGCCACAGCAAAGCTTAGCCAGGCTGTAGCTAGCTCCCCATGGCTGGTGGCTTCTCAAGAAGCAAGCGAGGAGATCTGTATTTTCCAATTTTCTGATTCCCTGTAGATGGGCTTTTAATTACTTTCCTGGCTAAGTAAGTGGCAGATTCCCAAGTGCACAACAATAGGCTTTGGTGCTCAGATTAAAATGGCTTACAGGTAGGAGTCAAGAAAACTCTTCCTTTTAAGTATCTCCAGGAGGTGTCTGGATACAAAGTAGAGAATGAGCCTCGTACTTTAGAGAAACTTGACCAAAAAGGTAACTGTCCTCTTACCATTTTGGGTGTGACCTCCTGTTAGAAACCAGAGGTTTCTAACCCCAGGACATGAGTGTGGTCTCTTCCTGTGGAGGGTTCCCAGGAGACCTTGGGGGTGAGGATCTAGACTGGTTATTTCATTGATATAAAGAATTGGCTCCCTCCACCAAAGCAGATCAGTCCCAGCTTCGATCTTAGCGAGATCCCCAGGGCACAGAGATCTTCCACTGAGGATGCGTCCAGTGAGCCAGGGATCTTTTACTATTTATTGTTAACCAGCATAGCAGGTGGACTGTCCATCAGTGATCTCCCTTGCTCTGGGACTGGTTTCCCTCCTTTTCTGGTTCTAGGCATTTTCTCTGGCTCACCTCCCTCTCCTCCACCCTCACCCCCTCCCCACCGCCATACACCTGGGACACTCTCCTTCCTCTGCTCCAACCTTTGACCTCCCTGGCCTCCTTTAAGTCCCAACTAACATTTCTACCAGAAACCTTCCCCAGCCCCTCTGAATTCCACGGCTTTCCTGCTTTTAGTTATTTTCTGTTTATCCTGCACATATAACTTACTCTCTATGTATTTGCATGTTCTTTGCCCTGTTAGACTGTGAGCTCCTTGAGGGCAGGGACTGTCTTTTGCCTCTTTTTGTATCCTCAGTGCTTAGCACACAGTAGGCACTTAATGAGTGTTCATTGAAGTGAGCCCATTGTGGATGAGATCCCTTATGATCTTAAGTCTCCATAATAATGTGCTTCAGTCTGCTTATACCCAACATCTTTCTATCATCCTGTAGGTCACCCACAGCTTTGATTCTTTGAAGACTGGAATGTTTTATGAGTTGTTGCTTTGGGGGGAGAGTATTGGTGTTAAAACAGTTGGTTTTTATGACAGGGAGCAACTTGAGACCCTTGAAAGTTGCTGTTGCAATTCATACTGCTCTCCTCCTTTTCATCTGGAGGCATAGCTCATCATCTTCCTGCAGTGTCCATCTGACATGTGTCTGTATTGATGGAATGACTCAGGAGCTGTTTATCCAAATGTGTTAATCCAAATCAGAGTGATATGCATTTTCCATCCACTTGAGTTTTCCTGTATGAATTGTTGGGCCCATCTCTTTTGATTAGTCATGGGTCTCACTGAGGTGGCCTCCCACTGATCGTAGGGTTGGTGTAATCTAGACAGTCCACAAAGAGAAAAGGGCACATGGGAGAGCTCACCAGCCACAGGGAATGACTTGTCCATTTGGGTTTTGTATAGGACATTATGCCAAAGGTCTCCTCACCAACAAACACAGTTCATTCTTTAACCTTCTTTATTTTTCTACAATACTTATGCTTTTGAGTAGCCCCTTTTTCTTTTTCTTTTGCTTTTTGGAGGGCAGTTGGGGTTAAGTGGCTTGCCCAAGGTCACATGGCTAGTAAGTGTTAAGAGGCTGGATTTGAACTCAGGTCCTTCTGACTCCAGGGCTGGTGTTCTATTCACTGCACCACCTAGCCGCCCCTGTAGCCCCTTTTTCTGCCTTCTCCCTTCTCCTTGGCTTTTGACACATCCCACTCATCTTGTGGTTGTTCTCTCTTTTTCTTTCCTGGCTTCTCATCCTCTTCCCAGTGTCTTGATGTCAGTGCTTCCCAAAGTCCTTTCTTCAGCCATCTTCTTGGTTTACAGTTTTCCTTGGCAGTCTCATTCACTCCCACAATTTCATCTATCACCTCTCTAAGCTTAATAGTGAGGTAGAATAGAATAGTGGGCAGAGTTAAGAAGACCTGAGTTCAAATTCTCTTCCAGGCACATACCTGACTGGGTCATCCTGGGCAAGTCACCTCACCTCTCTGTGCCTCAGTTTCCACATCCATAACACGGGGATAATAGTAGCACCGACATTCCAGGGGTGTTGTGAAGATCCCATGAGATACAGGGTCTGACACACAGTAAACATTTAACAAATGCTTATTGACTGACTGACTGACCCATTCCTCACCCCGCTGATTGATCTTCCTTATTTATAGACTTCATCGTATTGCTCCTCTTCTTAAAACCATTCATTGGCTCCTTGCAGCCTCCTGAAAAAGTCCCTGCTCCTCAGCCTCGCTCTCCAGGCTCTCTGTGAGCTGGTGCCTCAGTACTTCTGTCACCTGGTCTCAGGATTTCCTTCTCTCCGTACCTTGGGTCTCCTGGTACAGCGGGGGTCTCGTTGTTGCCTGTGTGGGCCTTGCGCCTTTATTCCCAGGGGCCTCCTCTTCCTGCCTCTGTTCCTGTGTTGCTGCTGTGGATTCTTGAAAGTCTCCCTTGGACGCTGCCTCTTACTCCCCGGCTCAGAAATGACCCGAGTGCCCCTGTGTACTCTTGTACATTCCCTTCTTTCTCGGGTGTTACCCTCCCCCAGATTGCACGGGGCGTTTATGGCCAAGCTTCATCCAACCTTTGTGTTTCCCCTCGAGTTCTGTACAGGGCAGACCTTGCACTGAATGCTTGTCCAATGACTGAATGCAGGACTATTTGCTTGGCTACGTTTTCTTAAGGATTTCCGGTGAAATGCATTTCACTGCCTTCTTTCCAATGCTTGTGAGTGCTCAGTATGGCCCATTTTGTTGCATACTAAACTTGTTTCTTTGTTTTTTTTTGTCAGGGTGATGATGTTAAAGGACTTTTCTCTGTCTCTGATGAGAGTGAGCCCCAGCCTTCTCCTTGCCTAGTCCTTTGGAAGCTTCCCTTCCTTGGGGGGAAGTGATGTGGATGCATGTACCTTTTCTCAGAGTCACGGCTACTCACATTTCTTAAAAATCTTATTTTATGGTCATTTAATTAAAAAATTGCTCTGAGTTTCTTTTCTGGATTCTCTCCAGGGCCCCCTTCCCTCTTAAAATGCAGTTATTTTATGTGAGACTTGGTTTTCCCCAGAAGCGAGGACAGAAATCTGGAGCTTTTATTGGTGCTTAATGCTGGATTGGTGCTTCCTCAGGCTTCCTGATTAATACTGGTCAGGCTGGACAGGGGCCTCACCCAGGGACACATCTTGGTTTGTCCTCCAACTGCAACGCCCAGAAGTGATGACCGCGGGAGAGACGGCCCAAGAAGAGGCTTGTTCCCTTGATCCCAGGGTGTCCTTCTGCCAGACTCCAGGTGTCTATGAGTTTTCTAATTAAAAACAGTGTCCTTAAGACCAGCTGGCTCTGCAAAGGTTAGATGGACTTTGAGCCAGCTTCCCAAAGGTGATCACCACCAAGACCAAATGCCTTCAGCTGACATCTGCTCTTTGGTTATCATGTGAAAATTAAGGGCATTGTCTCCTGGTGATGAAGTGCTTGGTTCAGTGGTTCTCACAGCTTCTTCTGCAAGTTGGCATCTGATCTGATTAATACATGATTTGAGCTCAGGTAGAAAGAAGTGTGCAGTCCTTTGTGTGATGCTGTTCTTATGGAATTGGACTTTAGGTTTCTGAACTTAATTAGGGTGGAAGACATGGCAGATATGATGGGCTGTATTTTTAATGATGGCTGTTGGGTGGCACCATAGTGCATAGAGTGCTGGAATCAGGAAAGCTCATCTGAGTTCAAATCTAACCACAGACACTTTGTAACTGTGTGACTCTGGATAAGTCACTTTACCCTGTTTGCCTCAGTTTCCTCATCTGTAAAATGAGCTGCAGAAGGAAATGGCAAACTGTTACAGTATCTCTGCCAAGAAAACCCCACATGGAGTCACAAAGAGTTGGACACGACTGAAAGTGACTGGATAAATATTTTAAACAATTGTTTTAATGGTCCAGGGGTGAACTTGGAACTTGGGACCTTGGGTCCTCTTCCGTGAAAATGTTTGTTAGGGTTACGTCATGTGACAGATGAATATGCTCAAAGTTAAAGTGTTTGAGAGGATGAGCTTTGTCCTGTGGCTCTCTTTTATTATTACGATGGAGCTCATGTTTATGGAACACATTACAATTCATCGAGGATTCCTTAGAGCTGAAATTACAGCATACCCATTTTAAAGATGAGGAAACAGATTTTCCAGGAGATGACTTGCCCAGGTCACATGGTCACTGGGTATTTGGTGAAAGCAGGTTTTCTGAGCCCAGCTCCAGTGTACTCTCCCCTATTGCAATGCAGCTTCTCCTTTAAGGGGCGCTGAGCTCATGTGTTTTGTGAGGCTTAGACTGTCCTCCTGCTATATAATAGTGGTGGCCAGAGCAGCAGTTTGGTAGGGGGAGGGTCCTCACTGCAAGTCCCTGTGCCAGTGAGATCATAGATCTGGACCTTCTCTTTTCTTATAGAAATGAGAAGCATTTCTCTTAAAATGTGCTAAAATTGGCTGCCTCTTGTTTAGCTCTCATCTGTTTTCTTCCCAAGATGTGTTATGTGTCCTGAATTGAAGCTCTCCCCTCATTCCAGCTATGGGATCTCCTTCGGAGATTGTGGGAGGGTGAGCCAGGTGGAGGTCATTGACAGTGTCTTCAGGATCCCCAGAGCGCCTCCTATGCATCCTTACAGGATGTCCTTGAGAGATGTGGTCTTGGGAATGACTTTCTTTATGTATCCAGAAGCACTTTGCCCCCAGAAGGTATTTGTAAAAGGGTCATTGAGGTGTCCTACACAAAAACCAGAGTTTATTCTCCGACTCAGTTTGTTAAATGTGTCTTTAGAGGGATCCCCCAGAGATAGTGTGTTTGCCTAGACGGTCTTGTTTGTGGATATGCTGTACTGATTTCATCAGGCTTCTGAAGAGGATAGGGCCTCTGGAACATGAAATGTGTGATCACTCTGTAGAGACTAGAGTGGCCATCCATTTCCTTCGTGGCCCCTTTCCTCCTACTCCCCCCACCCCCATGTAGTCTGTCACCAAGTCTTAGTCATTCTCTCTTCTTCAGGTTTGCTGCATCGATCCCCTTGTCTCCCCTCACACAGCTCTTTGCCTCCCTCCCTTAGGTCCTTGTCAGCTTTCTGTTCTCTTGTACTCCTTGCCTTTAGTGTCTGCCTTCTCTAAGCCAGCCCCCACACAGCTGCCAAAGTGTTATTCCTATAACCCAGGCCTGGCTTGGTCACTTCTGCTTAAGAAGTGCTTGTGGTCCCTTGCCCTCAGTTTGATAAAATTCTAACTCCATTATTTGGCATTTAAAATCCTTCCCAATCTGGCTTCATTTTATTCATCTTTCTTTCTGTGTTGGTTTTTTCTTTCAAAGTCAGGTTTTTTCTCGTAATTGACCGTTTGGTTTTTCCACCTTCTTCTTATATTCCTGTATTCTTGGTCACTTGCCTCTGGTTTTTCTCCTCCCTCTTTGGCCCCAGCACCCTGGGATCCTGGGTGACCTCAGCCTCCTGAGTTGAGGGTCTTTGTGATCAAGTGCCTGGACACTTCCCTGTGGAAACTCGAGGAGGAGTGGCCAGGCCCAGGTGGGTTTCCCCCTTTCCTTGGCATCCATGTCCCTTTTACCCAGACCCCAGGATTACTCCTGATCTATTTCCCTCTTCCCTCCCCACTTTCCATCCTGGGTCTGGGCAGTCATTGGCCGCTTCTCTTTGTGGGTTGGGGCTGGGGGAGATCCAGACTGAGGATTTGCTGTGGAAGAGCGGTCTGGGCCCTGCACAGCTGGACCCCGACTCCAGAACCTGGGAATTTGTGCTCATTGTGCCTGGTACCTGGAATGGATTGGGGGTCGGGTGGGGAGAGTGGAGTTGTACACATCCACAGATGCTGTGCAAAAGTGTTCTATACATCCACAGACTTCATACAGAATATCACTCTAGCAAGTCCTGTTAATTCATGAGGCTTTTCTCTTGTCTTATCTTGTGGCTTCAGCTGCAGTGAGTTTATATCTGGTATATAATTGTTTTTTCCTGTGGTTGTTGAGAGTTGCTGGAAAACAACTTCCACCTTGTCAGTCTTATGACCACATTCCCTTGTGTCTTTTGTGGCTTTGGTTTTTTTTTAAGTTTTACTCATGCCCTTTCCCTTTTTACATTGGTGTCCCTTCCTGCTGACACCCCTTCTCCATGGGAACCTTCCCTTGTAAAGAAGAAGGGTGTGAGAACAACCCAAGTCCTCCTGCACCTGTAGTCACCACCTTGGTACCAAGAATGCGGAAGCACAGCTTCTTCTCACTCCCTGTTCTGAAGTCATGAGGGGTCTGCACCCATCAGGTGCAGGGCTGTCTTACTATTATTGTGACTGTCATGTAAATTCTTCTCCTTCTTTTGCCCTTTCCCACAAATCTTTCCAAGTTTCTCTGTATTCTTACTGTTGTTCTCAGGGCACAATAATATTCCATTACACTCTTGCACCACATGTGGTTCCCCCATCATTGGACACCCACTTTGATTGTAGCTCTTCCTTTCCACAGAAAGTGCTACTCCAGATATTTCTGTTTATTTGGGAGCTTTTCTTCTTCTTCCTTTCCCGCTCTTGGAACTGTATCTGGTGGTGGTGTTCCTCGATCAGAGGGTATGTAGAGTTTAGAAGCTTTCCTAGTATAGGAAATGTACAAATTGTGAGTTAATGTACCTATTTCCCCTGCAGACCCTCCAGCCTTTTCATTTCCCTCCCTTGTGGATCTTTGCCACTCTAATGGGTAGGATGGGAATCCTCAGTGTTCTTTCCCTGACATTTTTCTTAGTGTTCCGGAGCCTTCTCTCATGTTGCTGTTGATAATTTGCATTTCTTCTTTTGAAAACGGCTTGTTCGCATCCTAGGGAGTGGTTCTTGTTCTTCTAGGTTTGTCTCAATGCCCTCGGCAGACCTCTCCCAGAGACTTGCTGTCAGGTTTGTAGTTCCACCCCCTAGCTGACAGCTTCTCGTCTTGCTCTAATTGCACTAATTTTGTTCTTTGAAAAGATTTTAAACTTTATTTCACTGAAATTGTATATTTCATCTTTGATGATCACCCCATGGCATGTTTGGTTAAGAATCCTTCCCCAGCGTTTCCTCCACTCACTTGTTTCTTGGGATGTTTCCATGCTATCTCTGCAGAAAGGTTTCTTATCGCTCCCCCTCGGGTCTTCTGTCCTCCTGACCAGCTGCCCTCCTGGCCACTCTCTGTACCTTTTGCCGAGGCTGTGCCCCACACCTGGAGTGCTGCCCCTCCTCTGCTCCTTGGAATCTCAGTCCCCTTCGAGGCTCAGCTCAAGTGCCATCTTTTAAATGAGGTCCCTTCTGGGAAGCCCAGGTTCTTGCTCACTTTGTGTATCTTTTGTTTGTATTGTCCATTTACGTGTTGTTTCTCTCCAGTAGAGTGTAAGCTTCTTCAGGGCAGGATTGCTTCATTTTCATCAGTGTATTGGTAGTCTAGCACAGTGCCTGGCCGGTTGTACATGTTTGATGGATACTTATGGAGTAGTATGGAATTCAAACAGAAACAGGAGCTGAATGTAGTGGAGAAGTGAAAGGGTTTGATTCCTGGGTCTGCCTCCTCCTTACACCCTCTACCACCCTGGCTGACCCAATGGCCTACAGCTTCCCCCTCTACAAAATGGACTGGATGAGGTGGTTGTGGAGAGGAAGAATACATTGTGTTCATACTGGACTTGGGTTGGCTCTTTGAGTTAGCCCACGAGTACCTATCTCTTGGAAAGGACCCCAAGCTGATTTCTGCCTTACAGGGAGGCTGATTTTGACCCCAGTATTATCTTCCAGTGGTGCTTTATAGACTGAAGTCATGGAAACACCAGAATCTCGTAGAGACCAAAATGACTGCCTCGAAGGGCTAAGGAAGGATGCTTGGGGTTGTGAGAGGCAAGAGGCAGGCTTCCGAAGTATTGTTAGTGATGAGAGGAGGAGGAGGCTTGCTGAGCCGGGGAGGAAGACTCACAGGGAGCCCTCCCAGCGCAGCCATTGAGTGCGTCCTGGTCTTGGAGCAGATTCCTTAAGTGTCCAGTGTGGCAGCTCAGAGTCATCACGGATATAGGGATACAGGCTCTTTTTGGATCCAAGAGTCCAGATCACTTGGGCCCTATAGAGGGAGTTTTGGAGCTGCAGTCTCCAGTCAGGCTTAGATCTTGCTTTTGCCCTCCTCGCACAGGACGAGCAAGCCGGTGGCAGCTCATATTCTTCCCATTCTCAGTTCAGGGCTGCGTAGGTGTAGGTTTATGTGTATAGGGAAGGGGGTGGTGGTGGGTTAACTCCTTTCTGAGTGACTTTGGGCATTTAGCTATTTCTCCAGGCACGTAAACCTTTCTGACCTTAAGCAAGAAGCTGGGATTTGCCATATTGCGTTTCCCATTTTTGCCACAGCTGACCTTCTCTTTGAGAATTTGAAAAAAAAGATTCTGTACAAGCAGATGTTCCTTGATATCCCTGATTTTTCTCCAGCTAACCTCCCCCTCCTCTCCCTCCAAATGCCTTGAATGATGAATTGCTGGACCTAACATGCTTCCTAGAGAAGTGAGCTCTTCCCATTAAAACTCCAGTGATAACTTTCTTCTGGAGCTACAGCATGTGATATGTCCTCAGCTGTGGATGAAGCAAGACCTAAGCTAGGACATGGAATTTCTGCCATGGCCATGTAGCTCAAGAATCAGAAAGGTGTGGCTGCAGAGAAGGTCTACGAGGAGGTGCTCCTTGCCCCCCCTCCTTGGCAGGGGAGGGGCAGAACCGTGCAAACAACACCCGATTTGGACTTTTTGATGAATTGCTTGGTTTTGCTGATTTTTTTTCCCCTTCCTCTATTTTTTCTTTTTTCCTTAAAAAATTCTTTTCTACAAGGAATGATTCTTTGGAAAGGAGGAAGGGGAGCAGTATAGGGAGAAATCTAGGGGAAAGGGTTTCAATAAAAATCTGTTAGCTTCAGTGAAAAAGAAAAGAAAGGCTGCTTGTCCAGTGCCCGCCAGGCCTTGTGAAGGTCATTGACATTTCTGCCCTTAAAGTGTTTCACTCCCCAGAGAAAGATACCTAAACTCAGAGAAAGATATAGAAAGACTATAGTTTAAATGGAGACTGAAGCAAAACCCGTTATCGTTCTCTTTTATCTCTGGTTTTGTTTTTTTTTTTTCTTTTCCCAGTGATCACTCATTGGTTACAGCCCTTCTATATGACCAAACTATTGTACAATGTGAAAGTATTTGCAGATCCTGTACGTGATTGCATGCCACCATGGGGGGGGGGGAAGGGAGGGGAGAAAATCTGAAACTCAAGTGATTGTGGAACTGAATCTTGTAAATAAAAAGTAAATGAGCAAATAAAAAAAAAGAAGTGTTTCACTCCCATTTGCTGTGGGAGGAGGGGAGGTCCTCCTTTCCCTCAGAGCGGGAGCGACTGCTCCAGAGTGACAGGGATCCCTCACAGCCTCATCTCTACTCAGCCTGTCTCTCAAATGTCTTTTTTTCCCTTTTTTTTTTAAACCAAGAGAAACAATGTTTATATTTTATAAGGAAAATCAATAATTTATCCTATGAGTTGGCCCAGAAAGTGTTTCCTGGCCCTCTTGACAGGTTTGTTCACTTTACCATGAAGAATTCAGAAATATTAAGGAAAACAAAGAAATCTTCCCATGGCATTTTTAGAGCTTGGTGGCGTGGTCAGAGGCCAGGGACCAGGGGCACAGCCGGGCTTTGACTCTGGGATTATGTTGCTTTTGGAAGACGCAAGTGGCCTTTGTTTTCGGGGGTGGCCAAGGTTTTCAAAGGCAAGTAGTGATGCCCGTAGTCAATTTGTGAGTGATTTGTAGTGGAAAAAACATTACCACAGTAAGGGAGGATCTACTTCAAAGGCTCTGACTAAGACACCTCAAGGTGAAGGTTGGCTCATGATATGGCTTTTCCTTCCTACCTCTGCCTTTTGCCTTCAGATCTGTAAATTAAAAAAAAAATCCCAAAGCATTAAAAAAAAAAATGAGAATAGATCAATGGAGCTGTTTGGTTTCTTCCATACATATGAACACCATGGAGGAGATGAGAGCAAATGATTAATGTTTTATTTCTAAGTTTCTTCAAATCCGTCTGAAAATGCGTGGTTAAAAACCATATTCACAGCAGCAAAATTCTCTGTTAACTCTGCATTTTGATTATATTTAGCAATTTGAAACGTCAACTTTTATTGCAAATAGTACTTAATAGTGTGAGGCTACTCTATTCATTTAACAACACTGGTTCTCTACTCTCCTGTGCATTTTCTCTTCCTCTGCTTTCCTGAGGGAGTCCTTAAAAAAGAAAAGACTAGAAAACGGGTGGGAAATTCACTCTGAATTTCCTTCTTTCTTCTCTTGGTCAGTGTGAACTGATGTAGCTTTTACAGAAGAGCGGGATGCATGATGTTCTTCTCTGGCTTGGTCTTGAGTTTGAATCTGAGCTTGGCAACTTTCATTTCCTTATTTATGTATTTTTATTAAATTTTTTTTTTCCAATGGCATTTTCTGTTTTTGCCCTGAGGACTTTTACTGGTTTATCTCTCTTCCTGTCTCTTCTCAGAATGTTAACCCTTATAGGAAAAATGAAGGGTGATTGGGGGAAAAAAGCCAAGAAATGCTAACCACACATTGGCAAGTCTGATATTCCATGTAGAGTTCCCCATCCGCAGTCCCCTGCCTTTGCCTCCTATTTGCATTCCTTTATTGTTTCTGTTACGTTGTAACTATAAGTCGCTGATTACATTGTTCTATTTTCTGTTACATTGTAACTGTAAGTCACTGATTACATTGTACTGGTTCTGCTTACTTCATTACACATTAGCTCATGTCAGTCTTCTTGGGTCTCTCCTAAGTCTTCCTGCATGTATTCAGAAACTGCCTTTTGTCTGACGGTTCCCCAGTTCATGCGCATCTGCCTTGTGGCTGCAGAGAATTTAGTGCCTGTGAGACTTTTCTTCCTGTCACAGTACAGGCCCATTATGTGCTTCCCTGCCTTCCTCAATCACCAGTGGTGTGTGTGACCTCCAGACTCCCCACCCCACCTCCCCTCTAGCTTTCCCTTTGGTGTTCTCTTCCCATAATTGGACATTAGCCACTTGAGGGCAGGGATTGTTTTGCTTGGTTTTTGTTTTCTCAGCACTTAGTGCAGCAGATGGCACATAAATGTATAATAAATGCTTATTCATTCATTCACTCATTCACTCATTCATTCACTCATTTACTCATTCATTCATTCATTCATCTAGACCAGAGGTGAGGAACCTCCTGCCTTAAGGCTCACACCTGATCTAGACCAACACCTTCATTTTACATTTCAGGAAACTGAAGAGCCAGAGATTAAGTGACTCCTCCAAGGTCAAATAGGCAGTAAGTGGCAGAGGTAGCCCTGGCACCCACATCCCCTGATAGCAGAGTCAGTTCTCTTTGCCCTGTATCACTTGGGGTAGATGCCTTGTAGTGAGATCACTGGGCCGGAGGGCAGGGACCTGCAAGTCCCTTTCTTAGCATATTTCCAGCGTGCTTCCCAGAGCTGATCTGGCTCCCCACTGGCCAGGAGAGCAGGAAGGCCTCAGCTCCTCCAGCCTCGACTCTGTCCATCTTGAGGCTGGATGACTGACTTCCTGGCCCTATGACCTCAGCACTAGACCTTCAGCAAGAGTGTTGTCTCATTCCTCATTTCCTAGGATGGTGTGAGGATCGATTGAGAGATAACAGGGGTGAAGGTGTCACCAAGGCACTGCGGCCATCCTGGCTATCCTGCAAGACCTTATGCACATGAGAAGGCCCATGGCCAGTCCTTCCCAATGTGCTTGTCAGCCCCTGAGGAGAGACCTTCAGGCCTCTGGACTCGAGGTGCCCCAGTGGCATTTTAAAGAGCCAGGATAATGACTTAATTGATTGTGTAAGTTGCTTGTAGAAATGGCACTCTTCAGAAGGTGAGAACTCTTCATCTAGGCTGCTATGGCCTGGAGTCAGGAAGATCTGAATTCACATCTGGCATCCAACAAGTCAGTTAACCTCTGCCTCAGTTTCCTCATCTGTAAAAAGGAGATGATGATAGTACCCACACCCCTCCCCCCTTGTGAAGATAAAATGAAGCATTTGTAAAGCACTGTGTAAACTTTAAAGCATGCCATAAATGCCAGTTTTTTATTAACTAATTGTTAATGACAATTGTTAATTATTCTTAATGCTAATGTTATTCAGCAAATGTTTATTAAACACCTCTGATGTGGTGAGGGACGTGGCTGGCTCCTGGAGAACCGAGTGTGTGGTGCTTTCCTCAGGGGAGCTCACAGGTTCCAAACAGGGACAGGACGTGTAGACAAGGCTAACACAAGGTGTGATATGACAGGGGCAAAGGCACAGCCTCCCCAAGGGGCCCCCAGCTCCCCCAGTCGGAGGTTCTCTGGATGCAGTAGCAAGAACCCTGTAATTCAGTGCCAGCCCTATGTGTGCTATGTTTGTCATCTCGAGGGGAGACACCTCACTGTGTGGGGCCTCAGTTTCCTCATCTGTAAAGTGGGGGTTAGGTTAGATGATTTCAGAGGTTTCATCTAGCTCCAAATCCTATGAGAAGTCCCAGGGGATTCTGTAGCAGCATTTGAAGAAGAGAGAAATCCCTTACTCAGGTGGCGGGATAAGGGTAGGCTACCTGGGGATGGTCCCTGAGTGGGAGCATGGAGAGGAAGACAGATTTCAACAGGAAGAGAAGTGGGAGGAATATGCTCCAGGCCTTGGGTTTGGGGAGAGGCCAGGTGGTGAGAGACTGGCCTACGGTGGGGAGAAGAGGAGAGACAACCTAGGCGAATGCTGGGAATGGGAGAGGGCAGGATCAGTTTCTTCAGCTGTAAATTGGGGATAATGGCAGCTCAAGGTTGTAGTGAAGATCACAGCTCTTCTCTTCCCTTCCCCCAGACTTCTTGAACTTGGTGTGTTCTAAAGCCAACTCCTTGTCTTTTCCCATCTTCTTACCTTCTCTCTTACTGTCCAGGGCACCCCCAGGCTCCCAGGCTCACATGCTGGGGATCATGCCCTACCCCTACTCCTCTCTCACTCCCCCACAATCCCCAGATCCAATCAGCTGTTAAGTCTTGTTGTTTCTGCCTTTGTGACATCTTCTCTCCCAAGAGGCAGCCCCCTCCTGGGTGCAGGTCCCCAAACCTCACACTTGGACTGTGGCAATAGCTGCCTCCCATCTCTCCCTCTTCAATGCATCCTTCACTCAGCTGTCAAACTGAGCTTCCTAAAGTCCAGCTTGGACCCTGTTGTCCCCTCTGCCCCAGCCCCACTGCCCCTCGAGTTACCTCCAGGATCTCTTTGGCATTTAAAGCCCTTCCTAATCTGTTCTCTCCCCCACACCCCCCATGCACCCTCCCTTCCAGCAGGCCAGGCCATCTCTTGACTCTTGGACTTTTTCACTGGCTGTCCCCCACGCCTGGAATATGCATCCTCCTTTCCCCTTCCCTTCCTCCTCACCCTTCCCTTCCTTCCCCTTCCTTCCCTCCTCCATCCCCTCCCCCTCCCTCCCTCCTCCTCCCTCCCTCCCTCCTCCTC
>CM053586.1:22263023-22288741 GCA_028646515.1 Pseudochirops corinnae
CTTTCTCCCTCTTTCTTCTCCCCCTCCCTCCCTTTTTCCTCTCCCCCTCCCTCATCTCCCCCTCCTCACTTCCTTCAAGTCCCACCCAAGCTCCCACCTCCTTTGGTTTCTCAGGCCTGCTTCCCTCTATTGACCCTCCTGAATTGATCCCATCTGTAGCTTGTTTTATGCAATTATTTGTGGTTGTCTCTCATTATGCCCTGAGCTCCTTCAGGGCAGCTGTGATTTTGCCTTTCTTTGTAACAGGCTCTTAGCATAGTGTCTGGACCATGCTTGTGGACTCTCTGATTGAAGCTATCCCACAAAGATAAATACAGCTGGGATCCGGAGGGGGAAAAGACCCCCCAGTGCCGCAGAGTTGCTGTTCATTCGGTCATGAGATTAGGATGGGGAGAGTGAAGACTGAGCTGAGGGTGAAGGAAGGAGTGAGCTTTTAAAAGTGGGTGAAGTGTGGAGGGAAAAGCTGCCCAGAGGAGGTCCCGTTGAAGCTGGGCTTTGAATATCCACAGGTGGAAGATAGGGAGGGCATTTTAGGCCTAGGAAATGGGAAAATACTGAACTTGCTCTTTTTTTCTTTTACATTTAGAAAGAAAGGGAGCAGCAGGACCTGGGCCTGGATTTGTCCCAGAGTATGGGAAAGAACGGAGCCCAGGAGAAGCGAGAGATGATCACGCCCGCTCTCCGAGAAGCCCTTTCCAAACAAGGTAAAGATCTCAGTGGGTTGTTGATGGATGACATTATATTTGAAGCTGACTTCAGGCCTGCCTCCGTGAGAGGAGCAGGAGGGAGAAGCAGGCACTTATTTACTCCCGTGTCCTTGAGTTGGTTCAGCAGCTACAGGAGAGCTAGCGACCCCGATGGTGGATGCGCGCTCCCCACACCCGCGTCTTGTGCCCAGGCTTCGGCCCTGGGCTGGTTGTGCACACCAGCAGAATTCCCATTGGCCTTGTCTCCTCACCATTCTAGTGATATGGCTCACACTTTGGGACAGAAGATGCCGAGTTCATCTCTGGCTTCTTATTAGGTGACTCCTGGTGTTTTGTACCTTTAAGTCTGGGCTCACTTATTTCTGCTAATCTCTTTCTTACTTAACTTTTTCTGCCATAGATTTCAAGGGTAGGATATTTTAGTGCTGAAATTTATTTCAAAAGGGTGAATGAATTCAAATGAACCTTGAAGATGATCCGTTTAAGAAATGCAGCTCAGCCGTTCTCAGGAGAAAGTCTTAGCTCCATCGTTGGAGGTGGATTTCGGTGGCTTTTGATCCTCATCCTTCCTTTTGCTTTTCTCCATTTCTGTGCACAGACTCGGGTGCCAGACTTGGAACTTTGGAGCTGAAGCTCAGTACGGTGCCTTGTGAAACTACCCGCATTCAGCGCCAGTCTCTTTAAGTCAGACTGAAATGATTGCATTATCACCTGCGCTGAAATTGTCCCCGTTAGTCATGAATGGAATAAATCCTCACACTCTTCCCCACCCTCCCTTCTTTCTTTTGCCCGTTGTAGGCATCTCTTCTGTTGGCTGGTTCTCTGGTCAAAACCGACACATTTGCTTATTAAGGAGAATTAAGAATCCTAGGAGGCTTGCCTGAGCCCCAGGGAACTTGAGAAGTCATTAGATTCAGTTCTCCTTTTTGGATCCAATCTCCTTGTTTTCTGGTTGGTCCCACCTCCATACCCCTAAGGGCAATTCCATGTCAAAGTACATAGAGCACTGGGCTTGGAATCAGGGAGACTCATCTTCCTGAGTTCAAATCTGGTCTCAGACACTTACTAACTATGTGACCCTGGGTGAGTCACCTAACCTTGTTTGCCTCAGTGTCCTGATCTGTAAAATGAGCTGGAGAAGGAAATGGCAAACTACTCCAGTATTCCAGCCAAGAAAACTCCAAATGGGGTCAGGAAGAATCAGACACAACCAAAACACAACTGAACAAAACCACTCCCCTAATTCCTTTAGAATCTGTTATTTCATCAGTTTAAGGAATTCTTAGTGGGGAAGTCCCAGGTCTCTGTGCTGAGAGGTGACTTTCCTTCCATGTCCTCTTAGAGAACCGCCCTGTGGCACTGGGAGATCAAAGGACTGTCCTGGCTCTGCCACAGCCAGTGTGTGGCTCCGGAGTCATTCGAACCTGGGCCTTCCTGAGTCCAGCCAGGCCCTCTCTCCCTGAGCCAAGCACAGTACTGCATTGCTTGTACCTTGGTAGTCAATGAAATCCCCAGGGAGGTCTGTGGATGTAGAGGTCTGCTTTGTTCTCCTTGGCTCCAGGGCTCTGTGGCTTAGGTGGTGGTCTTGAGTGGCTGGGGTAGAACTCTCCCATGGTGCATAATCTTCTGGTGATAGGCCCCTGAGTCTAACCAGGCTCCTCCTTGGATGGTAGATGTGCAGTCCATCTGTCCATCCGTCCTTGGGCTCTCCTTTGAAGCCTTTCGGGCTCATGCTTTGCTGGTATGTCATTTGGGAACCGAGGGCCACCTTCTCGAGGAGACTGTGGCTCCTGGTGACTCTGTCGGTCCATAAGGGATCATTTTCCTCACGTGGGGAGCTGAACAAAAGAGAATCTCAGCAATGTGTATTGGAAAACTAGATTCATGTACTTGTTGTGTCCCTGTTAAAATGTAAGCTTCTTGAGGCCTGGCACTGGCCCATGTTTGTCCTTTTATGCCCAGAACCTAGCAAACAGTAGGCACTTGATAAATGCTTCCTGGTTATTGGTCTTAAGTGACTGAGCAGTGCTCCTCCATAGACTCAGTGGGACAGTAAATTGGGCTGAAGGCTTTTTAGATCAAGAAAACCATATACTTACTGAGATGGTTATATGGGAGGGAGGAGATCAGGCCCCAGTTGGAGAAGATGCTGTGGTTGATTGATCCTCAGCTGCTCACTGCAGGTCTGACTTTCTTTCCTTTTCAGGGGATCCCTGAGGGCACAATTAGGCAGATAAAAGGCCCCAGAAGTTAACATTGCAATTCATGGGGATGCTGGGCCTTTGTGTGACTTTCACCCATTGCCTTTTTGACTCCATACTAATCATTTATATCTTTCAGGAAAATCGATCTCATTTGTGGTGAAGTAGGCAAGCTCAGTATTGATTCCAGCAGTGTTAGTGCTGGTCATGTGGCAGCAATTTAGATGTGGCCTGAAGCTGCCCAAACCTCTTGGAGGGACTTTCCCAGGGC
This sequence comes from Pseudochirops corinnae, assembly GCA_028646515.1. Classification (NCBI taxonomy): domain Eukaryota; kingdom Metazoa; phylum Chordata; class Mammalia; order Diprotodontia; family Pseudocheiridae; genus Pseudochirops; species Pseudochirops corinnae. The sequence goes on from CM053586.1 coordinate 22,266,203, forward strand.
ACTGGGCTTAATTCAGGTTTGTGAGCAGCATCTAAGTTGGGCCTAAGATACAGACTCAGAGCAAGACCAGTCCTCGGCGGCACTTAGGGAAAGAGCAGACATTTCTGCCGGAGATGCTGAGTGTGTTTGAGGTGCAGCATCCAGTGGTTTGGTGAAAAACAAATCCCAAACAAAAGTGTGGGAGGAGATCATGTGGGGTGGGGGATGGTGACACGTGGGGATGCTGTTATGGGGCGACAAGGATGGTTGTTATAAAGAAAAAACAGACAAGAGAAGGGGGAAGACCTCCTGAGGACAAGAGCCCTGTCTGTCTAGACCGTGTGCCAGCCAGACCAGGGCTCTGCACTGGAGGGGTGCTCGATGCTTCTTTATTCATTGAGCAAATGAGTGAATGAGCCCCATGTGTGGGCATGTCCAAATGATGGCCAGAGCTGCTTATCCTTGATTGGCCTTTTTGGTCGCTTAAGAGTTCATTCGGTCTGATTCAGAATGGAGCAGTGTGTGCAGTAGCTATGACCATGTAAATGGAAAGAATGACCATAAGACAGTTAGCAGAGAATGCTGTGAAATGACAGAGACTAAGCCTGGCCCCAAGTTAGAGATGCCCTTCGCCTTTCCTTTGGAGAGGTCCACAGGGCTGGAACCCTGCACATATTTTCAGACTTTTTCTCTGTCTGGATTGGTTTTGCTGATTTTTTTTTCTTTTTTTCATAAAAATACATTATATGAGATGGCTCTCTGGGAGGGAGAGGGGGAGGGGTCCTGGGAAGACTTCTGGTGATGGAAAAACAAAAGGTATCAGTAAGACGTATTTAATTAAAAGAATACACAGCTAGGGTACTTGTCTGAGTTCAGCTTCATTCTCACCATCACCATTGAAATAATCATTCTGTAGTTAAGGGCCCCAGCTAATGGGAAATCCTTCAGTCCTACTGTCCTGATCTGATTCTGATACTTGGGACTTTTACCTCTCAGTGATGTGAGATGTCTGTCATCCTGGGGACTCACAAGTTTTTTATCTGCTACCAAGCCCCTTGTGAGAGGTGCTGGTGGGGATGGCAGAGACATGTAGACAGAACAGGCTGGAATGGCTGATGGATTCAGGATTGTAGTCCCTGATATCCTAGGAGTTCTACTGTGTCCTTTGTATACCATGATTTAGAATATTCTTGCCTGCTGGAGTGGCCAGGTACTCTAGAACAGTGCCTTTGGCAAAGGCTCTGGACGGCTCTCTGAGTACACAAGTCCTGGGGGCCCTTGCCATTCGAACTGTGTCTGCAGCTCCCAACAGGGCTTGACCCTCCGGTCTGGGCTGCTTTGCCTGTCTGTGGAGCCAGGAGATGGTCAAGCCTCTCCGCAGGTTCTTCCTTGCATCCTTCTTATGGGGATGCAGCACAGGTGCTGTGGATGTGATCAGTAACCCTGGAGCTAGGCTTAAGGAAGCTGGGTTCTGCTTCTGTGTCCTGAGATGCAGAACTGGGCCAGTTTGCTTCCTGCTGGGGAGCCTGTGCACAGCACGGCTTGCCATTTTTGCTCAGCTAGGGGACCCCTAAGAAGCTAGGTCTCTGACTCTTTGACCTCTGAAATCACGAGGCGTCTTCCAGCTTCTCTTGGCGCTTTCACTCCTGCTGGTTGGCATTCTGGGCACATTCTCCGCAGAGGACAGGGAGGGCCTCCTTGGACTCAGTCTTTTTTGGGCTTTGCAGTTAGCACAGTTGTAGTCAGTGATGGAGGCTGAGAAATGAGAGAGAGTAAGAACTCTGGCAGGTGTTGGAACGTGCTCTTCTCCTTCCTCTGTCACAATTATAGTAATCAAACCTGTTATTTATGTAGTGTCTTCCTTCCAAGGGGCTCCGCAGGTTTTAGGCTCATTCAGCCTTCTCTTCTCTGAGAAGCCTGGGAAGCAGGCATCAGGACTGCCCCTCCCTTTGAGAGTTAGATGGGTGAAGCTGGAGTATGGGGTTTGCATCTCCTTGCTGGCACCAAGGAGCCAGACACTTAAGACATGCCAGAAACGGGAGGATCCCCATGGTCCTGCCCTCAAGGAGCTCACATTCTAATGAGGAGGCAGCATGCCAACAACTCCATATTTACAAGATAAGTGGAGAGTAGATGGGGAGCAGTCTGAGAAGGGTCGAGATACCAGGTGGTGGTGGGAGGACCAGGCAAGGGAGTATCTCCTGCAGAAGGTAGGATCTTGACTGAGTCTTTTTTTTTTTTTTTTTTTTGCTTTTTGGAGGGGGGAAGGCAGGGCAATTGGGGTTAAGTGACTTGCCCAAGGTCACACAGTTAATAAGTGTTAAGTGTCTGAGGCCAGATTTGAACTCAGGTCCTCCTGACTCCAGGGCCGGTGCTCTATTTGCTGTGCCACCCAGCTGCCCTTTGACCGAGTCTTAAGGGAGGCCAGGCCCTTGGTTTTTGGTTGAGTCACTTAAGGGAAGGGAAATGAGGAAAGGAATAAGCGTTTATATAGTACCTACTGTATGCCAGGCCCTGTGCTAAGGGCTTGAGCTGATCTGCCTTGTAGCCAAGACTAGACTCAGTGCTACCAGTTTTCAGCTGGACCTTCTCTTGATGACCCTGCCTTTTAGCCTCGATGGAACTTGGTGGTGTTTAGATGAGAACTCTTCACTGGAAGAGAGCCTACCCTGTCTGGGGGGCATTCCCAAGCCCCCAAGAGTGTGTAGCCCTTCCCTCATGATTGGCAAGCCCGACATGGTGGGTATGTCCAGCAGAAAATGTGATAAAAAGGCCTGGGAGATGTTCCTGAAAGAAGTTGCTGGACAGCGGCTCACCGAGGAGATAGGTCCTTGTGTGCCAGAATGGAAAAGCAAGGAAAATGTGGATCTCATTTGTCTGACTCTGTGTGCCATTGAGGGGCTTTGGGCTGGTGATTAACAGCCCGTTATTTGTAAGATGGCTTTCAAGTAGAGCTTTGGACAGAGAAACAAGATGCTTAAGTTTGCCCAAACTGTCCAGAAACATTTGTGGGGCAGGCTGGTCTTCATTATGGATAGTTATTGCAAGCTGGGACATGTTTTTGGGGAGTATCTAATAGTTGTAATTTGTTGGTAGGTTCAATTTCCCCCCTTGCTTACCAAGGGCATATAGGCAATTGGTTTGAGATGGTGGATGCCGCCTATTTGTGTGGCCCATGATGTGGTTATTGGTGTCAGCAGTGAAGGTACCCATTTCTTGGGGTAGAGGGTGTGTGTGTGTGTGTGTGTGTGTGTGTGTGTGTGTGTGTGTGTGTGTGTGTGTGTGTGTGAGTGTGTGAGTATGTGTGCTAAGGACTTGATGCCCAGTTAATTCCAGACCACACTTGGAAGTATCTCAGTGGTAATCGGACAGTGAAGTGGAGAGGAGAGGCCCAGAGGAAACTCTGATTTGGAAACTAAACTTATGTGATGTCTCTGGAATCAACTACTTAGGACTTGCATTTGGAATGAACAGATTTAATTTTCACTATGCCAGGAGTTTTTTCTTCAGATAATTTAAGAAGAACAAGATTTCATTGCCTCACTATGTTCATGCCTGACAAAGACTCCCTCTGGCTGGCCTTGGTGGACACCAATCAAAAGGCTGCTTTCATTCGGCCCTTGTTGTATCCTCAGTTGCACACTCTTTGTTCAGGAGAGGGTGCTGGGAAGGAGGAGGAAAGGAAGGACGGCAGAGCTCAGCCATGTTACAAAGAAGGAACCGTGTTTCCTGCTCATGTCGATTCATTTACCTCGTGCCTCTTTCCAGGAGTCAATCCTGGGAGATACTCACTTGAAAAAAACCAGCCTCCCAAACCAAGCGTGAGGAAGGTGGTGATGCTTTGATGATAGAGAGTCTCTGCCTTCTGTTGCAGAGGTTAAGTAGGCTGGCTAATACCTTTCCATTTCCTACCTCCTAGGGCCATTGGAGGGATGAAGGCAACAAGAGATGTTACTCGTAGCTTGGAGCTTTCTGCAAGAGCAGCAGATGTGCTGGGAGGTGCATGTGAATCATTACTATTAGTAGCCACGCTAATGGACAGTTCCAATAGCTCCACATTTTCAACTTGCTCAAATTCTTTCATTCCGCAAATCTGGGCTTTAATTAAGTATGTTATGATTTTCCTTTGCAAGTGGGTGATTTAGGATACTGTTTTGGAAAATCAGCTTCTTGGGGAATTTTTCCTTAATCTTCCTGCCCGGTAGTCTATAGCTTTTTGGATGTGAAGGGTGGGATGTTTCTAGTTTTCATACACATTATTCTAAAGTAAGAAAACGGCTTGAGAAAGATTGAAATGCACGTCTGGGCTTGTGGAGAATTGACGACATTAAGCTTCAGGAAATCTTCCAAGGGTCTTGAGTTCATTAAGACAGTAGTTACCCTTGTGTGGCCCAGCCATGTGAGGTCGCCTTGCCAAGGCCTACCAGTCATTGGTTTTCAGAATATTCTCTCTCCATGCTATGACAGTTGCTCAAAATAACCCACACTGTAGTAGCTTTGTCCTTCAGGCTAAAAATGCATAAATAAGATTTAAATTTGTACCATCAGCAAGCAGTGTTGTTCACACGGCAGCTGGGTGAGGAAACATGGCAGCAGCTGGGGAAGTAGAGGCTGGCTGCGTACTGGGGGAAGGCTAAGTGTTGAGAGAGGCTGAATATTTTGAGAATTTGCATCCATAGCAGTGTATATTGTAGGCTGAGGATTTTTAGTTTTAGGGCATTTTTAGACTATATTTAAGCCTCAGAGATGAAGGGCAACCTGGGAAAAGCTGGCCGAGAAATGCTTAGTGAAAGTGATAGGGGGCCCACTTGTCCTTGGTAAATAAGCCATTAGGGCTATAGACAGGTCCTGAGAGGGGTGGATGCCTCCTGGATCTGTGGGATTCCACAGAAAAGACCCAGGGATCAGGAGCAGTAGAGGCCACCGTGGAGTGTACACATCTCATGGTGCAGACAAGATAATCCATTGGGATTTGGGAAGAAAATATCAGAACTTCTATTTTTTAATCTAAAAGAAGAAAAAAATTGAATTTTACTAAAATTTCACATATGGATCCTGATGTGGTTTCTATGTCAGATGGTTTCATGTGTTTGAAGGGAAAAATGGGGAGTTGAGAGGGGCCCCTTCACTTGTTTGGTCACTTTCAGCTCTTTTTTGATATATCACAGTTTACTGCGGGTAAGTACAGAGTCAGCCTTCTAGTCTTGACTAAACTAAACCTCATGGAATGGCCTGCTAGTGTAAACAATTCCTGCAAAGAAGCTTTGGCTTGAGGCTACTATTAATAAAGTGTGAAGAAGAAGAGTGCCCACAAGGTCCTCCTCAGCCATATTATGGGGTGAGCACAATGCTGCCCTGTTCAGATCTGACAAGAAGTCAGCCAAAAAGATTCAGAATTCTCAGGAAGAGAACTTGAAATGTGGCCTGACATCTGCCGTATTTAATCATGAACCTTTATCTACTCATGTACTAGGTCATTAGCTATTAGGCAATGATAGCGCCAAGTCATACTGACTAGCGCGGCATTTACACACTAGGCTTTTGTTCACAAAAACCTGTGAAAATATCTGTGTTACCCCTTAAAAAGCCTGGAAATGGGATTTTCTCACCTTTTTAAAAATCTTCCAAATGAAGAGTTTCAGCAAGTGTTCTGAATTCATTTTTAAAAAAATATAAGAATGCAACATCTTCCAGTTAGTTTGCAAGAGCAGTTGCTTGATATCAGGGAAGACTGAAATGTACTCGCTGAATTTCCACACAAACCTTTGTGGAATTGGTAGCGAGATGGTGCAGTGGAGTCAGGAGGCCCCGAGTTTGAATGCCATCTCAGACACTAGCCGTGTTTATCCAAGTAAGGCACCTAACCCTGTTTGCCTCGGTTTCCTCCTCTGTAAAATGACCTGGAGAAGGAAATGACAAACCTCTCCAATGTCTCCGCCAAGAAAACCCCAGTGGGGTCACAGAGAGTTGGATATGACTGAAAACAACTCAACAACAGCGTTGAACAAGTCCCATGACTGAGTAATGTGCAGCCAACACTCTCCTTCCATTCACATCTCTCTTTGTGAAGCAGTCCTTCAGCCCTGATGGCCGTTAAAACCAGATTATCTCCACAAACTCAACTTTGAGTCAGACCTTTGGAGCTCTGGCTCATAAAATGTTAAACCAAAAGTCTTGGAAATTATGAAGCCTCTTCAATCACAGTGGCCTTGCAAAAATATATTTACTCATAGTGGCATTAACAAGGAGGACAGAAAGGTTTTTTGTATCATCATTATACAAGATACAGATTCTTTTAAAATCTTGTTTGCCTTTTCTCATCCTTTTAGAACTTTTGTTTTTGTGTATGGTTTGTAATGTACATGATATAGTAGTATAGTAGTTAATCATTTTTAGAAAATCTATTAGCTGTATTAAACATTTTAAAAATTATTCAGGTGACAAATCTTTTGATTAATATGCCCCTCTTATAATCACTTCTCTATTAAACAAATTAAAAACAAAACAAAACCAAAACATCCCTTAATACGTATCTATAAAGTCCGAAAAAACCAAATTCTTACATTAACTTTTCTGCATTTTAGCTTCATCACTTCTCTCTCAGGAAATAAGTGGAATGTTTTGTCTTCATCCTTTTGGATTCAGTATTTATCAGAATTAATCCTATCAGAGTTTTAAAGTCTTTCAGAGTTGTTTTTCTCTGTAATGTTGTTGCCATTGTATAAATTGCTCTGGTTCTGCCCACTTTGCTTTGCGTTAATTCATACAGATTTTCCCGCTTTCCACTGACATTGTCCGTTTCATTATTTCTTACTGGCACAGTAATATTCTCTCATGTTCATATATCATGGTTTGCTTAGCCATTACCCAGAAAGAGGACGGTTCTTGGGTTTCTGATTTCTGACCACCATGAAGAGCTGCTGTAAATACTTTTGTGCCTGTAGGTCAGCGGTTCTCAACCTGTGGATCATGACCGCTTTGGGGCTCAAACGACCCTTCCACAGGGCTCACAGGGGTCGCCTAAGACCATCGGAAAACACATATTTCCGATGGTCTTAGGAACCCAGACACCACTCCTTTGTCCATCTCCAGGAGGGTCCGCCCACATGCAGATGCACCCACATATGAGTATTAAAGGGTTGCGGCATTAGGAAGCTTGAGAACCACTTCTATCGGTCTTTTTCCTCTCTCTTTGATCTCTTTGGGGCATAGGCCTAGTGGTAATATTGCTACCTTGTAGCGTATTTGGTTTGGTAACCTTTTGGTCATAGATCCAAATACTTCCTAGAAAGGCTGGACAATTGCGTTGACAGCTCTACCAACAATGCATTAGTGTCCCTGTTTTCTTGTAGCCACTATAGCATTTGTTATCTCCCTCATTTACCAGTTTGAGAACAGGTGTGAAGTGGAAACTCAAAATTTGTTTCAATCTGCATTTCTTTAAGTATTAGTATTTTGAGCATTTTTTATATGATTGCTAATAGCTTGGCTTTTTGCCTTTGAAAGTTTTCTGTTCCATATCCTTTGGCCATTTATCTAGTGGTGACTGGTACTTAGAAAAGAATTTGATTTAGTTTCTTACGGATCTTGGGAACAAGACCTTTGCCAGAGAAATTTGCTTCAGAGATTTTCTCCCCCTATGTTTATATACTTTAACAATCTAAATAGGAGATCCTTGATTAGTGACAAATGAATGGACATGCCATAGGAGCAGCGGAATGGTATCAGTCCTGAAATTCTTGCTATAAATGAAATCAGAAAGCCAAGAGTGGCTCACAGGTTCTCCTTGGAGGGGCAAATAAAAGATTTGGTAGAAATGGTTTTATTGTGTGCCTAACGGCCATAAGGATCCTCATTTCATGGGACATTTGGAGTCCATTAAAATGTGAATACATTGCAAACAAGGATTGTTTCATTCTTGGTACTTGTATCTCCGGTGCCTTCCTGGCTTAATAAGTACGTGCTTAATAAACCCTTGTGGATTGGTTTTTCTTGTGATAAGTTTTTGTAAAAAGAGGGCCACGAAGATAATTGTAGGCTGTGCATCAACATTTGTTGCAGAGGATAAATGCGTAGAGAAATTCTATGAAGATCTTAGTATAACCCTTCACATTATGTCCTCATTGACCTTCATACTTAGGGACTTCAGTGCAAAGTTGGAAACAGATGAGCACAGTGAGAAACATTTTGGAAAACCTGGATCAGGAATAAGGAATGAGAGAGGTTAAAAACCTGTGGGCTCCACAGAAAGCTTGTGCCTATCTGCATGGATGTTTTATTAGAGAACAGAATGTCAGGGGCTGGCGAACCCAAGCACCAAATAGCATCAGAAAAATGATACTGGTGATATCATAATGATAGAAAATGACTTGTTCCTGATGTGGGAGGTGTTCCTGAATCAGCCGCCTGCTTAGGTGGCTTGTGAGAGCAAAGAGCAATGCTACAAGAGAGATTAGGATGGAAAAACAGCGTGTAGTCAGTGGAGACAACACCCTCTTGACCTCTCCACGCGAGGTATCAGTCATGCAGAGCATGGAATGGTTGGAAGAACAGGCAGCAGATATAGACTATATAGTAATTTCATGCCCAGAGAGCCTCAGAGTACCTTAGTCAGCAAACAGTTGATTTACCCAGAGAGAGATGGTGGCCAAAGGCAAGCCAATTGGTTGGTGAAGTCTTACTGAGCAGGGTGACCAACCTGAGTTCCAGACTTGCTTACAGGAGAAACAGAAGAGAGATGGAAGAGAAGGAAGAGAGAGACAGCAGCTGAATAAGACCAAGTCTAACTAGAAGAGATCTGTGCTTGGGAATCACAGAATTATGTGAGCAGTCTTGGATTGATTCACAAGGAACCTTAAAGGGAGGAACATACCAAAGGTGTGGAAAGACTCTCAGACGTTATGAATTCTGGGAAAAGGCCACTAAATGAGAACATCAACAAATCAGTCTAAATGCTTTCTTTCCCATTTGTCTAAAATTTTTATGAGGCTCATCTGCACATACATTGAAAGCATCCTCAATGAGGAGGTTAGTAGGAGACAGGCAGGCTTTTACAAGCAGTATCCCACAGTAGACCACATTTTTACCATTGCCTTTTTGATTAAGTATAAGATCCTACTGTGTTGTTTGTTTTGAAAAAAACTATTTGACTCTATCGAGCAAAATGCTACCTTAAAGACTCTTTTCCAACAAGGTATCGCCATGTATTTATCAAAATAATGCAAGATTCTTTGAAAGATATAGCAATGGAGAGAACAGTCTTGATGGATAACCTTCTTCCTCATAAATATAGGGGAGGCATATGCTCAACAAAGCTGTTCACCCTTGGGATGGAGGAGATCAACTCAGCCTGAGCTGAAGAGGGATTCCCTTTGCATAGTGAGGGCCTCTAGGTGGCCCTTCTGTGGATCACATCAGGCTGGTTTCATCAAGCTCTGGAACATTGCAAAGCCTCCTGCTAGAGACAGATGACACACTCAAAAGAGTCTGGCTTCATCATTCATGCACAAAAAGCCAAGTCAGTGTGGAATGTCTGTTTCTTTTGGAACTCAAGTCACTAAGCTATATATACTTTTTGACCTAATGATATCACTGCTAGGCCCACATCTCAGCGAGGTCAAAGAAAACGAAAAAGGACCCGGGTGGACATAAACATTTACAGTAGCTATTTCTGTAATGTCAGAAAACTGGAAACTAAGGTGATGCCCATCCCTTGGGAAATGGCTCAGCAAGTTATAGAATATGAATGTTAGGATGTTGTTGTGCACCAAGAAGGGATGAAAGGATGGTTTCAGAGACACCTGGGAAAATTTGTCTGAACTGACGCAGAATGAGATGAACAGAGCCAGGAGAACAGTTCCCCAGTACTGACAAAATTGTGAAGACAAACAGTTCTGAAAGACTTAAGAACTCTCCTCCGTGCAATGATCCGTCATTATTCCAGGGCACTGATGATGAAGGATGGCGCCTCCTCCTGGCAGAGCTATAGACTTAAATATGCAGCATGAGACACACGATGTTGGACATAACTGATATGGGTGCTTGTTTGGCTTGGCTTTGCATGGTTGTTAGAAGGTTTTTATTTTATTTTTCCCTCTGGGGAAAGAAGGAGGGAGAAAAAAATTAGAAAAATAAAAAGGTACGAACAGAAGAATTTCTATTGCTTAGATTATGACATGTAGTTATAGACATGACCTGTTGAGCTTGTCCATCAGTGTATCAGTGTGTTTGTATGTGTGCCTGTGTGTATGATGTATATATACATATTATAACATGTATATCTATCTATGTCTATCTGGGATAGACAATACAAACAGACAGTAAATTGGACCCAGAATAAGAGGACAGTGGGTTGGGTTGACTTCTTCAAATGTCCCAGTTGTATGGCTACAATTTATGCAAATCATAGTCTCTAAGGGATTTAAAAAATGAAAGTCACACAGAGGGCAGTGCAGAGGGGCATAGGAAGGGTGGGTAGGTTGTGATATACAACAAATCAGGAGCTTTGTGGAACTGAAGATAAGGACATCACGAGGGAAACAAATGTCTGTTTGAAAAAGAAGATTGACTGGTTGGTCCTATGGATAGAAGGAGAGACTGTGGGTGGGCATTCCATGTGTTCTCTGGCATGCTTGTTATGTCCAGAGAAGGTAAAGACATCCTTAGCTTATCGGGTGGCCCCCTTTTGGTAAAGTTAAGGGAGAAGATGGACAAGAGTCACCTAGTTTGAGCGTGAGTGAATGGGTTGTATTCTTCCTTGTCGGAGGGAATGTTGAAATGGCTGATCATGGATCCATTTTGAGTATTTGAGAGGGAAACTATCATAGGACTAACAGCAGTCCATACAAGCCATTATTTTGCTATATTTTTCGCTATTAAAATAATGTAGCAAATTAAATAGTTGTAATAGTGTAATCCTTTCGAGATGCTAACGTGGTCCTGCCCTTATTCACAAAGCAGATTATTTGTGTTTTTTCTCGATAAGCCTATATCCTCCTTTTATGTCTTGGCTGTATGTTTTTGACTGTAAAAGTCATTAAAATACATTATAAATAATTGAAAATACTAATAAAAATGAAATCCTCAGCTATAATTCCACATGAATAGTAAAAGTAAATGTTCCTAGTCATTTTATCAGCTACTTCTATTGTCCACCTTAGTACTCATTTGGTGCCTTATGGTTTCGGTGATTATATTCCAGCGTGACTCAGCTGCAGGGTTATATGTTACAGATAGTTTTGTCTGATTATCATTATGGTACTATCACATCACTATAATCCTCCTTCCCCATTTTTCTTTGGAGTTGACCTAGACACCTCAGCTCATGTATTTTTATATGAGATCCTAATGACTGAAATTCTATCTGGAGAATTGCCTGCCAAACTGATTGGCAGATTCTAGTTTTATTCATAAATCAGTTGCTGCATTGAGCTCCCTTAGTAGAGTAACCCTTTTGTTTGTATTCCTAAGACAGCCTTTGGAAATGGTTCCTCTTAATGATTTTGAAGACGTTTTGGGGACTTGCTCCTTGGTTTATTTATCATTTCCTTGCCCCCTTAAGGGGCAGCTAGGTGGCACAATGGATAGAATGCAAGACCTGGAGTCAGGAACACTCATCTTTCTGAGTTCAAATCTGGACTCAGATGCTTACTAGCTGTGTGACCCTGGGCAAGTCACTTCACCCTGTTTGCCTCAGTTAAAAAGAGCTGAAGGAGGAAATGGCAGACCCCTCCACTATCTCTGCCAAGAAATCCCCGGATGGGGTCACAAAGAGTTGGACATGACTGAAACAATTGAACACCAACAGCTACCCGCTTAGGAGTGGAGAGATGGTTCCCTGCTTCTCCACTTAGCGCCTCCTCAGAGCATTAGAGGCTTATTTTTCTGTTCTCTCGGGTTTCTTCATTGGAGAAGGATTTTCTAGCATTAGGTGTTTGGGGATCGTTGGAGATGTGACAGAGCCTGCCCTTCGTTCTCCGGGGGACATGGGCTCACCCTTCAGCCTTTAGCTTCTTTGCAGTGTGGACAGTACGGACCGTCTGCACAGCAGATCCCGGAGCCTCTCATTCCCTGGGTCTTTAACAAGCTCCGACCCGATTCTTGGCAAACACTGCTGTCCTCGCTTGTGCAGCGGATCAGGCTCAGATTCTGCAGCCACTCAGATGGAGGCTTGGCTGGGCCAGCACGGACGTGGGCTTTGGGCGTCTGCAATTCCGTTTGCAATGTGTTGAATACCCCTTGAAGTTGCATTTGCAGATCATTTAACACTCCATCCCAGGAAGCAGTGATGGGTTCTTGGGTTACCTTGTCTTTTTTCCCCACTAGTGTTCTAGGAACTTAAGTTTGTTAGAATAAATGTGGGACAAGAGAATGATACAATAATGTCCTAATAGCCTCCACGCAGCGTCCTCCGAGTCTTGGTTCAGTTTAAAGCTTTAATTATTTAAAACTATATGAGTCGTATATGGCTTTATACTTTATAAAGTGCTTTGCATACCCTCTCTCATTGGATTCTTGGAATCACCTGGCGAGATAGAATATGATATTCTCACTGTCACTTTGCAGTTATATGACCTGAGTCTCCCTTTTCTCGTTGTGCACCTTTGTACTAATGGCACTGTGTATCTGGCATCCCCTCCCTTCTCATCTCCTCTGAAACCTTTTGGTTGTTGTTCAGTCGTGTCTCATGTCTTTATGACCCTGTTTGAGAGTTCCTGGAGTGGTCATTTTACAGATGAGGAAACTGAGGCAGACAGGGTTAGGTGACTTGGCCAGGGTCACACAGCTAGTGAGTGCCGGAGGCTAGTTTTGAACTCAGGGAGATGAGTTTTCCTGATTCCAGGCCCACCGCTCTATCCGCCACACTACCTTCTGGACGGAACTTGGCATACGTTTTGTGTCTGGTTATCTGTGTACGTAATTATAACCTTCCAGTAGACTGTAAGCTTCTTGAGGTTAGGGAGTGTTTTGCTTCTGTATCACCAACTCCTAGCACTGTGCCTGGTATGTAGTAAGTGCTTAATATATTCATGTTGAATTAGATGAGGAAGCTGAGGATCAGAGAGACTAAGTCCCAGAGGCCAGATGATCCAAACTGTGCTTGAATATGAACGTGCTCTGGCAGATCTAGCTTTTACTTAAAGGCTTTGCAGGAAGGAAAACCCCTTCCTGGAGGGGCTCTAGCTACTTTTGGATAACTCTGACTATTAGGAACCTGTTAGGAAATGAGGCCTCCCTGAAGAGTGGGCCTAAGAGAAGGGGGTAGACGTCATCAAGGGCCTGCTGTGTGCCAGCTATTGTGCAGATATAGGCTTGTTTGCCTTCCTCGAATACTTACTGGTTGTGTGATCCTGGGCAAGTCACCTAACCTCGATGTGCCTCAGTTTCTCCATTTGTAAAAGGAAAGAGTTGGTCTTGATGGCTTCTGAGGTCCCTTCTTGATGTAAATCTATGATCGTATGAGTTGACCAAGCTCAAACAGCTAATTAAGTGGCACAGTGGGAATTCACACTCAGATTGTCTTGGTCAAGACCTTCCTAACACATCGTATTGACTTCCCATGAGTTATGATGTCTCCATGATGAAATCTAGCAAACCCTTTATGAGAATGCAGGTGACCATAAACTTGGGGCGTTTACAGTTTTTGATAATGTGTAGAAGCTAAATTTACTCACCAGATTTTGTTGTGAGATGTTAAACAGATGGCAGAGCTTTAGTGTTTGGAGCCCACCATGGGGGTGACCCAGGAAACACATGCAGTGGCACCATCCTGCCGCGTGCAGTTAGGAGTCTGATCTTAGAAACAGTGCTTGCTGTCTGCTGAATAGATGTGTCCAGCCTCCTGGTGTAGGAGGGACAGAGAGGATCAATCTTGTTATGTGCAGGTGTGACAGGGCTTCATGATGGGAGTGAAACAAGGAGGAATTTCCCCTGATGTCTCATACATTCCTATTCGTGAGAGAAGCTTTTCTGCTTTCATGTTCAGCCAAGGAGAATGCCTGAGTTTCCCTTGTTGAGGGCTTATGTCATCTGGACATTTCTGGGTTCTGTTCTCTGACAGCGAATATGTTGTCTTTTTGAGATCAAACACTGTAGACTGTTATAGAGCAGAAAATTAAAACAGACAAACACTAAAGGTCACTGATCACTCCATTTTCCTTCCTGCAGGGTCACTCTTATATATTGGGGGGACCCCCAGTATGAGAGACAGAGGAACCAACTCTCCTGCTTAGTGGCCAATGGCCAGCCTTTTGCCTCTGACCCACATTGGCTCCCTTTCTAACGAGGAACAATAAGACCAACTTGTTCTGAGGAAAGCATTTGTACACTGGAAAGGAGTGTATAAAAGGGAGCGGCTGTTGTTGATACTCGTAGAGCCACTTTTACACTCTTCCCCACCCTAAATGAGAGGAGAAGTATTTTTATGCTTTCTCAGGCAGCCTCAGGTCTTGGGCTCTCCCAGTTGATTTTCCTTGGCATTGGTGTCTGGTGTCTAGTATAGGCTGGAGGATGATTTGGAGAAGTATCTTTTTGGGCTATACATTTTTGGGGTTTTGATAAGGGTGGGTCAGTGGCTCTACAAAGTGGTTTTGTTCAATCTTCCGTACATATCATATCTCTTGCAAGTTCAGAAATCACAGTATCTAAGTCCAAAGATCCTTCTTTGCCTGCAGTGGTTGAGAGGCTGGAGAGTGTGTGTGGGTCATCTGGGGAGGAAGTGAGGGAGTAAGCAGGAGAGCATCGGACCACTTCAGGACCACCTTGGGCATCAGTGCCAGGGCAGATGGGGCCTGATGGCATCTAGAATAAGAGCCCCAAGCTTCTTGGGAACAGATGGCATTCCACTGTTTGGCTTTCTTATCCTTGATGGATTTCCTATCTTTGAGAACATCTCAGCCTCGTGGCTGATGGTGTCTCCAGTCACTTGAATGACTGCCTTAGCCTGACCTTCAGGTCACCTCTGCTTTCCTCTTGTCTCATTTCCTTTGCTTCAGGAAGGATAAAACTCAGGCACCTTCCTTATCAAACTCAGGAATAACACCACCACTACCAATAGTACCTAACATTCATGTGGCACGTGAAGGTTTGTAAAGCCTTGGGACCTATTCAGGACTCAGTAAGTTCTGGTATAGACAAAGTTCTGGTCCGCTGTGGTGGTGGCAGCTTGTTACTGTATGGTGAGTTTCTTGGGAGGACCTGAGTTCAAATCTGACCTCAGACACTTAACACTTAACAGCTGTTTGACCTTGGGCAAGTCACTTAACCCCAATTGCCTTGCCTTCTCCCCTCCAAAAAGCAAAAAAACAAAACAAAACAAAACAAAAAGAATGATGGGCAGGGTGGTAGAGTGGGAAGAGCCTGGGCTTTTGAGTCAGAAGGCTGATTCCTCCTCCCTCCACTTTTCCCCTGGTGGCCCCTGGGCAAATTGTTAAGCCTCTTGATGCCCAGGCAACAGGGTGAAGGGAGTTTGTACACTGGGAACTCTTTACATAATGATGTCACATATTTGAAACCCCTGACCCTGCACACGGACGAAAACAAGAGCCGTCCTCCCATTATCTGGCATCACCCTGTAAGGGAGGTGGTGGGAGCCCAGAGTCACTGGATATACAGTCAGGCTTTCCTGACTGGGCTCAGTGTCCTGAGTGGTGCTTTTCTCCTCCCCTTTTTATTCTTGGCTCGTTGGATTTGGGGGAGGAGGAGCTACACCGGGAAACGAAGGGGATGTGCAAAGAACATAGGAGTATCAGGTAGGAGAGAGCCCTGAACAGAGGTGTGATGAATGCTCTCTGGCTCAGTGAGAAGGACACTGGTGCCTGGAGAGGCTAAAGATTCCCCTCCCCCAAGGTCACGCATCTACTGCTGTAGAACTTAAAAACCAGCAGCCACCTGCCTCGGGGCTGCATGGGGCCTCAGAGGTTGGTGTGTCTAACCTCTGACCTCCGATTCCTTCGCCAGCATCTCTGGCAGAGGGCCATGGATGAGGGCAGGAATGTTCTGCCGCTGGCATGCCTCATGGTCCGTGACTGACGGAGATCTGCTTCCCTTGGCAGGTTATCAGCTCATTGGGAGCCACTCTGGAGTGAAGCTGTGCCGCTGGACCAAGGTATTTATCAGGGCGTTGAAGTCTTGTCAAAATTTGTTCTGTAGCAGGTGCATATTTACTCCCCCCCCCCCCCCACGGTGCATGTGTGCACACATACACACATATGCATGTACACACACACATGTGTGCACACACTTGCCCCGCCCTCATATCCTGTCTCAGATGTCTTGGTGGCTTTAATGCCTTAACATGACACTAAGACTGTTTATATGTGTGTGTGCATATATATATATATATATATATATATATATATATATATATATATAATATATATAAAACATATTTGAGGTTAAAAAAATGTATTTTAGATAAAAAAATGAAACAGATACATTTTATATGAAGTTTAAATATAAAATACATTTGTATAAAATACAAATATGAAGCATATTTTATATACAACATATATAATTTATATAGCACACACTCACTGAAGTTTACTTTGTAGTAACGCATCACATATCAGAACAGCTGGACCTTTGCTGGTGCCCAGTGGTGCTTGCTGCCTTCAGGAGTCAGGCACAGGAATCTGGAACATGATGGATCTTTGATGTAACTTTGAACCAAAGCTACTGCTGATCCTAGCCATCCAAGACAAAAATTGCTCCATGAGCAGCTTCTCTTTTTCCATGAACAGTTGAAAGTGGCAGCAGCGCCGGGCAGAAGCAGGAGCCTGACAGAGTTTGCCTTCGTCCCTCTTTCTGGGTGTGTTCTGCCTCTCCCCTGTTTCTGTGGCCCCACATCCCCATTTCTTGGGGTGTGACTGTTTTGCACAAAGCAGAAACAAGCCTTGAGGTTCTTGGCCTGACACTACTGACTGGTTGTGGGACTTGGGCACTTCAGTTGACCTCTCTGATTTTTAGTTTCACAGAACTTTCTAGAATTTCAGAGTTGGAAGGGACCACATGGCCATCTAGTCCAAGCAGTGCCTGGGAAAGAATCCCCCCATGACACCTCACCCCCTCAAGGGCTTGTTCAGCCCCTGCATGAAGCCTCCCAGTGAGGGGAGGTGACTGGGAGGAGGTGCGGAGCAGGTTTTTCCCTTGGGAAGCCCAACTTTGCTTTTTCACAACATCTCCCCATCTATTTCTCTTCTGCCTCCGAGGGCAAACAAAGCAAACCTCAGCTCTTCCACATCCTTGAAGAAGATCATGGCTTTTGAAGACAATCAACCAGTCAGTCAACAAATGTTTAAGCACCTGTTGTGGGCCGGGCAGTTTGCTAAGCCCTGGGCTTGGTAGAAAGAATGAAGTAACCCCTTCCTGCCTCAAGCTTAGCTCATAGTGGGGAAGACAAGAACACATACAAGGAAATATAAAATAAAAGCAAAATAAATACAAAAACATTAAAAGCTGTAAAGTGTGGGGTGGTGTGGGAGGGAGGGCAGCAGTAGCATTTGGGGGAATTGGGAACGGCTCCGTGCCAAAGCGGGTACCTGGGCCAAGTCCTGGAGAATGAGGAGAACTCGGAGGCGGAGGGAAGGAGCCTGTGTCCCTCCCAAGCCTTCCCTTCTCCAGGCTGGTCAGCACACCACCTGATGGCCCCAGGCATGCTCTCCCTTCTTGTTCTTCCCAAGGCCCCATTCACAGCTCTCCAGCTGTGCTGCTGCTGGGGGCAGAGGGCAGCAGGACCATCACCTCTTTTTTTTTCTGGAAGTGATATGTCTCCTCCTGCACTTAAGGATCACATTTCCTTTTTAGTTAGCTCTGCCACTCCATTAGAGTCCCCTAAAACTCCCAGATTTAAAGACCATGTACAACCTAAGTGCTTCTGGGCAGCCTGACCTTGCCTCCCTCATCCTGCACTGGTGAAGTTGGTTTTTTGAACCCAAGTGTAAGACTTGACATTTATTGCTGGTCAATTTAATCTTATTAAATTCAGCCCAGCATTCCAGCTTGTTAAGGTCTTTGGATCCTGACTCTCATTGAAGATATTAGCTCTGCCTCCTTCATTTGGGTCCCTTGCATGTTGGCTCAGGATTCCCTCTCTGCCAATATTCAGATTGCTAGTACAAAGACTATACAGTAGAAGACTGGGCAGAGTGCTGAATACTCAACCTCTCCTTCCAAGTTGATGTCAAACCATAAAATAGTTGACTACTCTTGTCATCCAGCCTTTAGGAATCTGTCTCTTTGTACAGTGCCTCCCCCACATTTCTGTCTTTCCCAGGATAGCACAAAATGCTTCATCAAATAATTTGCTAAAATTTTGGTAAACTATCTCTCTATTCTCTCTCCTTCCCTAACTCTCTCCCTCTCTTTCTCTCTCTCTCCTTTCTCTCTCTCTTTCTCTCTCTCTCTCTCTCCCTCCCTCCCATCCTCTCTCTTATCTAAGGTTGATGAACATCCATAGACATTTTTATCCTTTTCTCTATTCTTTTAGTTTAAAACATTTATTTAGATTTGTGAGAAAGAGGGGGAGATTCATTCTCAGCAGCCTTTGTTGGTGCCCTTCCCTGATGGGGAAGTCACACTGTAGATTCCATCCAGAAGCCTCAGCCTTCTCAATGTCTTGTGGATACCCTCTTCTGAAACAGCTGTTGAATTTCCTTTTCATAGTTTCCTTGTCTACAAAGTGAAGGGTGTTGACTAAAGCATTTGGCAGGTGGCTTCTTGCACCCAGCTCCATCGGTGTAAGGTTTGGGGAGTCGAGAACAGTAGGACTGCTGTTCAGGGACCTCCCAGGGCGGTGGCGGGGGGAGATGGGGACGGGGACATCGACATCCGAAGGACCGAGAGAGAGAAAACAGTGTAGGGATCTTTGGCCCTTGGGTTCCTGGGAGGGGAGAATCTGGGGAACCCAGTGACTGGGGAGTTGGTTGAGGACCTTTTGTTGTTTAATGATGGTGATTTTGAGAAAATGCTTGTGTGAAGTGAGTATCAAATGGTAGATTAAGAAAAAACATTCAACTTTAATGCCATTTATAGATCTTAGAAAAAAAGAAAAACAACTCGATTTTGCCATGTAAAAATACTAACTATGGTCATTTATGGTAAGTCTTTGGGGAGAATTACCCTGTGTGTAATAACTGTATGTCTGATATGTATGTATATGTTAAATATTTTGTGGTTCATTTGTTTTCAGTTGTGTCTGACTCTTCACAACTCTATTTAGAGTTTTCTTGGTGAAGATACTTAAGTGGTTTGCCATTTCCTTCTCCAGCCCATTTGACAGATGAGGAAACTGAGGCAAATGGTGAAATGTTTAAGTTTAAGACTTGCCCAGGGTCATGCAGCTAGTAAGTGTTTGAGACTGAATTTGAACTCGGGAAGATGAGTCTTCCTGACTCCAGGCCCGTCACTCTATTCACTGTGTCACCTAGTTGCCCCATATATGTATATTAATATACATATCACTGATATATCGAAAGTCAGCTCTGGAGTACCCCTTAGAAATCTTCTAGGCCAGCTCCCTCGTTTGCCAGATGAGGAAGCTGTGGTCCAGGGATGTCGTGATTTGCGCTCATGATTACAACACTAGTTAATTAATCCTGACTTCTAGTTCAGTGTTCTCTCATCCGTCAGAGAGATTTGTGAGTTCTGTTTGATTACAGCATAAACTTTGCTTCTCTCTGCTCAGTCTTTGCTCATGTATCTTGGTTGTTTGGTTTTCACTTTAAAAAAGGAGAACGAACTTTGCTTCTGATCTTCGTGATTTTTCTCCATAGCATCTTCACGTGTTTCATTTGGATGGTTTCAGTGTTGTAGCTTTGAAGCCTGGCTAGTGAGCCTCGTCTGTGGGGGCTTCCCCACTTACTGGGCCACCTTGACCAGGTTCTGGGCCCTTTTGGCTCTGTGTTTTTGTTAAGAATGCCCAGCAGGAATTGTGATGTTGCAAGATTTTGATGCAAAAACATTCTTGGGAGTCTTCTTTTTGCCCTTGTCAAAGTCATTTGCCTCTCCTTGACGTGAATATGGAGTTTCAAAGATTCCATTAAATCAACTCAGTGCTAACAAAAATAATAGAAACATATTTAAAATCGCCAGTGTCCAAGAACAGGTTAGATCCTACGTAGAACATAACTGTAGCTGGAGGTGAATGAGATCACTTCAGGTCCTGAGCTGGGGAGCAGGGACAGGGTGCCAGAGAGCGTAGCTGCCAGCCCAGTTTCTGCCTGAAAGGCTGAGGGGGGAGCAGAGGGAGACGGGGCCATTTTCTGGAGCCTCCCAAAGTGAGCGCTTTTATTGCCTCATTCATCTTTACGTGGGTGGGGAAATGATGAATATTGTAACACTTTTGTGGTTTTATCATCTGAGCTATATTGAAAACTGTCTTTCAGTGACAATTTAGAAGTCAAGGGATCTGTCACTCTTAGTGAAATGCCAGGTAGCCAAAGCAGTGATTAACAAAGTCCAGCATGTGCTGTGCTTTGGAGGGAAGGGGAGGCCTGCCCCCGAGGCCATGGGGCGGGAGAGAGTCAAGGCTGGAACCTGCGTCAGAGTCTGGCAGGTTGTGGCCAGTGCACGTAAATCCACACGTTTAAACTATCTTGGGATTTAATATTTGGTTCTCAAGACTAATGACTAAATCTGAGCAGTAATATTTTTAGTTTAGAAATAAGACATCTCAAAGCAATGAAAAACAAACAAACCTCTAAACTACTGAGAGTCCTGAGCAAAAGGGAATGTGGGGAATCCAGTCACTTTAGACAAAAGACTAGCATGTTGTGGTGATTAAGTCTACAGACTCTTTTATTTCAGCGGGACAGTCATGAATTGTATGCTGTTGACATGAATGTATAAATATTTGTTTTGCCACACACTCTTGGGTCAACTGAAAAGTCTGGTCCAGATTATTCTGGCTAAGCGAGGTTAACCTTCATTATTCACAGTTGCCTGAATTAATCTGGCTTCTTCAGTCAGTTCATGGATGGACTGGAAAGCCAAGACATCCCTTCCCTTCTTCTTTGCAGAGGATGTGGAGTACTGCACCTGCTCACATCTTATTGAAGGGTTCATTGGTTTTGTTGAACTTTCTTCCGCTCTTTTAGTCTGTGTTGCAAGAGATGGCCCATTGGCTGGGGGGGGGGGGGCGGGGAGGAAGGAGGGATCTGTTGGGAAGGAGATGGAAAGCAAAAGAGATTCAAAATGAAAATCAGAGGTCTGAAGGCCTTTGCAGGTCTTTTAGTGTTCATGCGCCCCACGGCCATTGCATGGGATTGAATAAACAGGACCCTCGGTGCTGTCTTCTTCCTCTGCCTCTTGGGGAGAAAGCTGTGCTGTTCTTTTAAAAATAATTGATGTCATAATTTCAGACCCTTGGCTAATGTATGCAAATTAATCTGCGTTGGTTTTGGTTTCTCACAGTCAATGCTTCGAGGCAGAGGAGGCTGCTACAAACACACTTTCTATGGCATTGAAAGCCACCGCTGCATGGAGACCACCCCGAGCCTGGCATGTGCAAACAAGTGTGTCTTCTGCTGGAGGTAAGGGGCTGTCTGGGTTCTCTGGGAATGAAGCTGGAAGTGAAGGTGGGGCCTGAGCATGAGTCTAGGAGCCCTTTGTGCCCACTGTCCTAAAGACTGCCTTCTGGGCACCTGTTTGTGATAAGCACATTGCCGTGCCTCCCCCAGTACTTTCCACTCAGTATAGGCACTTAGTGAGTGTTTGCTAAATCAAATTCTGGTGACTTGAGGAGGGAGAGATCCCTGGGGGGAACCAGAAGGGATTCCGGAGTACTTGGCTCCTGAGCTGAGAGCAGCAGGAAGATGGAGCAGGACTGAGGAGGGAGAGCATTCCAGCCCTGGGAGAGGCTAACATGAGTGCTTTAGGAGGTGGAATTGAGGCCTGTTTGACCTGAAGGAGCACAATATGGAATAATGGTGGAGGCAGATTGAGAGGGAAGAATGCCAGGCCGAGGCCCAGATACGCTGACCCAGAGGCATTGACGGGCACAGAAAATCTTCTGAGCAGGGCAGTGACATAGAGATCAGTGGAATCTAGGAAGAGATGAAAGGTGGGGGACCATGTAGGAGGCTGTTAAGTAGTCCAGGTGAGGGGTAATGGGGACACGAAGCAAGACCAGCAGGTGAAGGTCAGAGGGGAGGCCGGTTCTAGCTCTAGATAAGGAAGAACTTTCTGATGACCTCATGCTGCACAAATATGGACTAGGCAAGCTTCGCCACTGGGCACCCAGATCCTGGATGGCACAGGGAGACCTCCTGGGCCCCAGCCTGTTCTAAGTGCCTGTGATTGAAATATTGCTCTGTGTAACTGTGGCAAAAGGACTTCCCTTCTCTGTCAGTGTTCCCATCTGTTAAATGGGGACAGTAATCCTTTACTTCCCCCTCCCCACTCAAGGTTTTTTTTTCATTTTTATTTTTATTTTTATTTTTTTTTAAATTTTATTATAGTTTACATCATTCATTTCCACAAGATTTTGAGTTACGTATTTTCTCCCCCTCTTTCCCCCACCCACCACCCCAAAACCGCCATCCCAGTGTGTCCCCCCTCCCCCAG
>CM053586.1:22289241-22327865 GCA_028646515.1 Pseudochirops corinnae
CTGGAGAGGATGTGGAAAAATTGGAACACTAATGCATTGTTGGTGGAGCTGTGCACTGAATCAACCATTCTGTAGAGCAATCTGGAACTATGCCCAAAGGGCTATAAATAACTGCATACCCTTTGACCCAGTAACACTACTTCTGGGGTTGTATCCCAAAGAGATCATAGAACTGGGAAGAAGACCCATATGTACAAAAATACTTATTGCAGCTCTCTTTGTGGTGGAAAAAAACTGGAAATTAAGGGGATGCCCATCGATTGGGGAATGGCTAAACAAGTTGTGGTATATGAATGTAATGGAATACTGTTGTGCTATAAGAAATGGGGAGGAGACGGACTTCATAATAACCTGGAGAGGCTTATACAAACTGATGCTAAGTGAGAAGAGCAGAACCAGGAGAAATGTGTACACAATCACAGACACATTGTATGTGTGATGACCAATCTTGATAAACTGGACTCCTCAGCAACGCACAGCTATAAGACAACTCTAAAAGACTCAGGATGGAAGGACATAGCTACATTCAGAGAAAGATCTAGAAAGAACAGAGTTTAAATGGAGACTGAAGCAACCTACATGCTCTCGTTCTTTTCCACGTTTGGTTTTGTTTCCTCTTTCCCATTGTTCACTCCATGGGTTACAACCCTTCTATACAACCAGACTAATGTCCAGTGGGAAAGTATTTGCAGATCCTATACTTGACTGCATGCCGCCATGGGGAGGGGAGGGAGGGAAGGGAGGGGAGAAAACTTGAAACTCAAGGATCTCTGGAACTGAACCTTGTAAACTAAAAGTAAATAAACAAACCAATTAATTAAAAATTAAAAAATTAAAAAAAAACATAACCCACAGGTTGAGAACCGCTAAACTAAATGCTTCCCTCCTTACCCTACTTGTACTGATTTTGGTAGCACAAAACCTTTTCCATTTCATCTAAATGAAATCATTTTACCTTTTGTGATTACCTCTGTCCCTTGTTTAATTAAGAATTCTCTCTTCCTCCATAGCAATGAAAGGTACTTGATCTGGTTCTCTTCGGACTGTTTCTGATGCTGTGACCTTTAATCCTCAGGTTACCTGAGTAGGTGACCTAATTGCGGTAAGTGGTGTAAAATGCTGGCCTGATCTGAATTTCTGCCGATCCTCAGTCTTGCCAAAACCCATTTTCCCAGCAGTTCTTGTCAGATGGGGAGCTTCTCTCCAAGCACCTTATGTTCTTAGGTTGGTTTTGCTGAACTGGGTTGGTTGGTTTGGGGTTTTGCAGGGTTTTTTTTGGTCCTTTCTTCATTATTCTTTGATAGAAATGACAGTTCTTTGGATAACAAAGAGGAAAGGAATATACAAATATCTCTCACACACACACACACACATATGCACACATATGCACACACATACACACATACACATCCATACATACACATACACACACATATACACACATACACACATACACATACGCACACATATACACACACATACACACATACACATACACACACATGCACCTACATACATATACTCATACACACACATACACACACATACACATCCATACACACACATACACACACATACACATACATACATATACTCATACACATACATACACACACATACACACACACACACACACACACACAGAGAAACAAACAGGATGTTAAAACCAAGAATGTATAATAAACAGATCCTAAGAGTCTGAAATACAACTTAAGGTTTAATGAACACGGGTCTGGCTTTTTTTCCTATAAAACTGTTCTAGATCACCACCATCATCATCATTATAACAGTTAGTATATCACTTGAAGAAACTCTTTTCCATGTGTTATCGCATTCAATCCTCACAATAACCCTGAGAGGCAAGTACTATTTCATTTTACAGGTGGAGAAACTGAGGCCAACAGAGGTTAAGTGACTTCCACAGGATCACACAGCTAGTGAGTGTCTGTCCTGACTCTCAGCCCACTACTGTACATACTCGCCATTCAGCATCTCAGACATCTGATCATTCTTTAATAAAAATAAAAGATAATGTAGCTTTAAAACAACCATAGATCATTGTCCTGGCATCCCAAGTTCACAGCTTTACAGCCTCACATCTTCTTCCCTCACAAGAGCCAGATCCTCTAAAGCAGGGATGGGGAACCTGCGACCTCAAGGCCACGTGTGGCCCTCTAGGTCCTCAGGGGTTTGGGGGGGGTAACCTTTTGACTAGGTCCAAGTTTTACAAAACAAACTTTTTTTTTTTTTTGCTTTTTGGAGGGGGGAAGGTAGGGCTATTGGGGTTAAGTGACTTGCCCAAGGTTACACAGCTAGTTTTGTGTTAGGTGTCTGAGGTCAGATTTGAACTCAGGTCCTCCTGACTCCAGGGCCGGTGCTCTATTCACTGTGCCACCTAGCTGCCCCTGAACAAACCCTTTTATTCAGGGGATTTGTACTGTGCTATTGGGATTCAGTCAAAGGGCCGCACTTGAGGATCTAGGGCCACATGTGGCCTTGAGGCCACAGGTTCCCCACCCCTGCTCTAAAGCGTCTACAGATGGGCTCCATGTCAGATGCACGTGAGATCCATGGGGGTAGGGGAAGAAAACATTAGCCCCTCTCTTTTTACACTTCTCAGTCTAAAAGAACATCATTGATACAAAGGGCATCAATGACATTTCATGTACTTTTCCCGTGGCATCCCGTAGGGTAGCAGGAGCCCTGCAGGCCACAGGGGTGGAGGGCACCCTTTCCCATCACTCCCCTTTCAGCGTCCCACATGCCCAACTTTGTGGATCTACACATTTGGCTTTAACTAAATGAACCCCTACAAAATGACCAAGAAGATGAAGAAGGATCTTGCCAGGAATGCACAGACCAAGATAGCAGAACTAACAGAAGCACGAGAACACGGTCACACTAATGCTCACTGTCAGCCGTGAAGCCGAATCAGATGCAACGAGACGCCACACAGGCAAGTGCGCCGCCTTTCTTATGACTCAGGGTTTAAGAGAATTGTTGACATGAGCTCCTGGTTTTTCTCAGACAAGAGGCTAAGGATCCTGAGGTGGCTGACTTCATACAAATGCTAGCTCTGACAAACCACTGTTATTAAAATAATGTTTATTTTATCTTTGTTTCATGACTTGCTGTTTCTGTTTGCTGGGTTTTCTGGGGTTATAGTTTTACAACATAAGGTCACAGAGCACAGAGAACTGGCCTCCACAAGAAGGAGTGCTAGGTTCAAGGTTGTGTGGCCCTGGGTGGGTCATTTCTTAGTGCTCAGGGTCTTCCTCACTTGGGAGCTCCCTGGGCCCAGTAAGTCACCAGTGCAGCCCTTCCCCTCTACCAGGCACATATTACTTTACTACAATATACCAATCTACAATAAATCCATGAATTGACAGTGGGCACAGGCACTCCCAAATGTTTTACTGATGGTGTGTGTGATCAGACAAGCGTGACCTTCTCTCCTGATCTCCAGAGTAGAGCGTGTCCACCTCCCACTAATCTGAGGCCATCCCAGAAGGGACACCTGCCCACTGTCTCCCCGCACCACCCCCCCATGGCCACCCACAGGAATTACTCCTGAGGACACTGAGGGTGGCCCACGGGCTAAGGGGGGGGTCAACACTCCTACAGTGCTTTAAGGTTACAAAGTGCTTTCCATGGTTTCTCTCCCCTGGTCTTCACTATGATCCTCAGCAGTGGGAGCCATTATTATCCCCACTTTATGGATGAGGAAACTGAGGCACAGAGATGTTAATGGGACTTGCCCCAGGTCACACAGCAATAAGTGAATGAGGCAGAAGGCAAGCCCACACCCAATACCTGCCTGCCTTGCAGCTGGCAGGGACCAAGCCTCTAGGCTAACTTCCTGTGGGCCTCTTTTCCCAGACCTCACATACTGGGGACAGGGGTCTGAGAGCCCCCAGGAAGACCCCCACAGACAGACAGTGACCCAGCCAGGACTGAGCTCCCAGGAGGGAGGCTCCACCCCGCACCCAGAGCCCCCAGGAAGGCCCCAGCAGACAGTGACCCAGCCAGGTCTGAGCTCCCTGGGAGGGAGGGTCCACCCCACACCTGGAGCCCCCAGGCCAACAGATGGTACCTTTGCCTTCTTCACGCTGTGCATCACCTTGCCCAGGTCCTCCACATCTACCACAGGGGTGCGGCTCCGGCCCTCTTCAGCATTCGACTCTTCCTCGCTCGTGGTTTCAAACTGTTCTTCCTTCTGCACAATCAACATGTGCAAAAAAAGTTCTTCAGTGGATTTAAAGGGTCTGTGTGGATGCACCAGAACGGTCACTGAGCCCCAGAGCCAGGGGGCCTCTTAGTTCCTAGGGTCTTAGCTAGAAAAACCCGCAAAGGCTCAGCACCTTCCCAGGCCCTCAGCCACAATAGGGATTACAAGTCCATAGATAAGGGGCTGGAAGGATCACACAAACATGGAACCCAGCCCTCTCCCCCACACCTCACATGTTACAGATGAGGAAACAGACCCAGGACCACAGATTTAGAACTGGAAGAGACTTCAGAGGGCACTTAGCACAACTTTACAGCCAAGGACACCAAGGCCCAGAGAGATTACACAGCATCACAGATGGAGTGACAAAGGGAGGGAGAAGTCACTTCAAATCTAGTGCCCCTTCCACTCCCAAAGGTCCAAAGCAGCCTCCCGGGGATCTCTGGAGGCAGCTGGCTGATGGCAGGGACTGGCAGAGGGAGACAACAGGGAGGAAACCCTGGGACCCAACTGAAGCCAAGGGGACCACAGAGCATTCTATGCCAGAGAAGGGACCTGGTAGGTCAGGAAGCCCACGTGTCCCCAGCCCTCATGGCTGACAAAGTGAGGAAGAGGGTGCAGTGGGAGGGGCCACAGGGAAGAGGCCGCTCTATCAGCCGAGCAAGGAGGAATTTGGGGGTCATGTCAGCCCCTGAAGGCTCGGATTCATCACAAAAAACAAGGAAACTTTACTTTCCCTTCCCTTATTAAGCCCTCTGCTATCAGAAAAACCAGAGAGGCCCAGCACCCAACCAGGGTGGAGGAGCTAGGAAGGAAAAGACTCCAGAGCTTCTGGCTGAGCAGGGATGTAGCCTCCCTGCCCCAGGAAGACCAAGGTGCTGCTCCAGGGCAGGCACTTTCAGCCTCCTCTTCTGTCTGGGGCAGAAGCTTTCTTGGTCTTCTCTTCTGTAAAATGAGGGGGTGGGACGAGGGACTCAGAGGTCCCTGCCCCATCTAGACTGATGGCCAGAAAAGCTAATCTAATACCCTCCAGTGTCAGAACCACAAAGATCCTTAAAACCCAGGAACCTCTTTTAAAGACAAAGAAGCAGGGGCCTAGAAAATAAAGTCACTTGCCCAAGGTTGTACAAGTAACTAAATAGCAGAGTTAAACTTGAACCCAGGACCGCTCCCCTGCCCACGGCTCCAATGTCAGAGCTCTCTCCAGTTTCTTTCACTGAGGGACGTGCAGTCAATCCATGGACACAAGGGCTGGGCAAGTTCAGAAAGACTGGAAAGAGGCCACCAGATGAACCTTGGTCACATTCCCATGGTCTGAGGGCAGATCTCTGAAATTCCCTGTGGGTGGTCTTTTTCAAGAGCCCCTGGGGATCTGCATGGCACTGCAGGCAAGTTCTCTGCTTCAGCTGGCGGGGGGAGAAGGGTTGTGCCTCTGCCCATCGCCCGACTGCTCCCACCATCAGCCCAGACAACCACAATCCAGACATCCTCACTGCCCAGGAAAGGGTGCCAGCCAACTGCCCACCAAGCCTCTCCCCAGCCCTGTGACGTCAGACACCAGGCCTAGATGTGGGGTCTTCCCCGTTACAATACAAGCTCCTTGAGGGCAAAGTCTGCCTTCCCTTTGGCCTCTACTGGTATTGCCAGCACTCAGCACAGTGCAGACAGTAAGCACTTAATAAATGCCTTCTGTTCATTCATTCATTCATTTAGATACTGGCACCAGCCTCCTAAGTCCAGTCTTCTCCTGTAAAGACAGAAAGGGAGCCAGCAGCCCCTTTCCCCTCTGTATGAGGCAGGGTCTTCAGAGAAAAAAAGCAAGACAGGATCCTAAAAGCCTTACAAAAGGAAGAAAAGCATCCCAGCCATTTCCTACTGTAGCTTAGAGAACAGCGGCCATCTCTCTGGCTTCAAAGAAGCCCCAGGGAAAAGCTCCCGAGACTAGGAGGAACTAGCCCGGGGGTGGTCACTGTTCCAGGGGGAGCAGCAAGGGGCAAGGGGCATCACCGGGCTCAGGCCAGCAATGGAGAAGGTCCCCAAACAAAACCATGTTTGGAAAGACCTTCCAGATGCCCCCCAGGAAGCATGGCTGGCTATTCATTGTTATTGTGGTCCTCTTTATCATTAACTTTATTGTTAAATGGAAAACGTCCCTAATGCTTGTGGTCAGAACAGATGCAGTCCACCCGAAATCAAGGCCCTGGGCAGTGAGGGCTGGGCAACAGGGGCTGGGCAGTGGGGCCCCCCTCCCCCACTCAGACATCTTCCAGGTGGATGAGATAAGATAAAACAGCTGTTTGGGGCATATCTGGAGAAGGGGGGGAGGGGCAGGGAAGGGAAGGAGGGAGGATGGGAGGGAGAAAGAGAGGGAAGAGGAGGAGAGGGAAGAAAGGAGGGAAAGAGGAAAGGGTGAGAGAAGGTAGAAGGGAGAGGGAGGGAGGAAAGAAGGGGGGGAGAGGGAGGGAAGGGGGAAGAAAAGGAGGAATAAGGGAGGGAAGGAGGAAGGAGAGAGAGAAGGTGGGAAGGAAGGAAGAAGGAAGGAAAGAAGAAAAAAGAGAGGAAAGAAAGAAGGGAGGGAGGGACGGAGGAAGGCAAGGAGAAGGAAGAAGAAAAAGGAAGGAAAGAGAAAGGAAGAGAGGGAGGAGAGGGGGAAGGAAGAAGGAAAGAGGGAGGGAGAAGGAGTAAGAAGAAGAAAGGAGGAGGGGGCAGGCAGAGGCGGGCACAGGGATCACTGTACCTGAGGGGCCTCCTGCCGGAGCCTTGCCGGCCCCACAGCCTCGCCCTCCTTCTTGACTCTGCATTCGCCTTTCTCACAGCTGCCCCGGCGGTGATTGTGGCAGGCCTTCTTCTCCCCGCAGCTGCCATGGCTTAGGTCCTGCAGCCGGGAAAGGAAGTGGGCCTGCCAAGCAGCAAAGTCGGCTTCCAGGCTCCCATGCCTGCTCCTCACCACGTTGCAGTCGCCCTCCCCGCAGGTCAAGACCCGCTTTGCACTAAGCATCCACAACCATCTATCGATGTTTTTGCCAACCTGCAAGAAACAAGGGGCACCAGTCACGTAGGGACACGGTGCTGAGTCTAAATCTAAGGCAGAGAAATTAAACAGAAAAGACTGAAATTCAAAATGGCAAGTTTATGGCCAATAATCAATTTGGTAAAACACAAACTCAGAAAATGAACCAAGACTCATGGATCTGACACCCCTGGAGCTGAAGTCTCACAGCAATGTTTCCAAGACAAGTTCAGGCCAAGGGCAAACAGCTCTGGCCCCACAAAAAGAAACACACAAAGGAACTGAAATGAGCCCCAAAGGAATCAGGGTTAAAGGAGCAAGAGAAGACTCCATGAGGCCTCAGGAAGGGCCATCAGGCGTACTGGCCGGCCTCATTGAGGGGACTCGTATCCCTGCCTTCCCACGAGCACAAAGAAATGACAAGAGTCAATGAATTTAAACTGCCCCCAAAGGGCTTCAGGTTTGCCAAGTTGACCCCATCAGGAGCTGCTGGGGCCCCAAGGACAGGCAAAGGGTCTATAAAGAGCTTGCTCTGTGCCAAGAACCAGGGGCTGGGCATCTACACTGGCTGGGGAGGCCTACAGAGAGGGAGAAGTAGTAAAGAGTGAGGCCAGTAGGCCCTGAGGCAGTGTGGGACCCCGCCACTCCCCAATCCCCACCCGGCCCTTAGGATGGATCTAGAACCGGGCCTGCACTCTGGGTCAGAGCTTCCAAAGTCAGCACAGAGGAAGCCAGGCCTGCTCCCAGACTAGAAAGAAGGCCGTGGCCTCTGGCCATTGAGGACTAACAGGAGGGGGTCTACCATACTAGCTGAAGCTGCTCAGGTCTAAGGGGCCTCTATATGAAAACGTGGCTCCAAAGTTCCTCTGGTCTCTACTGAGACAGATTACAGGATCCCCTGCCAACAGAGATTCCGATTACATGGGGAGAACTCCAAAATGAGTCCTATTAGACAGCAGAAGCTTCTCTTTTCCCTCTAAAAGGAATCCATCAATCAGCCAACCAGCACATAATAAACACCAGCCTTGGTTCAAGCACCTACAGACACAAGAGTAAGATAATCCCTGCCCTCAGTGGGCTCATGTTCTAATAACATGTTCACAGATAAGTAAATCCAGGATATAGATAAGATAAACAGTGCTGTGGGAATGTGAAGGCATCAGGTAAGGTCTCTGAAGGAAATGGTAACAGCAGAACCAGGAAGGGAGCCAGGGCTTCCAAGAGGCTGAGTGCAGGGACAACTGTGAGGCAGCCCCTGAAAGAGGCCAAGGGAGCCCAAACTCAGGTGCTTGTGGAGTCAGCAGAGAGAAGGTGAGGGGGCAGAACAGACTGGCAACTGACGAGATACAGGGGCTGAGGAAGAGTGGACAGTCAAGCACGACAAGCAAGGATCAACTCTGACCCAGAAAGTCAATGGTGAGCCTGCCCCTCTCTCCTCTCAACAGAGAATGGGGAGCTACATGGGCAGAATGAGCTATACTCTATCAGACAGGAGCCATGAGTTCTTTTGTTTTTGCCAGACCCCCACCCCTTGTTACAAAGGCATAACGGAAGAAGCTGTGCCAGCCTCTGGTAAGTCCTATACCAAGCTGATGAGACTTTGACCATGGCCCCAAGATAAACTGTGGATATCAATCACTGAAGAGCCAGCTCTCTGAATCCCACCACCAGAAAGCAAATGTTCTTTTCCCCAGCCACTCACAAAGACTGTCCAGTACAGCCTGAAGAGTCACCCTCTGCAGCAGGGGGATGAGCACCTCCCCGGATAAAGAGAGAGCTCTTCTGAGCTTCCATCCCTGGGGACAATCCTGTTGGGAGGCCCCAGGATGGAGGAACAGTCCCATCCACACCAGCCAAGAGGATAAAAGCAGCCCCTTACCTTGTTAAAGTTGCTCTCATAGACTGAATCTCCCAATCCAAACACTGCATATCTCATGCCCTTCAGATAAGTCTTGCCAAATCTAAAGTCATTTGATGCTTCCTGTAACCATTTGCAGAACCACTCTGCACTGTCTGGTGGTTGGCCATCAACATACGTAGCAACCAAGAAGACACAAATATTTTTACTGGTTACCTACAAAAAAAAAAAAAAAGGCATTCCAAAGGATTTCCAAATCATCCTAATGAAAGGGACATTACTTTTGAAACTCACCTTCACATTGCCTTGGCCTCCAAGAAACAAAAGAGGGTTTTCCATGGATTATTAATTCTCAAAACAGAGAGAGAATAGCTGTCATTATCCCTGTTTTCTGGACGGGAGCAGTAGGACAGCCACGTGATGGAGGACATGGCATCCAGAAGCAGGAGAGCCCTGCCCTTAAACCTCCACAGCTTCTGTGGCACCATGAGCCAAGAAGGACTGCTGGGAGCCTCACAGCCACTTGGGCCTATGCTTGGGCACAAGGAATCTTCTGAAACACCATCATCTCCTTGAACAGCACTCTGAGCCACGGAGAGTGAGTGAGGGGGGACAAAAAGTAATGGAGAAGAGTCTAAAGACTGTCCTAAAGGTGGCAAAAAGAGACACTCACTTGAAAGCAGCCGGAGAATAAAGTGCAGAGTCCATGTTAGAGCATGAAATGTATCCATGGCCTCAAATTCACTTCTAAGAAACACGCACAGTGAAAATCCCCATGCAGGTAAGGAGCGGAGGGGAAGACAAACTTCCTGTGCCTAACATGATAACAGCCGGGCCTCCCACCCAGCACCAGCCCCACCTCATCTGCTCCCAGAAGGTGAGCCAGGGCAGGCCTGGGCAGGACTCGGAGGGGAGACCTGCCGGGCACATGTGGAGCTGGAGGGCACTGAGTCTGGGCACATGCGGCTCAGTGCAGGGACTTCACATACAAGCAGGGTGACCCCAGGCAGGCCTCTCTCTCTCTCTCTGCCTCAGTTTCCTCACATGTAAGATAGGGATGAGACCAACTTCAGAGGGCTGTTAGGAGGAACCAATGAGATAACACATGCAAAGCACTTTGCACACCTTTAAAGTGACATAAAGAGGCTACCTGTTATTATTATTATATAACCATATAATTTTTTTTGAGGGGCAATTGGGGTTAAGTGACTTGCCCAAGGTCACACAGCTAGTAAGTGTTAAGCGTCTGAAGCTGGATTATAACTCAAGTCCTCCTGACTCCAGGGCTGGTACTCTGTGCCACCTAGCCACCCCAACAATATAATTTTTAATACATTATTGTGTTACAAGGTCTTTTATAATAGTGACAATTATGATTATCATCAGCCCTCTGAGCTACAGCTGTAAGGCACCTACTGTGCATGCTTTCCATTCCTGCGAGGCTCAGGGTTCCATGTGGCCTCAGAGTTATGACCATAATATAGATCAGGAGTGGGGATCCTGTGGCCTCAAGGTCCCACTGGATTCAGCCAAAGGGCCATCCCTGAGCAGGTGCCCCATGCCTGAGATCACCTGGCCTCAGATTCCCTTCTAAAAAGTCACCAGCAAATAGATCCTTTTTAAAGAAATTAAATTTATTCTGGAAAATCCAAGTATTCTTGAGCAGCCCAGAAGCCAAAATTCAGAAGGTGCTGTTTGGTGGGGACAGAAACAAAAGACGATTCATCACCTACCTCTTCCCCAAGATGATCATCAGGGTCATATTCTTTCAAATTAATGACCACCACGGGCAAACCAAGAGCCGTTACCGCTCTGGCGAGACTTGCTGCAAACCCCTGAAGAAAAAAAATCAGACAAAATGTTCAAGAAACCCAGAGTGACAGAGACGAGTCACTGACCCCATTTCGGCAGGAGTGAATTTTCCAGGACCAATCTCAAACCCTTTTAAACACCAACTTTTTTTTTATTAAATCCCTCCATGGCACATCACTGGATAAATGGTTACAGGCCACAAGCAGAAGTTACACAAAGAAACACACTGGAACCAACTGAAGAAAAGTCCTACCTCCCTAAGGACCTGAGGAATTGACTGAAGGGACCACTTCACACCCTCCACCAAGGCTGGACCAACTACGCTGCCAGGCCCTAGGGGCCCGAGACAAGGCTGGCAGAGCCAAGGGGCAGCATCGAAGCAGAGGGCCTTAGGTGGCTCCCAGGTAGTGGGTCCCCAACTTAGAGGCGTCACCTGGTCCAGCCTCGTCCTCACCATACAGGTGAGGACACCAGGGGTCAGAAAGGTTCAGCTCTCTCTGCCGGGTCCCATACTTGGCTCCCTGTGACCAATAACCCCATCATTGGGCGTGTGCGCTGAGAGTGTTATCATAAAGAAAAAGAGCTACATCTGTTCAAGCAGATGTACAGCAGCATTGTTTATGGCTGCAAAGAACTGGAAACAACCTAAATGTCCAACAGCTGGCAAACGGCTGATTCACCCAGGGCATAAAAACAAAATGGAATCTTAGAACTCTGCTGTTAAAAATCATGGATATGAGGAAGATAAAGCAGCTGGAAAGGCTTACTGAGGTGCTGAGCAGTGCTGAGGTTATGAAGTCTAAACAGAAGAACGAGGTGTATGCTCACCGTGGCTGGAGACACAGAGACAAATGGCCAGACAGAGCGGAATCCTGGGGAGGTATCAAGAATGTGAACTGCACAAAAACATTCTGCACAAAAAGTTCTTTCTAAGGGTAAAGAGTTACAAAGATCTATGAAGTGAGTGTGTGCCCGGGAGGGCCTACTAGGAGCTTCCTGAATTCCTCTCCTATCTACTTAAGGAAGAGGCTGAAGACCCTGGAGAAAGCTGCCTCTCTGAGAAGGCAAGAACTCATCTGGTCCAGGCTCCTGCCCTAACCCTTTGCCCACAGTGAGGATGACAAGTTGAATCACACAAACTTGGACTGCGCCATTAAAAAAAAAAGCTAAACTATTAGGGACAGAGAAAGAATCAGGCCTGAGAGATCCAGAAAGAAGTTGGTCAGACATATTCTTCTCCAAGAAGGAAGCCTGAATGGCCCCATGGCCTTCCAGGGAAATGCAGAGCACAGGAGAGGGAGGTACAGAGATGATGCCAGAGGGCAATGGGCAGCTGGTGGTGTAAAGAGAAGCTTCAGGGACATGAGCAAGCAGTTGTGACAGCTACTGATGGGGGGGGACAATGTACCCAAACCCAGCCTCTGTAAGGAGACCCCTAGGTCCTCAAGCTCCCAAACATCAACAAGTCCTCCAAAGACATAATCTTTGTACAAAGCCCCTAGCACAGTACCTGGAACGCGGTAGGCGTTATACAGATGCTTAGTCCCTTCCCCTCTCTGCTCCTCAGAAGAAGCAAGAACCAAGGTATAGAGCAGAGAGGCCCAGAGCCATGAAACCAAGAAGCAAACCCTGGCCCTGGCCCTCAGTGACGGTGAGAATGATCTGCACTGGCCAAGGACAAGGGAAGTGCTCAACCCTAGCACTCCCCAGCTCGCTCTCCAAGAAGGGGGACTTCCCAGAGAAAGGGCCTTCAATTGTAAGGTAACCTTCTAAAGTTTAGAAAACTAGATAGCTCCTGGGGAAAGGTGGGATTTATTCTAATCACTGATTTGAAAAAAATCAAAACTCCCTTTTGGGAGGAAGGTAAGGAGAAGGATCAGCACCATCCCGGGCCCTGAGACTTTCAGGGCCAGAGCTGGTTCTGAACTGATTTAGTAGCAATAGTAATGGCTCATGTCCTGTAACATGCACTGGGTAAAGCCCTTCACCATGTGATCTCATTTGGACTTAGAGGGAGTTGCCTCACTGGGTTATAATTAAAATCACAGGTCTGCTTAAAAGGAAGAAGGCGTGGCTATGTGTGAGCACCTTTATTTTATTCTACTATCCTCATATTTTTAACTTGATACAGTTATGAGGCTGATTCGGTGCATTTTTGATCTCCCAGCTTCATCAACTCTGAGCTCAGTCTTGGGTGTGACTCCTCAGGCTCTCCCTGGGAACATCAGACTTTGATTTGGGGTAGTTACAGGGACTACACTGGTCCTTGAGAGCCAGCAGTACTAACGGAAAGGGAATGAGTGCTTCTTGGCCCATTCATGGGCTGACATGATCCCCTTCTGTTCAGCATTTTTCATCCTACACAAAGGGCTGCCTTGTAGAGCAGCCAGCCCCTAGCCCACCAACACATAGGAGCTGCCGTCAGTCTCCATCACTTTTCTGCAGCATCCCAGACCCAAATCAAAGTCTGATGTTCCCAGGGAGAGCCTGAGGAGTCACACCCAAGACTGAGTTCAGAGTTGATGAAGCTGGGAGGTCAAAAATGCACCAAGTCAGCCTCATAACTGTATCAAGTTAAAAATATGTGGATAGTAAAATAAAATAAAGGTGCTCACACATAGCCACGCCTTCTTCCTTTTAAGCAGACCTGTGATTTTAATTATAACCCAGTGAGGCAACTCCCTCTAAGCCTAAATGAGATCACATGGTGAAGGGCTTTACCCAGTGCCTGGCACCTGAGACACATTACGGAAACATGAGCCATTACTATTGCTACTAAATCAGTTCAGAACCAGCTCTGGTCCTGAAAGTCTCAGGGCCCGGCTGTCTGGAACAGGACACACCTGTTCTGTGTGTGTCCTGATGACTCTGGAGCGTCATGATCAACACTGCCCCTCACACATGCTCAGCTGGGTACATCACACAGCTCTGACTTCTGAGCGGCCTGAGACACAGAGCTTTGCCCCCTGTGCCAAGCAGCCACAAACCACGATGCTTTCTGAGCCCCCCTGCCTCTTGCAGAGGCTTTCTGTCTCCTCCCCTACCTTCCATGGCTCAGCAGAGCTCACTCCCCCAAAGCCTGCTACAGCAAGGAGCTGTAAATTTTCTGTGACCTGAGGAAGGCAGAAGGCCAAAGCTGTTAGGATCATGTATGAAACCCAACTAAACCAGCTTGCTGTGAAAGTCAGAATGGGCTTTGCCATGAAGGTTCATTGGCCAAGTACGTGGCCCAGACCCTTCTGGCTGACTTTTTTTGATCCTCACCTCATCCCAACGGTTGAGACAGACCCGCCTCAGAGAAGGGCATTGGTAGCTGCAGAAAAAGAGAAAATGAGGCTATTCCATAAAATAAAAACACGGAGGTCTGCTCTGCACAGTGCCCATGAAGGGGCAACAGGAACAAACATTTCCCCCAAAACTACACAAATGTTCCCCCAAGTTCAGATGAATTGAAAAAATTCTATTTTATGGTATCCTCAAAAGCACTAAATTTTACAGGCCTTTCTAAGGCATAGGAGGGGCAGCAGCACGAGCCAGGTGATGGAGTGGTCATGAAGCCAGGAAGGCCTGGGTCACACCTATCTCTGACCCATCCTAGTTGTGAGGTCCTAGGCAAATAGCTTAACCTCTAAGAGCTCTGGCCAATTCTAAGTCTGGGAGTGGCAGAGAAGGTGCCAATCTGCACAGGGAAGGGAGTTTCCTCATCCAGGAGTGCACTTTCAGGCATTAAAACAACTTACACTATTCAAACACTGCTTGCTCTGCTACCTTTCCTACTCCTGATACAGCTTTGAAGCCTCTAGACCAATTTAGAAGAGCTTAGTGTCTGTCTTTAGTATTCATTTCACCCTGAAGAGGAAAGAGGAAAATGTACCAGCCTTTTTTTCCCTGAGGAGGTGGGGGACTATGGGTGGGAAATAGTGCATACACCATCAGAAATGCACCAGCCTCCTTTCCTTGCAGAGGTGAAGTGCTATGAATTAGGAACAGTGCATACCCCATCAGATTCCTAGGGAATGGTAGAAAGTTTTGCTGAACTGGCTTTTCCCCTTGTTCTCTTTAACCTTTTGTTACAAGGGACTGGGAAGGGCAGGGAAGGGAGAACAATATCTTCACAAGGTGTTATATAAGGTGTTATAAAAAACAAAAGCTATCCATTGGAATTTTACAGGTTTGAAATGTTCATTAAAAGACTGTGTCAAACAAAATATGAAGAAGATCAGGAATAGGACCTAGAAAGACAAAGAAAAACAAAACTTTGCGAATAAACTATTCACGTAAGTCCATCTAACACTTAAGAACAAGCCTGGCAACCAAAGGTCAGAAGAACAGCAAGGCCCTCTTACCTTGGCAGTGCCAGTCTGAGAAGCGTAGAAGATCTTCACTCCGGAAACATGGGCTTCTTTCTTCTGGGGGGAAGTGGCACCATTGGCCACAGGAGCTGCGAGAGCCACGGGAGCCACAGGAGCTGAGGGGGACCTCTGGAGGGAGGATTTCCCAGCTGATCGGTCACCCTTAAAAAGAAAAATGTATAGCTTTTGGCCTTCACAACCAATTTTTTTCCATAATCCCCCCTTCCTGATCAAAAAAAAAAAATGGGCAGAGAAACAGATTCCTTAGGAGGTTTGGAAATTAAAATCCTAAAATCCAGAATCCCCATCATTGTCTGCTCCACAAGGGGTTGTCCTGCCTTAGCAGGAAGGTCCCCAGGGAAGGATGAGCCACTACATCCGGAGGCACCCTTTCTAGTGTGGGAAGGAGATCATCCCAATTTCCACCCCCTGCTCAGAGCTCTGCCCTCTGGGGCCAAACCAAGCAGACTGAATCCCTCTTGCAAACTAAAGCCTCCCGGGGACTTGGAGCCAGCTCTCATGTCCTCCCTGACCCATCTCTGAAACTGCTCTCTCCAAGGTCACAGTTCTCTCTCTGATGAAATCAACTCTTCATCCTCACCAACCTCTAGGGAGCATCCAGAACTTCTGGCCAACCCCTCCCCTCCTTCCACATGCTCTGGGACATCGTCCTCTCCTGGTCCTCTCTCACCTGCTGGACTATTCCTTCTCAGTCCCCTCTTTATTTTCCTGTCCATTAGTAATGAGCATTTCCCAATGCTCTCTTCTGGCCTGGTGCTGTCTCTCTGTCTCTCCTCTCTCTCTCCCTCCTTCTCTCTCTATCTCTTTCTCTGTCTCTCTCCTTCTCTCTCTCCCCCTCCTTCCTTCTCTCTCTCCCCCTCCTTCCTTCTCCTTCTCCCCCTCCTTCCTTCTCTGTCTCTCTCTCTGTGTATCTCTCTCTCCTCTCTGTCTTTCTCCTTCTATTTCTCTGTCTCTCTCCTTCTCTCTCTCTTCCCCTCCCTCCTTTCTCTCTGTCTCTCTGTCTCTTTCTGTCTCTGTATCTCCTCTTTCTTCCTTCTCTCTCTCCCTTCCCTCATTCTCTTTCCCTCTCTCTGTCTCTCTCTTCCTCTTTCTCCCCCGCCTTCTTTCTCTCTCTCTCAATCTCTCCTCTCTCTCTCTCTGTCTCTCTCTTTCTCTCTCTTTGTCTCTCTCTCTCCTCTCCCTCTGTCTCTCTCCTTCTCTTTCCCCCTCCCTCCTCTTTCTCTCTGTCTCTTTCTGTCTGTCTCTCGCCTTCCTTCCTTCTCTCTCTCCCCTTCCTTCCTTCTCTCTCTCCCCTTCCTTCCTTCTCTCTCTCCCCCTCCCTCCTTCTCTCTCTCTGTCTCTCTCCTCTCTCTCCTTCCCTCCTTCTCTCTCCCCCTCCCTCCTTTTGTCTCTATGTGTGTGTGTGTCTCTCTCTCTGTCTCTCGTTCTCCTCTCTTTCTGTCTCTGTCTCATTCTCTCTCTCCTTCACTCTCTCCTTCCCTCCTCTTTCTCTCTGTCTCTTTCTCTGTCTCTCTCCTTCCTCCTTTTCTCTCTCCCCTTCCCTCATTCTCTCTATCTTCTCTCTCTTTCTTCCTCTGTCTCCATGTTATCATCAGCATGGAGATGGCTCCTAGATCTACATATGAAGCTCCTCATCTCCCTCTTACTGCAGCACTTAGCACAGTGCCTGGCACAAAGTGGGTGCTTAATAAATGTTTATGGAATGATCCATTGATCTTCAAACTCCTGCCTTCAAAGACTTTGGGCTCATCTGGGTCTTTCTTGTCCTTCCTCACTCCCAGTGGACTGTTACTTTGTAACCTCGGTGCCCCCAGCACCTCACACAGTGCCCAACACAAAGCAGGAGCCTAATAAATGTCTGCTGAATTCACTTCATTTCTGCAGAACCAGCACCTCCAGTTCTGCCAATCAGCTCTCACGGGGTATGGCCTCAAGGCCATTCTTCGTTCCAGTGGCCCTTCTCCTGACATGCTCCTCCATGTCACGCCAGAGAACCACGCCAGACACAAAAACACCAGCTATCACCATTATCATTTCACCACCACCATCATCGTCATCATCATCACCACCATCACCATCATCATCATCACCACCACCACCATCATCATCGTCATCACCATCATCATCACCACCATCATCATCATCACCACCACCACCATCACCACCATCATCATCAATGTCCTCTCTAACATGTGCTACTCAAACCTGGGCAAGGGGAGCAGAATATCCTTCAGCCTCAAAGTCATGCCTCTCAATACAACCAAAGACAGTGCCAGCTCTTGGAGCTGCCACATCCCCCTACATGTGTGGTCTGCTCGGACCCCTGGCTCTTCTTCAGACAACCTACTGTCCAACCATTCCTCCCCATCCTGCTGTATGGAGTGGATTTCTTGAACCCAATTATGTAACACCTTACATATATCCCTCTTAAATTTCAAATCAAGTTCAGACTTGTTCAAGTTTGCCCAATTTCCAAGCCTGTGAAGACCTTTCTGGACCCTCTGTCAACCGCGTATATGCTGTCCCTTCTAGATTTATAGGAACCACAGGGAAAGGAGGAGAGATGGCTACTACTTTTTCAAGACTAAACTTTTTCAAGCTAAATTTTTCAATACAATATAGCTAAGAGTCAACAAAAGACAAAGAGTTAGAAGCTAGAGTCTGGAGGCCCTCAGTTCAAATACAGCCTCAAACTCTTCCTAGCTTCACAAGTCACTTAAACCACCCTCAGCCTCAGTTTCTTCATCTGTAAAATGGGCATAATAATGGCAGCTGCCTCCCAGGGTTATTGTGAGGATAGGGTGAGCTAAAAATTGTAATGAGCTTTGAAAGCCCGAAAGCACCATATAAATGCTAACTATAACTATTACAAAACTTGGAGCTCAACTTAATCCGAGGCACGCAGTAAGTGCTTAATAAATGCTTTTTCATTCAGT
This sequence comes from Pseudochirops corinnae, assembly GCA_028646515.1. Lineage (NCBI taxonomy): Eukaryota > Metazoa > Chordata > Mammalia > Diprotodontia > Pseudocheiridae > Pseudochirops > Pseudochirops corinnae. Next base: position 22,307,459 of record CM053586.1, read on the forward strand.
CACTCATTCACTTAGCAGAGCCATCCAAAAGCAAAGGCACACACTCTTCTACCTTTAGGAAATGATTACCTAAAAGCAAAAACATAGGTAACAGCATCCATCCATCCCCTTAAGAAAGAACTCTACTCACAAGCTTTTTGGTGATGACTTGAACACAGATGCACAGGCTGACGCCAAAGGCAAGACCCAAATACACGTAAAACCTGTTCACCCACAAGGATATCAAAGGCGTGTAGAAGTGGTCCCATGCATCCAAGGAAGCATCTAAGTAGAAATTACACACAAGGAGTAAGCATAGCATAAGCAAATCTTTTTTTACTATTAAGACACATAATAAATATGTAATTTATAATTATAATGAGTAATTTAATTTATAATTATATGTAATATATAAATATATACATAATTCTTTTTATATAACTAAAATCATAGTTAATAAAAATAAAATAATAAAGATGAAATAGATTAAAAATAAATTAAAATAATAAAAATTAATAAATAATACATAAACATATCATACATTAAAACAAGTGGCGCCTGCAAATCTAACCAGAAATCTTACCAGCACGAGCCATGGGATAGTCAGAGTTCTTCCATTCATTGTAAGTGAATTCTGGCTACATTAATTTACCAGAATTCAACTGGATGTTGAAGCCACTCACTCACCCTGTTTCTAATAAGGGTGACTTAACAGTGTTTAGTGTTTCTCTAAGTACATGAAAATAAGTTCCTATTTTTCAAAGATCAGTTTGTGCCCAGAAAGCACCTCAATGAACACAAAGAGGGAAAAAACTTCACCCGTAAGCCCTTAGGTTCAATGGGCAGTCTTTATGTTTCTTAACTTCCCTCAAAGGTTTCTGGAGCCACAAATTAACTTCCCATTCCCATGTTAGAGAAATGCATTTAATTGTCTATAGGGCCAACGGTTGAATGAGCTCATTTGTGTTCATGTCACTACCTTAGTGAGAGCTAACACTTTGGCCCATCGATCCTCTACAGACAGGAAAGCCCCAAGGGAGGCTCAGTGGAAAGGCCTGAACAGGCCACCGAAGTTTATCAAACATGTCTGCTTATTCCAGCTGCCTTCGTGCCTTTTACAAGGTAATAAAGCTTGACTAATCCCACCGCCAAGGGCTGCCAAATGCAATAGACCCTATAATGTCACGGAAGCCAGACTTGCTTAATCAGAGTCCTTTGCCTCAAAATGCCTGTTTTCATTGTAGCACAAAATAAAATGAGGCAAACCAGGGAGCTGCTATTAGAAAGAATTGATGATGCATAGTTTTAAAAAAAAAAGTGCTGTGCTTGGAATCAGGAGATCTGAGTTCAAAACTCACCTTCTATATGATACCAGATGGGGTGGACCTAACAGAGGCATATCAGAGCCTAGAAAATAGGGACTCGGGACCCACACTACCTGTCAGATGGGACTGCTTGGAACAAAGTGCTTTTGTTTCTACAATGCTAGAGATTCCATCAACCGTTTTTATCACAGAGTGACGCAAAACTGACACAACACAAACTTCCTCTTCCATCAGATTCGATGCCAATGTATCCCAGGAATGAAAAGGAGGCAGCAATACACAATGAAGGAGGCTGGGCCTGGAATCAAGGACTGACTCTGACTGGCTGTGTGACCTTTGGAGAGTCCCCAAGAACCTCCAGCAATGCCCTGAAACCAAGGGTATAATCCACATATCCAACACCAGAATCACAGATCAACCCCAGTGATGGGTTCTGTGACATGGTGGGGAAAAAACACTCAATTTGGGGTTACAGGAGCTGAGTTCAAATCTCAGCTCTGCCTCTTACAATCTATGTAACCCTGGGCCAGTTTCCTCCTTCACAAACTGTGAAGCTTCTTCTCACTCTAGATCTATGATTTTATGAAGTAGCCTTGAGTGTCAACAATTCCAGCCCATTCATTTTACAGATGAGGAAACTGGAGCCCAGTGTGGGATGGTGACTTGCCTATGGTCACACAGAGTAAAGAACAAATTGGAACCCTGCTCCCCGAACCCATAGCAACATCTAATAAGCACCTACTTCAATATGTGCCAGGAAAATACCAAGACAGACAGCGCCTATACTCCAAAAACCTGGAGGGGGTTGTACGGGGTGGGGGAGGGGGGGAATATAGAGAAAGAAAATTAAACACAAGATACAGACAGAGTAATTTCCAGAGGGAGGACATGAGAAACTGAGGGCATCATGAAGGTTTCAGGAAGGAGGGGGCATTTCAGCTGAGCTCTGAAAGAAGCTAAAGATTTATGAGGCAGATGGAGGCTAGGAGTACAGTTATCCCTTCCACACATAGAGACTTTTCCCATGGAGGTTTTGCTCTATCGAAGGTCAGCATAAGAAATTAAATAGGAATTGGGAGGAGTTTTGCCGAAGTCGCAGACTACACAGAAGGCCAGCAGACAATACAAAGCCTATGGCCAAATATTTAACTCAAAATTTACAATAAGGGAATGTAAACACCCCATAAAAGAAAAAAAATCAGATTTCTTCTCTGGTACAAGGGATACTGGGATTTTTCAGATCACAGGACGTCTTGCCTCTAACCCCCTCAATGTGGAACTGTAGATTCAGATTTTGGGGACAGCCTTCATAAAGGACCAGCGACCCATGTTCCACCATCCCATCTCTCCAGTGATAAAGGTACCCCAATAGGCACTTTCAAAGAGCCCCAGGAAACCCTCAGGAACTAGCTCTCTGGTTAGAAGGGAATTGACCCTTCCCCAATGTGTGTTGGGAGGTAGAAGGGGGAAGAGAGTAAGAAAGGATGAGGACAGAAGCTGGTCCAGACCTCCTCACTCTGTGCTTCCTCCGTCTTGACTCCTGGCCATTGCCAATGCCTGCAATGCCCTCCCTCCGCATCTCCCTCCTCACCCCGATCTTCCTTCCAAACTCAGCTTCTGTCTCCTACACAAAACCTTTCCCCACTTCTGCCTTGTCATTACTTTGTATCTATGTATTCTGAATTTACTTAGATTGTATCGCCGGCAGCATGACTGAGGATCACGTTTTTAATACCTTGCTAACTGCATTTCAATATAAGTGGCTTTCTGGGTAACCCTGTTTTTATTCTAGGCATTTAAAAAGGTGATTCTGAGATGTGTTCCACAGACTTCTCCAGACCGACAGTGATACGATAAACATTTATTAAGCGCCTTCTACGTGCCAGCCTCTGCACTAAGCACCGGGCGTATATATTTAGAAAAGCATCCCGCCCCCTCCACCTCCCAAGGAGCTCACAGTTCAATCGAGACAAGAAAACAATTGAGCGCAAATAAGAAAAACAAAAAAAAGATAAACTGGAGACTGTCTCACAATGAAGTCACTAGCACGAAGGAGGGGCGGGGGTCCAGAAAGGCTTCCAAACTGAAGGAAGCCAAGGGGGTCCAGCATAATAAAGAATCACATTGCTTAGCACCGTGGCTCGTACACAGTAGGCACTTAATAAATGTCTGTTGACTCTATTTGCTCTGAGCCCCCGCAATGACGTTCTCAGGAAGAGCTCAGTTCAAATCCAGCCTCTGAAACTGACTAAACGTGTGACCCCGGACGAGCCTCGGTTTCCTCATCTGAAATCCAGGTGGATTCCACAACGCTGACGGCCACGATAGAATCGAAGCTCCCGGACAACAAGAGCGGCGAGGTTTCTGCCTCATTCAGTATGCCAACTTCAACCAGCACGTGGTAAGCGGTTCATAAACGTAAGTACAACAGATCAGCCAATCGCGGGGCAGAAACCTGTGACCCACCAATCCCCGCTCTCCGTCCCGCCCCCCTGCGCGCACGTGCGCGCGCGCACCAACGGGAGCGAGCGCGCCTGCGCAGGTGGACGGCCCCCTCGAGAGCCCAGCAACGAGAGGGGGGAGATAGGGATCGGCCGGAGAAGGCGGCCGGCAGTCTCCAAGCCGAACCGGGCAGGGTCTGCGCGGACCTGAACCCGAGCCTGGGAGGCGGGGACCGAGAGCGGACCTTACCCATGTCCTCGGCGGGTGGCGGGAGCAGGGTCCGGGCCTGGCGGGCAGCAGAAGCCCGGCAGGCGCTACAGCTGCGGGCTCTGGGAGGCCGGGCGGCGGGGAGAGTGGCAGCTGCGCCGGCCCCCCTCATTGGTCAGCCGGCGGGAGTGGGCGGGACCCCAGCTCCCGGGGCAGGGCTCCCGCCGCCAGCCGCGCCCCCGTGGCTCCGCGAACGGAGCACTCAAAGCGCGAAATGGCACCCAAGGCAGGGGAGCAGAGAGCTGGCATGTCTGGATCAGGAAGGATGAAGGGAGGCAGGGAACACGAACTTTTAAGCCCTTACTGTGTACAGTGCACCGTGCTGAGAGCTGGGGAAACCAAGGGGAGAAGTGAGGTGGACCCAGCTCTCAAGGAGCTCACGTCCTAAGGGGGCTGGCCAGCCCACCCCCATCCAGGACCCGTCCAAGACCACGCAGTGTCCAGCCGGAGGCATCTTCTAATTCAGTCCACTCCTTTTACAGATGAAGAAACTTGAGACCCAGGGGTGTTAACCTCTGAGGTGGGGTTTGAACCCAGCTCTTGCTACTCATGAGACCGTGCTCCTTTGGCTCGTAGCATGTGTCCTAGTGTGTAAAGAATAATAATAGCCAGCAGTTATTAAGCACCTCTCCATTTTACAGATGGGGAAACTGAGGCAGGTGAGATGACTTGCCCAGGCTTCCAAAGCTAGTAAGTATCTGAGGCTGGATTTGAACTAAGATCTATCCTGACTCCAAGCTCCTTCCTCTATCCATTGCACCACGTGGCTGCCTATACTTGGGGTGTTCATCCTGACAGCGCCAAATACTAGTGTTGATTGATAAGCGACAGGGAGCGAAGTGGGACTCTCGCCCACCCCGGAACGCCACCTCTCATACAGTAGGTTTCCCCCGGTTGCTAAAAGCCAGCTCCACTGAGTGGTTCAATTTCAGCCTAGAGCAACCGGGTAAGAGCGGAGAGAAACGAAAGAAGCCGGAAGAGGGCGGTGGCGCATCTCTCACTGGTAAAGCTAGGGGCCCATCAAGAGTCTCTGCCTTCTAATTGGCTCGGGCTATGCTCACGTAACCCACGATGTAAAGTTTTGTTTTCCTCGTCCCTTCCCAGCGCCTGCGCATTAAGGACGCCTGGCTGGGGCTGTTGTGGGAGCGGCTGCGACTTAGCCTTCGAGCCCTTCCTGGGACTCGGCGCCGCCCAGCTTGAGGCTCCCCGGCCGTTAGCAGGCCCACCCTCCGGGTGGGGACCGGCCACCACAATGTCGATTTTCACTCCCACCAACCAGATACGTCTGACAAACGTGGCCGTGGTGCGCATGAAGCGCGGGGGGAAGCGCTTTGAGATCGCTTGCTACAAGAACAAGGTCGTGGGCTGGCGCAGCGGCGTGTGAGTGAGGCGGGACGGGGCTGGGGACTTCCCGTCGAGGGGCGGCGGGCCGAGCTGAGCGCCCACCCACCCCTCGTGTGCACTTATTAAGCCTTTGCTGTGTGCCTAGGACCCGGAGACTGGGGGTGGGGTGCGGCCCCGGATCTGCTGCGTCCAAGCCCTTTGATCCTCTGCCCCTGAGCTGGGAGGGGAGGATGCTCCCCCGAGGGGCTCGTGTGCTGAGGGGAGGGGCGGAGGGACCAACGTTTATGTGGAAGAGGCGCGCTGTCATTGGGGAGTGGGTGCCCGCCGGGGACGGAGAAGAGCAGGCGACTTGTTATTTATTAAGCGCCGGCTTGTGTGCCAAACGCTGGGGTGCCTAGGCGGAAAAAAAGCTACCGCCCTCGAGGGGGCTCCCCGCCCCCGCGAGTCTGGCCCGGGAGGAGGCGGGCAGGGATGGGGGTGCCCAGGGGCCGCCCGGCCATTGACTGGCCGAGGGGCCGCAGGTGGCAGGTCTGGGGGGCTCGGCCCGGGGTTTGGGGCTGTGGCCGCAGAGGAGGGGAAGCCTGGAGGCGGGGGGGGGGGGTGGGGGGGAGGGAGTGCAGCACGGGCCAGTGGGCCGGACGGACTCTGCGAGGCGGTCCGTGGGCATCCTTGAATGAGGAATCGGGACGGTCCCGGGCAGGGCTAAGCCCCAGGGGGCCCTGGCCGCCCCGACACCGGCGGCTCCGCCTCCCTTTCATACAGTTCATTTGCAAGTCCGGCCATGGCGGTCTTGGTGCCATCGGCTCTGTGCCAGAACGAAGGACAAACAAGATCCCCGAGGCTCTCCCCACCCCCCTGGGGTCTGGGATGGGAGGGGGGAAAGCTTGTGTCTTTACTTTAATATTTATGATTCTGCGTATTTTATTTTATACATTTACAATAAACATTCGGAAAAGGGGTCCATGTGCTTCACCGTAATTGCCGCAGGGGGCCCGTGACACCCAGAAAAGTTAAGAATCCTGCCCCAGACTGATGGGGTGGTAAAGATGGAAGAATCCGGCTTTGTTTTGGAGAGCCAGAGCTCTGTCTGTAAGCAGTAGAGAAGGGCCTAGTGGGTAAGGGGAGATTGGAAATCAGAGAGAAAGGGAGCTAGTCACCGGCACAAGCTTCTCCAGCTACGGGGAGGATGGGAGCAAGCCAGACCCAGCTCACCCCTCTCCCCAGCACAGACACACACCTCTTGCAGTCATTCCTCCCTTCACTTATCTGTAAAATGGATAATAGTGCTTACCTCACAGGGTGGTGGTTGTGGGTTAAATAACATGAAAACGCTATGTGAAAACGTTATATGATTATTATTTTACATGAGACAGTAGAGGAGAAGTGGAAATGGCCCTAGACCTGGAGTCTGAAGACCCTGGTTCAAATGCAAACTTTGCCATTTACTGGGTGTTAAAGTCACCCAAGCAGATCCCTGGGCCTGGGTGTCTTGTATGTAAAATGGGTGGAAGCTGCCATCCCTCCCCGCTCTACAACCAGTAACATCGGTGCTGCCAGCAGACCCTGGCAGTAAATTGTATTCCAGATTTTCTGTTGGGCAATCAGAAGCAGAGTGAAGTGTGACCCACTGTCTTGGGAATACTTGGTTCACAAAAGGAATGTTGCTATTGAGTATTAAACTCAGAATGTTTTTGAAGACAATATCATTCTGGTATGCCTAAATAGCAGGACTTTCTGAAACTTTCAGTTATATTCATGTATGACTTTCTCTCCCTTCCCCTCAGGGAAAAAGATCTTGATGAAGTTTTGCAGACCCACTCTGTGTTTGTAAATGTTTCCAAAGGCCAAGTTGCTAAAAAGGAAGATCTTATCAGTGCTTTTGGAACTGACAACCAGACTGAAATCTGCAAGCAGGTGAGTTCTGCAAAATCTGAAAAGAAGTATTTCATATTTCTTATTTCCAAAATTAAATGTTCCAAACTGAACTTTGCTGTTAACCCTGGAAAGCTCTTTAGAGCAGCAGGGTTTCATGACTAACTTTTAAGTACACCAGTTCAAAATTAATAATTCAGGTGTGGGTGTTCTGCCTTTCTGCTTAGTAAAAATGTCTTCCTCTACCAAGGTCCAGATGTTCAGAATATCATAGACTCAAGCAACTGGAAGGAACATTAGGGATCCATCCAAGCACTACATCTCAATGCCAAAGTGAGCCCAAACCCCAGAGTCCTGCCTAACAAAATGGCTTTATGCACAAGCCTGTCTCTAACACGGTGACCAGCCTACTTTAGTTGACAGAGGTTTCTGATTTAAAAATTGGTCATTTTTCTAACCATAGCAACTCATGAAAACTTATCAACGAAGAATAGGAGGGCGCTGATAGTCAGTGAATACCAGTGAAATTATAGACCTTTAAAACATAAAGTTTTGAAAGGAAAAAGGATGTCAGTCCAAAATCAGTCACTTTTTTCAAACCTGTACCTCAGGAAATTTCAGGTTCCTCCAAATTAAGTTCTCCTTTTGTGTCCAATTTTCATTATGGCCTATCTAAAATTAAAATTTTAATTGACTCATTTTACTCATTTAGAAATACATAAAATGTTTAATGTCATCATTGAGATTTCATAGATTGTCTTTTTCCTTCTAGCCCACATCATCCCAAACTAAGGAAGCCTTAACAGTTGTTCATAAGGCACAGATGGTAATCTGGTTCATCTCAATGAATGGAGGCTCATGCATCCTCACATCTGAAATAGTTAACAGTTTTCATCCCAGAAATTCAGTCATCTTCATGGCTACAGCTGATTGTCTTTGGAGGTCAATAAGCATACTGTATGGGCACTTGAAAAATTAATGGTTATTAAAATAGATTACCATCAACAAGCCAGAGTCCATAGGTGTGCTATAGGAAACAGTGAATGTAAGTCAGAGAAGCACGGGAAAGTGGAGAGAAACTGATGCAGAGTGAAGTTAGCAAAACCAAGAAATTGATGTTTACAGTGACTATGACATTGTAAAGCAGAGAGAACAACTCGTCAAAACTGGACCCTGCAAAACACTAGCCTGGTCAGCCCCTGCAGAGAGCTGCGAGAAGGCGCCTGCCCCCTCCTCTGTTTGCAGAGGTAGGAGAGGAGGATTGTGGGTGCTGCACAGTGGCCCCTGTTGTCTGAGTTGCCGCTTCTGCTCACCTCCCTTTTATCCACTTTTCCTTGGTGATGGCTCTCACTGGGAACCATAAACACATGTTTGATAAGTAAAACTAATACTTATTCCTTCTAGATTTTAACAAAAGGAGAAGTACAGGTGTCAGATAAAGAACGACACACACAGCTGGAGCAGATGTTCAGGGATATTGCAACAATTGTAGCAGATAAATGTGTAAATCCTGAAACAAAGAGACCATACACCGTCATCCTCATTGAAAGAGCGATGAAGGACATCCACTATTCAGTCAAACCCAACAAGAGTACAAAGCAGCAGGTCAGTGTGTGGGTGTTTGGGTTTTTAAGTGCCCTTGGAATTCTGTCATAGAAATATTTTTGCTGAATGTGGCCTTAGTCCTGTTGTCAGAGTCTACAGTTAGATCAATAAGCATTTATTAAATACCTACTGTCTGCTGGACATTATGCCAAATGTTGTTTGGTCATTTTTCAGTCAGATGAGGAAACGAGGTGAAGTGACTTACCCAGGGTCACACCGTGTCTGAGACCAGATTTGAACTCGGGAAGAAGAGTCTTCCTGACTTAAGACTGGGTAGTCAATGCACTGCACACCCAGCTGCCCTCCATCATGCTAAACATTGTGAATCCAAAGAAAGGCTAACGATAATTCCTGCTCTCCAGGAGCTCAGAGTCTGAAGGGGAAGACAGCATGCAAACAGCCATGTGTAGACAAGTTATAGACAGGACTTATCAGAAATGACAACAGAGGGAAGGCATGAGAATTAAGAAGAAACATGAACGGCTTCTTGTGGACCTTGGGATTTTAGCCCAGACTTTTGGAGGTGGCCGGAGAGGGGGAGATTCCTAAGCCTGGGGGACAGCCAGGGAAATGAGGATCGTGTGAAATAGGAAAGGTGACCAAAAGACACCGAAAATTTTAATAACTTGTTTTCCTTTATCTTTTTTTTTTTCCTTTATCTTAACAGGCCTTGGAAGTAATAAAACAGCTGAAGGAGAATATGAAGATTGAGCGGGCCCACATGAGGCTTCGATTCATTCTGCCTGTGAGGGAGGGGAAAAAGCTAAGAGAGAAACTCAAACCATTGATCAAGGTGATAGAAAGTGAAGACTTTGGGGACCAGTTAGAAATCGTAAGCTAAAATGTTTTTATTCCTTTGTGTGTTTGTTTTCTAAGTCATTTCTGCAATGATGTTGTAAGAAACATTAGAAAGCAGGGCATAGTCAGATTTGTATATGAAAAGTCTTCTGGATTCTGAGTTACAGATAACAGTAGTAAAGGATGACTTTTCCTGGGCTCTGCAGGGAAGGGCCTTTTGGGGGTTGGGGAGCCTAAATAAGACCGGCAGTGACAGGACAGTGTGATCGAGGTCCATATGGTCACAAGGATGGAATGACGAGGGCACTACTCCCCCCAGAATGTTCAGAAGAAATGACAAGCACACAGCGTATAATCTGATGTTAGAACGCTTTAAAGTCTCATTCACAGACAAGCAAGCAGGATGTCATCCTGCTGCTATTTAGTGCATTGACTTCCCATGTTCATAGTTTTTTTAATTTTGTTTTTGCAGGAGAGTATTTATATGATGCACAGATTTTTTTTATCTCATTTAATCCTCACAGCAGCCCTATGAGGTTAGTTATTATCCCCATTTTACAGTTGAAGAAATTGAGGCAAATAAAAGTTAAGTGACTTACCCAGGGTCACACAGAAATAAGTGTCTGAGCCTAGATTTGAACTAAGGTCCAAACCTCTATCCACTGCATCACCACCTGCCTCTTTTATGTGTAGCAGCGTAGCTCTTCTCTCATCCCACGAGAGAGTCACTGTTCCAGAATGTTGAGATATTTTTCTGAGAATGTAATTCCTAAATGAGCACCTGAACTTTCTGCTTTGATTCTACTTTGAACTTGGACAAAATGAGTTGCTTCAGATTTTCTTCAAAATCTTTTGATAAATTTGTGTCTTGAAGGATGACACATCTGCAGTCATAGAGACAAAGATTCTGTCTGTCTGACACTATCCAAGAACTCTGTTAAATGTTTCAGGTATGTCTAATCGACCCTGGCTGCTTTAGAGAAATCGATGAGCTGATACAGAAGGAGACAAAAGGAAAAGGTTCTTTGGAAGTTCTCAGCTTGAAAGACGTGGAAGAAGGAGATGAGAAATTTGAATGAAAGCTTTTTGCTGTCTCTTTACTGATAAACACAACACTAAAAGGTGTTCTCACTTCCTTCAGCACTGTTAACTTCTGTGGTTTTTTTTCCTGCCAAATACTTGCTTAGACTGCTTAATTTGAGGTTTTCATTTTAGTATGTGTGGTAATTAAACAAGTCACTTATCTACAGAATACAGTATAAAAATCCTAATGTGGGATAAATACATCCTGGCTGTCAGGTTGGGCTACTAATATCAAAAGAACCAGGGTCAACCTCTTGCTGTTTTGCATTCTGCCTGAGCATCAGGGCTCTCTGTCATCTTAACTTTTGACAGTGTTCATTCTTTGTTAACTTTACATCCATGAAAGTTGTCTCAAAATTTACACTAAAAATTCATGCTTTAGAAACATCCCTTGACAGAAATGGAACGTGTGCAGAAAGATGTAAGCCTGCAGCATTTCTGCATGACAGAATTTGAGTGATTTTAATTTGGCCTAATATTAAGCTAGGTGTTGTGACTTCCCAAATGACGCTGCTTAGAGTGCATGTATGTGTGAGAGAAAGTGTGTGTGTGTGTGTGTGTGTGTGTGTGTGTGTGTGTGTGTGTATAAATATACACATATATGCAGTTACTGACTGTCCCATCAGTATTCTCGTTTAGTAACTGCTGCCAAAATGTAAAAGACTATCTTTGGTTTAAAAAAAAAAAGTCATTCATGATAATTTTTAAAATTTATAATATATGTTAATACAAATGAAGTTATATGTAACAAATAAAACCTCTTTTATTTTTCTTAAACAATGACCTGTGTGTTTCTAAACAGCACCTTCCCATTTTTGTCAGTTTTATGTTGTGTGATGTAAGACTGAGAAATAACATGCCTTCTCTTGGATTTGTAAAAGAAAGTTTAATTACTTAATACAAATATCCAAATAAATGAGCTTCAACTTTTTTTTAAAACAAACTCCTAAAATAGGTTACATTACAAAAGATGAACTATAACTACACAACAGATTTATTTTAACAAAACAATATTTTTCCTTAGTAAAAAACAGAAAATAAATAAATTCCCCTTGTAAATATGCCTTATGTACAACTCTTAGGTCCTTCTTAATCATTAAGGCTATATGCCCTAATCATGTACCAGAAATCCTAATTGGGTCTTTCTCAGACACAGAAGACTAAATAACTTGCCACTAAAATTGTTTATTAAGAATGTTTATTTCAAGTTCTACATTCTTTCGAGTGTGACGCAATATTCTTACTGTTGAATGTGTGTAGAAAGGAATATTAATGATGGTATTCAACATGCAAAGAATGCCCAGCAAGTTGGCATCAACTTTACTGTTCTGTCCCAGATTTTTTTGTAATCAGTTTGTTTGCCTATAAAACTTAAAAAATCATGGCGTTGTCATTAAATGCATTTATCATTAACCATAGTGCTATCTATGGTGCTTCTTTTTTAACTCTTCACATAATGCAGTTATCTGTTGTTGATCAAGAAGATATTTTTAGTGGGAGTTGTAGTGAAATGTTAAAATATAATACTCCCTCACTCATCATCTTTAGAGTATGGGTTAAAATGAAAGTAGGGGAGGCAGAAGAACACCTGATTTGAGGGACTTCAAAGTGAGGAAGGTAATTTTTAAAGTTGTATTAAATGCATTCATTTGGGGTCTTGTCAACCATGATGTAATTCCTGGATGCTTGTATTGGGCAGATAAACTAATTTGCTATGCATTAGGCTCCTCAGGTATATTTTGTTGATACACCTGTAACGTTAAAACACTCTGTTTAATCTATGAGGAAATCTCACTTAAATCAAACTTCCAGTGACAGGAAGGGCCCCTCCTCGATTGTTCCAGGAATTCACTCAGGTTAATAGTGGGTATTGTCCTTATAAGGATTTTCTACAAGCATGAATTTTGTCAACTAATGGGTAAAACAACATTTAAAAAGACCCACTGGTGATAGTCAAAGGATGTGAAAAGGCAGTCTTCTAAGGAAGAAATCTAAGCTATCAGCAGCCATATTGTGAAATGCCCCAAATAACAGAAATGCATATTAAAAGAAATCTCAGGTTCCATCCATTCATCATATTGACAGCTGACAATCAAAAGAAAGTCACAAATGTTGGAGAGGCTGCTAGAAAACAGGTCTGTTAGGTACTGTTGGTGGAGCTGTGAACCAGTAGAAACCATTGGAGTTATGCCCAAAACGTCACTAAATTATGGCTATTCTTTGACTTGCCTTTATTGGGCCTATGTTCTGAAGAGCTCAAAGAAAGGGGAAGGATCAGAATATTTATAGCAGCTCTTTTGTTGTAATAGCAAAGTACTGGAAACTAAGGGTGTGCTCATGGACTAGAAATGGCTGAACAAATAGTATGTAAATGTAGCCCTGTCATTGATCTGTAAGAAACAGTGGAGACAGTTCCGGTGAAACCTGGGAAGCCTTGTATAAATTCTGCAGAGGGAAGTGAGCAGAAGCGGACATACAGTGACAATACTATAAAGACAGCTCTGAAAGCCTTATGAACTCTCATCAATGCTGTGACCAACATGATTCCAAAGGACCTGATGAAGGACGGACTGGTAATGTCCTCCTGACAGGGATGGACTAAAGACAAAACACATTTCTGGGTGTGACCAACATGGGAATTTGTTTTCTTTGTATATTTCCTACAAGGGTTTATTTTTCTTCAGTGGTTGAAGGGAAGGGTATGGGGAGAAAACAATCACTTTCTGTCCATTAAAAAAATAAAATTAAAAAAAAAAACCTAACTGAATGTGTTCATAGTCTTGAGGAAGGGTGTTGAGATTTAATTTCATGAGGACCAGGTTGACCCATTCAGCCAGAGCCCAGTGGCTTCTAGGTCTAGCCTTGAGACCTGGACAATGCAGAGTGGGCTGTGCTTCCAGAAACAAACATGGGAGACTGAGGCAGCTGCACAAACAGCCCAGTTCCAGACCCACACCAAGCACCCACCTCCAACTTCCTAGGAGTTGCTATATACAAGAAAAGCCTTTGGGATTCAAAGGCTAATCTACCACATACTACTTTCAGTATCAGATGTCTAAATAAGAATAAACAAAACAAGACATTACTTGATCTACTGGCCTTTGCTTGAGGAACTTCTGTGATCTCAGCTGTGACCCCCTAAGTTTGAGTTAGAGTTCCTGATAGCCCCAACAACCCTGTGGTTGACTAGCTGGGGAATTCCTGACTTCTAATACAGTTCTCAGTTCTCACCTAACTTACTACAAGGTAGTAGCTCAACAGTAGTTTGCTGAACAGAAAAATACAGTAGACTTGGATAGATTCCCCACCCAAATGAAGGATAAGCTGTCTCTAACATAACCTCCTGAAAGAGCACTCCTTGAAACTGACCAAGGAAATTAGGTCCAACCAGATCCACTGTTTAATGAGCCTGAAATACTCAGATGAGTGAAAAATTCACTCCATTCAAGACTGCAATTATGTTTGCTCTGATGTGATCCTTGAAATGAGTCACTGCTCATCCAACTTAACCAACAAATATCCAGTATACTGTGTGTATACCACTGGTCTAAGCACTGAATGAAATAATGCTGTAAGTTAGATAAGACCTAATACAACATGGTCCTTCACCTCAGGGAGCTTATGACCTAGTAGGGGACATGAGACATAAATAACTTTAATACAAAATTATACAATGAAGGAGCAAAGTGCTAGCTATGAGAGGTCCAGCTGGGGTGAGAACTGTGTGTACAGAGGCCTCAGGGAAGGCTTGTGCGAAAATGAAGTATTTCCATTGGGCTTGTAAATGATGAGTTAGAATCAACATGAAGCTAGCAGGAAGGACAGAACTGTGTGAGCAAAGGCAGTTGGTCAGGGGTATGTGGGGCAGGGAAGAGAGGAGAAACAAGAATGGATGGGGAGGGCATAAGGACAGATTGAGACAAACTAGGAAGACATGTGAAAACATGTGAAGGGAAGTGAGTAGAGCCAGAAAAACAATTTACCAGACGATGACAGTGATGTAAAGTGAACAATGGCAAAAGAGGTCAGAACTCTGGACAATGCGCCAACAGATCACAGCTTCAGGAAAGGAAGGAAGAACTAGACGTGCAAAAGAAGACGTTTTCAGAGACATAATGTGTGAATTTGTTAGGGTTGGTTACACTTGAGGGCTTTGATGGGGGGATAGTAGGTGGGGGGGCCTGGGCAATGGATTGATCTTTCTAAGCAAGAAAAGAAAAAAAAAGCATCAGGAAAACAATTGGAAATACATGAGAACAGAAGAAGGACATACAGACTAGCAGGGCAGTTGTATAGCATTAAATTTTACATATTTGTAAAATAAGTATATACCTTTTTCTTTAAAAAACTGCATGTAAATTCACAGTTTCACATAATCTTTTTTTCTGTTCTTTCTATATTGTATTCATGTTTGTAAAGTTCATGATATTAAAAAAAAAAGTGTTAAAAAAGGAAAGGGTAAAAGTCAAATCATGGAGGGCTGGCCATTGAGGATTCCAAACAAAGATGATGAACACATCTGGTCTTAAGGAAGACTAGTTTGGTCCTCCAGTGGAGAAAAAACTGGAAGAGAAAAAAAGTGGAGGCTCTTTCAATAGTGTAATGTAGGCAGTAAGTAATAAGAGCCTGGACAAGGTACCAGACAGCGGAAAGGGAAAGCAGGAGATGGGGGTGAGAACTACACCAGAGGCCAAGCAGACAGTACTTGATGACTCACCATATGCGAGATATGGCAAAGAGAATGTCAAAGATCACGAAGGTTTCAAGCCTAGAATTTTGACAAAAGGAAATGTTCATGACAGAAACAGTGAAACCAGAGAAAAGGGAGCCTGGAGGACAATGGTGAGCTGGGTTTTGGACACAAGGGAAACAGGTGGAAATGAACTCTATCCATGCTAACTCCAGGACTGCGCTGGCGACGTACATCTGGGAGGGATCCACACAGAAACAAGGCAGAAGCCTTGGAACTTCCAGAAGAGTTCTGAGCAGTTGATGCAGGGGGAGAGAAATGAGGTCTGGTAAAACAACCTAAAAAGTGAGAGGAAGGAGAGAGAGAAGACAGAGGAAGAGGGATTAAAGAGACATGAGGATGACCCGACATGAGGTCTCTGAAAGCAACAGAAAGGAGCAGATGGGTCAGCAGTGGCGAGTGCTGCAAAGAGACCCAGGACACTGAGGAGTGAATAAATGTCATAGTCAATCAGAAGACAGCTGAGGACCTTAGGACACTTTCAGAGAATGCATGGGGGGGGAGGGAGGGATTGGAAGACAAATTGAAAGGAGTTAAGAAAAATATGCAATTAAAAGTATGAGGAACAGACAAGTTTTTCAAGAAGTTTGGTCATGAAAAGAAGAGAAAGATGTGGTAGTAGCTGGGCTAAGGTTAGAAGAGAAAAGGTTTTAGGGGTTTTTTTTATTGGGGAGGCATGTTTGCATACAGAAAGGAGTTAATGGAAAGGAAGAAAGTAAAGATGCCAGAGAGAGGATAACCAAGAGGTGGAAGGGATTAACATCAGTAAGGAGAAGGCTGGCTCTTCCTCGGAAGAGTGGAGAAGAAAACAGGAATGAGGTTTCTGAGAAGTTCTGAAATGTGTACAAGGGGAATCAGGGAACGTCTATCAGGTGACCTCAGTCTTCTCAGAGAAGGTGGCGGCTGTCACCTCCTTTAGGTGTGAGCAAAACAAAGAGAGCCTCTAACCTTTCCCGGTGTCAGCCTAAGAATTCAGTCCCACAAGAGAAATAGAACTAATAGGGATCGACATTTTCTTATTGGATTATCACTGAGTTAAAACATGAGAGATTAGATCAATATTAAAATTGCCAAGTGATATTCCTTATTGTGTAAAAAAAACCAGTGATCATATGAAATAAATGATATGAAATGGATATAGCTTTACTTTTCCTCCCAGCCACATCTTGAGACTGGAATAGGAAAGCTGTAATGGATAAGAGCTAAGAGTCTTTCAAGGCTCCAGCTGAAGCCTGCCAGCCAAGGAGCAAAGAAGGCCCAGAGTAAGAAGGTTCCCACTCAGAAATGGTCCAGAAGCCATAGATGGAGCCAGAGCCAATAGCCAAGCATTGGCATGGTGTGAGCAAAGGGGCCAGAGGCAGAAGGTAGTGTCTCCATCAGAAGCAGGCATCCATATCAGGACCAACGAAGTCCAGAAATGAACCACAGATATGATCTGAGGGCAAGCCAAAGACAGGGACAGTCTGTGTTCCAGTTAGAGTCCATACAATTTGTATGACCTTTTTTCCAGGAAGGGATTTTTTTCTGCTTATCCTGCCCTCTAAATTAGCAACATCAGGAAGGATCCTTTATAAGGAAATGGCCATCTCTGAAACACAGCACACAATAAACCCCATAAGTAGGAAGGGCCAGCCGCACTACTCTTAAGCCCCACTGGAGGTATTTTTCCATTCAACATATTCACCTTCTAGAAGCTGTGTCCCAAAAGTTCAAATGTAGATCACATCTGAGTCGTGGTGCTGAACCTAGATGAAAAACACATTTTTTTCCCCACTTCAAATTAATCCTATGGATCAGAGCAGTTAACAGTTTGATTCAGTATGGGTCTTCCCAGCAGCTCCAATGTAATGGATTCACACCAGGCTTAAATGAAGAAGTGACTAATTTAAGTGATGTTGGAAATGCAGTCTAGGTAATAAATTACTTTGGGCAGGGAGAGGTTTGGAAAGAGGAAAATTGCATTCAGAATGAAATCTCAGCATATGGTCCTAAGCATGAGACCTAAAAAGTTTTTAATGCTAGAAAATAACCCATGAGAAGCACTAAAACCTTGAACACAGTAGCCACCAAGCGACGGGCTGACCAAAATGATGTTTTCTCCTGTGATCAGACAGATTGAAGGATGGAGTGGACATTTGGGGAACCAAACTAACCACATGCATTGAACAGTTTCATTAAGCATAAAAAAGGATCATCATTTTGGTAGAAGCCAAATAGCATCTTACCTTTACAGTGGTTTTATGGGCTCCAGTTCCCATGTTATTAGGAACCAAGGTATTTGCTCGAGAACACTTTTCTCCTGTTGTGCAGTTGGTATGAATGCGTGGCCAGCTACTCAAAGCATTCAGCGGATACCGCAGGAAGGGCCTGGGGACACTCTCGTCCTGTCCACCTCTGGCTTCACACAGCTTAATCCACGATGGCACCTTCAAAAGCAAAGAAGTACCCAAGTCGAAATGGAATCCTACCCTGGCACTGCCCTCCCTTGAGGAACTAACAATGAGGCCAACAAACTACACTTAAAAACCTCCAGCCAAGGGGTAGCTCTCAGCCTCCTACCGGGGAGGGATGGATTTGGGAAAGAGGGTGAAGTGAAAGCAAAGACTAACAATAAAAAAACACTTTAAATATATTTGCCCAACCAAGAAGACGATGGAAATTCTGCTGGCAAATATGAAAAAGGATCGTGAAATAAAAGAAACCGAAATAAACTCAGACCAGTGTGTCATAAAAAACTCCTCCCAAAAAGGAGCAGAAAGAACGTGTGGCAAAGAACCACCATCACCATTAAAACAAAGAAGTTCAGCTGAAAGGATCTCCAGAAGAAGGAAACAGCCGACTGCAGAAGCAGCATTTATTTCAAAATCACCTGCCTGTGCAGTTGTATCGGAATGAAGAACGCCAGACTGGAAGCGGTGACCAAGAAAGAAGACCGTGTGTAAGCCAGCAGCTCCAGCCTGACACGTTTAAACAAATTGTGGACTCCAAAAAAAGGGGGCGAAACTAGCAAAATTAAAGCTGCTGATTGTTATTTTTAGCATTTCTTAGACCGGTTCAACTCACGTAAAAGTGATCACAACAATCAAGGCAGAAGAGCCCCAGAAACACCCTCGGCCTGTCAATCAGCCAAGCAGTCACTGAGGGTCTAGGTGTTAAGTGAGAGAGTACAAAGACAAGAATGAAACCATCCTGGCCTGCAAGGCTGAGACTGACAGATGATGGCCCTCAGAAGTTCTGAGCTGCAGGGGGTGAGGCTCAGCCAGTGTCCCCACCAAGGCTGGGACCAATAAAGCTTCCTAGAGTGGGGGCTATCTGGCTGCCTAAAAAAGGGTGAACCAGCCCAGGGCAGAAATGGAACAGGCCAAAGCTCCCCCAAGATCAGCAGGGAATCGGTTCCATAAGTGACCAGAATACTTCCAGGCTGGGTGAGATAGGGAGATCTAAGGTCTAAATGAATAAATACCATGGATGGATCATAAATAGCACCGTATCCCAAAGCAGCAAAGAGCCACAGAGGAAAAAAAACAAGCCTCTAAAGAGCTTGACTTGGAACCAGGCGACCCACGTGATACCAGCACATTCGCTGCTGAAGCCAAAAGGACAACAGACAGAGGAGACCCGGAAGAGGACGGGCGGCGCAAGAGGACGGGCGGCGCTTTTTATTGATCCGTCCTCGTCACCATGCTGGCAGCTAAAGGCACTTATCGGGGCCTCAGGGGAAAGAGAGCATGCTCAAATGATTGTTATAAATGACAAGAAGGGGTGGCGAGGTAGCACAGTGAACAGAGCACTGGCCCTGGAGTCAGGAGGACCTGAGTTCAAATCCAGCCTCAAACACTTGACACCAGGAAAAAAACAAAAAAAACTACCCATGTGACCTTGGCAAGTCACTTAACCCCAACTGCCCTGCCTTCCCCCTCCAAAAAAAGCAAAAAAGAAAAAAATGACGATAATGACAACTCACATTGATATGGCACTGTAATGCCAAGCAAAGGCAACTTCCAAGGTTCAGATTATCAGCTTAGCAAACCCCATTTATTCAGCAAAACATTCACAGAACAGAGAAAGTCAAAATACAGTGTAACTCATTCATTTAGCAAGTAAGTTCTCAATTCAACTGCCAAGTATCAAGGTCCAGGTATCCCACCCCTGGATCAGTAGTCAAAGTAACCCACTCCTGGGCAATACATTCATTTAGTCTCTTCTCAAATGGAGAATAGTTTCCAATCATAAACAAAGTACATTCACTTAGTCAATCACAGAACACAAAAAGGCGGAAGGTTTCCCACCCCTGGACACTATTGAATTACAATACCATCCATTAACACCAAGCACTTTCTCAAAAGGGGCAGGAGAGAACAAAAGGCCATCCACCCTTAAGCTATAACAAAGTTAAGATATCATCTCAGGATTGTAAACCCAAAGAAAGGCCCTTCTTTCATCTTGATTTGAGGCAAGCCCTCAGCAATCTCAGTTCCTGGGGAGACAGGGCTCGACAAAGCTATAGCCAATGTCCTCGTCAAGTCACTCTCTGCCTGTAGAACAGTCCCAGAGCCCCTGAAAACATCAGCAAGGCCCTCTTCCAGGATTTCTGTGAACATACTACAAGAAAATCCTCCTTCAGGGCTTCTGAACCAACAGCAAGGTTCCAGGACCTCTACAACAGCAGCACTGTCCTTCACCAGCAGGTGAATCTGGCAAAACAACATCAAAACAGACAGACAAAATACTGGTATCACAGCCATGCCTCCTCAGTCCTTGGCAGTTCTCAAAAGTCCTGGGCAGCTCCAACGGGCCCTCAGCAGTCTTTCTCTCAGCAACTCAGGCTCCACAATACTGGATGCTGCTCTCCAAAAGTCCTTCTGGCCTTCTCTTGGCTTGGGCCTCTCTCCCAATTCACGGCTCCTCCCAGTTCAGCCCTCTCTCTTCACATCAACAAGTC